>CM060314.1:15797774-15850274 GCA_030674185.1 Monoplex corrugatus | reverse complement strand
ATTTATCTGTTTATCTATTTATTTTTCCATGCATTGTTTTTATTTTTTTTATTTTTTTTCCACATCCCCCTTCCGTCTAAAACCACAGATGTGAATAGACGTTAAAAGAAATAACGAAAGAACACACACACACACACACACACACACACACACACACACACACACACACACACGCGCGCGCGCGCGCGCGCACACACACACACGTACACACAAACACACACATGTTCGTCCATGGGAGCCTCTCTGCTATGGCCTGCGATTTCTTTTTTAGGACGTTCATCTTCACAAAGATGCCTTGTTATCATTGAGCTAGGGTGCATAATGCCTACTAGGTGTGTGACTCCTTTGACCATAAGATGTCCTCAACTGTCCAACTGGCTCGTCCTGGGAGCCTCTCTGCTATGGCCTGCGATTTCTTTTTTAGGACGTTCATCTTCACAAAGATGCCTTGTTATCATCACCAGCTCATATCGTTCAGCTTGCCAGCATGAGGTGGTATACCAGGTCGTGGCACTTTGAGTCCCTCGTAGAAGATTTAGGAGAAACATTGTAGATGGGACCAGTGTTCCCATCAGCTTACAAGTTGCATGCAACTGCCAGAGAATAAAGGTATTATCCTTATTCAATGCTTCTGTCCATATTGCAGGTAGGATGCAGTTGTCCTAGAAGAAAGATTCTACCCCTATTCAGAGCCCCCTTCACCCTGAACAGGTAGAGATCCTGCCTTCCAATCTGACTTGCATAACATTGCACGGCTTTAATACTGCCCTGAGAAAATTTGATTCATCGATGTCCATTTTCTTCTGTTAGGTTGTTCAAACCAAGTGTATACATCCAAAGAAGTATTTACATTTATGAATTCATTCCCTCAATAAGTTTCTCTCCCCTTTCAATTCACGTGGCAGGTCATGAGGTCCAGCTATGTCATCTACTTTTTCCTGTCCCACTTTAGCATCAAAGACTCCCATTACACACGATCTGAAACTGCCCTGTATCCTTTGATAGACTTAGACTTGCTATTGTCCATATTGACGTCTACCCCTGTCTTGCCCGATGTCATCACGCCTGCTCCCTTCCATCTCACCTCTCCTATTTCTAAAACATTGATATATAATCTTTCCATTTCTCTTCATTTTTCTTGAAAAAGATATATACAAAAATTATGCACCACACACAAATAGGACAAAACCACTCACTTTAAAAACGCACAACGTTTCGGCCACACCGGCCCTTGTCAAGTGCGCTGTATCTCCTTGCTTCGCCTTCTATGTCCTGATGATACATTGTTTTCAACTCTGAATTTAGAACTAACTACCAATCAGTGCTGTTTGTTCAGGTGACACCAAATTCAGAGTTGAAAACAATGTATCAAAAAGAAATTGAAAAAAAGAGTTGAAAAATCAGAGCTGAAGATAAAAGTAGTGGAAAGAGCAGGAACTAAGATTAAAGACTTGGTACAAAAATCTTATCCATTTAGACCCCAGAAATGCACTGATAACTGTTTTGCATGCACTAACGGCAACAGTAAGATCAACTGTTGTAAAAGCAATGTTGTTTACGAGATAGATTGCACCTCTTGCGGTGATACGTATATAGGTGAGACAAGCAGAGCAGTGAGAATAAGAGCCAATGAACACCATAACCAATACATCAAGAAAGATAAAGACTCAGTCCTTTACAGACACACTACTGAAAAACACAGTGGCAAAAATGTTCAGTGGAAATTTAGAATAGCAGGACAATACAAAGACGCCTTGACACGTCAGACAGCTGAGGCAATAAAAATAAAAGAGTTCACGCCTAGTGCCCTGATCAACAACAGAGCAGAATTCATGCATAATGGTCTGGTGAGCTGTAGTCTCACCAGGACATAGAATGCGAAGCAAGGAGATACAGCGCACTTGACAAGGGCCGGTGTGGCCGAAATGTTGTGCGTTTTTAAAGTGAGTGGTTTTGTCCTATTTGTGTGTGGTGCATAATTTTTGTATATATATTTTTCAAGAAACATGAAGAGTATTTCCAACACCACAATGGCAAAGATATTCCATATTGTGAATTCTAAAACCTTTCCATTTCTATCTTGACATTTTTCTAGTGTTCTTTTCTGCAACATTCTTTTAACATTCAACGTTGTAATTCTTGTATTATTTAATTCAACAGTAGTTGGTTGATTGCAGACTGCTGTCAATTGCTTACCATGACTTACTTTTCTTCTTTTTTTTTCAGAAGAAGTGAAAGTTGTTTGATCACATCGAATATCTTTTTGACTCTATCTCAGTTTCTTTGTCCATTTTTCCATCTTCGTTAAAGAAACTTCTCTAATACCTAAATTCTGAAATTTGTGAAGCAGGTGCCTTTTGTTTGTGATGTCAAGTTTGGCTGGTGATCTTCCTACTAATGTTACCTCTCTTGTCTATATGGGCCTGATTCCCATGCCATAGTTTCCACAGCTTATCTTTGTTCCTGCAGCTGTCTTTTGTTCTAGTTCATGACCCCTTGTTCATCAGCAAACAATAGTTCAGTAAGAAATTCTGGACCAGGACTTGTGTCCTGGGTATTTTGTCCACGTAAACGATGAAAAGGAGTGGTAATGGAATATGTCCTTGTCAGACTCCAGCTAATATTGAAACCACTTGAAAGGTCTAGTTGGGAATATTACTGTGACCTCATTTTTGCAGATTGCTCTCATGTTGTCAAGAAGATAGCCTTTAAATCCGGATGACTTTCTAAGATTTGATGCAAATTACACGGGTCGAAAGCATTTTCTCGATCCATAAAGATGAGGTGTATCCATTACCGGTATTCACATGTGTCCTCACAAGGTTGATGAAGTGATAAAATAGCACCCATGCATCCTTTTTCTTTTCTGAATCTAACTTGGGCTTCGCTTTAAGAATGGCACATTACCCATCTTGTGAGTGAGTCATATCAGTGAGAATAAATCTCATACATACGCATCCGACCAAACAAGTCGTGGAATTTGAAAATATTGAACAAAGGCAAAATAAAAACAACAATAACATCACACAGACACACACACACACACACACACACACACACACACACACACACACACACACACACACACACACACACACACACACACACACATTCAGCCAACCAACCAACCAACATCAAAGAAAGAAAACAAACAAACAAACCAAGAAACAGAAAAAACAACAACAACTGTACATGGACTGACCTGAAAGGGACAAATGCCATAGAAAATACAGTGGACACCAATTGGATGGACCAGGTGGTGTCCAGGATACTCAAGAGAGTGACCACCATAATCTGGCAGGGTCCAAACTCCCCTATTGACGTCAGCAGGCTGTCATACGTCATTCCCTGCTAATAACGAACACATGACGTTACGTAAATTACGTTACTAAAGCAATTGTCACACGTCCAAGACTTGCAACAACAAAAGCGTGATGTTGCGTTAATCATTTATTAAACAGGAAGCAGAAGGAACAAAGAGTGACAGGCAAAAGAAAGAGCGACAAACAGAACAAAGAATTACAGGAAGACAACACAAATGACAGGTAGACAAAACAAAATATGACAGGCAGAAGGAACAACGAACGACAGGCAGATACAACAAAGAGTAACAGGCTTGTAGAACAAATGACAGGCAGATGAAACAAACGGTGACAGACAGATGGAACATAGGCTAACAGGCAGACACAGAACAAAGAGTCTCAAGGAGATGGAACAAAGAATGGCAAGCAGATGGGATAACAGAGTAACAGGCAAATAGAACAGAGAATGATAGGCAGATGAAACACAAAAAGTGGCAGGCAGATTGAACACAGTGGTAGTCTGATAAGACAGAATGACACGCAGATAGAATAAAGAATGACAGGCAGATAGAGGAAAGAGTGAGAGGTAGATGGAACAAAATTAAACAGGCAAATTGAGTAAAGAGTGAAAAGAAAATAGAACAGAGTGACAGGCAGATAGACACAAGACAGACAGGTAGATGGACCAAAGATGACAGGTAAGTGGAACAAAGAATGGCAGGCAAACGAAATATATAAAAGAATGACAGGCATATATGTGATAGGTGGCGTGGTAAGGGGGGGTAAGGAGGATGATGAATCGCAGCGCCAGGTGAGATGGTGCAAGTTGGTTAAGGGGTTAAGGGTGATGATGATATTTGCTGTGGTGGTCGTTTGAATCCAGAGCAGAAAGGGAAGTCTCTCAATCAAAACACAAGTCCTCGTTTTGCTACTTGACTCTTTATTATTGAGAAAAGAAGACGAGGAAGGAGACAGGTAAGAAGACGTCAAAGAAGACGCCAAAGAAGACAGTGCCTGTAAGACACAAAATAGGTTTCATAAATACAATGACAAAGTACACATTTTGTGAAATAACAATGTCAATATACAAGAGTGAACTACTACATTCTAACAGAAGATGTCTATATTTACAAACAAAAGCACTAGCATTTGTAAACATGCAACAAATAATTGATAACAAAATGTTGTGTAAAGAACTACTACATTATACCAAAATATGTGGTGTCGATATTTACACTCTAAAACACTAGCACTTGTAAACATGGAACAAATAATTGATAACAAAACTTGAGTAACCCTTTGATAAGTTGAGGGTAACTACCATATACTGCTTGTTCAATAGCATTAGCATAGGCTAGACCTCCAATAATGTACTGGCAAAATCATGCACATTCATATTAAGCTGTTTGGCTGCCATGGGCTGAGTAAGTTGTAACATAACATCTGAGTGGGCAGCTATTGGACAGTTAATATTCAGTGGTGACGACAAACATAGTATTTGACCATGGGAGCTGTCGTCACAAACAGTAGGTCTACCTTATTGAATAGCAGTCAACACACTTGTGTCATCCATTAAATATTTGCTCCATGTAGTTATGTGTAATTCTATGTCTAGTGCTAGAGATAGTGATGACAAAATAGCATAGCATATTACTAGTTAAGCTATGTCATCAAAGCAACATTCTATAATGATTTGCAGTGGTGCTGAGCAGACAAGGGATACAACAATTGGATCAATTCGCTGAGCACATGTTTCATCAACTACCATTATGTACACACATACAACATTATCAAGTATAAAATAGTTCACAATAATGCATTGCATCTTGGTAGCTTTCAGACAGTTAATATTCAGTGGTGATGACATAGTAGGCCTATTTGACAATGAGAACTATGTCATCACAAGCAGCACCTAATCAAACAGCAGTCAGCAGTGTTGAGAGAACAACACACTTGAGTAATCTATTACCCATTATCTCTATGTGATTAAGTATAATTCTAGATCAAGTGCTAGAGACAATGATAACAAAATAGTATAGCATATTACTATTAAACCATGTCATCAAAACAACACTCTATATATGATTATCAGTGGTGCTGATCAGCTAAGGGATACACTAAACAGATCAATTAGCTGAGCACGTGTTTCATCAGTCATCATGTCAGTATGTAAAAATACAACCTTGTCAAGTATAAAATACTCTTCCTCTGCACAACAATGCCTTGTATCTTGGCTTTTGGCAGAATATGGTTGTCAATAGTCCTACAATAGCCACATGAAAATAGGGGCTAAATCTATAGTGGTTATTACATTTAAACCTCGGTCCCATCTTTACGATGGTGGCCGCCACACTAAGTGCTACAGATCTTGTGAGATAGCACATCGTTTAGATCAAAACATACTTTCTCGCTGTTCGAATTCTGCAAATCTAGCGCGGTACTCAATAGACTCGAGCTAGAATCTAAAGAAATAAGAGGCACTAAAGTCTAAGCTTACTGCAAATGACAATGAATAATAAAGTGATAAAACTCCAGAACTTACTACAGTAACGCCGTGAAGTTGATCACCTGCTGTGAGATCAAGAGTGGTGGCAGGGAAGGGCACCTCTGGTGAGACTGAGAGTGGCGTCGTAAAAGCACATGCTATGACGCTCCTTGTTATTTTATACTTTGGGAACCGAGCATGGTCATACTTTCAAACCTTTCAGATAATAAGGTCTGATTGGTTGTTCTCACCTACCCAATCACTCAACACTTGGGGCGTGGCGAAAAGTCAACTCTGTTTGAAATTAATGGAGGTCTAATTAATGGAGGTCTTACATAAGTGCAGTGCCTCGGTACACACAACTGGCATACTCGTTTGGTGGTTTTGTTGGTGGCTATTGGCTATTACGCCACAAACACCGAAGGGCGGCATGAAACAAAGACAGTCCGCCCCGGGCTCCATACAACCGCAACATAATCTGCGGTCTTTGTGCGTGGGTTTCCGCGGGTCACACAATGGCTATTAGGACGGTGGTTGTACTACAATTTGCTGGAGGCGGCATAGATTAAAGACTGTCTCCTCTACGTTCTGTGAAACTACAACGTAATACTGACTGGAGATAACGACAAAATCTTGTCGTAGGCCCGCTTCAGAATACATGTACACATTGTAGATCTGCTCATTGTTTAGCAGTGTGTGATCTATATGCGTCATGTATTGGTTAGATCTTTGGAATGTTCAATGCATAGCTATGGGTAGGCAGAGGCTGTGAGATAACAGTACAATTAGGCCAGAGAATGCAAGGCGTTTTTTATCTAGGCAAGCACGCTACACGGTGTGGCCTTTGAGCGTTGTCGGTAAATGGGAAAGATCGTAACAGAGCAAGGCACTCTGTTACATATAAAACAAAGAGTCTCAGGCAGATAGAACAAAGAGTAGCAGGCTAATGGAACAAAGAGTGACAGGTGTATAGAACAAGCAGCGACAGACAGATGGAACAGAGTGAAGGCAGATGGAAAAAAAGAGTGATAGGCAGATGGACAACCCAGTGACAGGCATATGTACAAAAGAGTGACAGGCAGATGGATCACATAGTGACAGGCAAATAATACAAAAAGTGACAGGCAAAGGGAAATGCTTTCAATGTCAATTTCTCAAGATTACGTATCCGCACTCGGAATAAATTCATACGCACTAAAGTCATAGGTGCCATGCGATGGAGAAGATCCAGAATGATCACAGCACAAGCCCTAAGCCTATACATAAATCCATGAGCTGGCCAGGTCCTGAGGTTGTGGGCCCCCAGTAGCTCAATTGGTTTGAATGTCATATTCACATGCTGCTGGTTGTGGGTTCGAATCCTGGGGTGCACTACATAAAAACTGGCCTTCTCACTGGTCCCCCTTCCCCCACTTCCCTGGGATGGTTATCCCTATCGGCCATATCACCAGACGTGGGTGCTGATGGGAAAAAAATGAACCAAATCAATCAATCAGTCCTGAGGTCCTACTTAGATAGGTCCAAAACTCTGGGGTTATAGGCAGTGAGATAGCAGAGACCTCAGCTTTTCCCAGGGTCAGCACTACAAGGGCATCGCCCATCCCTTCTCCCTCATTTCAAATTCATATTTATATTCGCATTTTTTTCACCAAGACTTCAGAAAGGCAAGAAGGTTAATTAGTTTTCAAGGAGTAGGACCTGGGAAATCAACCTATCTCTCCAATGTTTTATTATTCCAAGGCAGCCGGGCAATGCCCTGCTCGTCACGATTTTCAACTGCTGTGGGATCTTTAGCGTGCGCAGCCAAAAGACACAAGGGTCCAACTCGTTTTTCGTCTCCTTTCAAAAGAGCAGACGTTCAGTTCAATTTTCTAGTCAAACTGAAAAGAAAAGTTGAGGCTTCTACGGGGAGCAAACCCTGGAACTTCACGTTTAGTTATTGGCAGGCAAACGTCTGAACCATTCTGCACTCTTCTCCCTGGTATCATTGTAAAATGATATGATTAATGACAAAATGGACAAGGTGAAATAGCAGGTCGCAGCTGGTTGGCAACGTAAAGGCAGAGGGAACAAACAGTGACAGGCAAATAAAACATAGAGTGGCAAGCATACAAAACTAAGAGTGGCAGACAGAACAAAGAGCACCCGGCAGAACAGAAAGTGACAGGCAGACAGAACAAAGAGTGGCAGGCAAAGCAAAGAGTGAGAGGCAGATAAAATAAAGGGCGAATGGCATATGAAACAAATGTTACAGCGTACAGTCACACAGACAAGGTTTTGTTTTCTTTTTTTTTTTTCTTTTTTGCGTTTCTATTTGCCAATACATCATGATACAACCCTCATTGCCTTTGTAATGTAGACACAGCTTGTTCAGGCACACGGAGCTATCAATTTATTCATAGTTTTTAGTTGATGGTTCAATCGTAAGGTAAACTGTCTCTCCCTCTCTGTCTCTGTCTCTCTCTGGTAAACTGTCTCTCCCTCTCTGTCTCTCTCTGTCTCTCTTCTGTCTGTCTGTCTGTCTGTCTCTCTCTCTCTCTCTCTCTCTCTCTCTCTCTCTCTCTCTCTCCAAAAACGAAAACTGAGAGACACGAGAGAAACAGACCCAAGGCCTGGGCAATGAGCATCGAGCAGCTGCAACCCAGCTCATTTGGGAGCCCATGCTTTTTTTATATGTTCTGACCAAGTCCTTCAAAGATATTCTGTCTGACAGCTGCCGATTATGTATCTTCACCATAAAATTTGGTGAAGCCCACATTCTTGAAGGGTACTCTCCTTTTTTTATAATACATAGAAGAAAAAAATGACCACTCAGTTTCCTCACCATCTGGACCTCTGACCAAGCTTGCGAGACTGTCCCTTAAAGAATACAAAATCGTTTGTCGTGGTCAGTCACAGATGGGTTAGTGACAGTGTTTTGGATAATACATGTCTATAAAGAGCAAGTCATTCTGGATCATGACAATTCACTCGAGATCGTGACAACCTGACTACTCCTGCCACCTCTAGAATAACACTTCCTGCTGCAGTTACACAGGGACACACATGTGACTATACCCATGCGGTAACACAAAACATTACAGGCAGATAGAACAAAGAATGACAGGCAGACAGAGCAAAGAATAATAATTAGATACAACAAAGCATGACAGGCAGACAAAGCAAATACTGACAGGCAGATAGAGCAAAGAAGGGCAGACAAAGGGAACAAAAAGTGTCAGACAGATAAAACAAAGAGTGAGAGGCAGCTAGACTCAAATGACGCATCACTTGTTTGCCTCAGGTGTTTGATAATGCAGTGTCATCCGCTGTCACACTTGTCCTCACCTCATTGTCTCCGCTTTCCCTCCTTTCATACAGGGGGATATAATCTGGAAACAATCAGAGAAGAGAAGAGAAATAACTGCAGATCTGACGAGATTGTAATTTTTAAGAAACAAGACAAGACATGACAAGACAATACAAGATAAGACGATACGAGATAAGATAAGAAACGAAAATAAAAGAAAAGAAAAGAAACGCTGAAAGACAGTATCAAACATGAAATAAGGTAAGACAAAATAAAAGAGATAAATTGTTTTTACCGTTTTTGTTGTTTAGAACCCAGCTGACAGTGTAGAGCTGTTTCAAAGCACATACATAACTTCAACAGGAAAACAAGAAAGAAAATCAAGAGATGAAACAAAGTCAGAGATAAAACAAGAGCTACCAAATCAGTTGAAGAGATGATAAGCTAATGATGGCATCATCATGATCATCATCATCACCGTGTGCCCTGTCGCACGGCGTTGGCCATCATGGCCCTCGATACGAATCTATCCCTTGTCTCTTGCAAGTGCATCCCCCACCCTCTCTGTCCTCAGCCTGATGGCCTCTCCTATCAGTTCATCAGAGGAGCAGCGCTTGGTGTGTGTCTTTGTGTGGAATACAATCCTGATCCTGGAGTTAATTGCTCTACCACACGTGCTGCAAGGTAAGAATGCATGCAACCTTGGATTCAGTTTCTGCAGGCAAGCTGGCGGATAGGGTGAGGGAGTCAAAGGGTTAAGTGGTTTTGAGTCAAGGGTGTAATATGTATTTCTGAATAATTGCAAGACCAGTCCGTTAGTTATGTGGTGTGTCCAGAGTGTGATTGGGAACTGTGTTAGAAAGATAGACAAGTACAACATACGCGCTGCAACCACACCTTTACTTTTACTCCCACAGAACTGTAAATAAGTGTTATGAAAAAATGTTACATTGAAGATGAATCAATGTCTGCCTGTTTCTTATCATAACATTATTTTTATCTATCTGTATGCACAGCTGTTCGCTAATCCACTAACCTGAACTCCTGGCGGCCCCATTGTCTTGATTACTGCAGAGGTAGACAGCAGCTTCAAAATCTGTGGGGCGGTGTCCTTGTTCACAACCATCCTCTCTCTCTCTTTCTTCATCCATGTTCACCATGTAAACCAAAAAAAGTCTTGATGTTCAAGCACAGATAATAAAACTTCTTGATATTCAAGTTCAGACAATAAGACTTCTTGGTATTTAAGTACAACTCATGAGACTTCACGACATTCAATACAGACAATAATACTTCTTCATATTCAAAGAAGACTTCTTGATATTCACTCAAACAATAAGTCTTCTTCGCGTTCAAGAACTGCAATAGGACAGACAATAAGATCGCTTGATGTCCTGCACAGATGATGAGACCTTTTGAACGTCAAGCACACAGATATTAATAGGACTTCCTGAGATTATTCAAGAACAAACAACGAGGTTCCTTTGTGTTTAAATACAAACATTAAGATTTCTGGATATTCAACACAAACAATATATTTCTTGATGTTAAAATGCAGACAGCAGGACTTCCTGATAAGCGTTATAGACAATAATACTTCTCTGTGTGCAGTACAGACAATGATATGTCTTGCTGTTCAAGCACAAACATTAAGATTTCTTGGTGTTCAGCACAAACAACAAGGCTTTTTGATGTTTAAGTAAAGATAACAAGACTTGATGCTCATGATGTATGGGCATAAACTTCATGCTGTTTAACACAAATAATGTCTTAGTGATGTTCAACAGACAAGAAGACTACTGGATGTTTAATACACAATAAGACTTATTGATCTTCTACACAGACAATAAGACTTCTGAGTGTTTAACACAGACAATAAGACTTTGTACTGTTCAACAGAGACAATAAGACTTTTTGGTGTACAAGACAGACAATAACACGTTTTTGGTGTTCAAGACAGGTCATAAGACTTCTTGCTGTTCAACACGCAATAAGACTTCTTGGTGTTCGACACACACACACACAAAACAAACACAAGATTACTTGATGTTTAAGTACAGCTCATAAAGCTTCTTGATGTTCAAAACAAACAACAAGACGTCTTGGTGTTCAACACAAGCAATTATATTACTTGATGTTTATGTGCAACTCATAAAACATTTTGATGTTCAACACAGACAATAATAAGACTTTTTGATGTTCAACACAGACAATAAGACTTCTTGGTGTTCAACACAGACAATAAGACTTCTTGGTATTTAAGTACAACTCATAAGACTTCACGATATTCTATACAGACAATAATACTTCTTCATATTCACACAGACAAAAAACGTCTTGGAATTCAACACAGACAATAAGACTTTTGATGTTCAGTACAGACAGTCAGACTTCTTACTGTTCAAGAGGCAATAAAACTTCATGATTTAAATACAGACAGTGAGACTTCTTTATGTTTAAGTACAGACCGTTAGGCTTGCTGATATTCAACAGATAATAACACTTCTTGATGTTCACTACAGCTAAAAGACTTCTTTATGTGCAAGGATAGACAGAGACATTTTATATTCAACATAGACCAAAGACTTCTTGATAACCAGCGTGGACGAATAGACTTCTTCGTGTTCTGCATAGACAAAAGGGCTTCCTGATGTTCAAGCATAGGCACTATGACTTCTTGCTGCTCACACACGCACAGACATTAAGACTTCTCCATGGTCAACACAGACAATACGACAATCATTCTTCGTGATGTTCAAATACAGACAATAAGATTTCTTGATGCTCAAGTACAGGCTATTCTTCTTGATGTTCACATTCAGACAACAAGATTTCTTGATATTTACGTACAGACAGCCATTCTTCTTGATGTTTAAATACAGACAATAAGATTTCTTGATGTTCAAGTACAGACAACAAGATTTTTTTTATGTTCAAGTAGAGACAATCATATTTCTTCAAGTTCAAGCATAAACAGTAAGACGCACACACACAAAAAACAATACTTCACCATCGTGAAGCGCATAAAGAACAAGACTTCACTTGATGGTCAAGCATGGAGAGAAAAACAACAACATGTCACTTCATGTTCAAGATAAAGAGAACAAGACTTCATTTGATCTTCCAGCACACAGAGAACACAACTTTATATGACATTCAAGCACATAGAAAACAAGACTTTACTTGACGTTTAAGCACATAAAGAACGAGACTTTACCTGGTATTCAAGCACATAAGAAGACGACTTTATTTGACTTTCAAACATATAGGGAACAGGACTTTACTTGACTTTCAAACACATAGAGAACAAGGCTTTACTTGACGTTCAAACACATAGAAAACAAGACTTTACTTAACTTTTTAAGCACACAGAGAACAAAACTTTACTTGACTTTTAAGCTCATGGAGAATAAGATTTCACTTGATGTTCAAGCACCTTGAGAATAAGGTTTCTCTTGATGTTCAAGCATCTAGAGAAAGCAAAATTTCATTTTCTAGTTCAAGCACACAGAATAAGATTTCATGGGGACAAGATTTCACTCGCTCTTCATGCATATAGAGAACGAGACTTCACTTGATTTTCAAGCACACAGAGATCAAGACTTCATAATCTTCAAGTACACAGACAGCAAGACTTTACTTGCTTTTCAAGCACAGAGAGATCAAGACTTCATAATCTTCAAGCACACAGACAACAAGACTTTACTTGCTCTTCAAGCAATTAGAGAAAAAGACTTTACACGACATTCAAGTACATAGAGAACAAAACTTCACTTGCTCTTCGAGCACATAGAGAAAAAGACTTCACTTGATGTTCAAGCCCCAGATATAAAGTAGACTTCATAATCTTCACGCACAAAGATAACAAATCTTCATAAACTTCAAGTACACAGAGAACAAGATTTCACTTGACTCTCAAGCATGTACAGAACAAGAGTTCAGAATCTTCAAACGCACACAGAGAAGACGACTCCATGTGACATTCAAGCACACAGGAACAAGACTTCGCTTGACGTGTAAGCACACACTGTGACACAGAGAACAAGATTTCATAATGTTCAAGTTCACAGAGAACAAGACTTCACTTGACTTTCAAGCATGCACAAAACAAGAGTTAACGATCTACTAGCACACACAGGGAACAATATTTCGCTTGATGTTCTAGCACACACAAATAACAAGACTTAGCTTGACATTCAACCCTGTAGATAACAAAGACTTTATGATTTTCAAGCACACACAGAGAAGATGACTTCACTTGACCATCATGCACACAGAGACTTGATATTCAAGCAAATACAAAGAGCAAAACTCTACTTGGTGTGCAAGCCCATGGAAAACAAAACTTCATGATATTCAAGCACACAAACAATAATAATGACTTCACTTGATGCTCAAACAGCACGTAACTTCAATTTATGCTCAAGTACCATAGAGAACAAGACAGCACAGCTCAAGCACAAAATCCAAGAAGCCTCACCTTGTTTTCAACACGTCCACTGTCACCCAGTCCCTCCTCTACACTGCAATGAATAGATGATACTTTTTTCTACACGCATGCAATAACTTCGAGGTGGAAATGTCCGCCCTCCTATCGAAATAGGATTGCGTGCATTTGGCTTTGGCTATGGGATAATTTTGCGCGGTTAGGGATTTTATTATAATGAGGTCAGTAGGTCTATTTCCGCGCCGTGAAGTCCTACAACGCTGTGAATGAGTTTCTGACAGTTACACGTCAGGGGGTGGGGATGGGGGGAAACAGTGAAGGTAAGGAGATGGGCGATGCTTTCAGTCGCTATGCGGTACCTGGGATTTCGAATGTATTCTTCGACAATTTCAAGCACAGTTATGTTTGTCACTGTCCTCGTTTTGCTTTTTGTTAGGCAAGCCATTCACTGTGGTTGGTCCCCAGCAGCGTACAGCTGCGTGTCAGGAATCCATCCATCGGATTACGACATCTAAAAATAAAGGGAAAGTGCAGTTTGTCCATTTGTGACGTTGACAACATATTGTTTTTTTCTTCCCTGGTTATAAATGCACAGTGCGCAGTGCACACAGGTTCATATTGACAGGAGGGAGGCCGTGCGAGAGTACATGCATGAGTGTGCGTGTGTGTGTGTGTGCGTGCGTGGTGTGTGTGTGTGTGTGTGTGTGTGTGTGTGTGTGTGTGTGTGTGTGTGTGTGTGTGTGTGTGTGTGTGTAGTGTGTAATCCTGCGCGTGTCCAGCAATGCATGAATTATAGAAGCCTCAGCGAGTTCATAGCAAAGAGAATGATAATGACAGGGATTATTAGAGGCTATTTTTCAAACCTGCTATTGGTTTTACACGTATCTGCCTAAAACTAAGAAATACTACAAAAGAAATGCACCAATAAATCAAGTATAAAAGACAAAGTATTCATATACATAATAAATTAAAAAAATATATACAAAGTACTCATAAGGAAGTAAAAGAGTAACAACATTTGGTGTAGGCCTACTTTGAGATGAGAAAGAGGCACAGGAAATCTATAAACAGCATATGTTTTACTGATCATTATGCCGATCCCTCTTCATTGTTAAATCATCTCAAAAGTAACAAGTCCATCTTATTAAAATGTTTTTATGATGAAATCATTTTCTATCTACAGCAAATCATCTCCTGCGAAGGGAAACACGATTCAAATTTCAAAGAGCATGCGCAGACGTTACGATAGGTACATTCTGGTCATGGACACACACACACACACACACACACACACACGCACACATACATACACACACACACACACACACACAGACACACGCACACACACGTGCACACACACACACACACCACCTGTGAATGCAAAAAGATCCCCCCCCCCCCCCCGTCTTTTTCTTCTTCTTCTTGTTCTAAAAAAAACAATGCTAACAAACGGGAGTAGGGTTTATTCAGAAAGAAAGAAAGCAAGCAAGAAAGAAACTGAGCGTCTCGAGTTTGAACTGTCCTCGCAAGAGTGTTTTATGATAAAAATGACTGCGACCGATGATTCATGATGCGACACGGTTGGCCTGTGATGATTGATAGAGTTTTTGGTCCCGTGAAACTGCTAGGCTATGCGTTATATTATACTGCGTATTCTTCTATGGTTATTTTTCTTGAGAGGAAACAAACAAACAGTCAAAACAAACAGACAAAACAAACAACAGACAAACAGATAAACAAACAATCCCCTCCTCACCCACCCATCCCTCCCCTTGCCCCGCCCCCCTCCCCCAAGTAAAAAAAGAGAAAAAAATGAACTCATCGTGGAAGAAATGTGGGAACTGGCATAGGTAAGCGCTGGTGAAACTGCTGAAGGAAAGCCGGATTTACCATCTTTAAATGGAAAGTGCACACTCTACTATCTGAGAGAGAGAGAGAGAGAGAGAGAGAGAGAGACAGAGAAGAGAGACAGACAGACAGACAGAGACAGACAGACAAACAGACAGAGACAAAGACAGAGTCAGAGACAGAGACAGAGAAAGAAAGATAGGCAGACGGAAAGACAGCGACAGAGAGACACATTCTGCTTTTTCTTGTGGAAAATGATACTTAAATGCAGAGGTATGGTTTTCCCTCAGTTTAATGTTTTTTAGACAGTTGGAAAGCGATCTCTAATTTTCTCTTTTTTTGAAGTTCGCTAACATTGGAGGCCAATTTCTCAGCCACTTTTCATTGGAGACCAGTTTGGATGATAAATTTGGTCTCGTCATGCTCGAAATAACCCGATGAGATGTGTCACAAGGGTAGGTTCGGATAGTGGCTTTTTCATCCAAAATAGCCGCCGAGCCAGGTCCTCATCTGTGAAAAAGGCAGGAAACATGACCGATTTTGATTGTTTTTGTTTTGTTTTGTTATTTTCCTGGTGAAAAAGATAGACTAGTATGCAGAGAAATGATTTATGCTCAGTTTAATGATTGTAGTAATTTGTGAACACTTATTCTGAATGGATGGTGCATGTATAGCTCTGCTTTTAATGACTGAGAGGAGTTCACTAAGAAAAGATAGTTGAAGCAAGATCGAAATTTTAGTCAGTTGAAAGAATGCATGGCTTGAATAAAGATGTTGAAATGATAGCCTCCTTGAGTCGAGTATTTCTACAATGGTTTTAGACCGTCGGAACCTACTCAAACAGGCTGATAAAAGTGATCTCAAATTTTCTGTATTTTCCTGATCGCTAACTTTGGAGGCCATTTTCTAGCCCACTTTTCATCAGAGACTAACTTCGATGGTAAATTATGACTCGTCAGTCTCGAAATAACCTGATGAGATATGTCACACGGGAAGATTCAGATAGTTGCTTTTTCATCCAGAATTGCCTCTGCGTCAGGTCCGCAACTGTCAAAAAGGCTGGAAAAATGACTGATACTGATTCTGTTTTATCTGGTGGAAAATGATAGACTAGAATGCAGAGATATGATTTATGCCTCGGAACCTACTCAAACAGGTCGTCGGAACCTACTCAAACAGGCCGATAAAAGGCATCTGTAATTTTCTCTATTTTTCAAGATCACTAATTTTGATGGCCATTTTCTCGGCCAATTTGGATTGTGAATTTGGGCTCAGCATGCTCGAAATACCCTGATGAGATGTGTCACAAGGATAGGTTCAGTTAGCTTTTTTGTCCAGAATGGCTGCCACGCCAGGTCCACGGGTTTTATAAAAGGCCAGAAAAATTACGGATTTCGATTCTGCTTTTTCTGGTGGAAAATGATAGAATAGAACGCAAAGATATGATTTATATTCAGATTAAAAGTTTAAGACCTTCAGAAAGGCCGACAAACGTGATCTCTAATTCTCTGTTTTTCAAGATTCCTAATATTAGAGGCCATGTTCTCGGCCACTGATCATCAGAGACCACTTTGGATGGTAAATTTGGATACGGCATTCTCGAAATAACCTGAAGAGATGTGTCACAAGGATAGGTTCAAATATCGCTTTTTCGTCCAAAATGGCTACCATGCCTCAGGTTATTTCGAGCATGGTCACTTTTATCGGCCTATTTGAGCAGATTCCGACAGTCTAAAACCATTGAACTGTGCATAAATCATACCTCTGCATTCTAGTCTCTCATCTTGTACAAAAAAAAGCAGAATCGAAATGGGTCATGTTTCCGGACTGTTTGAAGCCTAGAACCTGGAACGGCGACCATTTTCGACAGAAAAGTGTTTATCCGAAACTACCCTTGTATTTCGAGCATGCCGAGTCCAAATTTACCATCCAAATTTGGATGAAAAGTGGCCGAGAAAATGGCCTCCAAAGTTAGCAAACTTGAAAAAAAGAGAAATGTAGAAATAACTTTTATTGGCCTGAATGGTATGCATGACGCTCACACTCATTCGCTTATATACTCGGCCAGTGAACCGCACAGACACCACCGCGAGTCTGCGGAGGAATCGACTCTTTGGGGCCCCTTAGAGGCCAGATTTGTGTTTCCTCGTGCAAACTCAGCGGTGTTTATCTTGCGATCCACATAACAAATATCATCATATTATATATCACTAAAATCTACACAGCACATAGATTGTTGTGGTTTACATCATTTTACATAATATTCACTTAGATCGAAACTATAAGCGATTAAGTCAATGATTACACTTTACTGAAAGGGGTTTTAGCCGTATTTTTACGTATTTAATCAGTTGATGAAAATATCAAATTAAAGGGTAATTAGACGATAACCGAGAAGTTTATGTGGACATACTTCGAATAGGTAAATCAACATCTTGGTGCTGAAACTGATCGATAAACAGGTGAATGAACACACAACTGATCCTAATTTGGACACGCGCAGTCCGACCACAGTAAAGAATGCCAGAATCTTTTCTAATACCTTACTGCTTAGCAATATTTTATTGCAGTATCAGTTCTGTTTATAAAAGGAGCAAAAATGTAAATGTAATTATGTATTCTAAATCAGATTTTAGACATTGTCGTGTGATTGATAATTAGATTCTACATCCCGGCAAGATGGCGGTTATTTTGGCGGTTTGTCGCACTTAAATTTGGCCTGAACTTTCTTTAATGCAACCTTAATATCTAATAATTAAAGGTGTGATGTGGTTCGAATGAAAGATTAGAATATCAACATTCTAATCGTGATCCACAATTTATTTCATTATCTTACAAATTTCCGATTATCGTCATGGCTCACTGGTCGGAAATTTGAATCTATAGATCTAGTACCGAACAAACGAACAATAAAATTATTGATTTCAGGGAAACGAGGGCAAATTTCACCTCGAGGACATTTCCCATAAGAAATACATACTTTTCTAGAATGCACAAGCTACTTATTTCCTAGCTTTTAAGGGTTTAAATAGAATTTCCTAATATTATTGAGTATCACTGAACCAGGGGAAGTAATTGTACTCAATATCGTTTGAGAAGAAAAAGACGTCTGCTACACGCTGTTGGGTGTGCACGGCTACATACTAAATCAGTTATATTCAAAAATACTTTACTTACAAATAGATTATCCTTCAAGAGAAGCGCTCTTGATGCCTTCCTTAACTCTTTCAGCCCTGCGCCCGACAATTTGTCGGGCGCACACACCCACTCACTTTCGGTTTCATTTGTATGAATATTCATTAATATATGAGACGGAACATTTATATACTAGCAAGCATACAAAATGTCAATGAATTTCATCCAATAGTTTTTGAGATATAGGTGTTTTATTTGGGTACCCGTTGATTGCACAGTTCCCTCCCCCCCCCCCCCCAAAAAAAAAAAAGAAAAAAAAAAACAGCAACAACAGGCTGGGAGTGCATTTGTCTTGTAAAACAGACAGGGCTGAAAGTTGGTATGATGGCAAGTCTAAGTGGATTTCTTTCAAACAAAAGTTTGAAAGCTACCGGTCAGTACTGCGATGGACAGAGCCAGAATGCAGAAATTATCTCGGCTGGAGTCCAGAGGGGAAAGCCTTGGGTTTTTACACCATGGATACGAGAATGGGCTCTGAATGTTCATTTAAACAAATAATGAAGAAAGGGAATTTGCCAAAAACCGCACGCATCAAATTCCAACAAGCGCATCAACGTCATGATGAAGCATTCGATGACTGGGCGGACCAAGTGATGACCCTGGCAGCTCCAGCTTTCAGAGACCTTCCAGAAAAAAATTGTTGCCAGGAGTTGACAAACAAAGTCTGTCAAGGATGTGTTGATAAAGAGGCGGGAAAATACGCCTGTCTGGAAAAGCCAAGATCCATGGAGGATGCTCTGAATAAAATAAAAAAAATTCCAGCACATCTCCATGGCAGTGCAGGGCCAGAAGAAGACCAGTCAGGAACCCCAGATCGGTGCAGTTGGAGTGTCCAAGGATGCCATAGACAGCCTGAGAGAAACCATGGAAAATATGGCTGTCAAAGTGGAGGTTCTACAAAACAAAGTAGGAGGGCAAAACAACACTCCATCAAAAACTGAGAGCAACCAGATCCAATGTTTCTTCTGCAAGCAGAGGGGGCACAAGAAAAGTGACTGCTCTCAATATAAGAAATGGCTGGAAAGGAAATCCTTGGAGGCCAAACCTTTAAACAACAAAGGTTCGGAAAAAGGGGCCATTCTCCTGAAACGAAGGACACCAATGGCCAAACTTCATCTGTTGAGGCGATAGATGATCAGCAGTCCAAAGGAGCTGATTCACTGTGCAACAATCAGCGGTCCAAAGGAGCTGATTCACTGTGCAACAATCAGCAGTCCAAAGGAGCTGATTCATAGCGAAAAAGTAAGTCCCAACCAGAAGTGGAGAGGGGATCAACCGAAGAACTGTCAAAACAGAGATGGGTAGACAGTACATCTGATACTATTCATCATGATAGCAAGGAGAACGAAAATAATCCTTTTTCGGTTCTGCACCTCAAAAGAGTATGTGCTGGTTCTTCTGGACTCCAAGTGATTGTGGGTGATGTAGCGAAAGTGGACTGTGGGGCTGAAATAACCATTGTCGCCACATCAGTTTATGATCAATGGAAAGTAAAGCCTAGGAAGATCAAAGATGTGGTCATCCACATGGCTGACCAGGAATCAGCATTAACAGGCTTTATCACCTCTCCAGTTCAGAGCAAGATTGATCAATTCTTGTTTAAGGAAAGAGTTTATGTGACCCCAGTAAGTGATCCAATGCTTCTGGGACATGATTTGCTACATCATTGGGGGGCAGTCCATGACATGCAATCAGACACTTTAGTGATTGGGAAAAGAAAAGATTCATCTGAAATTGCGGTTTAGAAATACTTCTCCATCAGTGGCTAGAGTAATGGCTGCCGAGAAGACAGTGATTCCCCAAATTCTGTTGCCAGGGTAAAGGGCAAGGTGGATAAAATGCTGCAAGACTACTACATCGAGTCAAGCAATAATGCCGATGTCTTGATACCAAGAGTATTGCAGAAAGCACAGTGTGATCCAGTGATATGCCTGGTCAACCCTGATGACAGATACTACACTATCAAGCAAGGTAGTATCTGTCTGACGCTTTTGAGGAGGAAGAAATAGGGGAAACAAATAATACTGAATCGAAAACTTGCCAGTCACGAAAAGAACCTCAGCTCTGCACAGTTACATCATCAGAGAAGCAGAATAATCCCGATGGTCCCAAATCCCAGAAATCTGGTCAAGTGCCAAAACATCTTCGACAGCTAGCTGATCAGTCAAGCGAGCACCTTTCAAAAGAACAGAAGGAGCAGATAGAGACACTTTTATGCAGCTATGAAGATATCTTCGCCAAAAGTGACTTTGATCTGGGCAATTTCACGGCCATCGAACATACCATCGACACAGGGGAGGCCAAGCCAATCAAGCAGCGTATGCGTCGAACTCCAGCAGTGTTTGCAGGGGAAGAGGAGGCACACTTTTAAAAAAAGGCTTGATTCTGGTGTGATTCAGGAGTCGGTTTCCGAATGGGCTTCAGCTTCTGTGTTGATCCGGAAAAAAGGATGGATCTGTAGGGTGGTGTATTGACTATTGGGCTCTCAATAATGTCACTGTGAAGAATACGTTTCCACTTCCGCTGGTTGAGAACTGCATGGACACCTTGTCAGGCAGTGTTTGGTTTTCCAAACTGGATGCCAACAGTGCTTACTGGCAAGTGAGGATCAAAGAGGCTGACCGCAAGAAGACTGCATTCCTGACAAAATATGAGCTTTTTGAACATGTTCGGATGGGTTTCGGTCTTACCAATGCGCCTGCAACTTTTGCCCGGGTAATGAATCTCATTCTGAGGGGACTCACATGGAATACAGTTCTGGCTTTCCTGGATGACATTCTAGTGTTGGGCAAAAGTTTTGACAATAACCTGTAAAATTTGAAGGAGGTACTTGAGCGGTTCAGGCAACAAAGGACCAAATTGAAGCCAAGGAAATGTTTACTCTTCCAAAAAGAGGTGGAGTTTTTGGGTCGTATGGTTAGCAGTAACAAAAATGTCAATGTCAGACCGTGACACCAAAACAGTTGCTGAGTGGCCTGCCCACAAGAGTTCCAAGGACGTTGAACGATTCCTGGGCTTTGTTAATTATCACAGAACATTTGTCCCAAAGTTTTCAGAACTGGCCCAGCCTTTGTACAGTCTCACAGGAAAAAAATGAGTTCAAGTGGGAGGAACAACAATAAAAAGCTTTTGAAGCTTTGGTGAAAACCTTGACGGAACCACCTGTACTGGCGCTTCCAAATGGAATGGATCCATTCATTTTGGACACTGATGCGAATGATACAGCAATCGGCGCAGTACTTAGCCAGGTGCAGGAAGGAGTCGAGAAGGTCATAGCTTATAGCAGTTTTTCCCTCACTCCTGAACAGTAAAGGTATTGTACTACCCGCAAGGAACTATTGAGTATTGTGAGATTTACAAGGCAATTCAAGTACTATTTGCTGGGTAGAGTTTTCACAGTCAGGACTGACCACTCAAGTCTTATTTGGCTTCTGCTGTTCAAGGATCCCCAAGGTCAGCTAGCGCGATGGATGGAGGAGTTGTCCCAGTACCACATGGTTGTAAAACATCGTCCAGGAGTCAAACATGGAAATGCGGATGCTCTGTCACGGATTCCGGATGATCTATCCCCATGTCCTACATTCATCACAGGGACCAAGCCTGAAAGTCTGCCTTGTGGGGATTGCCGTTACTGCCAGAGAGCTGAGGATGAATGGGGTGAATTCACTCGAGAAGTAGATGAAGCAACAACTCTGACTTGGATGAAACCTCAGTACAATGATGAAAAAATCCAGTCAGATTCAATCAGAATGGTAGTTGAAATGGGTTCAGCTGTCAAATGTTAGGGAAGATTCTTCAGCCAGTACTTCATCAAAGGTTGGCTGCAAAGAGAGTACTCAGGACATTTGGCAAACTTCCAGGGGAGATTTATGCTCTGGACCGGCATCAAAGCTGCAAAAGGTATGAAGGACAGCATTTACCCAACGTTTACTGGACATCCAAGGCAGAGGGCAGGGTTTCTTGGATGATCCAGTTTCTGTGAAGGTTCCTGCCGGACGTTTTCAGGAGTTATTGGCAGAGACTCCTCTCAGTCCTGTTGTGCACTCTGGTGAACATGTCAGTCCTCTTGTACACTCTGGTGTACATGTCAGCCCCCTTGTACACTCTGGTGTACATGGCATTTCTCTTGTACACTCTGGTGTACATGTCAGCCCTCTTGTACACTCTGGTGTTCCTGACAGTCCTCTTGTACACGGGTGTGCATGGCATTTCTCTTGTACACTCTGGTGTACATGTCAGCCCTCTTGTATACTCTGGTGTTCCTACAGTCCCTTGTACACTTGGTGTAAGTCACCCTCTTGTACACTCTGGTGTACAGTCAGCCCTGTACACTTGGGTACATGTCAGCCTCTTGTACACTCTGGTGTACACAGTTTTCAGGTTAATGTCAGCTGACACTCTTACAGTCCCTTTGTCACTCTGGTGAACATGTCAGCCTCTTGTACACTCTGGTGTACATGTCCAGTCTCTGTGCACTCAGGTGTCATGCAGTTCTCTTGTGCATCGGTGTACATGCAGTTCTCTTGTCATCGTACATGCAGTCCTTTGTGCACTGGTGTCTGACAGTCTTTGTGACAGTGTACATGCAGTTCTCTTGTGCACTCAGGTGTACATGACAGTTCTCTTGTGCACTCGGTGTCTAAGTCTCTTGTCACTCGGTGTACATGACAGTTCTCTTGTGCACTCGTGTGTACATGACAGTTCTCTTGTGCACTCAGGTGTACATGACAGTTCTCTTGTGCACTCAGGTGTACATAAGTTCCTTGTGCACTAGGGTCATGCAGTTCCTGTGCACTCAGGTGTACATGACAGTTCTCTTGTGCACTCAGGTGTACATGACAGTCTCTTGTGCACTCAGGTGTACATGAAGTTCTCTTGTGCACTCGGTGTACATGACAGTTCTCTTGTGCACTCGGTGTACATGACAGTTCTCTTGTGCACTCAGGTGTACATGACAGTTCTCTTGTGCACTCAGGTGTACATGACAGTTCTCTTGTGCACTCAGGTGTACATGACAGTTCTCTTGTGCACTCAGGTGTACATGACAGTTCTCTTGTGCACTCAGATGTACAGTACATGGCAGTTTTCTTGTGCACCCTGGTGTACATGGCAATTCTCAGGCGCCTTCGGGAAGTACGCATGACAGTTTCCGTGTGTGTTTGGGCGACACAGGCGTCAGGCCACGGTTGGGACACAGTCTTCAGGAATGTTTCAGTAAGAATGCTGAGGGATCTCTTGGTTGTTCAAAACTTGAACAAAAAAGACATGACAGGAAGACAAAAGTCAGAAAGTGTGCATCGGAGATACATGTAGATTCTCTTGACAGTAAACCCAGGCAGGCGGCAGAACAACAGGAACAAGTTATCAGTAGGGATGGTCCAAATTACAAAGAAGATTTTGTTCATAACTGCTTTGATGGAAAAGTGAATCTTGACTGGGATCGCTTCATGGACAACTTCCCTTCTGATGCTTGGGAATGCCGCAAAAAAGATTCTGGTGTTGACATCGAAATCCAGAATAATCAGACGCACGTCAAGATCTGTAAGTCGGAATTAGCTCATGAAACTACGGCAGAAAATCCCTCTTGCTTGGGTTCACTCACTGTGAAATCAGACAGGCACAAGAAAAAGATGAAGATCTCCGACTGCTCATAAATCAGTTGCAAGGGAAAGTAAACCCGGGAGAAGGAGAGCTTTTTCTAACTTTACCAAGTGCAAAGTACTACTGGGTGAAC
This sequence comes from Monoplex corrugatus, assembly GCA_030674185.1. Classification (NCBI taxonomy): domain Eukaryota; kingdom Metazoa; phylum Mollusca; class Gastropoda; order Littorinimorpha; family Ranellidae; genus Monoplex; species Monoplex corrugatus. The sequence continues at coordinate 15,825,974 of CM060314.1, read as the reverse complement.
AGAGACTTGTTTCTGCTTCAAGAGGGTGTTCTTTTCAACCGAAAGAATGACTCTCATGAACTGCTGATGGTGGTTCCAAGAAACCTGCAAGAAAAACCTATTCAGTGGCATAATGACATACCCTCAGCAGCTCATCAGGGAGTAGCCAGAACAAAAGCAGAACTGAAGGAGAAATTCTTTTGGTTTTGCTTGTCTCGAGATGTGGACAACTATGTGCTGACTTGTGAGGTTTGCAGTAGGAACAAAAATAACAAACGTTATGGAAAGGTTCCACTGACTAAATACCATGCAGGAGCACCTGTGGAACGTGTCCACATCGATTTCATTGGACCACTTCCTAAAACAGCAAGGAGTAATGAACACTGTCTCATGATGGTGGATCAGTTCACAAAGTGGGTTGACTGTGTTCCATTACCATCACAAAAAGCTGAGGTGACAGCAAAAGCTGCCACTGATGATATGAGTTTTTCTCCAGATTTGGTTGTCCGCTCCAAATTTTCTCTGATCAGGGACGTAATTTTGAGAGCAGATTGTTTGAGGCTTTGTGCCAAGCGCTTCAGATTCACAAAGCTCGAACTACGCTATTTAGACCGTCATGAAATGGTCAGGTAGAGTGGTACAATCGGACACTTCTGGATGCTGTTCGATGTTTTCTTGGAAAAAAAGCAAAACAGGTGGGACGAATATGTTCAACAAATAGCAGGTGCAATCAGAGCCTCAGTGAACAGATCAACAGGATACACCCCCAACATGCTGATGCTGGGGAGGGAAGTGAATACTCCAGCACAGTTAATGTTTCCCATCCCAGGACACAAATTTGAAAGCCATGAGGAATATGCGTCCAAGTTGGTGAAGAACATGCAAGAGTCTCACACCAGTAGGATTAGGATTAGGATTGCTCTTGCTCCTAGGTCAGTAGGTCATGAGGTCAGGTCAGTAGGTCATGATGTCATGTCAGTAGGTGACGAGATGCTGTCAGTAGGTCATGACGTCATGTCAGTAGGTCACGAGGTCAGGTCACTAGGTCACGAGATGCTGTCACTAGGTCACGAGCTCAGAAATGAATGGGTGAGCTCACTACGTACTGTCACTAGGTCAGTGGGTTGTGACAGGTAAAGCTTTTTGCAGAAAATGGAACAGTATTGTGGAAATGGTTTGAAAAGAGCAGAGAAAAGTTGAAAGGTATTGTCTTTTCCCTCTGTTTTTATCTGGGCTTGGGCGAACCACGTCTTCTAAGTGATCGCGACTGATAGCCATGTAAAGAGAATCGGTATCCATTTCTAGTAGTTGAAAATCTGCCCGCGAGACGTATTTATCTAGGAAATCGTAGTAAAATTCCAGCATTCGCAGTTTAGCGTATTGATAAACGAAATACCCAATCTGCAAGGGAAGAGACCAACAAATGTTTTTTTTTGTTCATTTCTACTTCTACAGTGTCACTACCGAGTTCTGTAAGTTTTTGAAACCGCGGGTCGTTGATGAGAATAGGTGCTCGAGCGCTAGACACATATCGACTGTCACGATGTTTGGCAACATTAGTCAATGTTTTGCCATAGGCAGAATTTCCTAGCAATTTGAACGTGTCAGCGAGTATCGATTTTGTTGGATCAGCATCGCCTTGTCGGCGCGCTTTAGACACATTTTCTCCGAACTGTTTGAAACAAGCCTTGGGCGTATATTCTATCACGAGTGAGACGTTAGAAGCGCGCAGTCCGTGATCGATGTACCATTTTAACAGAGGCGTCGCTAGCAAGATTTTTTTCCCGAAATAACTACCAATTAAACTGCGGCGTGGTTGGGTTAGGAGTTTGTGAGTTTCCGCATACTCGCGCATATGGGGTCCGATATCATCGCGAGAGAGAGATACATTTTTGAACACCGGTTGTAATTCGCTGAAATAGTCTTTTAAATGATCAGGCACCTCAATGTCACACTTAATCAAACCGAACAACGAGTTAGTTTGAATGGCTTCCAGGACAGCTTGTTCCGTGATGGGGGTTTGGAAACAATGATGCGAGTGGGGAAAACGCGTCTGTAGAAACAGTCCTATGTTTGGATTGTCACGTTTTTGTCGTTGCCATTCACACTCATACATTTCAACCACACACACACCCACGTCTTCTCTCAAGTATTCGGTGATTGCGCGAGTGTTATCTCCGAGTTCCTGAAGCGATTTCCCATTGACGGGATTGATGGTTTTTCCGCGGGTGATGTGACAATCGTGACCGTGAAAGAGACACCCGTGAAATCGATACGCGGTATGGGTATCTGCTTCCCACCCGTCTACGCGAATATGTCGACGGCCTAAAGAATGTTCTTTTCCGTAAAATTTGTGTTGGATAGATGTTTTGTTTTTATGCGCCACCCATTCAAGCCACTCTCTCGCCTGTCGTCCGTATTTGTCTGTGTATTCGGGTCGGAACCCTGTCTCTCTTTTACGGATGATAGGATATTCAGTGGGCATGTCTTGCATGAGGCAATACAGGTAAAGCGCGTTGGCGTCATACCCTTGAATAGATTTGACAGGTTTGGACGGATCATCGCGAATGAAGGTTCTATCTTTTTCGTGGTACCGGTGAAAAATAATGGACGGGCCGCCTACGATGTTGCCGCGTATCAGTTTGTGGATGTCTTGTCGTTTGTCATCGCAGAGAGAGAAATAAACGTCAGAAGGAAGTGTCTGAAACAGATATTTCAGAGTGATACCCGGAACAGAAATACCGTCTTTCAAAAGGTCTATGTTGAGAGAAGAATACATGTCGATTTGGGTTTGCAGAGCCTGGAGAAAGGACCCACGTCTTTGTTGTTATACCAAACCAAAAAGTCTTTAAGAGAGGTCATCAGTCGCAAAAAAACAACAACAAACAGAAATTGGCAACGAGTCGGGATGTGACTATTTTGATACCCTTTCCTAGTTGTAATATGGTTATGATTATTATGTGTTATTAAAATAGATTGGTCAGCATGATTCAGCGTTTATTTTAAGGTTATACGACTGCCAATGGGTATGCTTACTACGTGACATGAATTATGTCTAAATCGCCTTAACGACCTAAAAATATACTCATAATTATTGTTTGATGGTCGAGGTTTTTCCAAAGCAACTACATGTTTTCGAGGTGTGTGTTACAGAAGTCCGTTTATGTGTAACTGACAGAAATAGAATGAAAGTAGATTGTGTGTATGTAGGTGCGTGTTCTATGTGTTTTCCCCAACCACACACAACCTTCCACTCAGTCACTTCAACAACCTCTGTAAACAAAATAGTATATTTAAATATTTATAATTAATCAGATATCATCAGTTCCTTTTTCATCCAACTGGATCAACAAACATATAAGACAGAAATAAATGTTCATTGACCACTGTTCAATAGAAAGTAATCGATTCAGGTTTCCGTCCCAAAACAGTCCTTTCACATGAACTCTTTCACTGCGTCAGCACTTCAGTCAGTTTGTTTCATAACATTGAAATCATTGTTCAGGATTCAGTTCATCACTCTATATAAATACACAGTTACCACACAATCCTGGGGAGCAAGACGAAACACAGAGGCGTCAGTACCCGGTCACGCCCACAGCAGGTATTCAGCAGAGTCCTAACAGCTTAGGACCAGGGACTGGATCAGGCATCCACCCCTCAAAACAGCAGGTATTCAGCAGAGTTCCTAACAGCATTAGGACCAGGGACTGGATCAGGCATCCACCCCTCAAAACAGCAGATATTCAGCAGAGTCCTAACAGCTTAGGACCAGGGACTGGATCAGGGCATCCCCACCCTCAACACAGCAGGTATTCAGCAGAGTCCTAACAGCTTAGGATCAGGGACTGGATCAGCCATCCACCCCTCAAAACAGGTATTCAGCAGAGTCCTAACAGCTTAGGACCAGGGACTGGATCAGGCATCCACCCCTCAAACCAAAGTCACGTATGTATGTGGCTCCCTCGTGAGCTAATCAGACCAGACAGCTCCCCACATCAGAAGCTGTAGATAGGAAGGAATTTGCTAAGTACTTCCATCTAAAAATTGTCAATAAAATGTATCGGGTCAATGGCCACACCATATTTTTATATTATATGATTGACAGACGTTTATCCCAAAATAAAATTGTTTGCCTTTTAAAAGCTCGCAGGCAAATTACATTCACAGTGCCATACAGCAAATATTCTACACTAACTTCAATTTCCAAAAAATTGACCACTAACTTAGCTTCATATTCATTTAACAAAATAACATCTTACAATAAAGAATTTAACACAAAATTCGCCATTCACGTTTCATAGTCCAAACTCTCAATATATAATTATCCATAAAGTTCACACTGACTGCACATCATTTAAAGATCGAAACCACAAAACAGTAATTCATAAAACATTAAATCAACAACTACAACTCAATACAACTCTTGACTGCCAAAATAATTCACTCCACTTTTACACAACTACGTTTCTTCACCTCAAAAGCTTGCAACAAATTGTTTCCCTTATCTATCATTCATCCATGAATCCTGACTTACTTATAACTTGTTTCACAACAGGCCAATTCAACTAGCTCCTTCATAATCTCTACATGTCTCAATTTTTGGTAAATATATAAAAAAATCAAAAGATTCACCAACCTGCTAACATAGCAGCTTAAGACAAAACAGATTTAGTTCTCTTCAGGCGGCAAGGAAATGTGACCGCTCCACCTGGAAATCTCTGTAGAACTGAATTTTAGTTCAGATTTTCGACACACAATCAACGCTACACGAATTCTATGCTCCACGCATTCCACGCTCCGCGCACTCCACGCTTTTACTTCACAGCCAATCAGAATAAAGACACCGAAAACAACACTGGGTGCTCCAATCCACAAAGCAAAAATGAGGCAAAACTCTATACAAAAGTGAAAATGTAAAAACAGCACTATGAAAGTATATACAACACATCGTCACACTAGCCCCCCTCTACATTGTCTTTGAGAGGGCTCATGGAACCATTGGATCAACCGAGGATCGTGAGAGCATGTCTGGCAATATATTCGACGGGGCGGAAATGGGGAGAACCTCAAAAGAGAACTCCTGAAGCGACAATGCCCTTGTTTTGAAACCTGGGAAATCGGCACAACAGGATCATGCAAAGCAGCCTCTGGATGAGATCTCACAGAATCATCCACACTAGGAACATTCCCAATGATGACATCAGCAACCGGAGCCCCCAGTACACAACACACTACAACTCCAGATACATATGGAGACTTGACCTGAACCTCAGCCAATTGAAATGTCTCAGCACGACCACCAAACGAAATACATTTAATTGACTTACCAAGATACTGATCATCTTTTACTAAACGTTTGCGAACTCCACACACAGTAGCTCCTGTGTCTCGCAAAATCGAACAAGACCCGCCATTTACACAACCAGACAAGTGTAACTGACCTGTGAAATCTTGCATGACTGAACAGACTACTGTGGCACATCCTGAAAGCTGATGTTCTGGGCCCTCACTATCTTCAGGTACTACCGCTGAATGTCCATAGTTCGAACGAAACATGCAAGAACCTCTTGGGTGACTGAGGGAGCATACTCCACAAGGGTCCCTTCCGGATTTCTATGGACAAGTAGTCGACTTGTGACCAGCACATCTACACAGCCAACAAGAAATTGAACCCTAACTGCTTCCTTCGCTGGACTGACTGAAGCGGCCACCTCTATGAGAAAAACCAGCACCTTGAGCACGTCCCTGAAAACCTCGATTGCCCCTGCAATTGCCTCGGGGAAAAGGTCGTTGTCCTCAAAAGCCCTGAGAAAAAGAATGATTTCCCTGGCCAGAGTAATCCTTAGAACATCCCTGGAGTTCGACCTTGCTCACTGAACCAAACACTGTTGTTTCACTCTTGCGAGAAAGTGTTTTATGAGGGTGTGCCTGGCGATACGATTCTGCAGCTATGATGATTTCAGTGAACCCTTTATCTTTTTCACACAAGAATGTGGCTAAATCTTTACTGATACTCTCTATCAACTGTTCAGCTAGAAGGAGATCGACTAACCCTTCATATGATTTTTCAATTTTTGACAGAGAGACCCACCTGTCAAACAAACGACGCAGCTCCACAGCATACGTGTCAAAAGGCTCATCTGTGCCTGGTCTAGCCTGTCTGAATCTTTTTCTAAATTCTTCAGGAGTGCACTGGAACTTTTTAAGTAAGTTCTCCAAGATATCGTAAGTGACAGTACTACCCTTTGAGAGACAATGATAGAGTGTGAGTGCAGTACCGTCCAACAGAGCTGATAAGTATGTGACCCAATGCTCCTTTGGCCAGTTTAGATTAGTAGCATGAGTCTCAAATCGGAAGAGATACGAATCAATGCCATCTGTCTTTTCCCTGAATGCAGGAAGTTTGGGAAATGTTGGTCGAGATGTGAGAGGTCTACCCTGATCAAAGTTAAATGAGCTACCTTCCTGTCGAGTAGTCTGGCTAAGTTCAGCTTGTCTCTTTGCTTCTATCTGTAGCTCTATGCGTTTAGTTTCTTCCTCTTCCTTGCGTCTGATTGTTTCTTCTCTCTGTAAAATTTGTTCCTTTTCTACCTCAGCCTGTTGTTTAGCTTTTTCTTTTTTCTATTTCTATCTCTATTTCTTTCTGCTTTTCTGCATCCCTGGTCTGTAATCTATCTTGTCTATCCTGAGTGTCCTTGACCTGATTGTTTACATACTCTATGAGCCTATCACCTTCCAATCCTAAGACTTTTCCTCTCTGAACAAAAGTCTGGAAAAGCTTATCATCCACAGACATAACGTCAGTATCTGACATTTTCAATGTCGGTTGAATACACAAAAACGATAAATCCACAAAAAAGCACAAAACTAAAAAGTTGAAATGTTTTCAAAGTCCAGACAAAATATAGAACAATGACACAAAGCAAGCACAAACTCCTAATACCAGTTGTGCCAGAAAAAATACAAGTATTGTCCTCAACAGCAGAAAGGACACAACTCTTTTACAAAATGTAGAATGCACGCAGGCAAACTATAATCCAAGTATATTCATACAAAAATGATCCAAGTTATTTTTCAATCATCACATGTATTCATAAAACTTTCACACTGGGAAAACAGAGAAAGTCGGGTCACCAGTGTTACAGAAGTCTGTTTATGTGTGACTGACAGAAATAGAATGAAAGTAGATTGTGTGTATGTAGGTGCGTGTTATATGTGTTTTCCCCAACCACAGACAACCTTCCACTCAGTCACTTCAACATCATCTGTAAACAAAATAGTATATTTAAATATTTATAATTAATCAGATATCATCAGTTCCTTTTTCATCCAACTGGATCAACAAACATATAAGACAGAAATAAATGTTCATTGACCACTGTTCAATAGAAAGTAATCGATTCAGGTTTCCGTCCCAAAAAGTCCTTTCACATGAACTCTTTCACTGCATCAGCACTTCAGTCAGTTTGTTTCATAGCATCGAAATCATTGTTCAGGATTCAGTTCATCACTATATAAATACACAGTTACCACACAATCCTGGAGAGCAAGAAGAAACACAGAGGCGTCAGTAACCGGACACACCCACAGCAGGTATTCAGCAGAGACCTAACAGCTTAGGACCAGGGACTGGATCAGGCATCCTCCCCTCAAAACAGCAGGTATTCAGCAGAGTCCTAACAGCTTAGGACCAGGGACTGGATCAGGCATCCACCCCTCAACACAGCAGGTATTCAGCAGAGTCCTAACAGCTTAGGACCAGGGACTGGATCAGGCATCCACCCCTCAAACAGCAGGTATTCAGCAGAGTCCTAACAGCTTAGGACCAGGGACTGATCAGGCATCCACCCCTCAAACCAAAGTCACGTACGTATGTGGCTCCCTCGTGAGCTTATCAGACCAGATAGTCCCCACGTCAGAAGCTGTAGATAGGAAGGAATTTGCTAAGTACTTCCATCTACAAAATTGTCAATAAAATGTATCGGGTCAATGGCCACACCATATTTTTTATATTTTATGATTGACAGACGTATATCCCAAAATAATATTGTTTGCCTTTTAAAAGCTTGCAGGCAAATAACATTCACAGTGCCATACAGCAAATATTCTACACTAACTTCAATTTAAAAAAATGACCACTAACTTAGCTTCATATTCATTTAACAAAATATCTTACAATAAAGAATTTAACACAAAATTCGCCATTCACGTTTCATAAGTCCAAACTCTCAATACATATATTTATCCATAAAGTTCACACTGACTGCACATCATTTAAAGATCGAAACCACAAAACAATAATTCATAAAACATTAAATCAACAACTACAACTCAATACAACTCTTGACTGCCAAAATAATTCACTTCACTTTTACACAACTACGTTTCTTCACCTCAAAAGCTTGCAACAAATTGTTTCCCTTATCTATCATTCATCCATGAATCCTGACTTTCTTATAACTTGTTTCACAACAGGCCAATTCAACTAGCTCCTTCATAATCTCTACATGTCTCAATTTTTGGTAAATATATCAAAAAATCAAAAGATTCACCAACCTGCTAACATAGCAGCTTAAGACAAAACAGATTTAGTTCTCTTCAGGCGGCAAGGAAATGTGACCACTCCACCTGGAAATCTCTGTAGAACTGAATTTTAGTTCACAGATTTTCGACACACAATCAATGCTACACGAATTCTACGCTCCACGCATTCCACGCTCCGCGCACTCCACGCTTTTACTTCACAGCCAATCAAATAGACACCGAAAACAACTCTTGGTGGTTCAGTCCACAAAAGCAAATATGAGGCAAAACTATACAAAAGTGAAAATGTAAAAACAGCACTATGAAAGTATATACACATCCGTCACAGTGTGTAAGGCTAATAATCACACGAGCTAAAACAACAAGATTTTTTATGGTCAATGACCTCAAGAATACTCATATAATCATTGCTCGGAAAAAACTTGTCAAGAATATCAAATGATCACAATGAATCAGGACTTTCTTTTAAAGATCAACAGTTTATATCAAGGTACATGGTATCATATATATCATAACCTCTCTCTCTCTCTCTCTCTCTCTCTCTCTCTCTCTCTCTCTCTCTCTCTCTCTCTCTTGTGCAAAACGCGTCAAACAAAGTGTCACGATATTAAATTTGTCAATGAAAAAGAATCACTCTCTTTCTCTATTCAAATAACGAGCAAGACTGCCTATAACACTACATAATCATTCTGGTTTAAGATTATGTATATGTACAAGTTAAACACAAAACACCAAATAAAAGCGATACACAAAAGATAAATGAAAAAAAGGCACATCATTTCATTACCAAAATGATTCTCTCTCCCATTGATCATGATATGCTTCCATTGGTCCCCACCTTTATAATTCAGCTGGATGCTGGGCCGATTCTAAGTAGAATCAAAGAAATCGGTTCACCCACCCCAACCTCTTTGATCCCTTCGACTTCTCATTCTGCCCTCATCGATGACCGCTTGGCCCCCTCATCCATATTACAATAGCAATTTTCACAAAAGACTGCTTTTCACAACACCACAAAAGTCACTCGCGCTTGGCTACTGTTTTTTTCAACGCTTTCATTTTTTTTAATTGTGTCCATCGCTTGAATTAGTCCATCTAGTTCGTTTTGATTTAAGCAAATCCCTTTCCTGGTAGGGTACAGTTTTTCTTCCTCCCCCACCGTAGCATATCTGCGGATATGAATCAGAGACTCGTTCTTCCATTCTGTCACACACACGTAAGTCGACTTTTCACCCAAAGCGATGAGCTCGTCGCCGTACGCTGAACATTTTGTTGTTGACATTCTGCAGCACACAGACAAGAAAAAAACAAAAGAAGAAAAAAAGGCTAAGTGTGTATCATACAAAGTCAGAACTTCTCCCCGACACAAAATCAAAGAAACAAACAAAAGTTACTTGGGTTGTGTTGTTGAAGAGGAGGAAACCTCGGAACTCTGCGTTTCACTGTTGTGGGTGGTAGTAGACAGAGGGCCGACTAACATCTCGGCCACTCACTTCTTCACTGGTCGAATCTGCTATCATTTTAAAATTTAAGATATGGCTTATACCTCTCAGGATTTTGTTTTGGTCTAGTCTTTGAAAAGCCTCTGGAAAATATCTATGCACTGTTTCCTTCCAGTCTAGCATCAAACAGGGATATCCGAGCTGATTCGCGAACCCATCTCGGCACCCTTCGCATTTTTCAAAGCTTAGGTCTTTGATATGCGCGGTGAGTTGGTCTTCTATGCTACGAAGAAACGCTTCCATTATTTTTTTCTCTTACCTCGAAGACTTCACAATCAACCAACACGGACAGCCGAAGAAAAATCAGTTCTCAATCAGTGAAAGTTGGAAGTATGAAAAACCTGGTTTGTGGGGTCTACTTTTATTACCTTTCTGTTTGCCTATATTAAAAATGTAGTCACGTCTTTACGACCGAGCAATAAAAAATAGACTGAATAAATTTTGCATTCAAGCTATGGAAAACTCTCAACAAAACAATCATCTGTATTGTTGTCACGCTCAACAACAACATAAAACGTGATAGCTTTATGAAAGACACAGTTATTTTCGTTCGTTATTTCTTTTAACGTCTGTTCACATATGTGCTTTTAGACAAGACAGTTATTTTCAAGACTGTAGATTGTTGCAATTGCCAGATGGTTCACAAACTAGCGTGTCACTGTAGTAGGATGTATAACAACCTTTCTTCCACGGTTCTGTTTTTTGTCGTTGGCTGTCGGTAACCTTGTCCACTGGATGCTGAAGGTAATGAGATTACTCTCCTTCACGACGTCAGGTTTTTTTTTTTAACATCAGCTAATATTTTCTCCCGCATCTTGATCAGTCTTTCAAACTGCTCTGCGTTCAGTGCAGGTAATTTTCTGGAGACGACAAGACGGCCGCCTTTGGTGATTGTTGGAAATTTATAGTGTCGTATATAGATGCGCGCAATACCGCGCCACAGTTTGATGGTAGCGAACACTGAACCCCCTAACGGATACAACGTTCTTGATGTTGAGGCCATGGTGTAACTAAACCGCGCTAAAGATGTACCCTTCTTTTTATACCGCCCCCTATCAACCAATCACCCCCCCCCCCCCCAACTATTTTAGACCTTGGATTAACGACCACACTCGGTTATCATTAACCCTTAGATTATGCGCGTGAAAAGGAGGTAACAATCGCCTTGGTAGTCCTTAATCAGTCTTGTCATATATATATATACACTCGCTGGCTATACACATCTGGTTCCTTCTGGTTACAAGTGGTTCACACCAGTTTAGACCTGAGTTTCACACGAACCAATCAGAGATCTTGTTTCTTGATGGCGGTTGAGCATGATTCGATCAGCCACATCATCCACCACTTGATCTTTAAAGGTTTTGGTTCTGGTCCATGACCAGACTGTAATTCTCATACACCACCACGATAAATATTCAGGTACGTTCTGTGGCAACGACCTATTCCAATGATTGAACAGTTTGTCACGATCAAGAGAACTCCAGCAACCACTTGCTAAGGCTGCTGCTTCTTTTTTGGTTCGGGTAGTAGAAAATACTTTTTCTTCTGTCATACATTGATGCACATGAAATTCTAGTTCAATCCTGAAGACCATAATCAACACGTTTTGCAAATGAGTTCTTATACTTCTGATAAGTTCTTCAGCTTCTTTGAGTGTGTCTTCTAAAGACAGTGCAGGACTCTCCAAGATGGGTTTTGTCTCAATGACGATCAATGTCCCTTTATGTTGTGACGAGTGTGATAACATCAGGTCCTTTTTAACTGCTGAACCATTGACCACACTTTTCGATCATTCGTCCGCGGTTTGTGAGGGTGAAAGGGAGACAAAATCCTGGACATGAGTGCTCCACGGCTTTTCATCAATATAAAATATAGAACGTAGACTCCACACATTGAACTACTCAAATCTTGCAACAACCGTTGATTATGCAGATAATTTCGACTATGTCTTAAGATAAATGACTCAATGTCTGAATGGATGGGTGGTAGTCCAAAGCTATCAAATATTCCGCTTTTCCTCTTCCGTCAAACCAGACTGCTACCCAGTGTTCTCCTGGACCTGAGGCTTGGTCTGTGTTGATGACAAAGGCACTGGGCTGTCGTGTATTTACCAGGTGAGGGAGTTTGTTTCTTGGGTGCACTCCTCGAAACACGCGTCGTGCGCGATGGTCTCTCAACGAAACGGTGGCTATCTGTCTGTTGTTCATGTTGAGAAATCTGTCAGGACTTGACGACTGCGGTCAATCTCAATCATGCTGTCCAGTTCTCCATACACCAGCACATGCACAGGTTGAGCCAGAGCTTGTGAAAACTTCAGTTCCAGAGCAGAGCTCCACTTTTCACCGACTCAAATTGCTGATCTCCATCTCGCAGACTGGGGCTGAGATCAAAGGCAAATAATCCGTATCCCAGTGCAAAATCCCTGTATTCAATGTAAGATCCGTTGTCTCTGTTGACCACTCCTGTGGCCAGCATGAGACTGTGGTAGGACCGAACAAACAAATGACGGTCAAAGTCAGGAGTCAGCGCTTTGGCAGGGATCTGCTTTCCATCCAGATAAGGCTTAGATAGGACAAGTTAAAAGTCTAAAAGTTGAAGGGATTTCTGTTGTAGCGTCCGTTAAAGGCTTCACTGCTCACAAGTCCTATGACCAGCTTGGTGGGGATCTGAGTCAAAAACAAATTGTCTTCACAGTTCCCAAATTTCCTGTAGGAACGGCAAAAGTTCTCTGCACCACCCTTTTTAGTGGATACTTGGCCGTTCCCCTCTGCAGCGCTTTCTCGTGAGCCAGTGCTACTTCTGGGTTCAGCTTCACTTTGCGAACAAACAAAGATGCATGGGTGATGACACTTTTGTATCCAGCGGCAGCATCATGGGCCATCAGATGAAAGATATCTGATGGAATAAGTCTGATCTTCACATCCACTCCGTTGATCATGTAACGCTCCTGATGCATGATGTCTGTGTGAAGCCTCCCCATCATATCTACTTCATGGCTTCTGGAGGTCAACTGACGTCGCACCCTCAGCCCCAAGTTGCCATTCCCTCGCGTATCGTCCAGTGGTTCCTGCTGTTTCTGTAGTACAGGGTAGATGTAAGGTGACTCTTTTTTTGCTTCTCTGCCAAAATTCAAAGTAGCCTCCAAGTAAGCACGGAAAGGATACGTATTTTCACTGGAAGTAATCAGTGTGTCATTCAGGGAAAGTCCACTTGAGAAAACAGGCTATGTAGCCAGTAGTTGACCGGGCCCACATCAGTGTCCGCATCCAGGTTGGTTCCATCTGCCTTGGTGATTTTGGCTCGCACGTGCAGATAGGTGTTGCTCAAGTCCAGGTACTCTGTTGTTGCTCCACTGATGGCAAACTGAATGGGAGCAGCAGGAGACAAAGAAGACAAGGGGTGATATTCTACAAACTGCCCCTCTTCTACAGCTGTTTGTGTTGGAGGCACAGAAAATAAATCCAGTCCTGTGAGCACGTTCTCGCAAGACTTGGGATGAACAAGGGCCATGATGCTTCGATCTACCCAAAGATATCTGCTGGCTGACGTCGCCTCCTGCTGGTAGATGTCTTTGAGTGGTCCTGCGAGAGGCAGAAGATTTTATACGCTTTCTAGCAGGGGGCGCTGACCTTCCTGTCACATGACCCACAGCTTGGTGAAACAGCCGTTTCCCTGTCTGCTTGGCTCTCTGTTTCATAGCTGATTTTACACTTTGTCCAGACAGAACATCATGGGCAACCTGCATTCCTGTTCGTGCTCCTTCTTTCAGTAAAGCTTTCCCACCACTTTTCGAAAGGGGGATCAGATTGCGCCCGATGCCTCCAAGCAGACTTCCAGTCCTCTGCCCCGGATGTTTCTTCCACCGATAAAGACAGGCAAACCATGACCTGCTTGAGAGCAGTAGTAGTCTTCGTAGACTTTATTGTTTCCCACATAAGGTGTTTGATGGACCATCTTGTACTTTTTAATAGTGGTCTGGACGCTTGCGTCGAAAGTGAAGTGTCACGATAGTGTTCCCGCTGCTGAATGCGATGGTCTTGCCTGTGTCAGTCGTTAATAAAATCTCCACCGAGTTGAACTGTAAACGACTCAGCGGGATGTAGTGGGGCTTCACAAAGATGTGATATACAACCTCTCGTTTCTTGTCTTTCATCGGTACAATTCTCAGCAGAGGAGCTATGGTGTCGCCCACTGGCTGAGCGCTGACGAGATCGCAGTACACATAGACGCTCTTGAAGTCCTCATTCAAGTCCACGATAAACTGACCTTTATAATGCCCGGGACCTACCAAGGTGTTTGTGTTGATACTCAAAATCCGTTGTAAACTCGAGCTCATGTGCAGTGTTGCACCGCGTTCGTACAGAGTAAGACTGGCTTTCTTTGATGCTTTGTTGTAGTAAAACATAAGTTTTGGTTTTCCGTTTTCTTGATTGCCTATTTCGTTTTTCACCAACTACTTGAGGGTGTGAATAAAAAAGTCACTGGACTCATAGAGCCCTCCTGGAACAATCACCACAGTGGAGGTAGGTCCTTTATATTCAGGCTTTTCTCTGTCAGCTTCCTCTTCGGGTGCCACATAGTTGAAATGGCAGTCTCTGTCCAGAATATTTAGGTAGGTATTGCTAAACTGAATTTCAGAAAGCCCACTTCGTAGTCACCTGTCAATGAATATCCTGAGGTAGTCTGGTGAAGTAGTGACCAGCCCTGTTGTCTGGATGATACTGCATGGAGCTGTTGCTGGGTAGAGTGAGGTAAAACATGATGATGATGATGATGATGATGACAGATGACAACCGTAGTGGCGTAGATCAGCGCTGGGAAGCAGGAGGATCGATGCTGGGATTGGGAAGGACGTAGCCCAGACAGCTACCCAACAGAGCCACCCACAACTTGTCAGGTCCGTCTCCACGCGTCAGATTGAACAATGACACTCCAACTACCACATAAATAAGGGCCATCTGACACAAAACACAATTTCACTGTGGGGGACACGACGACCAAAAAACTGCCACACCTTGGATGTTCTGTGCTGTCGTGTAACATTGTCATTCATGGGGGTGTCCACTTGACCTTCCTCAATCATGGTTGGAGAGTTCAGTCTGTGTATCTCTCAAGTGCTGTCTGTGGAATCCAAGAGTTAAATGAAGTAGGATAGCCATACCACTTGATTAAAAACTCCCTTTGACCGCTTGGGGTGGGACGCTGCTTTAAGATGGCTTCAATGCGAAAAATGTCTTTCTCCCCTACTTTCTGGATTTCCTGGTGATAAAACGTCCCCAGCAGCTCTTCACCGTGATCATCTTTCAACACATAGGTCACAGGAGTGGTTCTTTTGATGAGACTGACTGTAAACAGCTCTTCTGTCCAAGAAGGCAGGTATCCTTTCTTAAACTGGTGCCTTGCCTTGCTGATCCGCACTCTGTCCCCAGCTTTTAGTGGTTTTGTAATACGAGTCTGCTGCAAAGTTTGTCCGTACAATGGTTGCCAGACGTCTTCTTGGTTAGAGGTGTTGACTTCAGCTGGAGTTCTCTTGATACTTCTATGGTAGCTGTGGTTGTAAGCGTGCACAAGATGAGACAGCACCTCCATATACCTCAGCGTGTTCTTTTTTGTGAAGTAGCGCCACAACTTTTCTTTCAGTGTGCGGTTAAAGCGTTCTGCAATAGAAGCTTTGATGTCCTCATTTTGGGTAACAAAAAACTCAACCCCTTCTTCCTTTAAAAACTTTTGAAAAGTTTTATTCAAAAATTCAGCTCTTTTATCTGTCTGTAGTTTGAAAGGTTTGCGACCTCCTGCAAAGATTTCATGAAAAGCTGCCACTAATGTTGGCCCACTTTTGTTTTTCAGTGGAACAACCCAGGCGTGCTTTGAGAAAACATCAATGACTGTCAACAAATAAGAGTAGCTATCATTGTCCTTTTTCAGTCTCTGCACATCAATCAGATCAGCCTGCCACTGACGATCAAGTCCACCCACAACAATAGGTCGACGATTAAATGTTCTACGCACAGGTTTGTGTAGGGTGTAAGCATCTTGATAAGAGCCATTGTTTCACTTCCGACTGTTTCAGTTTCGTGGCGCGTTGCAGGGCGTTTGGTCGTGTAGTAGGCTTGACCCATCAGTTTGTTTTGTTTTGCATTTTTCTTCCTCGTTTGCTCGGTTTGTTGTTTCATGATGGTAAAACATTAAAGAGATTCCCAGTCATCTAAAATAAGACTCTTCCGTGCTCTCTGCTGTTTCCTCTTATACTTGTGCATCTTGGCCTTTTTCAAAGCTGTTGGGGTCTCCTTTTGGGTAAAAGAGGATTCACGATCCTGGCTTTCTTCTTCTGCCTCTTTTCGTCTCTTCAGAGCTGACAAGGCAACATTGCGTGGGTGAATCTGAGGGGTCAGTACTGGAGGTGATGTGCCGCCTTTGCCTTCCATCCCGCTGGTGCCGCCTTCGTCTTCTGTCCTGCGGGTTTCCGCCTTCGTCTTCTGTCCCGTCGTTGCTGCCTTCGTCTTCTGCCCTGCTGGTGTCGCCTTCATCCTCTATCCCGTCGATGCTGCCTTCATCTCCATCTCGGCCACCGCCATGTGACTCTGATAAACTAAAACTATGCCTTTTTAACGCTCAGTCAACATGCACAGATGGCAAAGCCGATGTCGTTGCTGACTTTATCGCAGATGAGCATATTGACATTGCTTTTATCACGGAAACATGGCTTAACCCCCTTGGTCATGAACCTATACATGCGAGTCTCACTCCGAGTGGTTACAGGCTTGCTTCTTTCCATCGCTCATCCCGAGGTGGTGGTATCGCCATCCTCTATAACGACTCACTCCATTCCCGCCTATCTGGGGCACTGGGGCTGTGTCCTAAGCCCCGCACTGCGCGATCCTGTCGTGGTGGACGTCTCCACCGACTTTGGCACAATCTGCCTCCTGCTGTGCCAGTCCGACACCACTCTTCTGCTTCTTCGTCTCCTCCACTGCCCCTGCACTCGACCTTGCTGCTGCAAACTTCATCTCCTCCTCTGCCGTCTTCGCCTTCGTCTTCTGTCCCGCCGGTGCCGCCTTCACCTTCTGTCCCACCGGTGCCGCTTTCGTCTTCTGTCCCGCCGGCGCTGCCCTCGTCTTCTGTCCCGCTGGTGCTGCCTTTGTCTTCTGTCCCGCTGGTGCCTCCTTCGTCTTCTGTCCCGTCGTTGCTGCCTTCGTCTTCTGCCCCGCTGGTGTCTCCTTCGTCTTCTGTCCCGTCGGTGCTGCCTTCGTCTCCACCTCGGCCGCCGCATTGTGATAAACTAAAACTATGCCTTTTTAACGCTCAGTCAACATGCACTGATGGCAAAGCTGATGTCATTGCTGACTTTATCGCAGATGAGCATGTTGACATTGCTTTTATCACCGAAACATGGCTTAACCCCCTTGGTCATGAACCTATACATGTGAGTCTCACTCCGAGTGGTTACAGGCTTGCTTCTTTCCATCGCTCATCCCGAGGTGGTGGTATCGCCATCCTCTACAACGACTCACTCCATTCCCGCCTGTCTTTCTCGCAGTCTCTGCCTTTCTCCCATCCTTCTTTCGAGCACGTTGAAGTATCCTTCCAATCCACCCCTCACCCCATCACCTTCTCCTGTGTCTATCGACCTCCACCTAGCTCTGCCAACAAGCTCACCACATCCATGTTTCTCTCTGACTTTGATCTACTTCTTGATTACTACTGTCTCTTACCTGGAAATCTCATCATTCTAGGTGACATCAATGTCCACTATGACAACACTCACCGTTATGACACAAGACATATCATCAACTCTCTGTCCAATCACAATATGACTCAACACATTTCTGAACCAACCCATCAAAAAGGTCACATTCTTGACTGGATCATTTCTCGTGATCACCAAAATTCCGCTACTGACAACTGCTTAGTACTTTCTACCCGTCTAACTTCAGCCCTTCCATCTGACCACTCTGCAATTCTCTGTTCTCTCGACATTTCTCCTCCTTCCCGTACCATGCGCACAGTGACTCGACGCAATCTCAAATCTATCGACCTCTCCACATTTTCATCTGATGCCTCTCGTCTCCTTTCTGAAAAGTCACATAACCTTGCCGATGAATTCTATACTACTCTCCACCATCTTCTGGACACTCATGCTCCAGCCACAACCCGTCTTTTACCTGACCGCCCCCCTACCCCCTGGCTCACTCATGAGATTGCCTGTGCAAGACGTGCCCGCCGCAGAGCAGAGCGCCGCTGGCGCAAATCCAAACTCACTGTACACAGGCAACTTTTCCAAGCCTCTAAAACAAAAGTATCCACCCTCATTGCATCAGCAAAAACAAGCTATTTCCAAACCAAAATCCTGAATGCCTCTTCTTCAAAAGAACTCTTTACAACCATGAATCATCTCCTTGGCACACGAAAAGATTTACCTCTCCCAACAAAACATACAAATGAAGAACTCCCATCTGTATTCTCCAACTATTTCACCACCAAAATACAAACTCTTCGTGACAGGCTTGACAGGACACCCTGTCAACCATGCCCACCTGACCCTTCCTTCTCTGGCACACCTCTTACTACTTTTACCCCAGTCTCACAAGAAGAAATTCTCAACACAATCAGATCCATGTCGTTCAAAACCTGCGAACTGGATCCTCTTCCAGGTTCTCTCTACGCCGACTGTCTCCCTACTCTCCTCCCATTCATCACTGACATCATCAACACTTCTCTTCAAACTGGAACTGTCCCTGATTCTTTCAAGTCTGCTATTGTTCACCCTCTCCTCAAGAAACACAATTTAGATCCAAATGAACTGAAAAATTACCGGCCTATCTCTAATCTCTCTTTCTTGTCAAAACTCCTTGAAAAAGTCGTCCTCAACCAGCTGAACTCTCACCTGTCTGCCAACAATCTTCTCAATCCTTTCCAGTCAGCCTACCGCCAGTGCCATAGCACTGAAACTGCCCTACTACACATTCTCAACAATCTCCTCCTTGCAACTGATACTGGCAAAGTCTCTCTCCTCACACTCCTTGATCTGTCTGCAGCCTTTGATACCATTGATCATGGTATTCTCCTTTCTAGACTTCATCATACTTTTGGCATCTCTGACATTGCTCTGTCTTGGTTCACTTCATACCTATCCAACAGAAAACAAACCGTTCTCATCAATGGCACTTACTCTCAACCTGCATACCTGACCTGTGGTGTTCCACAAGGATCTGTCCTTGGCCCTGTTCTTTTCACTCTTTACACCTCCCCCTGTCCACCATCATCAACTCCCATTCTATAAAACACCACTTCTATGCTGATGACACCCAACTTCAAGACAGTGACTCACCTGATAATATACAGCGCCTGTTGTCTCGCACCACTGAGTGTTACTCGGTCATTAAGAACTGGATGACACACAATAGACTTCAGCTTAATGACGACAAAACAGAAGCTATCCTCATTGGCACCCGTCAGAAACTTTCTCAGCTGCCTCCTCTTTCTCTCCCATTATGTAACACATCAGTCCCAATTTCTGATTCAGCTAAAAACCTTGGTGTCTGCATTGACTCTACCCTCTCCATGAACAACTTTGTTTCTCAAACTGCCAGATCCTGCTACTATCATCTCCATCGTATAAGGCTGATCAGGAAGTATCTCTCTGTCGAAACAACTGCAAAACTCGTTCTCTCCTTCATAATGTCTCGCATTGACTATTGCAATTCACTCCTGTCTGGTCTTCCTGCCTCCACCATTCACATCCTACAGCGCATTCAAAACAATGCTGTACGCCTTGTACTGAAAAAGAAAAAAGCTGACCACATATCTCCTCTCCTGGCACAACTTCACTGGCTCCCTGTATCAAAGCGCATACAGTACAAACTAGACACCATGTGCTACAAAAGCCTCAATAACGCAGCCCCCGATTACCTGTCAAGCCTACTTGAGATCTATCTTCCCTCACGTACCCTCCGCTCTGCCTCCGATCCTCTGACTTTTCGCTTTCCACGCACTAAGCTCAATACCTATGGTCCACGAGCCTTCTCTGTTTCTGGTCCACTCTCCTGGAACAAACTTCCTCTCTCAGTCCGTCAGCAACCTACTTTTGTCTCCTTCAAGTCCGCTCTCAAAACTCACCTTTTCTCCTCCGCATAAAATCCTAACCCCCCTCTGCAGCCTGTCTCCGCTCGGAGGGAATCACATGGTTATAATATATAATTGTATATGCTATGCTCTCTATAATTTTCCATTGGTTTTATTCTTGCTTTTATTCTTTCTCCCCATTTATAGCCATGCGTGTGTGTGTGTGTGTGTATGTGTGTGTGTGTGTGCGTGCGTGTGTGTGCGTGCGTGCGTGCATGCGTGCTTGCGTGTGTGTCTGCTTCAGCGCTTAGATTTGATTTTATCAAGATTTTGCGCTATATAAATATTGTAATTATTATAATTATTATATCTTTCTCGCAGTCTCTGCCTTTCTCCCATCCTTCTTTCGAGCACGTTGAAGTATCCTTCCAATCCACCCCTCACCCCATCACCTTCTCCTGTATCTATCGACCTCCACCTAGCTCTACCAACAAGCTCACCACATCCATGTTTCTCTCTGACTTTGACCAACTACTTGACTACTACTGCCTCTTACCTGGAAATCTCATCATTCTAGGTGACATCAATGTCCACTATGACAACACTCACCGTTATGACACAAGACATATCATCAACTCTCTGTCCAATCACAATATGACACAACATATTTCTGAACCAACCAATCAAAAAGGTCACATTCTTGACTGGATCATTTCTCGTGATCACCACAATTCAGCTATTTGACAACTGCTTAGTTCTTTCTACCCGTCTAACTTCAGCCCTTCCATCTGACCACTCTGCAATTCTCTGTTCTCTTGACATTTCTCCTCCTTCCGTACCACGCGCACAGTGACTCGACGCAATCTCAAATCTATCGACCTCTCCACATTTTCATCTGATGCCTCCCATCTCCTTTCTGAAAAGTCACATAACCTTGCCGATGAATTTCTATACTACTCTCCACCATCTTCTGGACACTCATGATCCAGCCACAACCTGTCTTTTACCTGACCGCCCCCCTACCCCTGGCTCACTCATGAGATTGCCTGTGCAATATGTGCCCGCCGCAGAGCAGAGCGCCGCTGGCGCAAATCCAAACTCATGTACATAGGGCAACTTTTCCAAGCCTCTAAAACAAAAGTATCCACCCCTCATTGCATCTGCAAAAACAAGCTATTTCCAAACCAAAATCCTGAATGCCTCTTCTTCAAAAGAACTCTTTACAAACCATGAATTATCTCCTTGGCACACGAAAAGATTTACCTCTCCCAACAAAACACACAAATGAAGAACCCCATCTGTATTCTCCAAGTATTTCACCACAAAATACAAACTCTTCGTGACAGGCTTGACAGGACACCCTGTCAACCATGCCCACCTGACCCTTCCTTCTCTGGCACACTTCTTACTACTTTTACCCCAGTCTCACAAGAAGAAATTCGCAACACAATCAGATCCAAGTCGTTCAAAACCTGCGAACTGGATCCTCTTCCAGGTTCTCTCTACTCTGACTGTCTCCCTACTCTCCTCCATTCATCACTGACATCATCAACACTTCTCTTCAAACTGGAACTGTCCCAGATTCTTTCAAGTATGCTATTGTTCACCCTCTCTCAAGAAATACAATTTAGACCCAAATGAACTGAAAAATTACCGGCCTATCTCTAATCTCTTTTCTTGTCAAAACTCATGGAAAAACGTTGTCCTCAACCAGCTGAACTCTCACCTGTCTGCCAACAATCTCCTCAATCCTTTCCAGTCAGCCTACCGCCAGTGCCATAGCACTGAAACTGCCCTGCTACACATTCTCAACAATCTCCTCCTTGCAACTGATACTGGCAAAGTCTCTCTCCTCACACTCCTTGATCTGTCTGCAGCCTTTGATACCATTGATCATGGTATTCTCCTTTCTAGACTTCATCATACTTTTGGCATTTCTGACATTGCTCTCTCCTGGTTCACTTCATATCTATCAAACAGAAAACAAACTGTTCTCATTAATGGCACTTACTCTCAACCTGCATACCTGACCTGTGGTATTCCACAAGGATCTGTCCTTGGCCCTGTTCTTTTCACTCTTTACATCTCCCCCCTGTCCACCATCATCAACTCCCACTCTATAAAACATCCACTTCTATGCTGATGACACCCAACTTCAAGATAGTGACTCACCTGACAATATACAGCGCCTCTTGACTCGCACCACTGAGTGTTACTCGGACATTAAGAACTGGATGACATACAATAAACTTCAGCTTAATGACGACAAGACAGAAGCTATCCTCATTGGCACCCGTCAGAAACTTTCTCAGCTGCCTCCTCTTTCTCTTCCATTATGTAACACATTAGTCCCAATTTCTGATTCAGCTAAAAACCTTGGTGTCTGCATTGACTCTACCCTCTCCATGAACAACTTTGTTTCTCAAACTGCCAGATCTTGCTACTATCACCTCCATCGTATAAGCCTGATAGGAAGTATCTCTCTGTGGAAACAACTGCAAAACTCGTTCTCTCCTTCATATTGTCTCGCATTGACTATTGCAATTCACTCCTGTCTGGTCTTCCTGCCTCCACCATTCACATCCTACAGCGCATTCAAAACAATGCTGTACGCCTTGTACTCAAAAAGAAAAAAGCTGACCACATATCTCCTCTCCTGGCACAACTTCACTGGCTCCCTGTATCAAAGCATACAGTACAAACTAGACACCATGTGCTACAAAAACCTCAATAACGCAGCCCCCGATTACATGTCAAGCCTACTTGAGATCTATCTTCCCTCACGTACCCTCCGGCTCTGCCTCCGATCCTCTGACTTTTCGCTTTCCACGCACTAAGCTCAATGCCTATGGTCCACGAGCCTTCTCTGTTTCTGGTCCACTCTCCTGGAACAAACTTCCTCTCTCAGTCCGTCAGCAACCTACTTTTGTCTCCTTCAAGTCCGCTCTCAAAACTCACCTTTTCTCCTCTGCATAAAATCCTGACCTCACTCAATCCCCTCTGCAGCCTGTCTCCACTGGGAGGGGAATCACATTGTAATATATAATTGTATGTAATATGCTCTCTATAATTTTCCATTGCTTTTATTCTTTCTCCCCATTTATAGCCGTGTGCGTGTGTGTCTGTGTGTGTTGTGTGTGTGTGTGTGTGTGTGCGTGCGTGCGTGCGTGCGTGCGTGCGTGGTGCGTGTGTGTGCGTGCGTGCGTGTATGTCTGTTTCAGCGCTTAGATTTGATTTTATCAAGATTTTGAGCTATATAAATAAAATATTGTTGTATATTGTTGTATTGTTCTAATCCCTTTTCACGCATATACTTCCACGTTCAGGGTTCCCCACCAAATCCTGAGGCACATTCAGATGATGCAATGCTGTAGCAAAGGTTTTCCACCATACAGGTTCTGCTGTTTTGCCTCTTCCTCAACACATCGTTGACAGGATCCGTGAGATTCGAGTTCTTGACAAGTTGACCTGATACTCAATTTCACCACGTGGATTCCATGTTTCATCAGGGTAAGACTTGATGCGTTGTAACAATGCTCTGCTCTGCTTCTCATTGTCTTGGGCACACTCTGTAGCACATCTTGTTCAATGGCAGACGGATCATATTTCCCGTCCTCTGTTGCTGTGGTCTCTTATCCTGACAGGATTGCTTTGTTCCGCTCATCTGGTCTGACCTGCACGGTGCCGAGTGGTTTGTCTTTATACTGACCAAAACGCTTCAGGTATGCCATAATGTCTGTTGATACAGGTTTGCTTTGTCTTCTAAGTTCATGTCATTTCTGTCCAGCACATCACGCATCTGCTGATTCATACCCCGTAAACTTTCAGTTGCAGCATCAGGAACAGGAGGGGCCTTACTCTGCAAGGAATCCATCATCTGAGGATCCACCAAAATCATGTTCTTTGTGTGTTCCATGCTGACAAATTACTGTCCAAAAGAACCCAAAAGTCCACCTAAGACACCCAGTACAGGTTTTAGCAGAGCTCCTATAAACCCTCCTTTCTGCAAAATTTGCTTGCGTCGCTTTACAGAGGTTTCTTTCCTGGCCAGGTCACGCAGGCTCTGTTTGTACCTTGACAACTGTTTCTTCTGAACCGGCGTCAGATGAACATTGCCTGTTAAGATATTGAGAGAACATTCACACAAGGCATTGATCAGGTCTGGAGAGGCACCTGTCAACACAGCCTTAATCGAAGCTGGTTTAGCTCCACACAAGACTTTCAAAAGGGGTAAGTATCTCTTGATGCGGGCAGACATGGTTATTACTTTTGCAAGTACACAACTTGATGCTCTGTTGGAAAGATGCTGGTTCTTAGTCGAAGATGGTCTGGCGTGTCCTGTCGAAGATCGATCAGCAAATAACCATGAGGGGGTGATGTTGCGTCTTTATAACTTTCCTGGACATATTTTAGTTTTCCTGGATACATTTGTTTGGCGAGATGAGTCATCTGCGAAGCGTCTCTTGGATTCTTGAAGACAACAAGGTAGTGGCTGTTGAGACTGATGGTGCGCTGCTCCTTGTTTTTACCAAACAAATTTTGCACAATAAACATGACGCTAATGTTTCTGTGGTGACTTCCCTTGGTAAACAGTTTAGTTACTCGATCATCAGCTTCACTCATGAGATCATCCAAAATCACCAGGCGCCGCTTCGTTGTGTCTCACTCCACTTTGGGCAAGCCTTCAACAAACGTAACGCCTTTCAGCTGACTGTAACCTACTTGCCACTCTCCATAACACCAAACAACTTTCTGAGGGGGTAGAGTCATCATTTCTGGTACATGGTTCAAAAAACGCGTCACCCAAACGGTTTTTCCGCTGCCTGTAGGTCCTGCGATCACACAGGTAAAGGGGTGTTTCCAGCGTGGATCCATCATGAAGAATACTAAGAGACAAAAACATCACATCCTTTTTATTAATTGATTTTTTGCTTATAACAACATTAAAGTAACTTTTTTCCTACTCAATTCAACAAGATCAGTACCTCGTGACTTAGTGACCTGATCTCGTGACCTAGTGACCTGACCTCGTGACCTACTGACATGACGTCATGACCTACTGACAGCATCTCGTCACCTACTGACATGACATCGTGACCTACTGACATGACCTCATGACCTACTGACCTAGGAGCAAGAGCAATCCTAACCCTTTGAAGGATGAGAAGCCCCTTACCATACTACTCACACCTCTGCTAGAGAAGTCTTGAAAATAACTACAAAGAACATGAAGCGCAACTACAATTTGAAAGTGTCGCTGAGACCCTACACAGAGGGTGATGTGGTGTACCTGTTAGATACAGCAGTTTGGAAGGGCAAATGCAAAGAAACTTTGTTCACCGTCGAAAGGTCCTGGTGTTATTGTGAAAAAGTTCTCAGCATACATGTATCAGGTGAAGCTCCGAAATTCTGTGTTTGTCACAAATCATGACATAATGGTGCCATGCAGGGATAAAAAATGTTTCAGCCTGGATCAGCAACTATCTGGCTTATGGACATGATGACAACCAGAATGATACCCCAGAGGAAGGAGGATCGAGGACTGTACTGTGTTTGCAAAAAAACATGGAATGGACGATTCATTATCCAATACGACTATTGTGATGAATGGTATCACGTCTCATGCGTAAATGTGACAGCAACGGATGCACTAAATATTGATACATACAAATGCGCATCTTGTCGTGATCATTAATCAAATATTAGCCTTTTGCAGATAAGGTGAACAAACGTCTCACTCTTGCCCAGATCAACGAACTCATCCGTCGCCAGGACCTGAGAATATCAGGGCGTACCCTGGTATTTGAACTGGGACTACTGACAGTGAGTGACACAGAAAAAGATGAGTGCCTGATACGAATGGCCAAACTGGCTAGGCGATTGGCAGGGAGTAATCGGGAAAAGCTGACATCAAGGCAAGAGATGGCTACGCGAGGCAGCACAGTCACTCCTGGAGTTGGATCTTTGAATGGAGGACCGGATTCAAAGACATATTGGCCCAGTCCAGGCGAGGAGAGCCAGCAGGAGGGCGGAACCGTGGGACCCAACTGGAGGCCTCCGGGATATTCGATACCTGAATGTGGACTCTTCCTCAAAAGACAAGACCTCTGAAGTCGAAGAGAGTCCTATGGACCTAGGAGGTACTCTGGATGTCTCCATTTGGAGTTCCCACGGGAAGAGGCGTCTCTGAGGAGTCCTTTGCACTCCAGCACTCTAGTGTCGAAACCATCGGCACCAGGTCTGTCCCTGCCAAGTTCAGGCATCTCACTACCAACTCAGGCGAAGCCTGGGATTACAACGGGCCCAGGTAATGTGTCTGAAGTTGGTTTTGATTCAAGCGCAGAGGCAAGACAAATGGGGAGCCCAACGGGCCCTACAGTCAAGCCTAAGACGGTGGAAGGAAGGCTATCCAGCTTCAAACAAAAATCCAAGTGGAATCGCTTCCGTGCCTACACCAAGAAACGCAGGTCACCTGTACATCACTCCAGAGAGGCCTCAACCACAATACCTTCGAGGATGGTCTACTCCAGTAAATCCAGGCATCTGATAACAAAAGTCTGGAACTTGGAGACCCAACAGGTCTTGCGAGAAAGTGTTTTATGAGGGTGTGCCTGGCGATACGATTCTGTAGCTGTGATCATTTCAGTGAACCCTTTATCTTTTTCACACAAGAATGTGGCTAAATCTTTACTGATACTCTCTATCAACTGTTCAGCTAGAAGGAGATCGACTAACCCTTCATATGATTTTTCAATTTTTGACAGAGAGACCCACCTGTCAAACAAACGACGCAGCTCCACAGTATACGTGTCAAAAGGCTCATCTGTGCCTGGTCTAGCCTGTCTGAATCTTTTTCTAAATCCTTCAGGAGTGCACTGGAACTTTTTAAGTAAGTTCTCCAAGATATCGTAAGTGACAGTACTACCCTTTGAGAGACAATGATAGAGTGTGAGTGCAGTACCGTCCAACAGAGCTGATAAGTATGTGACCCAATGCTCCTTTGGCCAGTTTAGATTAGTAGCATGAGTCTCAAATCGGAAGAGATACGAATCAATGCCATCTGTCTTTTCCCTGAATGCAGGAAGTTTGGGAAATGTTGGTCAAGATGTGAGAGGTCTACTCTGATCAAAGTTAAATGAGCTACCTTCCTGTCGAGTAGTCTGGCTAAGTTCAGCTTGTCTCTTTGCTTCTATCTGTAGCTCTATGCGTTTAGTTTCTTCCTCTTCCTTGCGTCCGATTGTTTCTTCTCTCTGTAAAATTTGTTCCTTTTCTACCTCAGCCTGTTGTTTAGCTTTTTCTTTTTTCTATTTCTATCTCTATTTCTTTCTGCTTTTCTGCATTCCTGGTCTGTAATCTATCTTGTCTATCCTGAGTGTCCTTGACAGTAAGAGGCCAAACAAACTGGATATCAACATCAACAGAACCCAGTTGAAGCAAGCCTGTGAATTTAAATACCTGGGCAGCATTTTCACTGAAAATGGCAAACTAGACAGAGAAATCGAGACCAGATGCCAGAAAGCCAACGCAGTTAGCTACCAACTTGCCCCTCTCCTGAAACACCCCAGCATTCCCACCAGCACTAAGGCGAAACTCATCAACGCCATTTTTCTACCAACGCTGACATACCAGTGCCAGACATGGTCCCTATCTAAAGTCCTCGAGAGAAAACTGGTCACCTGTGAAATGAAATGCCTGAGGAAAGCAGTAAACAAGACAAGGCGGGAAAAGATCAGAAATGAGGTGATACGAGACATGGTAGGAGCAACACCAATCCTACAACACATCGAACATATGAGGATCAAGTGGTTCGGACACCTCACACGTATGCCCCTAAACCATCCAGCTCTTCGGGCATACACCACCAGATACTCTGGCTGGAGAGCCAGAGGAAGACCAAGACGACGATGGAGCGACTCCGTGGCAGACACCCTCAGAGCTCACGAGATGTCCCTTCTCCAGGCAACCCGCCTTGCTGCTGACAGACGACTGTATCTCCCCGCGACGCCCTCCGGTACAAGCGGAAGGAAAAACTAAAAGTAAAGTAAGTAAGTTTGCTTGTTTGTTTGTTTGTTTGTTTTTTTCAGTCCTGCTAACTGCCTCTGGGCATAAC
>CM060314.1:15791234-15797674 GCA_030674185.1 Monoplex corrugatus | reverse complement strand
AAGATGTTCTTCAGCTCTCTGAAAACCGTCTACGGCCCAACAACCTCAGGATGTTCTCCCTTGTTGTCCTCGGATGGCAAAACCCTGATCAAGGATCAAGAAGGGCTCCTCAAGCGCTGGACCGAACATTTCAGCTCTCTTTTGAACAGACCTTCCACTGTTGATCAAGATGCTCTCATTCAAATCCCCCAGCAACCACTCCTGGAAGACCTAGACGCTCCTCCTACTCTAGATGAAATCAAAAAGGCAATAAGCAAGACCAACTCCGGCAGAGCTTCTGGAAAAGACAGCATTCCCGCTGAGATCTTCAAGGCAGCAGGCCCCAAAGCCCTGGAAACCTTCCATGACATCCTGCTACAGGTCTGGGAAGAAGAGCAAATGCCTGCTGATTTCAAAGACGCGCTCATAGTTGCGCTGTACAAGAACAAAGGTAGTAAAGCAGACTGCGGAAACTACAGGGGCATCCCTCTTCTCTCCATAGCAGGGAAAATATTTGCAAAGGTTATCCTCAACAGACTGATAACCATCTCAGAACAGATCCTACCAGAGGCTCAATGTGGCTTTAGGCCAGGGAGAAGCACTGTGGACATGATCTTTGCTATGAGACAAATTCAAGAAAAGTGCATAGAACAGAATAGGCCTCTTTACTCAGTCTTTATTGACCTTACCAAGGCTTTCGACACGGTCAACAGAGAAGCCCTGTGGACTGTCCTAGAACGGATTGGCTGCCCTCCCAAATTCCTAAAGATCATCCAGCTCTTCCACACAGGCATGAGTGGGCAAGTTCTTGCAAGTGGCAACATGACTGACGAATTCGAAATTACAAATGGCGTCAAACAAAGCTGTGTCCTGGCACCAGTCCTCTTCAATATCTTCTTCACCGCCATGCTTTCCCACGCCTGCAAGGATCTTGACAAGGGAATATACCTAAAGTACCGCCTGGATGGCTCCCTTTTTGATCTACGTCGCCTGCAAGCCAAGACAAAAACCAGCACAGAACTCCTTCAGGAGGCGCTCTTCGCCGATGACTGCTCCTTGAATGCTCACTCTGAAGCGGACCTGCAAACAATGCTCAATCACTTCGCAGAAGCCTCAAAGCTCTTTGGACTTACAATAAGCATCGGGAAAACTGAGGTTCTTCACCAGCCTGCCCCACAAACTAACCCACTGTCTCCAAACATCACCATCGATGGCAACAGTCTGAAGAACACCAAGAACTTTAAATACCTTGGAAGTATCATCTCTGCAGACGGCTCCATCGATCAGGAAATTGATTCACGAATCGGCAAAGCCAGCCAGGCTCTCGGTAGACTGAAAAACAAGGTACTAAACCAGCACAATGTCCGGCTGTCAACAAAAATCAAAGTGTACAATGCCGTTGTGCTCTCCTCCCTCCTCTACGGTTCGGAGACTTGGACACTCTATAGGAAGCACATCAACAAATTAGAGCAGTTCCACCAAAGGGCTCTCCGCAGCATACTTGGCATCCGGTGGCAAGACCGCATCACCAACATTGAGGTCCTCAACCGATCAAGCTCACAAAGCATAGAAAGCCTGCTTGTCAAAGCCCAACTGAGATGGGTCGGCCATGTCATCCGCATGGAAGACCACCGAATGCCCAAACAACTGCTGTACGGCGAACTCACAAGTGGCAAAAGAAATCTCGGGAGGCCAAAAAAGCGTTTCAAGGACACGATAAAGGCAAACCTCCAGTTTGCACAGGTTACCCCCAAAGAACTCGAAAGAACTGCCACCGAAAGGAACGCCTGGCGCAGGGCCGTCCATCTTGCCAGCAGAAATAGCGATATCAACTACAGGGAGAAGCTGACTATCAGAAGAGAGAGGAGACATAATCCAACCACCCCAACCACGACATTCCAGTGTCCCCACTGCAACAGACATTGTACATCCAAGATCGGATTGCACAGCCACATGCGCGTCCACAGATGAGCTGCAGGATTTCATCGTCATCTTCGGCAACGAAGGACTACCATCATCAGGTAGGGCTTAACACTAGTGACAGGATTGTAGTATACTACCCACAATGCTTGCTTGGACCATTATGGCTATTGTGTTGTATTATTTTCAGCTACAGATCTGTTATAACATTTGTGGAAAGTATTTGTATTAGACCACCCTGCTGTCTTCAAGATGCTCTCTACTGATAGTCCTCGGTCCAGCATAGCTGATGCTGAAGCACCCCTGAAGCTATGGGGTACAAAGCCTTCAATATCAGCAGCATGCAGTGCATTTTTTTAGCCAGCGTGAAATGCTGTCTTTTGAGGCCGGTCCATGGGGACGCGCATAACACAACAAAAGCTGATCATTGTCCTTATTTCGAAGGGATGCTGTTCTCTTTAAATATTCTGTTAAGCACTCAACATCACACAGCTTATCATCAGTGTATCTTCGCAATGTTAAAGGCCCCTGGTAATAACCTGGTCTGGTGTGTTTTAATTTATCATTCAACACAATTGTATACCCAGTTTCATTTAAATGTTCACAGCTTAATCTAATTGCGTGAATAGTCTGTACTCTCGGGGCTGTTGTTATCATCAATAAAGCACATAATTTGCTTGTGAGTTCTTTCAGTGATAAATTCTTGTTACCTTTTTGTGTTCGGAAAAAAAATTAGCAAAGTTTGCACATCCCATGTCTGCTGATAGCGTGGCTGCGGTGTCCTCAACTCAAACACTCCCTTCATAACTCTTACAACTTTGGGATGTGCACCGACAGTCACTGTATTATTAGTGTGTATTACTGAGGATATGGCACTCCTTGCTGTATCTATAGCACTGTATCCTAGCCCCTGTTCATATAAATCTATCAAGAATTTTCATACATTGTTCACAGATGTTGAAAGGGGATTTTTATCCCTTTCAATACAGAACCTCTCCCAGCGTTTGAGGTAGTGGTATACTGTCTCTGTGTAGACCTTCTCCAGGAGGCACACATGATGTCCTGAGCTGTTCCATAAATACCCTGTGCTTCAACTGCTTTCCATATAATCTTACAGCCAGCAGTTGAAGTTTGTTGTACAGTGTGTGTAGGGTTTTACATGTGGTAGCTGTAGGGTCATCTTTCCTCTGGGTAGTATCAAGGGTGGGTGAATCAAGAGACGCAGGAATTGTGGATACCATACTGCAGTTGGCCAGTCCGGGATGATCATTATAGTCTCTGACTGGTCCTTCTCCAGCTTGCCAAGGACTTGCTGTACCAAGCTGAAAGGAGGGAAATGTACAGTAACCCTGTACTCCAGTTCATGTTGAAAGCATCTACCATCTATGCCTCTGGGTCAGGTTTCCAAGCCACATATGGTTTTAGCTGGTAATTCAGCCTTGATGCGAATAGATCAATGTGTGCACGTGGTGAACCTAAATGTTCAACTATTTTGTTGAAAATGCCTGGATTTAGCATCATTCTGTGTTATCGTGGAACTTTCTGGGTAATTTATCCGTTTCAATATTGAGTTTTCCAGGGATATGAGCAATGGTTATCCAGACATGATTTGATTTGCACCATTGCCAAATTCTTTTTGTCACAGAATTGCATTCTTGAGAATGGGATCCTGCCATGTTCTTTACATAAGCAACTGCACATATATTGTCTGTAAAATCTTAACATGTTTGTTCTTTATTTCCTCTTGAAAACTTTTCATTGCAAATTCTATTGCTAATAGCTCTAGCACATTGATGTGGGACTGTTTCTCATTTGCGGACTATCTTCCCCCCTGTCTGATAAGAACCTCAGGTGGCTCCCCATCCACCAATTTGAGAAGCATATGTTCTGATTTCTACTGATGGTTCACTTTTCTTCAGGCTAGCCTTTGCTGTAGTATATTATGAATCCATCATTTTAGTTCCTCTCTTCCAACCTCAGAGAGACTAGTAATTGCTTCAAAATTCCTTTTTTTTATATATATTTCAGTGCGTCTGATTTCTCCTGTTCTAATTGTCTCTAGTATGAGGGGCTCCACTGAACTGCAGGAAATGCAGCCACCATTTGTCTTATCACCTGCGCTAACTCTCTAATCGTGAATGTTCTTTTGTTTAATGAATCCTGACAGGAATTTTGTTTAATTTTTCACCTCTGTGTTGTGGCAATGTTATTGACGCTTGCTCAGAATCCAGACAAAACCCGATATATTTTAGCTGTTTTGTTGGTACAAGTACTGATTTCGTGTCATGGACTATAAACCCTGAAGACTCAATCAAGGCGACAGTTGTTATTACATTTTGTTGACACTCTTCAAATGTGTCTCCCTGCAAATAACTGTCATCTAAAAATGATGTAGACAGAAGCCCTTGTTTCCTTAAATGGGCAAATATGGGCTTCATCAGTTTTGTAAAGTACCTGGGACAGGATGATAAGCCATTCGGAAAACAGGTGTACTGATACAGCTGGCTTTTCCAAACACATTTCAAGAATTTTCTGTAACTATGTGCAAGTGGGACAGAGTAATAGGCATGGTGCAAATCCACAGAAGCCATGAAACATTCCTGTCTCATCATTTTTGTGGCAGAGTGTAAATTTTCCATTTTGAAGTGTTTGTATTCCACATTTTCATTGAATTTAGATTTAAGATCATTCGATATGAACCATCTGATTTTCTGATCATGAATACTGGTAATATCACCTCTCCCGGAGAGTATACACAGCAGTCCAACAGCACTTTCTCCTCATTGCTGACTGGACATTGACCCCACATTCACATCAAGACATCCAGCGTGCGCATCATTGACCAAACTGTTGTAGCCTGCAGACGATTTGGCCTCTATGTTTATCCTCAACAAGTTGGAGACCATGTTGTAGTATCTATGTTTTAGGTTTCTGGTGATTTACCGTCTCCAATTATTGCCATTTGGGCAGTGCTACGAGCTGAAGTTAATCTCTTGGTGCAGAGAGGGCACTGTACATTTCCTAGGCTACCTGTGCTTTTGGAAAGTTTACCAAAATCTTGTGGCAAGACTACAGCATCAGTTTCATCACAGCGCAATTTGCGCAGACCAGTGTTATATAGAACCAATACTGTTGTAGGGTTGTGAGGCGTGGACAGTCAACAAGTAAAGCCAGAACAAGATTGAGGCAGCCGAGATGTGTTTTCTAAAAAGAATGTTGAGAGTTCCATGGACAGCAAAGAAAACAAACGAGACAGTCTTGATGGAGGCAGACACAAGTAGATCAATCATAAAGAAGATTTAGTAAAGAAGGCAACATTTATAGGCCATTTTATGAGGAAGGGGGATTGGAGCACCTGATCACAACGGGAAAGCTGGAGGGAAAGAGAGCACCAGGTAGACCCAGGGAGAAAATGCTGGACGGACTTGCATAGTGGCTGGGGACGAGGAGGGTGGGGGAGATGCTAGGGGCAACGAGAGATAGAGGCAAATGGAAGTCCATGATCGCCAACGCCATCGGCAGGGCACCTGATGATGATGATGAGTGGTCTTGAGGGCTCTGCTGTACTTGCTGTGACACCTGCAATGCCCATCAATAAATCATTCAGCAGACGGTATTGTTCCATCAAAGATTTCTGCGCAATATCAGCAACGTCCCATGACAAAATTGAATGTCCAATCTTCAGGTTCTGTACAGGTATGGCTTGCCAAGAATGGAATACCTACACCACAGATACAAGCTTATTGGACAGGATTATGTTGTCATTATGGAAGACAACCGCATCCTAAGCCACTGCTGTACATAGTGCTCAAGAAAAAAAAAACACGTCGTGACCAAGGAAGGGTACTAAAGTGATACAAAGATATCATTAAGGCCAACCTCATTAGCTGCGGTATCAACACCATCACCATTTGTTATGCTTCATGACAACCATCTATGGCTTTCTTTATTCTCCACCCTTACCTCTACCTCCTCATCTGCAGTTTCCAACACAGTATGGCTGGGAAGGCAACAGAGTTTGCTGGCGTGAGCAGTTACTGCAAAACACCACCACATTTGAACAACACAGAACGATTGCTCTTCAAAAAAACATAAACTGGTGAAGCAGAAGAAATAAGCTAAGAAATGCTTGCGGATAATATGTGCCTTCTAGATCGGTCTTGTATCCCACAAGAAGACCCACCGGATACAATATATGACATATTTTATTTTCAAATTCAAAGTGCGAGGAATTCTGTTTCTTGACATCGAGTTCTGTCTGTTCATATTCACATCACGCTCGTTTACTCTACTGCACATCTCTCTTGCCAATTCTCTCATCCGTGCCGCATTATCTCACTTAGACATGCATGTAATTATAGATACATATCAGAATGAATTGAATTAATACACTGCAACCTTAAAATCTGGCCTAAGTCCACCCCACCCTATCCCATTGATATATCTCCTGCCAAGCACTTGTTCCCTTCACATACTCATTCTACCTAATCTCCAGCCCCGATCCGTGCTTTCCAACTCAATATGACTTAATCATCCTTCAG
>CM060314.1:15776234-15783734 GCA_030674185.1 Monoplex corrugatus | reverse complement strand
GTTTTTGTAGATATGAAGAACATCAATTGCTAACATGTGTGGATTAATATCTTTTGTCAGGTCAGTATCAGTGTAGTTGATATCAAAAGTAGCATTGGACAGTTCCCAGGGGGGTAGAGGACAACGTATCATTTTATGTTAAACATTGTTAGGTAATACGTGAGAAAGTTTGAAGAGCTCATTTGTGTAAGTGGATATTGTTTCTTGTGACTTTATTGTTCTTGCTGTCTTGGGGAAATGGATGTCAGACCGAATTTTAAGTTCCGTATTGGCATAATTAGCTACTGCATTTGCTCTGACTATATACTTAGCTGTTGTTAACTTTCTCCAATCTTCCAAGGGAAGGATGCCGGCTGTTTTATATACTTCTTGTGTTTTTGTATACACCGGTACCCCAAGAGCACATTTAACAGCTTTACTGTCTAAGCTTTGAAGTTCTTTCAAATAGCATTTTGGTGCTGAAAAATAGACCTCTTGGCCATAAGCCAACTTAGATCTGACTAAAACTGTCACAAGATGTAACAACGTTTTAGTGTCCTGTCTCCAGGACTGTTTACTAATAATTTTTTATTAAATTATAGCTTTTCATAGCTTTACACAACAAGGCATCAATATGTTTTTTCCACTGTAAACTAGAAGTCAATTGTACTCCAAGAAATTTCACGAGAGTAGTATACTTCAGTTCCTCATCATCAATTTTAAACAACGGTACTTCTTTCAGACTGAGACCATTATTAAAAAGCTTCATGTGTGTTTTTTCATTGGATATTTCCAGACCGTTAACTGTCAAGTAAGTGGAAATATTATCAATTTCATGTTGATAGACCTTTTTAATGTATTTCATTTCTCTCAAGGAAGTCTTCCTTTTTAACGAAATATTCATCCAGATCGCTATATCATCAACGTACTGAGCAACGTTTACATTGTTTGAGACTTAAGTTGGTAGGTCATAGATCAAAATATTAAATAATAGAAGATATATTACGGAACCCTGAGGAATTCCCATGTTTACAGATCGTTTTTCAGAGTATGTATTACCTATTTTAGCGACTATACTTCGGTCACTTATAAATGTTTTGATACAATTATAAAGATTACCGTTGAAACCAATATATTTTAATTTCAACAAAAGTCTCGCATGCCAGACTTGATCGTATGCTTTTTTAAGATCAAAGAAGATAGCTAAGACATTTTTTCTTTTAGCAAACTGTTTTTTTATTTGAGTTGTTAACTTAACTAAATGGTCTGATGTTGATCGACCTTTTCGAAACCCAGATTGGTTGATAGGTATTATATTATTTTTCTCGCAAAAGTAACTCAGTCTATTCACTATATTTTTTTCCATTAGTTTTGAAACATGGGATGTAAGCGAGATAGATCTGTAACTACCTGGATCAGAAAGGTTTTTTTTTTAGCTTTTTGTATTGGTAATACAATCGAAGTCTTCCAAATGTCAGGTAAGCGACCATTTTCCCAGCATTTTAATATGATATTGTGTAAGTATTCAATCCGTTTCTCTGATAAATGATTTAAAAGGGTATATGAAACGTCATCCAGTCCTACAGCCGATTTTGTTGTTGTTCAACGCGAGAAGGGCATCTTTAAGTTCTTTTAAAGTTATTTTTGAATTTATGTACACGTGACTATCAGGAGCAGGATCTGAGTATGCTACGGACTCTTCAATTTTCCGTTTTTCCTCCCTTATTGGAGTAGACAGGCTACTGGAATTATTTGCTCTTGAAAAGAACTGTACAAATTCTTCAGCTTTCTCAGATGACGAAGGATAGTCTATCTATAATCTTAATAGGAAACTGTGGTAAATTAAAACCATTTTTCATTTCTTTGACCTTATTCCAAATTTTAAAAAGATCTTTAGGCCCGGAAATTTGTTCAGAGCAAAAATCTTACCAATAGAGCTTTTTGGCTTGGGCTATAACTTTGTTTGAGTGAATCTTAGCCAGTTTCATATTGTAATGGTCTTCTGGAGATTTAGTTTTTAAATAGAGTTTATACATTTTCTTTTTTTCATTCTTTGCTTCTTCACATAACTGATTCCACAACATATTTCCATCATGAGTACCTTTGTTTACATTTTTCCTTTTTGGAATGGAATTGTTTTGCTGCCTCATGTAGCGCGTTGGTGAAATGGGAATACATATCATTAATATTGGCGCATTCATTAAACGTGCAAACTTTTCCCATTTAAATCTTCTGGTATTTTTCCCAGTTAGCACGTTTGTACACTCTAGGGATTTCTTCAAATGCTTCATTTATCAAGTTTCTTAACTTTGTCTATTATTCTTCATTGTCACAGACGTCCTCCAAAGCACTGAATTTGTTTCAATATATACGCTAAATTTTGTGCCAGTAGATTCATCTGTCGTTAGAGTCAAAGATTTAGTTTGATGTTATTTTTGGTTTGTTTTCTTCTCCTTAGTTTCAGCCTAAACCTTCTCTATACAACATTGTTGTCACGGTTGCAGTCTGTGACTGGTAATGATTTTTGCTGTCAGTAAATGATTTCTAAATATTTTATTTTCAGCACGAACACTTTTTGATTTCTTGTACTCTTTCCTGTATTCGTCCATGTCCATTTTCGTCAGTTAGGTTGCTCAACCAAGTGTTTCCTATCATGAATTTATTTAATTGTGCCCACTCAAGAAGTTTTCTCCCCTTTCATTTCTTGTGTCAAGGCCATGGGATCTAAGTCATTATTTTTATCCTGTCCAACTTTATGAGTATAATCTACCATTATTGTCGTAATGTCCTGTGATTTACACTTGACCTTGGCTGTCTAAATGTTCATGGAAGTTGTTGATTTCTTCCTCAGTAGTCGTGGATGTTGTTGCATACACCTGGATGACGTTGATATCAAATGGCTTGTCATCCAATATAACCATAAAACTCGGTTTGATATAGCCCAATATCATTTGATAGCATTTGACTTGTCATTGTCCACTTTGATGCCTACTCCTCGTTCATATGTCTCTCCACTAAAAGAATCTCCTTGTCTGGTGTTATCATGGTTTTCCTCTTCCATCTCACTTCCCCTAGTCCTAAAGTATTGAATTTAAGCCTTTCCATGTTCATCTTGACATTTGTTAATTTTCTTTTTGGCAATAATGTTCCTACATTTCAGGTTAGAATGTTGTGTCATGATGGCTGACGCAACGCATCTAGTGTGTGGGATATAAATGGTGTGCTTGTCACCTCTTGCTTTTGGCCTGCACCACTGGCTAGCACTCTGCCGGCAGTTGTGCGAAAAGGAGAGCTGAGTGCGTAAGTCTCTCTCTGTCAGTACATAGCCTCTTTATCACCAAGCCCTACGTTGTGACTCCACGTGGTGACACGCGGTAACTGAACGCCTCATGGACTCGGAGGAGGTCTGGCCCCGAGACATGCGGCATTCTGGCCCACCAGCATGTGGATATGCCCTGATGCACAAGAACCAGACCCCAATATATTGGAAAATAGCACCACTGCCTTGTGGATGTCTCAGGAGAGACTAAGGGTAAGAGAGTAAACCCTAACAGAAAATCACTACTGCCTTGTGCTTATCTCGGGATAGACCAAGGCTAAGGGAGTACACCCTGACAGCAAATCATACTCACTAACTTGTGGGTAGTCGTGGGAATGCCAAAGGCTAGTGGAGAGTCCGTACAAAAGCCGATAGAAAGCAACAGGAAATCACCATCATATATTCCCTCGATACTCATGGCGGATGTGCCAATGCTTAAACGTAGTGCAGTGTGACCAGTTCGCCCACAGGCTGAGTTCTCTCTGCTCCACTGAAATGTGTTATTATGTGTTGTATGTAGTGAATCTAAGTCAATTTGGATAACTGTCCCATAAACCACGAAGAAGAACAATGATACTACTACTACTGCTACTACTACTACTACTACTATTACTATAACTTCTTCTACTACTACTACTACTACTACTACTACTACTACTACTTCTACTACTACTTCAACTACTATAACTATTCCTACCAACGACTACTACTACTACTATCAATAATAGTATTAATGATGATAATAAAAAAAAATAATGACGATGATACTGATGATGATGGCGATGGTGATGATGGTGATGATGATAGTAATGTAGTAATAGTAGTTATAGTAGTAGGAAGAGTAGTACTAGCAATGTTGTTGTAGCTGCTGCTGTTTGTGATAAATATCATGATGATAATAGTAATTGTTCTTCTGAAAATCAACCTATTGAAATATGCTATCAACACCATGAGCTAGTAAAGTACTGCCCATAACAGAGAAAGCTGGATGTGGGAGTGCACACTGGTCACTACAAGCAGAACCCAAGGCCACAGGATTACTTTCTCATGTCGGACCTGTAGGGCAACATAAGCCCCCAGGATACTTCTGTATCCGATATAAAGACCTACAACAGGCAATAAAGGTCCAGTGCGCCTACTCATCTCTCAGATAGACGAGAGAGCCCATTGCCAAGTTCATGAGTAATAGCAGTGATCGTATGAGTTGTATCACGAGCAGCAGCAGTATGACGAGCAACGGTGAGATAAAAACATTATTCATGACATAGTAATGACAATAGTAGAAAGACTTTTTTTTTTCCGTTATCATTTTTTAACCGTAATAACGTTCAAGAAAGGGAACACAATTCAATCATCTCTTGTACACCGCCTTTCTACCTTTTGTTGCATGTGATCAACATTTTCCATCAATAATTGCTCAGCTTGTACATATTACACATCATCAATTTAGACAACAAATTGTGTGTGTGTGCATGTATGTGCGTCTATGTGAATGTGATTGTGTGCGTGTATGTGTGTGTGTGTGTGTGTGTGTGTGTGTGTTGTGTGTCTGTGTCTGTGTGTGCTCGCGCGCGTGCGTGCGTGCGTGCGTGTGTGTGGGGGGGGGGGGGGTTGAACAGTCTAGTTGGTCTGCCTGTAGTTACATGCGTATCAACTCGTATAACATAGCATACTTAACAAAAAAACATACTAAACCTATCCACGTTGTGTTCACACACAGGCAAACGATGGCTTTTGGCATGAGGCGACACAGGAACGACTCGCACACACCACTCCTCAGTGACTATCCGCCCACGTCCACATCCAGAGACGTTCATGTTGGCACAGCGGTCAATAATGAAGGTGGCCAGATGACCGTGACCCAAAAGTTGAAGTTGGCCGCCTGTTTATGGGGCACAGAAGCCAGTACCACTTTCACACAACTGTACAGTATGCCTGTGAGTTTATATCATGGGACTAACAGTTATTTTAAGTTTCACATGTATGTCGCCATAGTGCAGTGATCAGCTCAAAAGACTACCCCATCAGAACTATCAAAATCGTGGTAGAATTATTTTTTTGCCCAAAGGCTCCTTCCCAGAGCCCAGCGTGATATGGGCTTGTCAGGAAGATGGGGTCCACACAGTCGGCTGTATTCCTTTTATGGACGCGTCTTTGGTGGTGTTGCACAAATCTTTTGATCAGACCAGCAAGTATCTGAATCTCTTGGGCCTGGCTGATGACAGGGTATATTATGCTGGCGCAGAATATGGTATTGTTGTCTCACATTGTCTCAATCCTAGACGGAGCTTCATGGCATTATGACTTTTCTCTGCATCGTTCTGATCGACATAACATTGTAAACATTCTTCCAGATTCATGTGGCCATTAATGTAGCATAGAAAATGAGACAGCAAGAAAACTAAATTCATGATTCACTCTAGAGGGCTACATTTAAAGCAATGAAGGAGCTATTATGGCAATATCCCCGTCTGTACAACAATTGTCACAGAAAATGAAGATTTTTATATTTCTTAAGGTCATTGTCACCTTAAAGAGCTCAGATCGAATGAATTTTGACTGCAAACGAGAAGAATAGTAGACTGTTACCACGGTGCAAACAGAATGTGTGTTTTGCAGTTTCGTAATATGGTTTTGTTTTTGAAAAATAAACTGTTTATTTTAGGCATATATTTGGTCATGTATAAGAAAACAACTGTTGAAGGACCACCCATAATGAAATATGAAGTTAGAACAGCGTTAAAACGGACAAAACTGGGAAAAGCTCCAGGACCACACAATATCACTACAGAAATGATTTGGGCCCCGTATACATTTGGCATTGAAATAAAAAACAGTCCTCCTAAGTGAAATTTATGACACCGGAAAAATCCGTAAAGACATGTCAAAATCAATGTTCTTTGCACTTCCAAAGTACGTAGGGGCTATGGAATGAGAACTGCATCGTACAATCGGCTTGATGAGTCATTTAACAACGATTCTTTTTAAGAATAATAAAGATGAAGACAAGGAACAGAATCAAAAGGAAAATGGCAGAAGTACAATCTGGATTTGTTGAACGGAAAGGAACTATTAATGCCGCATACATCCCGAGCACTCTCATATAGAGATCAGTCAAGTTAAGGATTTATATTTTTTTCTTGTTAATTGTACCGATTATGCCAATGTTTTGATTGGGTAAGACGTGAAGAATTGGTCAACCAATTAGAAAGGTTCTTGTTAATTGTACCGATTATGCCAATGTTTTGATTGGGTAAGACGTGAAGAATTGGTCAACCAATTAGAAAGGTTCGATATTGATTCGAAAGACTTAATAATAATCAGAAATATGTACTGGAAATAAATAGCAGCAATGAGAATAAAAAAACGATACAAGCTCTTTCGAAAATATCAAAAGAGGGGTTTGGCAGGGATGTGTTCTGTCACAAGAGTTGTTTTCTCTTTACAGCGAAACCACCAAGAGAAACCTAGAAGAATGCCTTGGAGTAAAGGACGGAGGAAAAAGAATAAACACACCTTTTATGTCTAACTGCAGAAAATGGAAAAGAACTATAATAGCTCGTGAATAGACTGGAAATAGAAAGAAATAAAGGGCTGGACCTAAATAGCAAGAGGACTGAAGTTGCGGTAATCTGTAAAAAAACGAGAACCCCCTAATGCAAATAACAGCAAATGGCACCACATAGAGACAGGTTGATAATTTCAAAATATCGTGGAACGATTATCTCACCAGATAGCAAATGCACATCAGAAATAACAAGCAGAATCTGTCAAGCTAAAACAGTATTAAAGAAAATGAACAGTAGTCTTACTAACGAATGCCTATCAATTATCATCAGGAAGAGAGTTCTTAAGTGTTACATAAAATCAATACTGTTGTACTGATGTGAAGAGTAGACAGTCAACACGCAAAGTCATTACAGGATGGAGGGAGCTGAGATGTGGTTTCTAAGAAAAATGTTGAGTTCCATGGGCAGCAAAAACAAAAAATCAAACAAACAAATAAACAAATAGAAGAGACAGTCTTGAAAGAGGCAGACACAAGAAGAACACTAATGAAGGCGATTAAGAAAAGACAAGCAACATATATGGGACATTTTATGAGGCAAGACAAATT
This sequence comes from Monoplex corrugatus, assembly GCA_030674185.1. NCBI lineage: Eukaryota > Metazoa > Mollusca > Gastropoda > Littorinimorpha > Ranellidae > Monoplex > Monoplex corrugatus. The sequence goes on along the minus strand of CM060314.1, from coordinate 15,776,319 downwards.
AGAGCACCTGGTCACAACATGAAAGATGGAGAGAAATGAGCACCAGGAAAACCCAAGTAGAAAATAATGAATGGACTTGCAGAGA
>CM060314.1:15758734-15773734 GCA_030674185.1 Monoplex corrugatus | reverse complement strand
CACACACACACACACACACACACACACACACACACACACACACACACCACTTAAAAACGTACAAAAAACTCCCTCCCTGAAGCTAACCCCATCCCAACCAGTCACCCCACACACAAAAAAGAAAAAAACAAATTCACATGTGAAATGTCAGGAAACAACACACACATTTATTATTACCCCCCCCCCCTCCTTTTTTTTCTACACGCACATAATAACAACGACAATAAACAACATGACGCTTTGAACACATTAAGCTAACTGTCGCATCACATACGCCTTTTTCACATTGTGTAATGAGGGTTGGCCTTTCTCGTAAAAACGTATGGTTTGTTTTAAACGTTCTTGGTAAATTGTGATTCTGAACTGAAAGGTCAGTAAGCTAAGAAATATACAGAGAAGTCAGGATGTGCTTTTGGCGTATTTCTTTTGTGCAGTGCAGTTGATCTCTGTACTGTTCATGTTTCGTATATCCATTGGGCAATCATGGAAATAGTGTATTGTCAATAATATTTAAAATGTGAAGTTTTTCATGTCAATTGACTTCGTCTGTAGTAAGTGCACACTCTCTATGAACAAGAATATATTGACTACATAATTTTTTAACAGCCTTAGAGGTCGAAGCATTCATGGTATTGACATATAAGGCATATAAGAATTATAAGAGATCGGGGAGAATATAAGAGATTCATCATCATCATCAGGTGCCTTGCCGCATGACGTTGGCGATCATGGACTTCCATCTGTCTCTATCTCTTGTTGCCTCAAGCTCCTCCTCCACCCTCCCAGTCCCCAGCCACCCTGCAAGTCCGTCCAGCATCCTCTCCCCGGGTCCACCCGGCGCTCTCTCTCCCTCCAGCCCTCCCGCTGCCACCAGGCGCCCAAAATTCCCCCTACCTCAGAAAATGGCCACAAATGCCGCCTGTCCTCTCCCAATCCTCCTTATGAGTGATCTACTTGTGTCTGCCTCCATCAAGACTGTCTCGTTTGTTTTCTTTGCTGTCCATGGAACTCCCAACATTCTTCTTAGAAACCATACCTTGGCTGCCTCAATCTTGTTCCGGTCTTGCTTGTTGACTGCTCACGTCCCACAACCGTACAGCAGTATTGGTTCTATATAACACCCAAGAACTCTCTTCCCGATGTTAACTGATAGGCATCTGTTGGTAAGAATGCCTTTCGTTTTCTTGAATGCTGTTTTGGCTCAGCCGACTCCACTGGCCACTTCCAATATGTATCTGCCATCCGGTAAAATGATCGTTCCCAGGCATCTAAATCCATCAACCTGTCTCAAGGCTGTGTCATCTGCTGCCATTTTGCACGAGGGGACCTCATGTTTTTCACTGATCATCATGACCTCAGTTCTCCTGCTGTTTAGTTCCAAGCCCCTACCCTTGCTTTCTTTTCTAGTATTTTCACAAGGTTTTGTAGGTCCCTTTCATTTTCTGCAATCAGCACGGTGCCATCTGCGCATCGAATGTTGTTTATCACCTTTCCTCCAATCCTCAATCCAGGGTCTTCCTCTAGGTTTCTCATGATGTTTTCGCTGTAAAGTGAAAACAGATCTGGTGAAAAAAAACACAACCCTGTCTGACTCCTCTTTTGACGCCTTGGAAAGAGCACATATCACCATCTACTCTCACTGCAGCCGTCTGCTCCCAATACATATCTCCGACCATTCGTACATCTTTTTCATCAATATCGAGTCTTTCCACCTGGTTGATTAATTCCTCATGTCCCACCCGATCGAAAGCCTTGGTACAATCAACAAAGCACAAATACAAACCCCGACTCATCTCGACTGACCTCTCCACGATAGTTCTCAGGACGTATACTACATCAACAGCCCCCCTCCCTCTCCCCCCCCCCTACAAATCCACACTGTTCATCTGCTGTTCCTTTGATTCTATTCCTTGTCCTCATCATGATTATTCTTACATGTAATAGGATTTTTGTCACATGACTCATCAAACTGATTGTGCAATGGAGTTCGTATTCTATAGCCCCCTTCTTCTTTGGAAGTGCAATGGAAATTGATTTTGACATATCCTTGGGGATTTTTCCAGTGTCGTAAATTTCATTTAGGAGGACTGTTATCTTTTCAATACCAAATTCTCCAGGGCTCCAATCATCTCTGCAGCAACATTGTCTGATCCCGGGGCTTTTCCTGGTCTCATCTTTTTTCAGTGCCACTCCAACCTCATCTTTCATTATAGGTGGTCATTCAAAGTTCTTTCTTATAATGTGTTCTACGTTTCTGTCATCCTCAAGGTCTTTAATGTACTCACCCCATATGACTAATATCCTGTCTTTTTCCATGATGAGCGTGCCATCTTTCGATCCCAAGCAACCAGTTGATGTGCATGTATTTTTCCTGTGGACAATTTCCTCAATTTGTCTGCACATACCCTGAGGATCCACCCTGTGTCGATCTTCTATTTCCTTGAATTTTGTTTTCAGCCAAGCTTCCTTAGCTCCGCTGCATCTATTCCTGATTTCTTTGTTTGTCTTCCTATATATCTCCTCGTTGATTTTAAAGAATAGCCTTTCAGCTAAATTTAGCTTTTTAAAATTTTTTGTTGAATAAGATAAGGAAGCATTCTGCTTGCCTATTGTTGTGAGATGTTGTTGCATGATGAGTGATTTGAAAACAAGTCTCTGACTATTAAGATTGTTCGGTTTAAAAATGAAGTGAAAGAATGGTTTCTTGAAAGACTTCAACAAAAGGCACAACAACAAAAAACATTATTTTATGATAATCATGGTTATTATGAAATACAGGATATAATTACAATCTTTACATGTATTAGCGAGAAGTGATTACTTTATGATGAAGATTATAACAATTGTGATAATGTTCCTGATGCTGCTGTACACGACAGCAACAATGGCGACAATGTCGATGATGATGATGATGATGATGATGATGATGATGATGATGATGATGATGATGATGATGATGATGATGATGATATTTACAACGAAGACTTCGATATGATGATGATGATGATGATGATGATGATGATGATGATGATGATGATGATGAGATGATGAAAATGATGAAGATGATGGCGATGATGATGATGATCATGATTATGATGATGATGATGATGATGACGATCATAATGATGATAATAAGCATATTTTTTTCGTAACAGCTGCTTCAGACTATGGGAATGCCTTTAAGATTAGCGACTCTGCTCTGCCCGCTGGAGGCTGTGGTTTCCGTGGTCTTGTTACCTTTGCTAGGACGATGGGCAGACCGGGGTGCAAACCCACAGCGTCGTAAAACCATCAACATGATCATCTTTGCAGCCTTTGACATGGGTGGACTGACGTTAGTCGTCTTGGCCAATATCATGCACATTCATCACGTCCTCAATTACAGCACTGCTGCCAATGCCTCTGCAGGGTTTGACAGTGCCAGAAATGGTTCCGTTTTATTGACAGACATTTTACCCAATAGTTCTGATGCTGCCGATGGAACCGGGGCCCTGACTTCAGAGATCAGTTTTGATTTATACTTTTCCGAATTTTCAAATAAGTTTTATGCAACTGACACCAGCAGCAATGGAACCATAGAATTCTTGTCAGATTATATGGAGAAAAAATCTGTCAATGAATCTCTACTTGCTGAAATGACGGACACACAATGGCGTATGCAGGAGAGAAAGGTAATCTTTTTGTTATTCATTCTATTTTCAACATAATTTACTTGTTACCATTGTCATAAATCGTTCTTATATAGTGCAATTATCCAATTCATTGGGACTCACCACATATCGCATGCAATGAGACTTTTTGGTGGGTCATACAAAACTTTAGCCATTACGCGAACTGGTCATACTGCACTATGTTGACACACAGTTTCCATGTTTGTAGTGCGTGTTTGGTGGGCGTTTTTAAGTTTCCATAAGACACTGACACAACTTAAATTAAAACAGATAAAAAAAAGTGGTACGATTATTATGGGAAAAAATCCACACAATATTAGCTAGACTTGGAAAGTACTTTAAAGATATTTTTGATTATGACAAAAGAGAAGAATACATCATTGTAAATCATTTTAAAGGGCCACCAATAATGAAAGTGAAGTTAAAGCAGCAATGGAAAAGAAGGAACAAAACAAAACAAAGCAAAACAAAGCAAAAACCGATTATGACCAGAGAATATTGTTACAGAAATCACTGATGCTCTAGATAAATTTGGTATTGAAAAAATAACATTTGTCTAAAATGAAACTTGACACCGAAAAATCCCTAAAGATATATCAAAGTAAATTTTCATTGCACTTCCAAAGAAAGCAGGGGCTATAGAATGCAAAACCCATTGTACAATCAGCTTGATGAGTCATGTAACAAAGATTCGGTCCAAAATTATCATGAAGAGGACAAGGAATGAAATCAAAACAAACAGATCAGAAGAACAGTGCGGACGGGTTGACGGGAAGGAACTGATATCGCCATACATATCCTAAAAACTATCAAAGAAAAATCTATTTAAGTTGAATAAGGATTCATATTTATGTTTTGTTGATTATACCGACGCTTGTACTCGGGTAAAAAACAAAGAATTAATCAACCAACTGAAAAAAAGCTCAATATTGATGGAACAGATCTAAGAATGAAAAGGAATATGTATTGGGAATGGTCAACAGCAGTGAGAATAGAAAATGGTTTAAGTTCTTTTCAAAATATCAACAGAGGGATTAGGCAGGATATGTTCTGTCACAACATTTGTTTTCACTTCTCAGCCAAATCACCATGACAAACTAGAAGATTGCCGTGGGATAAAAGTTGGTGGTAAATGATAAATAACCCTTCTTATGCAGATGGCACTGTTCTGATTACGGAAAACGAAAAAGAGTGACAAAATTTGTAAACATAACAGAAAAGGCAAAGCAGATATTACAAGCTGGAGCTATATAACAAAGTCTGAAGTCAACGTCGTCATCATCATGCCGCATAGTATTGATGATTATGGCTCTCCATTTGAATCTATCCTCTCTCGCTTCAAGTACTTCTCCCACCTGATCTGTCTTCATCCACTCAACAAGTCAATCCAACATTTCTCTCTGGGTCTACCTGGTGCTCTGTTCCCTCCAGTTTCCCTGTTGTAACTAGGTCCTCTAATTTTTTCATGCCTCATAAAATGTCCTATAAATGTTGCTTGTCTTTTCTTAATCTTCCTTATTAATGTTCTTTTTCTGTCTGTCTCCTTGAAGGCTATCTAGTTGGGTTTTTTTTTGATTTTTTGGGGTTTTTTTTTCAGTCCATTGAACTCTTAACATTATTTAACAAACCACATTTCAGCTGCCTCGATCTTCTCCGGATTTTGCGTGTTGACTGTGCACACTTCACATCCGTACAACAATACTGATTTTACATAATACTGAAGAACTCTCTTCTTGATTTTAACTGATAGGCATTTGACGATAAGAACGCTCTTCATTTTATCTTATGCTGTTAAAGCTTGGCCGATTCTGTTGGGTATTTCTAGTGTGCATCTGCCGTCTGGTCAGATGACTATTCCCAGATATTTAAAACTATCAACATGTTTCAATGTGATGTAATTTGTTAGTTTTTTTACATGGGTGAATTTCTTGTTTTTTCACTGATCACCATTACGTCAGTTGTCTTTCCATTTAGCTCCAGTTCTTTATTTCTGCTTTTTTCCCTGCTATATTCACAAGATTGTATAGTTGTTTTTTTCATTTTCTCTAGTTAGAACAGCGTTATCTGCATAACGAAGATTGCTTATCAGTTTCCCTCGACCCTTTTCAAACGGCGTTCTTCTGAGTTTCTCATGATGGTTTTGCGTTTGAAAAGAAATCTGGCGACAGAACACATATGTTTCTCATGATGGTTTTGCTGTAAAGCGAAAAGAAATCTGGCAACACAACACATCCCTGCCTAACCCCTCTTTTGATATTTTGGAAAAAGTTCAAGTCATTTTCTACTCTCATTGCTGCTGTTCGTTCCCAATACATGTTCCATATTATTCTTAAATCATTTCTATTAACATTTCTAGTTGGTTGATCAATTCTTCGTGTCTTACCTGATCAAAAGCCTTGTATAATCAACAAAATGTACACATGAATCTTCATTCAACTCAATTGATCTTTCTATGAAAGACCTTAGGACGTATATGGCATTGATAGTTTTTTTTTTCTCTTGACAAATGCATACCGTTCTTCCGCTATTTCTCTTTTGATTCTGTTCTCTGTCTTTACCATGATTATTCTTAACGGGATATTTGTTACATGACTAAATCAAGCTGATTGTACAATGGAGTTCTCATTCTACAACCCCTGGTTTCTTTGGCATTGCACTGAAAATTCATCTTGATACATATTGAGCGGTTTTCCAGTGTCAAATTTTATTTAGGTGGAATGTCATCTTTTTAATATCAAATTGATCTCGAGCCTCAATCATTTCTGTAGTGGTATTATCTGGTCCTGATTTTTCTCCCAGTTTCGTGTTTTCCAATGTTGCTCAGACTTCATTTTTGATTATGGGTGATCCTTCAACGTTCTTTCTGATGATGTATTCTTCCTTTCTGTTATTGTTAAGAAAGTCTTTAATGTACTCTCGCAATCTATCATATATCTTGCCTTTTTCCATGACAATCATACTGTTTATAGATTTTAAACAACCAGTTGATGTGCACGTGTTTTTCTTGTGGGCAATTTCTTCATTTTTCTTCATTTTTTTACACATACATTGAGGATCTCTTTGTGTCGGTCTTCTAGAAGTCATAGTAATCAACAACAATAACAAAAAAAGAAACAAACAAGAAATTTGTATATATGACCTTCCATCATGGAATGAGTCTACGTGTGCCTTTTGATGATTCCGACATTCTACATTATTCTTATAGAAAAAAGGATGCTTTTTTCCCAGTGGTGAAAAACATTTCAAATTGTACGAATGGCTAGTGATGTACAGGGTTTTGAAGATGACACCCTTTCAAAGCTATGTTTTGAGAAAAACAGGATAAACTCCCCAGAAATAAACTAAAGAAACATATTATTTTGTGGTATGTTGATTCGTTGTCTGTGGTTAACGAAGCCATTCAAGACCACTAGTTTTAAAAAGCCGTGTCCCACGCTTTCCAACGGTATGCAGCAAGACAAAATAGCCATAAATGGCTGGTTTCTATGTGTTTTTGCAAACCAAACTGATCGGGGTAACCGTCTTAATACACAGAGATAAATATTGCATTATCGCTTAACCTATGTGCAAATTATCTTGGAATGCATTACAAGCAAAACCAGAAAACAGGACATGACACCACTGTCACTTCTGTGGTGAAGTGTCATATAACACCAGCAGATGGCACGACAGTGAGACAACTTGATACGGTTAAATATCTGGAGACAAGTCATCTCATCGGACGACGGATGCACATTAGAAATATCCGGAAGCGTTACATGAATTGTACGTGTCAGGGACACCAGTCAACTATTGTGTGGAAGTTATTTGATGGTATATTTGTTGTCTGTAATAGACTCAATCAACAAGTTAACAAGTTAGAAATGACTCGAGCCCATTTAAACAAAAGGACCAAACTATCTAATACGGTCAGGGAACTTAAAAATGAATGATTCTAGCTGGAGGGACCGGGGTGGGTATCGTCGCAACAGGAGGCCTGGAATATGGCAGGTACAGACACAATACAGTCGAGGGTGTGTGGCATATATCTCAAAGTAGATGTATCGAAATCTGTGATCATGCATTCAAATGTCAACACGTACAAAATTATAAAGATGCTATCATCATTCATTAGCATTTCTGAATCACTTTCAAATGCATAGCCTTTGCCCGACCTGTTTGTTCTGTTTCATGGATTGTTTATAAAATTAGTTGCTATTTATTTGTTATTGTTATTGTTGTTGTTGTTGTTTATGCATGTGACTGGTTCAAGCAATTGTAATGATGTGCCCTTGTCATTCATGCAAATACTATACAGCTATAAATGTATAACTTGAAAACATATTTGTTTTGTCCGTCTCTGATGGACCGCCCCCCTTCCTTAGAATCCCTATCCACACCACATCTCACCGTCCAAATCTTTCTCATGCACATGCTTTGTCTCTGGACTCAGCCTGTGGTTGTTCTTGTCACAAAAAGAAAGTTTTTGGAAGAATGCTTTAATTTTATTTAGGCATCAAGACATTGCACGTCATTATTTTCATTATTATTATTATTATTATTGTTGTTATTATTATTATTATTATTATTATTATCATCATTATCGTTATTATTATTATTATTATTATCATTTTTATTATATCATTATTATTATTATTATGTACTCATCTTCTTGTTATTATTAAAATAAATTATCTCAACACTCTCTATTGATTAAAAAAAATTAATAGCGATCTACGCAGTCTGAACAAGCTTAGAAGGTCGCTTTGAATTATATAAGGAATAACGTTTATTGTGATAGGAATATGAGGTTTACCAAGTAACAATTTTCGTGGTTGTAAATGCCTAATTGATGTAGTGGTAAAGCTTCTGTCTACCAGATGACTGCGTGGATTCCAGTCTACCTCAAGCAAAACATACTTCTGTTTCATGTTATGTTCACTTTATTCAGATGGGAATGAGTACTTAGCTCTGTTCAAGGTTGAAGAAAATAAAGCAGTCATTGAGATATGAACCCCATCCTTTTGACGCTGGAACAGAGAAGACTTCTGGTACCTATCACCTCACTCCTCATTGTCAGGGAACAACATTTCCCAGACATTATGATTGTAGCAATATCAAATTCAAACGTTGTCTCAAGCAAATGGAATACTATGTCTCGACTAACTTCTCAAAACACATTCTTCAGTGGTTGCTACTCAAAATGGAATATTGTATATTGTCTGAATTGTCTCAAATATTATTTTTGTCCTCATTCTATATTATCTTTAAACGTATTTCCTGAATGAATGCTTTTCATATCTACGTTTTTCTATGGGACTAGGTTCCACTGAAAGCAGGGCTGGCCATGCTGGGCCTCATCATGATGGACATAGGCTTTGATGGCTGCACAGCGTGTACGAAGACCTTCCTCCTATCACGCATTCCTATCACCGAACACAGCTCTGCACTGGTCATTAGTCTGGTCGTGGCGTCGGCTGGTGGTATGTTTACCGCTACACTGGGCATTGTCCACTTCTCTGCTCTCTGGAATGTTTCCTTTATACAAGGGTAATATTTCTGCTCGTCTGTCTATCTGCCTCCCTTTCTCTCTGTCTCACTCTCTCTCTGTTTGTCTCTCTCTGTCTCTTTGTCGCTGCTCTGTCTCTCTCTCTTTCTCTCTCTCTATCTATCTATCTATCTATCTATCTATCTATCTATCTATTTATCTATCTAATTTTTATGCATGTAATTTGTGAGTAGAGTAGCAAGGGCTAGCCGTAAGACAGGTCCAATGGGACCTAATGCTATTATCATTGAGCAAAAACATGTTCTGAAGTATTAAGTCCGAAGTCTGAAGCTTTATGTCTTTTCTAGTTTCTATGCCAAGTCAAATGCGACAGAATCTGTGCTTTTTAACCATGCAATGATGATGATGACGATTACCGGGATGATATTTATGTTGCGAATTCCATCTACAGTAAGATTAAGACTGCGTGACAAGGCTGTACTCTACACTTACTTTCATAACATAGCCTGGTGTCAACTAGACCCGCAGTGTTGGTCAAGTGTTTTGAGTTTAATGTTTGTTCAAGAGGAATTCATCAAATTGTTCAAGAGGAATTCATCAAACTGAGATGATTCCATATGTGTTCACTCAAATTTGCCAGCATTTATCTAGCAGACTTCCTGAGCCTGCGCAAAACCATATGTACTGGCAAGGTCAGGAGATTTGAGCTACACTCAATGATACATTTGTGAAGTGATGGGACCTAACTGTGTGTTCCCAATGAACACACAGTGCGCTCAATTTTGGGTAGGAGATAGTTAGGGCCAAAACTCTCTGTACTTGTGTGCTCTCTGGCTTGTCTGTTTCTTCCATTGCATGCCTTCAGTGTTTTCAGCGTTCTGCAGCCTTTCTTGCCCCCTGTAAAATGAGCCGTGAACATGTTACCCCATTGCTTCACGTTCTTCACTGGTTTCCCTGTTTCTCATAATATTTCATATAAGATGAATATATTACGGTACCAGTGTATCAGTCATAGTACACAAACTTATCTTTGAAATCAACCATGATTGTGCATCCCTTCCCGACTTCTCCATTCCGCTTCTGATAGTTCATGTTTACAAATTCCTTGACGCATGTTCCACAGATAGTCACCATTCTCTTTCTGTGTCTGTTCCATGTAACTGGACTTGATCTACCTCTCTCTATTCAACTGTCACATACTCCATCTTCCTTCAAGTCAACTTGAAGACATACCATTTCATTGCTGACTTTATCGCAGATGAGCATGTTGACATTGCTTTTATCACTGAAACATGGCTTAACCCCCTTGGTCATGAACCTATACATATGAATCTCACTCCGAGTGGTTACAGGCTTGCTTCTTTCCATCGCTCATCCCGAGGTGGTGGTATCGCCATCCTCTACAACGACTCACTCCATTCCCGCCTATCTTTCTCGCAGTCTCTGCCTTTCTCCCATCCTTCTTTCGAGCACGTTGAAGTATCCTTCCAATCCACCCCTCACCCCATCACCTTCTCCTGTGTCTATCGACCTCCACCTAGCTCTGCCAACAAGCTCACCACATCCATGTTTCTCTCTGACTTTGATCAACTTCTTGATTACTACTGTCTCTTACCTGGAAATCTCATCATTCTAGGTGACATCAATGTCCACTATGACAAACACACCGTTATGACACAAGACATATCATCAACTCTCTGTCCAATCACAATATGACTCAACACATTTCTGAACCAACCCATCAAAAAGGTCACATTCTTGACTGTATCATTTCTCGTGATCACCACAATTCAGCTACTGATAACTGCTTAGTTCTTTCCACCCGTCTAACTTCAGCCCTTCCATCTGACCACTCTGCAATTCTCTGTTCTCTTAACATTCCTCCTCCTTCCCGTACCATGCGCACAGTGACTCGACGCAATCTCAAATCTATCGACCTCTCCTCATTTTCAGCTGATGCCTTCCGTCTCCTTTCTGAAAAGTCACATAACCTTGCCGATGAATTCTACATTACTCTCCACCATCTTCTGGACACTCATGCTCCAGCCACAACCCGTCTTTTACCTGACCGCCCCCCTACCCGCTGGCTCACTCATGAGATTGCCTGTGCAAGACGTGCCCGCCGCGGAGCAGAACGCCGCTGGCGCAAATCCAAACTCACTGTACATAGGCAACTTTTCCAAGCCTCTAAAATAAAAGTATCCACCCTCATTACATCTGCAAAAACAAACTATTTCCAAACCAAAATCCTTAATGCCTCTTCTTCAAAAGAACTCTTTACAACCATGAATCATCTCCTTGGCACACGAAAAGATTTACCTCTCCCAACAAAACACACAAATGAAGAACTCCCATCTGTATTCTCCAAGTATTTCACCACCAAAATACAAACTCTTCGTGACAGGCTCGACAGGACACCCTGTCAACCATGCCCACCTGACCCTTCCTTCTCTGGCACACCTCTTACTACTCTTACCCCAGTCTCACAAGAACAAATTCTCAACGCAATCAGATCCATGTCGTTCAAAACCTGCGAACTGGATCCTCTTCCAGGTTCTCTCTACTCTGACTGTCTCTCTACTCTCCTCCCATTCATCACTGATATCATCAAACTTCTCTCCAAACTGGAACTGTCCCAGATTCTTTCAAGTCTGCTATTGTTCACCCTCTCCTCAAGAAATACAATTTAGACCCAAATGAACTGAAAAATTACCGGCCTATCTCTAATCTCTCTTTCTTGTCAAAACTGCTTGAAAAAGTTGTCCTCAACCAACTGTCCTGCCAACAATCTCCTCAATCCTTTCCAGTCAGCCTACCGCCAGTGCCATAGCACTGAAACTGCCCTGCTACACATTCTCAACAATCTCCTCCTTGCAACTGATACTGGCAAAGTCTCTCTCCTCACACTCCTTGATCTGTCTGCAGCCTTTGATACCATTGATCATGGTATTCTCCTTTCTAGACTTCATCATACTTTTGGCATCTCTGACATTGCTCTCTCCTGGTTCACTTCTTATCTATCAAACAGAAAACAAACTGTTCTCATCAATGGCACTTACTCTCAACCTGCATATCTGACCTGTGGTGTTCCACAAGGATCTGTCCTTGGCCCTGGTCTTTTCACTCTTTACACCTCCCCCCTGTCCACCATCATCAACTCCCACTCTATAAAACACACTTCTATGCTGATGACACCCAACTTCAAGACAGTGACTCACCTGACAATATACAGCGCCTCCTGACTCGCACCACTGAGTGTTACTCGGACATCAAAAATTGGATGACACACAACAAACTTCAGCTAAATGATGACAAGACAGAAGCTATCCTCATTGGCACCCGTCAGAAACTTTCTCAGCTGCCTCCTCTTTCTCTCCCATTATGTAACACATCAGTCCCAATTTCTGATTCAGCTAAAAACCTTGGTGTCTGCATTGACTCTACCCTGTCCATGAACAACTTTGTTTCTCAAACTGCCAGATCTTGCTACTATCATCTCCATCATATAAGCCTGATCAGGAAGTATCTCTCTGTCGAAACAACTTCAAAACTCGTTCTCTCCTTCATAATGTCTCGCATTGACTATTGCAATTCACTCCTGTCTGGTCTTCCTGCCTCCACCACTCACATCCTACAGCGCATTCAAAACAATGCTGCACGCATTGTACTCAAAAAGAAAAAAAGCTGACTACATATCTCCTCTGCTGGCACAACTTCACTAGCTCCCTGTATCAAAGCGCATACAGTACAAACTAGACACCATGTGCTACAAAAGCCTCAATAACGCAGCCCCCGATTACCTGTCAAGCCTACTTGAGATCTATGTTCCCTCACGTACCCTCCGCTCTGCCTCCGTTCCTCTGACGTTTTGCTTTCCACGCACTAAGCTCAATGCCTATGGTCCACGAGCCTTCTCTGTTTCTGGTCCACTCTCCTGAAACAAACTTCCTCTCTCAGTCCGTCAGCAACCTACTTTTGTCTCCTTCAAGTCCGCTCTCAAAACTCACCTTTTCTCCTCTGCATAAAATCCTGACCTCACTCAATCCCCTCTGCAGCCTGTCTCCACTCGGAGGGGAATCACATTGTAATATATAATTGTATGTAATATGCTCTCTATAATTTTCCATTGCTTTTATTCTTTCTCCCCATTTATAGCCGTGTGTGTGTGTGTGTGTGTGTGTGTGTGTGTGTGTGTGTGTGTGTGTGTGTGTGTGTGTGTGTGTGCGTGGGTGCGTGTGTGTGCGTGCGTGCGTGCATGTGTGTGCGTGCGTGCGTGTGTGTGTGTTTCAGCGCTTAGATTTGATTTTATCAAGATTTTGCGCTGTATAAATATTGTAATTATTATTATTATTATTATTCATCGGTGATTCCCTCCCTCTACGTCCCCGCCTCTTCGTTTATCTCCCCTCCTGTCTTCCCTTTCCTGATGTGCACGTGCTTTATGTCTTTGAGTTTTAGTCATTGTGAATGACTGGTTTTGTGTGTGTGTGTATGTGTGTGTGTGTGTGTGTGTGTGTGTGTGTGTGTGTGTCGTGCGTGTGTGTGTGTGTGTGTGTGTGTGTGTGTGTGTGTGTGTGTGTGTGTGTTTGTGTAAATGGGGATAATGTATGATCTGGTTTGATTTGTGTATCACGATTTGGCGCCTTTCAAATGTCTTTAATTTTGTTGTTATTATCATTATTATTTCTCGGGCCTGGTTGACACGAGGATATCTTATGATCTGGAATAATGATCAGCATCATGGTTATCATCCCTAATGATTTCGTCATAGCAATTAAAAAAAATGTCCCCGATTCTATGGCTGTTTACTGGGGCACAGAAAATGGGCCATGAAAAAAACCCATCTATAGTCTTTCGTGAAAACACGATTTAGGACCTGAATTTCTGTATTTAAACCTTAACGAAGTTAATGTCAAACCAGGTAAAATGATTTATTCGTTAGCGTTTTGTTTTCCAAGATGTTGAAATGATTATTATCAATTCCAAAATCCGCATTCGGCGCCGTTAGCTTAGGTGATATAAGCGCTCGTGGGCTTGACCCTTAAGCAGTCCACGAACATTGTTTTGGTCGGTTGGCTGGCACAGTTAGACCAATGTACTCACGAACTCATGTTTCGACTTCAATCTCTAAGCTTACAACACAAACATGGGCCTATTATTGCCCCACTGTTATGCTCCAATCATTCTGATAATGTAAGCCTGGTGTTGCATTAGTCCTACTCGTCTCACCCTATCAAGCTCCATGGGTGGAGTGTTTATGTAACTATGTAATCCGAGTGTGATGAATCCCCTTTGAAAAAAGTCCAAACTAAAAACAAAAACAAATTCCAAATGGTGTGTCTTCAGGTGCAATCTGGCAATCCAGACCATGTGTTCAAGCTGTGCTGACCATCATCTGTATCGCCCTGGGCCTGCTCATTTCTCTATCCACTGGACGACAGCTCTTCCAACAACAAGAACATGGTAATCGTGCTTGTCTGGAGGATGCACAAAAACGTGTCCTCACAGCAGAAGATAAAAAAAACGACCATGATGGCATTGTCATGAAACTTTCTGGTGTGTTTCATTCAGTAGAAACCTCATTGTTGAATAGGGATGAAGATGATAATGATCATGATGATGATGACTGCGGTAATGTGGGTCGTGTTTATTGTGATGAAGTTGTGGGAAAAGAAGGAACAGGAGAAGAAGAAGATGACGACGAAGTATCTGAAAGCTCAACCCAATCCAATGCGACACTCTCCAAAGATTTCATTGACATTGCAGTCAAGTTAGAAGAAGGTGAAGAGAAACAGACTGAGATATTGTCAGACAAGATGAGTTTGTCAGATGTTGGGAATG
>CM060314.1:15726234-15748734 GCA_030674185.1 Monoplex corrugatus | reverse complement strand
ATGATTTTCATCTTCTTGAATGCTGTTTTGGCTTGGCCGATTTTGCTGGCTTATTCTGATGCGCATCTGCCGTCTGGTGAGATGATCATTCCTAGAAATGTAAACTTATCAACCTGTGCCAATTGCTGTCATTTTGCATGAGCGGATTTCATGTTTTTTATTGATTAACATGACTTCAGTTTCTTGCTATTTAACTCCAACCATTTAGTTTTGCTTTCTATTTCTAATATATTCACAAGGTTTTGTAGATCCCTGTCATTTTCTGCAATTAGCATGGTGTCATTTGCGTAACGAATGCTGTTTATAATTTTTCCTCCAACCTTTAATCCACGGCATTCTTCTAGGTTTCTCATGATGGTTTTGCTGTAAAGTGAAAACAAATCCGGTGACAGAACACAACCCTGCCTAACCCTTCTTTTGATGTTTTGGAAAGAGCTTATATCGTTTTCTATTTTCACTGCTGCTGTTTGTTCCCAATACATATTTCTGATTATTCAAAGATCTTTTCCATCAATGTTAAGTCTTTCTTGTTCGTTGAACAATTCTTCGTGTCTTACCCAATTGAAAGCCTTGATATAATCAGCAAAGCATAAATATAAATCCTTATTCAACTCGATTGACCTCTCTACGATAATTCTTAGGATGTAAATGGCATTTATAGTCCCTTTTTCTTCCATATATCCACACTGTTCTTCTGCTAATTTGTCTTTTGATTTAAGTCCTTGTCCTCATAATGATTATTCTTGAAAATTGAGTTTGACTTATTTTGGGGTATTTTTCCGGTGTCATAAATTTCGTTTAGGAGGACTGTTATTTTTTCAATACCAAGTTCTTCCAGGGTTTCAATCATCTCTGTAGTAATACAGTCTGGTCCTGAGGCTTTTCCTGGTTTCGTCTTTTGAATGCTGCTCTAACTTCATCTTTCATTATGGGTGGTCCTTAAACGTTCTTTCTTCTTATGTGTTCTTCCTTTCTATCATCGTCAAAAATGTCTTTAATTAACTAATGTGCCCTCCCCATCTCTCTAATATTTTGTCTTTTTCCATGATAAGCGTACAATCTTTCGATTTTAAGCAACCAGTTGATGTGCGTGTCTTTTTCTTTAGGCAATTTTATCATTTCTTCTGTACATACCCTGAGGATTTGTTTTGTGTCGGTCTTCTATTTCTTAGCACTTTGCTTTCAGCCAAACTTCCACAGCTTCATCGGACCTATTCCTGATTTCTTTGTTTCTCTGTATCTTTCCTCTTTTCCTTTGCTTTCTCTGTTCTTTCATCAAGCAATGATTTTTCTTTATTTTTTTTCTATCTGCTCTAGAGATTACATCACAAGCTTCATTTATTGAGTTTCTCAACTCTGTCCACTGTCACCAACGTCTTTCAGAGCACTGCATTTGTTTTTGCATCAAACATCGATTTTGGCTCCTCCTTTTTGAGTCTCTTACCCTTGTTGCGGTTGTGGTTATTGTTGTTGTTGTTGCTTTGTTGTTTGTTGTTGTTGCTGTTGTTGTTGTTCCTGTATGATGGTGGTGAATAATGGCAGCTGCGATATGATCTGTAGTCAAACAGACAATATAAAAAAGCAACATGGGATTACGCAGGTAATGTCTGTTCTGAATCAGGCAATATCATTTAAGAAAAGCAACATAGGTTTATGCATTTTTCCTATAGCTAGAAATATATCAAACAGATCAGTCAGATTCTTGGCTTTCTGTTGCTTTGTCGAGAGAAATGGAAGTTATTTGTATAGCAAGCACGTCTTTTTTTTGCCCTTTTTTTAAGTTTGTGTCTTTCATACAGACTTTAATGAAGAAGACGTTTTCTCCATTAAACTACAGATGTAATTCACCTACACGACCTTAAAAATACAGTACACTTAGGGGTACCGGAATTTGCTTTTCTCCTTGCTTTAAATTAAGCTGTTGCTGTTGTTGCTCATATTTCCTTTTCCATTGATTACTATGGTGGTGGTCTGTCTCAGTATCTGTCTCTGTCTGTCTGCCTCCCTTTGTCACCATCTCTCCCTATGCAGGAAATAGTTTCTGTACAGTCTGCATGCTCGATTTTTGAAAGGTGTGCATGCTCGGGGGTTGCGTGTTTCCATGAGCCACCACACACTGGAACTGAATGTATGTTGATCTGGATAACCGGAAGTCTTTACCAACCAGGTGGAACCAAGGTTATATAGATCTTGTAACCTTCAACATCAAGTACGCACTTTAAACATTATGTAGCTTATGTCACTGTCCAGAGCCAATGGAAACGTGAAAAATCCAGCATGCAAGTCCACCTAAATATGCAGACTACGCAGCAACGTAACGCCTGCACATTGTGAATGATTCAATGTACATACAAGCATCTTTAAAAGTCAGAACTCTTCAAAATCACCTGAATTCTAAATGAATGTATTGATTTCTCAGGCCCTCGAGTGGAATTCGTGTCAATCCATCTTGTGATGATGGTGTCGTTTGTGCTGACGGTGGTAACAAAGAAACTGGAATCGTTCTTCCTGCTGACTGCCATATCTGGCATCCATAGGGCCTGTGTATTCACAGTCCCTTTTAATGTCGCTAATGACATCATGATGGCTAAGGTAAGAGTCACTGTTATTCATCTCACTGTTGCTATGTAGTCCATTGTGTGTTGTCATTCTGATTTGTTATGCTGTCCATGTGAGAGTCAAGGTGATGGTATTTTGTTATTGTTATCATTTTAAATGTATTTATTCGATGTTTTTCTTCTGCCCTATCTTCTATGACACTTCATCAACCTTGATCACACAAAGCTTGTTCCAACTCTTCGGAATATCACATTTCCCAACTTCATTCGGTCAAAATCCCCGTGAAAGGAAGCCCAAGGCAGCTGGCAATAGCAAACTGCCGTTGGGCCACTTACTGGAGAATGCTGTACTGCAAGTGGATTACCTTGGTGGAATTGAACAATGTTTGAAATGATCTATCTTGTTAAGGCCGTTGTCTACTAATCTCTTACTAAAGTCATTAATCGCTCAGACCGAGTAAGAGATTCCTCTCCTGTGAGCAGACCACCACCACAGCCCCCAACCACAGATCTTATGAACAACTAACATCAAACGTAAGTTTACCCCAGGCATGGATGAAGCGGTAGAAGTAACTTAAGCTGAGGCTAACTCGTGATTATGGTATAAAGAGCCAAAAATCTGAGACAGTGTTTTGTTATATAGTGATTTCGCGAAAAATAGGAATAATGATCATGATGTTGTCGAGCATCCTCTAAGTCTAAGACTACCTGACAAGGCTGTACTTTACGCTTTTTGTCATAGTATATCCTGGGGTCAAGCAAGCCCGAGAAATACAATCGCCTGCATCTGTTGATCAGGACATTTGAGCAGCACTCTTAAACGATGCACCATTAAGTAAGTGAACTATTACTGTGTGGTCTAAAAATTTCCTAATGAGCCCACAGCACGCTTAAATCTGAATAGGAACAACTTCAGGAAAAAAAACATTGAACACAAAACAACAACAGAAACAGCTATAATACATGCACACACACAAAACACACACACACACACACACACACCGCACGACACGCACACACACACACACACACACACACACACACACACACACACACACACACACACACACACACAACACCAGTAAGGTGATATTACACCAAAACACTTATTAACAAAACTGCAGAGCATAAATTGTAAAGGTTTCAAACTTGCGCTGGATCTTCCAATGCATGTCATATTGTTGCCGCTTGATGAAGAAAGGAAAGTCGCTTCTACTAAATTTCTGTTAAGAAACACTACTATAGAAAACAGCATCGAAACAGAGACAAAAGTAAGATCAGACACCGACTTTCCAAAAAGAGCTAAATCAATATCCACACAGGTCATATTTGCAACATTTACAGCTGATGTTATGAAAGGCTCTGGAATTGATCTAGAAACAGATCCTGTAACTTTAAGACCTTCGTTTTCACCAGTACCCAGTTGGAAACTCCAAAGAGCACGATTTGACATACACCACACTGACTTAAAAAAAAGAATTAACTTTGGCGAGTCAAGTTGAATGTCATATAGAAGACTTTTATTCCGATCACTTGAATGTTTACACTGATGGATCAATAATTGAAAGGAAGCAGGCTCAGCGTTTTTAATACCTGCTCTCAAAATTGAGAAATCTTCCTATATAGGACTTAATAAATATGTTTTTACTGCAGAACTATTTGCTATCTTAATGGCTTTGAATTATATGATCAATCTTCCTAGGACGATTCCCAAAATACTCTTTTGCGTTGATTCAAAACCTTTGCTTCAAGCTCTTGAATTATCAAAATCACAAACAAGGTCTGAAATGATATTGGAAATTACTCACTTGATTAATAGTTTATCCTTCAGAGGCACTGATATTACTTTCTGCTGGATACCATCTCATAGTTCTTTTCATTACAATGATATGGTATAGCCCAAACGGGGTCAAAAAGCTCACCAGATTCAAATCATTATAATCAACTTTCCCTCTCATTGCATGAGTGTTATACCTTAGTGGACACCTACGTATGGAAGCAGTTTCAAGATAAACAGAAAAAGTATGAAAAATATTACATGAACTTTGAAATTAGCAAAACACCTAAGCAGTTTCCTGCCAGCAGAAGTATACAATCCCTTATGTATAGGTGGAAACTTGTGCATTCAAAACAAAATACACCAGGAATTTAGTGTGTCTGTTGGAAAGAAGATAACACATAGTCATATTCTTTCATGCGTTCGGGTTAAACGACATAGACCTACGCTATCAACGAAGACAGTTTCTGACATATTTGCCTCACCATCTTTAACATATGAATTTTTTGTTAGCCTGTCAAAAAGTCCTATAGCGAATTATCTTTAATGCGCGCGCCGTTATTTATCATGTTCAATGTTATGGTTAGCTAATTTTACTGTTTCAATCGTTAATTATGATAATGTCATTTGTGAATTTTTCTTTCTCGTCTTCGGCACAGTTTTGTTGTTGTTGTTTGTTTGTTTTTCATTTCTTCTTCCTGAAGATAAACCATTTCCAAGTTTCCTCTTTTCTCCTTAGTTTTTTTTTTCTTTTGTCTAAACTCACTTTAGTGGATAGACATTAAATAAAAGACCACACACACACACACACACACACACACACACACACACACACACACACACACACACATTATAAAATAAATATATAATATATATATATTATTTGTTATTATTAGTATTTGTATTATATTCATATATATAACATATGTACAAATAAAAAAAAAGATATAAATATATATATATATATATATATATATAAATATACATATATTTATACATGTATATATAATACATACGTATAGCTAGCTAGCTAGCTAGCTAGATAGATATAGACATATAGATATATAGATACATAGATACATAGATATATAGACAGACAGAATACATACATACATACATATACATACATACACATACATACATACATACATATACATACATAGAAAGATAAGATATATAGATAGTTAGATGGATGGATAGATAGATAGACAGATAGACAAACAGGTAGGTAGACAGATAGATAGACATATAGATAGACAGTTAGATAGATAATAGAGAAATCGAACTCCTGATCTCCCAGTCTGACATCAGCTGCATAAACTACTTCCCCACATCGACTGATAAATCAGTCAGTTTACTTTATAGTGGCTCGTATGTATGTGAAGATAGGTCACGATGCCGAACACGGTGAAGGCTGTTTGTATTCATTTTATATTGTCATTACGTAGGCCAAGGTAGCCTTTTTTCGATTTTTAGCGTTTATTTTGTTTTATGATACGTTACATGTCATTTTATCATCCCTAAATACCAAAATCCAGATCACCTTGTTTTTGTATGCTTTGGCTGTCAACACGTGGGAAAAAGTTAAGCCATTTTGTATCTTGTTCCATTTGAAAAGTCAACATCAAAGAACAACAATAACAGTAGAATAAACAACATTTACTGCTACTTCTGGTGCCGCCAGCATACTACAACTGCTACAAATACAATGACAAATTCATCAGTAAATAATCTCAGACTTTATTGTACTTTTCTTCGTTCAAACCGGAAGTTTATGAAAATAAAATGAGAACACAGTCTAATTCACAAAGCAAAACTGGCGTATACTTCCGACCAAGTGGCATTTGTCAAACGTACACAGAAGACAGTATAAAAACAACAACAACAACAACAACAACAACAACAACAACACACATTCACACACACACACACACACACACGAAACCTCGGAAAGAAACATCAACACAACTTCCATGCTGGTTTGTGAGCCGTTTTTCAACCTTTGTTTATGCATGGTCTTTTAACAAAAGGAAATAATTCTATTGACAATGTTTAAAACAAGAAAACAAACGACAATCGTACCAAAACCAAATTACATTCTACACTCACAATTGTCTACGACCTTAATTGAAACAATTCCAAATACTTTGACAGAAATTATTGAGAAATGTTGTTGTTGTTGTCGTTGTCGTTGTTGTTGTTATACCTGCTGCAGCTACTGCTGTTGTTGTCATTGTTGTTTCTGCTCATGCATGTTTCTTTTTTTAATTTTTCACAGACGCTTATGTGCATATTTTATGGCCACACTTTGTAGGCATTATGTTGCTGCACAATATGCATACCCCATCTTCTGTGCGTGTACTTACTGGGTGTTTTTGTGTTTCCAAAAGCCACAGAACACTTACAATGCTTACAGAAACTTTAATAGTTAGTATTATACATGCGTATGCACACGAAGGCCGTTTAGGCTGAAGCAAGTCTGTGTACAGTCTTGACCTGGGAGACTGGGAAAATCTCCAACCCTTACTCACCAGGCGGGAGTTATCTATAGAGGATCGAACACAAACCTTCTGATTGGAAGACCGATGTCTTGTCTATAAGATTGTTGCATCCGTCATTAAATTGCCAGATTTAAAATTCAGGCTGCTCTTCCTGGAGAGAATGCGTGTCGCAATACAAAGCAACTCGTTGTTTGCTGTTTATTTTCTTAACTCTTGTAAATGTGTATTTAGAATCAAATAAACATAACTGTGTTCTAACAGCAAACATTTTTGTTTCATGCAGTGAGTGACCCACGAAATACGCAATAATCGAAAGTTACTGCTTTAACTGACACGTAAAACTTCAGGTGTGTTACGTTTTTCATTTGACAATGACAATAGAAAAGAAAAAAGAATGATTGGTTTTTTTTTCTACTTACACAGTCATTGTGAAATGTAGAACGTACGAAAACCTGAGCATCAAAAAATCTGATCTTTTCGTTTCTTTCTCACATACATGTATGCACGTTGTTTTGATCACAGGCAGTCATCTATTGCTCAGTCTGCGTATTTCACCATCAGTGAGCGTGTATGCCACGCCATAAACATGACTTACAGGGTTACAGACAAAGGTGTTTCAGGTACTAACAGGTCTGCACACATATTAACCTGTGAGGTGGGACACTCTCCACCCATTATGTACCCACCAAGGTGAAGATATCCTGGTAAGATTGAACTCTACACATTTCAATAGGAAGTCTGACATCTAATCCTCTTAATAACCATGGCTGTCAAAATGGCGTGGTGTGTGTGTGTGTGGTGTGTGTGTGTGGGGCGTTGCGTGTGCGTGCTGTGCGTGCGTGCGTGTGTGTGGTGCGTGTGTGTGTGGTGGTGTGTGTGTGTGTGTGTTGTGTGTGAGTGTGTGTATGTGCTTGCAGGTGAAAGTGAGTGGTGAGGAAAGGAACCATGCAGGACTGGTCATGTCAATGGTGTCCATGTGTATACCTCTAGCCTACGCTACACTGTTCACCTGGACAGGGGCATTGGAAGAACTGTGTGACAATGCCTCCATCCCTTACTACATGGGCAGCGTCTTCTGCTGTCTCTCTGCCCTCATCTTCTCCTTTTTGGGTAGAGTATAGACAGGGCTAGGCATGCTTGAAGCTCTAGGCAACGTGTCAAACATTGTATTGTTGTTGTTTTTTTTTCGAATCATTATCGTATAACGCTTATCTTGGGTAGGGTATAGAGACTAGGCATGTTGAAGTTCTAGACAAAGTGTCAATCACCGCGTTATAATATTAAACCATTGTTGTATACCATTGTTCTCCAAACTCACTTGGAATCACTGGTGTAGATGTAGGTGTAGTAACCATGTAGACATTTCTGACATCGCTGTACCATTTTTTAAAAGGCGCCTGCAGGTATGGCACTTCTGAATTTATCCTTGGAAGTTTTGATAAGCACTGATAGACAGTGAACAGACCAGAGTTTTATGTCATAGCCTGTCTATCTGTCTGTCTGGCTGGCTGGCTGACTGGCTGCTATCTAAAGAAACAAACAATTAAACAAACGCAGAAACCACACACACGAGAACAGTACCAACATATTTCCTAATCCACAAAATATGAAAAAAAAAGAAAGGCAAACAAATACACCCCCAAAGATAGCTAGAGAAAAGGAAATTGTACAGACTGTTTTGTCAGTTTTATTTGAATGCCCTTTTCCTCTTGTATGTGAGAATCCATAGACACATTTGTCTCAATACTGCATGAAGATATGCCTTTACAGGGGTTTGCGTGTGTATGGAGTGTGCCTGTGGGTGTGGGTATGTGGGTGTGTCATCTGTGCTAAATCACTTTCTTGTATGATATACACTTGTGTAATTTTTCCTTTCAATTACCAGCAGCTTGGTGGTTTGTGTTCACTTCTAGGCTTGCCGTTGTTCTTTCCTAGTTTCATTCTTCCTACGTGAAAGTAATAAACGTGGTGGGGTATTCTGAAAAACAAAACAAAACAACTGTGTGAATGATTCATAAGTTGAATGATTTATTATGTGTGTGTATGCATGCGTGTTCGCGCGAGCACATGTGTGTGTGTGCACGGTGTTTGTGTGTGTGTGTGTTGTGTGTGTTGTGTGTGTGTGTGTGTGTGTGTGTGTGTGTGTGTGTGTGTGTGTGTGTGTGTGTTGTTATCAGTGCTCAGTTTTTGGTATGATATACACTAGCGCATTTTTTTCTTTCAGTTAACAGTAGCTTGGTGGTTTGTGTTCACTTCTGGGTTTGCATTTTTTAATCTCGTGATTTCATTCTTCCTACGAAAAAGGAATAAACGTGGTGCATTATTCTGAAAAAAAGTGTGAATGATTCATAAGTTGAAAGGTTTATTATGTGTGTGTATATGTGTATGCTTGCGGGCATGTGTGTGCGTGCATACGTGTGTGTGTGTATGTGTGTGTGTGTGTGTGTGTGTGTGTGTGTGTGTGGTGTGTGTGTGTGTGTGTGTGTGGTGTGTGTGTATGTGATGTGTGTGTGTGTGTGTGTGTGTGTGTGGGAAGCGTCTCGTTGCTCTACCTGTAGCTATATAGGCACGGGCCTAGTGGTGCTGTCGGAGACTAAACAAACTCATCAGAAATTTTCCATTGGTAAGAAATAATATAATATGGTTGTTTTTGTTGTGATTTTCCTCCGCTTTGTTGATTTTGTTTGTTACGGCTACCTAACAACCAACTCCCCTTCTCTCCTATAACACAGCCCCCCCTGCCCTTCCATCTTCAACAGAAACACACACACACACACTAGCACAACACACACACACACACACACACACGCACACACACATGCATACACACTCACACACACACTACACTACACTCACATACAAACGCGCACGCATGTACACATAAACACACACATGCACACATATCTTGCTTTTTCACACACACACACACTCACTCACACACACACACTACGTCACACACACACTACGCTCACACACACACACACACACACACACACACACACACACACACAAACACACACTCACACACACACACTACACTCACATACAAACGCGCACGTATGTACACATAAACACACACATGCACACATATCTATGCTTTTTTCACACACACACACTCTACACTCACACACAAACGCGCACGCACGTACACGTAAACATACACATGCACACATATATCTGACTCACACACACACACACACACACCACGCACGCACGCACGCACACACACACCACACACCACACACACACAAACACACACACACACACACAAGTACACACATTGATATGCATACAACGATCATGTGTATGTGAAAACACTGGAAACATTTCCAATTGCAGTTAGTGATCAGACACTTGTGTCGCCTCACCACCACCCCATCCCCCGCCTACGTACACACAAACTCTATCCCCTTCGGGCATGCATAATTGCACCCTTGCACACACACGGAGGAAAAACCTTTTGATATCAACATCATACAGGTGTATGTACCAACATCCGCAAGTACTCAGGAAGACATCGACAACTTCTACGAAGTTTTAGAGATGGCCAAGGTCCAATGTAAATCACAAGAAGTTACAGTCATAATGGGAGATTTTAATGCTAAAGTGGGACAGGATAGGGTGGAGGATATAGTTGGACCTCATGGCCTTGGTGCACAAAATGAAAAGGGGGGAAGCTTTAGAATGGGCACAGATGAATGAGTTCACAGTAGGAAACACCTGGTTTGAGCAGCCTAACAGAAGAAAATGGACTTGGATGAGTCCAGGAGATAATACCAAAAATCAAATTGACTACATCCTGATCAACAAAAGATTTAGAAATGCTTTACTGTCAGCAAAAACACTACCAGGCGCAGACTGCAACAGTGACCACAATCCGGTAGTGGGAAGGCTTAGGCTGAAATTGAGGAAAAGGAAACAGACCAAAAGCAACATCAAACTAAACCTTGGACTCTTAAAGTCAGATGAAATGATATGTCAGAAATTTAATGTACATGTTCAAAACAAATTCAGTGCTCTGGAAGACGTTGGTGACAGTGAGGAACAATGGACAAAGTTGAGAAGTTCTATAAATGAAGCTTGTGAAGAAATCCCTAAGGCAAATAAAAAGCAAAAAGAGTTGGATGACTAATGAAATTTTGGGCCTGATGGAGGAAAGGAGGAAGGCAAAGAGAAACGAGGAGATATACAGGAAGATAAACAAAGAAATCAGGTATAGGTACAATGAAGCTAAGGAAGCTTGGCTGAACACAAAATGCAGAGATAGAAGAACGACACAAAATGGATCCTCAGGGTATGTACAGACGAATTGAAGAAATTGTCCACAGGAAAAATACATGCACATCAACTGGTTGCTTAAAATCGAAAGATGGCACGCTTATCATGGAAAAAGACAAATATTAGACAGATGGGGAGAGTACATTGAAGACCTTTTTGAGGATGACAGAAACGAACACATTATAAAAAAGAACTTTGAAGGACCACCATAATGAAAGATGAAGTCAGAGCAGCACTGAAAAAGATGAAACCAGGAAAAGCCCCAGGACCAGACAACATTACTGACAGAGATGATTGAAGCCCTGGAGGAATTTGGCATAGAAAAAATAACAGTCCTCCTAAATGAAATTTATGACACTGCAAAAAAATCCCCAAAGATATGTCAAAATCAATTTTCATTGCACTTCCAAAGAAGACAGGGGCTATAGAATGCGAACTCCATCGCACAATCAGTTTGATGAATCATGTAACAAAAATCCTGTTAAGAATAATCATGATGAGGACAAGGAATAGAATTAAAAGAGAAATAGCAGAAGAACAGTGTGGATTTGTGGAGGGGAAAGGAACTATTAATGCCATAAAATTATACATCCTAAGAACTATCATAGAGAGGTCAATTGAGATGAATAAGGATTTGTATTTATGCTTTGTTGACTATACCAAGGCTTTCGATCGGGTACGACATGATGAATTGATCAACCAACTGGAGAGACTCAATGTTGATGGAAAAGATCTACGAATAATCAGGAATATGTACTGGGAACAAACAGCTGCAATGAGAATAGAAAACAATATATGCTCTTTTCAAAACATAAAAAGAGGAGTCAGACAGGGTTGTGTTTTGTCACCAGATCTGTTTTCACTAAAGAGCGAAAACATCATGAGAAACCTAGAAGAAGACCCTGGTTTAAAGGTTGGAGGGAAAATGATAAACAACATTCGGTACGCAGATGACACCGTGCTAATTGCAGAAAATGAAAGGGACCTACAAAACCTTGTGAAAATACTAGAAACAGAAAGCAAAGGTAAGGGGTTGGAACTAAACAGCAGGAAGACTGAAGTCATGGTGATCAGTAAAAAACATGAAATCCCCTCATGCAAAATAAAAACAAATGGCACATCCTTGACACAGGTTAATAAGTTCAAATACCTGGGATGGCCATTTCATCAGACGGCAGAAGCACATCGGAAATAGCTGGCAGAATCGGCCAAGCCAAAACAGCATTCAAGAAGATGACAAGCATTCTTACCAACAAATGCCTATCAATTAACATCAGAAAGAGAGTCCTTGAATGTTATATAGAACCAATACTGATGTACGGATGCGAGGCATGGACAGTCAGCAAGCAAAGCCTGAGCAGGATCTAGGCAGCCGAGATGTGGTTTCTCAGAAGAATGTTGCGAGTTCCATGGACAGCAAAGAAAACAAACGAGACAGTCTTGATGGAGGCAGACACAAATAGATCACTCATAAGGAAGATTAGGAAAAGACAAGCAACATTTATAGGCCATTTTATGAGGAAGGGGGATTTGGAGCATCTGGTCACAACGGGAAAGCTGGAGGGAAAGAGAGCACCAGGTAGACCCAGGGAGAGAATGCTGGACGGACTTGCAGAGTGGCTGGGATGAGGAGGGTGGGGGAGATGCTGGGGGCAACGAGAGATAGAGATGGTTGGAAGTCCATGGTCGCCAACGCCATGCGGCAGGGCACCTGATGATGATGATGACACACACGTCCACTCCCCTCCACCTCCCTCCCGGGCACGTTTAGCTGATCGGCACACAGAATTATTTACAGAAAACCATCACAGGTTTCAAACTTTCCTCTCCTTCTTCCTCCCCTATGTCTCGGCAAGGCAATGACCACCCATAAAACTTACCATGGACGTGAATAAAAAAAAATGCTAGCTACTAGGACATCTGATGACGAGGGACTGAACCTCCCAGACAATAACGTATATGCCAGTTGCGAATACCAAAGTAAACTGACATCATCGCACTGACACAGTATCGTTCAGTTGTCCAGTGAAAAACAGGAACAAAATCAGAACCCATATATATACAACTAGACAAGACAAAACAGGCGCAATTTTTTGGCCAACTGATTTTTGCCAAGCATAAACGTAAGACCACAAAAAACAAACTAAAAGCATCAAACAACAAACGCAAAATGAACAAGACTCACATGCTGCTTCATCCATTAGGAGAGATGAGTTCACGATAGACAAGGTTATTATGACATCAGTGAGTGAACTCATATAACATGGGTGCAGCAAACACAATGTGTGTCCCATTCATTAGCACACTTGGCTGGAACGCCATGCACTTATTACCGCTGTTATGAGTTTAACCCTCAGGCAACCTATAATTTCATTCACTCTTACAAGACGTCCTCAATTTACCTGAAGTTTTACAAAAAAATGTTTCTGAGAAGCTGTTAAGTTTTTAATCATTGCATAGATAAATCGTTTAACTTTCATCCACAGTTTGAATTATAGTTCAATTTAACACCAAAGTGGAGATATTGGGGGCTCAAAGTAAGTGGGTGGTAACCCTCAAAACATGGATTTGTAGTCTGACTTCGACAATTTTGGTTCCTAACCATTGTGTAGAAAAAACGAACCGCTCCTTCAAATCTGTAGTGTTCCCAGAGTTACTTCCCTTTTGCAAATGGCTGCGCCCTGTTGTGGTTATTTGTATGTCAGTTTTCATTCAAAAAATAAATTCTGAAGTCTGTGACCAGTGATCAACTCAACCATGCCTTCAGATAAAAAGAGAGAGGTAAAAGACCTCGTAAGAGAAAATTTCAAGGCAATAGGTAAACAAAATGACCACGATTCGATGGCAATGGACATGTGGATAAAGGGGAAAGTGACAGTGAAGTTGGAAAGGGAGAAATTGAATGTTCAAATGAAATCGAATCCGGTGAATGTTCAAATGCTACGCCCACATGAAGTGAAAGAAAACTGTTGAATCTATATACTTTACCTGATGATTCATGTGAAAGCAGTAGTGAAGATAGTACATGTAGTGATGATTACAGCAGTGAGACTGACTCTGTACCAACAATTTACCAGAAGCAGTCATGGAGGAGATCAGGCCAGTATTCAAAGATTTGGCAAGAACCAAACTTCTGTGTAAATGCCTGAAAGGATACACCCAGAATGCCAATGAGAGCATCAACAACCTCATTTGGAAATTTTGCCCTAAAACAAAACACCATGGCAAGACTGTTGTTGAAACTGCAGTGGCTGTTGCAGTTTCTATTTTCAATGATGGATGTTCCAGACTGGGTGATATTATGGGGAATATGAGCGTTAGTGTTGGGCACTCCTCGGTTTCATTCTTCGCTGACAAAGACACTTTCCGTATGACAGCACAAAGACAGGACCTGCTGAAGTGCAAAGAGTACAAGAAGAAGAGAAGACTTAGAAAGCTTGGCAGAGATGAAGAGCAGACTGAGCAGGAAGGATTTCCTTAGCAAGCTGGTGGTCATTAGACTGTAAAGTAAGCTGACTGCATATTTTCTGCAAGCTGATTTTCTCAGAAAACGCCATGCTTCAGATGGTTTTTACACCCTGTTTTCTTTAATTTTCAAGCTAGAGCCTTCACATGTTGCACGGAGATAGCTGTTATTAATCTCTGGGACCTGCACTAAAATCATAGTCATTGGACTAATCGAAGTAAATTGCTCTATCTTATTTTTGTTAAGTTTTAAATGAAAAAAAACAACAAATTTGTGCGCGTCGCACATATGCATTAGACACAGCACATGTTTTTCTTAGTACAAGTTCCAGAAAAATATGTCTTTTATCTCTAAACCAAAGGAAAACATCCAAAAATTAAAAATATAAAAGATGTAGTGACCACATGTGGCCAAAATGTTTACCAAAAATATTTCGTATTTTTTGTTTTATCAGTTATTTTCTCAGAATCTAGCCAAATGTTTGACTTACATATATTTTTCCTTAAACGCCCTTTAATAAATTAAGATCATCACCACATTTTATTACAAACCATTGAATAGTTCCAGAGAAACAGAAATAAAGAAAATAAATAGCTCTCCATCAGATAGGTCTGGCCCCCTTAAGGATACAACAGACAAAGAGACACGTTTCATGCAAGTATTTCACCCAAGTATGATTTAAAATGCTTTGCATCATTCAAATTGCTTAAACAACAGATTCATTTACCACATTACCGGTATGGATACAGCACTTCAAATTGAAATAGTTTCATAAATTACGAGGAAGGTAACTCCATGTAAAAAAACAGAAACACACAAGCACACACACACCACACACACACACACAACACACACGCATACGCATACACACACACACAATGCACACACACACGCACGCACTCACTCACGCACGCACGCACGCACGCAGGCACACACACACACACACACACACATGTTCCCAATCACTCACACTAACGCAAACACGCATCCATCAACACACATACACAGACCAATAGACACTCACACTCACACATCTAGACATCCAGACACACAGATACACCTACATTATATAAAATACCCATAAGAAAAAAATGCACAATGCACAAAGCACCAAGACCATACATTTACCAACTCTTGCAATTATTATCTTCACATTCACACACACACACACACACACACACACACACACACCACACACACACACACACGGAATTCAAGATGGCGGAGACCACTTACTAACAAATTTTTAGCTGTCGGAGAAAACGTGTAAAAGGCCCAATATGACAAGAACGAGAAGAGGCCGCCTTGCCCAAAAGAAACAAGATGCCGCATCAGAGGGCAAGGCTGATGGAGAGAGTATGTCGTCCAGTGCCGTGGGAGCAGAGACGGAAAAGGACCCGAAATCGACAGTCGCCGAGTCTGACGCTAACGCTACATCTGGTGCACCGACCACGACTCCCACTGACACGCAGAGTGGACAACCTGCACAGCGCTTTTTCCCAGCTCGGCGGACTGCGTGAGTACGGCAGAACTAAAAAATATATTGGCTCTGCGGGACCAAGTCAATTCTATGGAAAAGACTGTCCTTACTCTACTATTATTACTCACTACCCAGCAAAAAAGAACATCACCATGACAACCCGTAACTGTCACACACAGACGGATCTACATGACACACATCCCACCTACGCTGATGCACTGAAACAAAACCACACAAGCAAGCAGGACGACAAACAGGCTCGAAACCTCAACGCACCAAAACCCAGCAGCAAAAACAGCAAGCAACAAAAGTGTCCGAAAATAAAATAAAAATACAAGAAAGAACGTCATGACGTCATACCAACTAAAGACGTCATTTCACTTCCCAAACATAGGCCTACACCATCCCGTTCAGAAAATATTCCAAAACAACATAAAAAGACCCACGATCTTCCGTACGTTCTCACTGTCCACGACTCTGTGTTGAAGGGTGTCAACTCAAGAAGACTGGGACGATCTTACGGTTTTGAAGGAGACTCGTGCCCTGTGAACGACCCTCATGACATTAAAAGCTCATTAGACATGGCCTTTTCCAAATTTGATGATTCAGCAGACTGTATTGTTTTTCACTGTGGAGTGCATGAATTGAATAGCAAAGATCTCCCTGCAACAACTAAACATCTCGCGAGCTCGCTTTAGGCATAAAACAAATAGCACAAGAACATCCAAAACCTAAACTAGTCATTAGTAAGGTTGCCCCAGTACGGCAGGCCCGAATGGAGGTTCAGTAAAATCTGTTCA
The DNA here is from genome assembly GCA_030674185.1 of Monoplex corrugatus. NCBI lineage: Eukaryota > Metazoa > Mollusca > Gastropoda > Littorinimorpha > Ranellidae > Monoplex > Monoplex corrugatus. The sequence continues at coordinate 15,731,874 of CM060314.1, read as the reverse complement.
ACGCTTTCCTATCAGCTGAACTTGTTGATATGAAAAATATTTCTTTTGTATCACATGAGAACCTTCGTACCACTCAACAATTTCTAAAAGACGACATTCACCCCACCACCAGAGGAAGTAGCATGATTGCAGGAAATCTTGGAAGACACATTCGAGACCTGTTTTGGGAGACTCCAAGGAGAACATCAAGATCAAGATCATCACAGCTACACCCTTCCAGATTCTCCAGAGGACAGTACCACCTTTTTGACAACTACACACCATGGTGGCCGTATAATATGTTTTGAAATAACAGTATTACATATACAATTCTTAATGTTCATGTCACAGGACTTTTTCCTCGTCATCTCTGACATTTCTTCTGCTGAAAATATACAATAACTAGGTTTTAGTCCGACTATCAAGACTCGGTCAGACTATACACTCTGTACATTTGAAGACGTGTATGCTATTATTTTGATTTTTGGTTATTTGTTATCCCTTGTAATCTATTATCACCTTTATAAGTTATTCGTACGTTGGACTATGTAATTTTCTTTTCATCGTTTTGCTACAATTTTGTTATCATTACTTCGTAGTCTAAGTAATTACGTAATTTTCTTTCTGTCCAGTTCTCGTGGACACAGCAAATCAAAGTATTCATTGTTATCGACCATAAATAACAGTTAATAGAAATTTGGAGATTAACCAATATCAGCAATGCGACAACAATCCCAAGTCAAGTTTTTGCAATGGAATTGTAGATCCCTTTCCACCAATTCGGCTTACTTGGAGCATTTCCTGGCATCAAATAGGTGTGAAATTTTGATTTTACAGTCGATGAATGTTGTCGCTACCAAGCTTCCCAATTTCCCCAATTATTATTATCCTCCAGTCTATGAATGTGGGAATCACGGGAAGAAGGTATCCACCGCGATATATATACTCAAAGAGTTACAATACTGCTTACTTACTTCCCCAGTTTTGAAATCAAGCGAAGATTTTCACGCTTGTGCTGCCACTGTCCAATTAAGCAATTCTTTAAACATCAACGTTTTGTCAGTCTGCCTGCCAACAGGTCCAAATGACCACAACACAGAATGGCTGCGCACGATCCAAGATCAGCAGCATGGTAAATGGCTAATAGGTGGAGACTTTAATTCCCACTCCCCATTTTGGGAAAAGAACTGTTCTACTGTTACGAGCAATCGTTTGGTAGAAAATATCGTTGATAGTTTGCTTTACCTTCTAAATGATGGTAGTGTCACTAGGATCCCTAACTGATCTCATGACAGTATTTGGCCTGTCTCAGTCTGTTGACGGCCCAACTCATCAACATGGTCACATCCTTGATTGGATCATGCACCGCCCTGACGACAACATTCATCGTTCTACACACGTTTCACATGCCCTGGAATCGGACCACTTCTGTGTTGTGGCCTATCTTGATGTGATGGTGCCACCTAACCCGCCCGTGTTTACACAAACTCGCAACATTAAAGCAATAGATAGACTTGCCTTTAAAGCTGACTTACATGATCATCTCAAGTCATGCCCAGACCTTTCTGCTGAGCAGCTCAACGCCTCCCTGACTTCAGTGCTGGATCACCATGCTCCTTCCTCACGTCGGAAAGTGACTGTTCGTAAATCAACTCCGTGGTTCAACGCCATCAGTGATCAGCTTCTGGCTGCTAAGAGAGAGCGTCGCCGGGCTGAACGACAGTGGTTGTCCTCTCGCCTCACCATACACAAGCAGATCTTCACGGCCGCCAAAAACTTTGTTAATCGACTTGTGCACGCTGCAAAAACAGCGTTCTACAGTTTCAGGGTGGTGGAGAGCTCTACCACCAAACAACTCTTCAATATCACCAACGCACTGGCTGCCAGGAACACTCCTTCTCCTCTACCCAGCATCTTCCCGCCAGCCCAGCTTCCAGACCGTTTTGCTCAGTTTTTCACGGAGAAAATATCAAAAATCCGTGACAATCTTGATCGCCAGAGTTCTATGCCTGTTGTGACTGATAGTGATTCTGATGTTTTTCATGGTACTTGTTTTTCTTCTTTCAGGCCTGTGTCTTCAGATGACGTTCAGAAAATACTGACAAAAACTGTTTCAAAGACATGTGAACTGGACCCCCTGCCTACTCCCTTGTTGTACGAATGTTTAGATGTTTTGTTGCCTACGCTGACCAAAGTTATCAACGATTCATTGTCGACTGGCATTTTTCCATCTGTGTTCAAAACTGCCGTTGTTAGACCTTTGATAAAGAAACCTACCCTTGATTGCAACAACCTGTCAAGCTATCGGCCAGTCAGCAACCTTCCATTTTTGTCAAAGGTTGTAGAGAAGATTGTTTTATCCCAGTTGTTAGAACATCTCAACTTGCACAATCTTCTTAATGTTCATCAGTCGGCTTATCGTCCCGGTCACAGCACCGAAACTGTTTTAGTAAAAGTTGTAAACGATCTGCTGATGGCTCTGGATGACGGCAAGATCTCAGTCCTCGCTTTGTTAGACCTATCGGCGGCTTTTGATACGATAGATCATGAAATTTTACTTCATCGGCTTGTCTGTCTTCGGCGTTAGGGATATTGTTCTCTCTTGGTTTCGGTCATATCTTTCTGATAGGACACAGTGTGTATCAGTGAACGGTCTATCATCGGAACCTACTACTCTTCGGTTTGGTGTACCACAAGGGTCTGTTCTTGGTCCTGTGCTCTTTATTCTTTACACACAACCACTTTCAGATGTAATCGAACGTTTTCCTGTGTCCTTTGAGTCTTATGCCGATGATTCGCAGCTCCAAGTTTCTAGTCCGCCGGATGAGGTCGAGACTGCCTTTCGGAGCCTTCGGGAGTGCGTTTCTGAAGTGAAGCAGTGGATGACTGCCAATAAACTGCAGCTTAATGATGGTAAGACGGAAGCCATGCTTGTCGCTTCAAACAGAGTATCTAGTTCTCAGGTACTTCCGCTATCTATAGACATTTGTGGGAGCCACATTCAGTTTTCATCTAGTGTTAAGAACCTAGGTGTCTACCTAGACAGTACTTTGTCCATGAACCTGCATGTGACAAATACATGCAGGTCTGCATACTTTGAGCTGAGACGTATTGCTTCAATCCGTCACTTTCTCACAGTTGATGCTACAAAAGTCCTTGTTTGTGCGTTTGTTTTGTCACGCATTGACTACTGCAATTCTCTCTTGTCTGGTTGCCCACATTATTTGCTAGAGAAACTTCAGAAAGTTCAAAATGCAGCAGCCAGGTTAATTTTGAAAGCGTCCAAGAAAGATCATGTTCAGCCCTTACTCAGAACTCTACACTGGCTTCCCGTAAATGCGAGGATTCAGTTCAAAATCTCCACTCTCTGTTATAACTGTGTCACTTCCTCCTGTCCCTCTTACCTGTCCTCTCTCTTACAGCTCTATACACCGTCAAGAGAGCTCCGTTCCTCCGCAGACACACGCATCCTTTGTATTCCAAAGATCAGAACCAAAACCTTTGGCCAGCGAGCCTTTCATTATAACGGTCCTTCAGTCTGGAACAGTCTGCCACAAACAGTTCGCTTCGCTGATTCCAAAGTTACTTTGAAGTCGGCCCTGAAAACTCATCTATTTGCGTGAACCTGCTCTGCTTAATCTCAACTTTCTGTATTTTTGATAATTCCTTCTGACAGCATAAGTTTGTGCGTGTGTGTGTGTGTGTGTGTGTGTGTGTGTGTGTGTGTGTGTGTGTGTGTGTGTGTGTGTGTGTGTGTGTGTGTGTGTGTGTGCGTGGGTGTGTGTGTGTGTGTTTGGGTGTGTGGGTGAGTGTGTTTGATTTTTGCATTTGTATATATTCTTGATGTAATTGTCATTTTTGTTCTGTATTGAATTGTTTGTAAAGCGCCCTGGGCACCTTCGGGTGAAAAGGCGCTTAATAAGTGCACATTATTATTATTATTATTATTATTATTATTATCCCTGATGTTTCCAAACACAGGGCGACAGCCATCGATTTGTCTCTAATCTCACCAGAATTAGTACCATCCTGTACCTGGGAAACTCACAGAGACACTTTGGGAAGCGATCACCTACCTATCATCATAACCATAACTGACAAAAACATCAGGATGAAAGACAGCTCTCCTGAAATTATTCCAAAATATAATTACAAGCGTGCAGACTGGTCCTTATTTCGAACTGCTCTTGCTAATCAAGATTACAGACATTATGAAAGTGAAAAATTAATGTAAACATTATGTTTTCTAAATTCCAAGAGTCAATTCTAGCCGCTGCAGACCTATCGATTCCGAAACCCAAATCTTCTAGATCAAATAACCGATTGGGTAATGTTTGGTGGACAGAGGCATGTGAGAAAGCAGTTCAATATAAAAGGGAGAAATTCAAAATCTACATCAAAAGCCGGAAACCTGAAGATCATGTGGAAATGAAAAAAAGCTAACATCCAATGTAACAAAATCATTGCTGAAGCAAAGAAAGATTAGTGGGCATCATTCTGCACAAAAGAAATTTCAGATTTCAAAGATTTCCATAAAGTCTGGACGAAAATGAAACAAATGAAGGATGGAACCAACTTACCTAGGTGTCCGATAATGATTGAAACATGTAACACATTTCCTTCAGACATGGACAAAGCAGAAACTTTTGTGGATCTGTTTGCTAAAAACAGTAAAGTTGAAGGTTTATCTCCTGACTGCAAACATCACAAAGAAATGGAAGATAACTACACAATCTACACTGATCCAGTACCACAGAATGATCTCTGGTTTAATTCTCCAATCACCTTAGAAGAGCTAAAAAACACAGTACTGTCTCTACACAACAAAAAATGTTCGGTAGGTGTTGATGCAGTTTCAACTGAAATGATTAACCATCTCCCTGAAAACTACCTTATTTTCCTACACAAAATTTTGCAGAAATGCTGGGTTATCGGAACTGTGCCACAAATCTGGCAAAAGTCTATAGTTATACCAATCTTAAAAACAGGAAAATCGAAAACCGATAAAAACAATTACAGGCCCATTGCTTTGACGTCCCACACAAGCAAACTAATGGAAAGATTGGTCTTAAACAGACTTTTACACTACTGTGATAAAAATAACGTTATTCTGGTAAACCAGGCAGGTTTTAGAAAAGGAAGATCCGCAGTTGAGCACCTGGTTAAACTTACAACTCAGATCAAACGACAGTTTGCCCGCAGAAAAAGTGTTTTAGCTACTTTCTTTGATGTGAAAAAAGCTTATGATCAAATTTGGCATAATCGTTTATTGTTCAAACTAAAATCTGTTGGTTTATCGGGCAATATGTTCAATTACATTAAAGCTTTTTTAGCTAACAGAACAATTCAGGCAAGAGTGGGAGCTAGTTATTCTTCTTCACGATGCCTCGACATGGGGATTCCACAAGGTTCAGTGATAGCACCTATTTTATTTAATATCCTTATACAGGATCTTCCTAAAGCTCTTTCAAATCGTGTTGTTTTAGTACAGTACGCTGATGATATATGCACTTGGATGAATATCACTTTAAAAAAGAAAACTCCACAGAGAACGCGAAATTACATCAGGAAGTTGTATCAAATTGATCTTGATAATCTTGGAAACTATATGTTAGAAAATGGTCTGTCGTTGTCAGCAGAAAAACTAACATGATGCTGTTT
>CM060314.1:15716234-15721234 GCA_030674185.1 Monoplex corrugatus | reverse complement strand
AAACTTCCTCTCTCAGTCCGTCAGCAACCTACTTTTGTCTCCTTCAAGTCCGCTCTCAAAACTCACCTTTTCTCCTCCGCATAAAATCCTAACCTCACTCAACCCTCCCCTCTGCAGCCTGTCTCCGCTCGGAGGGAATCACATGGTTATAATATATAATTGTATATGCTATGCTCTCTATAATTTTCCATTGGTTTTATTCTTGCTTTTATTGCTTTTATTCTTTCTCCCCATTTATAGCCATGCGTGTGTGTGGTGTGTGTGTGTGTGTGTGTGTGTGTGTGTGTGTGTGCGTGCGTGTGTGTGCGTGCGTGCGTGCGTGCGTGCTTGCGTGTGTGTCTGCTTCAGCGCTTAGATTTGATTTTATCAAGATTTTGCGCTATATAAATATTGTAATTATTATTATTATTATTACTACATTATGATGTGCAGAATACCAGTCGCTTAACTGCAGCTGTCCTTGAATCACTGTTGCTTACACACAAACACACACACACACACCACACACACACACACACACACACACACACACACACACACACACACACACACACACACACACACACAACAACATTGTAAAGATGAGACTACAGTACAATCATTCTAGCTGTTAGTGGAATATATTGCTACCACAAAAGTAAACAAGTTCTGAATGAAACATTCCATACCCACAACATCAAAACGAAATTTAGACATGAAACAATTGGAAAATAAAATAACTGAAGCACATTCAGCATGTGAAGAGAGTTACCAGGACTGACCGGTGCAATTGTGGGAACTACGGGTGGGGAGACTTACACGTGAATTCAACATTTCAAAAATTCTCTGTGCGGATCTACCATCTTAGGGAATTCAAAGAATCTGTAGGAGTAACACTGATGTTGAGATCATTGTTTACTTTGCACCCATAACCAACATCCTATTCCAGCAGAAGGACAAGTTCAAGACAACATAAATACACCCAGGCTCAAACCAATTGTACACGTTGGATTCTGTCATCGCGCGACACAAATAACAGAGGAGACATATTAACATGAGAGGAGCTGCCTGCCGTTTTGACTGGCTATGACTGCCCAGCCAGATGAACATACTGCTCGCTCAGGAAACCAAAACAGCCATGGACAAACCTCAGCAGAAGTTAAATATCACCTATCTGCAGACAAGCAAAGACATCTCCCAAGAAAACTCAGGGATAAAATGTGATTCGGAGCTAGAGGGATAACAGACAAAACAAAAATGCTGCAAAGAAGCTACGTACAATACTGCGGCTGATACTCCGGTTTATGTAAAACGTTCGACAAATGTGATGAAGTGATCAACAGGCTTATTCACAAACTCTACTTCACTCACAAGGAACAACTCATTGGCAACACGTTGAAGAACAGGGAAAACAAACTAAGAAAAGAAAAAAGAACAAAGCAACGTGTCATACGAAAACGGCAGCTTAAGAACCTTTGGTAAGAGACGAAACCCACTGATGTTTATGCAGCAGTTGATGTAATCAACATGAAGTCATTCCATGATGGCATCGTGCATTACATGGACCAAAGACATTTGGCACAATACTGGTCCAGTACCTCCAGCCACTCTATTCTGCCCATAGACAAAGCTGGTACATTTTCACGCCACGTTTTGGCAATACATCCCACCGCTGAACAATATCTCATGACGCCATTTAAACACACACACACACACACACACACACACACACACACGCACACATAAAAACCAATAAAGGAATTTTTGGCTGACCACACACATGCACACACACACACACACACACACACACACGAACGCACACGCACACACACGAACGCACACGCACACACACACACACACACACATACACACACACACACACACTAACACGTATACGCATGTAAGCACGCACACACACACACACACACACACACACGCACGCACGCACACACACACACACACACACACACACACACATACACACACGCGCGCGATCTCGCTTGTGGCAAGCCCTTATTGTAAACATAGGCTTTTTACTCCTTGCCGTTTCCGCACTTGGTAATTCACAGTGTTGTAGCCTGTATGCATTAAATTCACAGCTCCTATCTGATGACCTATATGCTCCATATGCATGTGATTTTTATGAATATACATTTGATACCGAACTGTTCTTCACCAAGTTTCATAAGTCATTTGTCATTTTTGTAATTTCTTTGACACGTTTTGTTCTGCTTTATCTGTTTTTCTTTTTAATATGCTGATATTGTTTACAGAGTAACAATGACTAACTGTATGACAGGTCCAGGGGGACACAATGCTACTATGCTAGAGTAAGGGCACATTTTCAGGTTCAAGTATCAAGTTTCATTTTACATGAGTTATAAATGGTATCTTCAGAATAGTATCATGATGTCACAGTTCTATCAGTACGAACATTTTCCGATTTAAAAAAAAAAAAAAAAAAAAAAAAGGTCTTCCGTAATCTTTATATTTTAAATCAATCAACGTCTTGTTTTAAACATGTTATGCTATATTCTCTGTCACACTTATTGGTTGATAGTGCAGTTTCAAAATGCATGTGCACTGTTCTTCCTTTTAACAGTACAAAAACTATGTTTATTGATATGTAGTACTCCCGCCACTTGAACTGCTGAATTGGTTCCTACGACCTTTTATATCTGTGTTTGATTCTACTCTGAAACCAGTTCAATTTATGTCATTGGCACCATTATCATCACCAACATCATCATCATCATCATCATCATTAAAGTAGTAGTAGTAGTAGTAGTAGTAGTAGTACAATCTCCTCAATCCTTTCCAGTCAGCCTACCGCCAGTGCCATAGCACTGAAACTGCCCTACTACACATTCTCAACAATCTCCTCCTTGCAACTGATACTGGCAAAGTCTCTCTCCTCACACTCCTTGATCTGTCTGCAGCCTTTGATACCATTGATCATGGTATTCTCCTTTCTAGACTTCATCATACTTTTGGCATCTCTGACATTGCTCTGTCTTGGTTCACTTCATACCTATCAAATAGAAAACAAACCGTTCTCATCAATGGCACTTACTCTCAACCTGCATACCTGACCTGTGGTGTTCCACAAGGATCTGTCCTTGGCCCTGTTCTTTTCACTCTTTACACCTCCCCCCTGTCCACCATCACCAACTCCCATTCTATAAAACACCACTTCTATGCTGATGACACCCAACTTCAAGACAGTGACTCACCTGATAATATACAGCGCCTGTTGACTCGCACCACTGAGTGTTACTCGGACATTAAGAACTGGATGACACACAATAGACTTCAGCTTAATGACGACAAAACAGAAGCTATCCTCATTGGCACCCGTCAGAAACTTTCTCAGCTGCCTCCTCTTTCTCTCGCATTATGTAATACATCAGTCCCAATTTCTGATTCAGCTAAAAACCTTGGTGTCTGCATTGACTCTACCCTCTCCATGAACAACTTTGTTTCTCAAACTGCCAGATCCTGCTACTATCATCTCCATCGTATAAAGCTGATCAGGAAGTATCTCTCTGTCGAAACAACTGCAAAACTCGTTCTCTCCTTCATAATGTCTCGCATTGACTATTGCAATTCACTCCTGTCTGGTCTTCCTGCCTCCACCATTCACATCCTACAGCGCATTCAAAACAATGCTGCACGCCTTGTACTCAAAAAGAAAAAAGCTGACCACATATCTCCTCTCCTGGCACAACTTCACTGGCTCCCTGTATCAAAGCGCATACAGTACAAACTAGACACCATGTGCTACAAAAGCCTCAATAACGCAGCCCCCGATTACCTGTCAAGCCTACTTGAGATCTATGTTCCCTCACGTACCCTCCGCTCTGCCTCTGATCCTCTGACTCTTCGCTTTCCACGCACTAAGCTCAATACCTATGGTCCACGAGCCTTCTCTGTTTCTGGTCCACTCTCCTGGAACAAACTTCCTCTCTCAGTCCGTCAGCAACCTACTTTTGTCTCCTTCAAGTCCGCTCTCAAAACTCACCTTTTCTCTCCTGCATAAAATCCTAACCTCACTCAACCCTCCCCTCTGCAGCCTGTCTCCGCTCGGAGGGAATCACATGGTTATAATATATAATTGTATGCTATGCTCTCTATAATTTTCCATTGCTTTTATTCTTGCTTTTATTGCTTTTATTCTTTCTCCCCATTAATAGCCATGCGTGTGTGTGGGTGTGTGGTGTGTGTGTGTGTGTGTGTGTGTGTGTGTGTGTGTCTGTGTGTGTGCGTGCGTGTGTGTGCGGGCGTGCGTGCCTGCGTGTGTGTCTGCTTCAGCGCTTAGATTTGATTTTATCAAGATTTTGCGCTATATAAATATTGTAATTATTATTATTAGTAGTAGTAGTAGTAGTAGTAGCAGTAGTAGTAGTAGTAGTAGAAGTAGTAGTAGCAGTAGTAGTAGTAGTAGTAGTAGCAGCAGCAACACCAGCAGCAGCAGTAGTGTGGTAGTTGTAGTACTAGCAGTAGTGGTAATGGTGGTGGTAGTGATGGTAGTAGTAGTAGCAGCAGCAGCAGTAGTAGTAGTAGTAGTAATAGAAGTAGTAGTAGTAGTAGTAGTAGTAGTAGTAGTAGTAGTAGTAGTTAGTAGTGATACTAATAGAAATAGTATTATTACTATTATTATTATCATTGTTGTTATCATCATTTTTATTATCATTATTATCATTATCATTACTAATATCAGTACTGTTATTGTTGTTGTCGTTGTTGAAGTTTTTTTAAATTTTGTTTTGTTGCTGTCATTGTTGTTTTATTATTAAACCCAGAATCGTGCAAAGGCCTGAGCAACAACAACAATAACCACAACAGCAACAAACCCACCACAAGATCTAATTCCATACTACTACCCCATAAACACAACAACTCACAACAATTTGAATCCCCAAAAGGCGGGTCAACAAATTCAAAACAGTAATTCTTTACAGCGCTATCATACGCCCAGACAGTAAAATAAATGAGCCCCCCAATCGGACTTGACACACACA
>CM060314.1:15703734-15708734 GCA_030674185.1 Monoplex corrugatus | reverse complement strand
GCTGATAAATGTAAATACATGGAAACAGCCATCGCACCAGATGGCAGATGCACATTAGAAATAGCCAGCAGAATCGGCCACGCCAAAAGAATATTCAAGAAAATGAAAAGTGTTATTACCAACGAATGCCTATCAGTTAATATCTAGAAGAAAGTTCTTCAGTCTTATATAGAACCGATGTTGTTGTACAGATGTTAAGCATGGGCAAGTAACACGCTAAGTCAGAAGAATATTGTGGCAGCTGAAATGTGGTATCCCAGAAGAATGTTAAGAGTTCCATGGACAGAAAAGAAAACAGATGAGATAGTCTTCAAAGAGGCACACACGAGAAGAACATTAAGGAAGAAGATTAGAAAAGATGGGCAAATTTTTTTAAGACATTTCATGAAGCAGAGAAATTTGAGTACCTGGTCACAACATGAAAGCTGGAGGGAAAAGAGCACAAGATAGACCAGGGAGAAAATATTAGACGGACATGTGGAGGGGATGAAGATAGGCATGGTGGGAGATGTACTTGCAGCGACAAAGAATAGATTCGTATGGAGGGCCATGATCGACAATGCCATGTGGCAGGGCACATGATGATGTTCATTTAGTTTGATTGTCTATCACGTGGGCACTGCTTGATCAAGCTGACTGTCTAAGTCGTGCGCATTATGTAAAAAAATGCAATGCATTGTCCCATGTGTGGACATTGTTTGATCACACTGTGATCGTAACATGTGAGCAAATGGAAGCTAAAGCAGTTTCATAAAAATAAGAAGCACGTATGAATCAGATTGAGAGGTCTCATTGCTGTGGTCAGCTTGCGTTTTTGAGGACAGGTCCCACTGTGTTTTATACGTATTTTAACATCCTCAGTGCTGAACAAAGTCAACTCTTTACGTATCTCTGAGTTGGCTTGAAGCTGCACATACTTTTTTCTTGATTAAGTTCCAGACCAATGCAGTCAGATTGGACAGTGGAAACTGTGCATTTACTTGGGTCCCGCTCAAGGGCTGTGAACCCATGACTGCTACATTATCAGCATGGCGTCTAACCAATGAACTAACAGGTGATTTTTTAGGCGTGCTGGCTGAATAGTTTGATAGCATCACCTGCCCGGTTTAAGACACCAAGCATCACATTTAATTTTGGCCAACAAGCAAAACAAAAATAAGGCCTGTTCACTTTCCATCTCCAAATATGTTGGACATATCAGTCATTCCTATGTCCCATTTCACCCGCTTCCCACTCCTCACTCCAAGAACTCGCCGGTGCATTGAGTTATGCACAGCTTTAAGAGTACGGCATTTAGCTAGATGGAGAGCATGTATCATAATCTAAATGAATCGAATCCTCCTCCAAAATCTTCCAAAGCACGTACCCTACATTTATACAAATCAGGCCTGTGCTTTAACCATCTGGAATTTCATCCAACAAGTATGCTGCATTTGCTTCTTCCTTCAGGTTTCCTGCTGCTGTGAACAATCCTGGTCACAACAGGAAAACTGGAGGGAAAGTGAACGCCAGATACACCCAGGAAGAAAACAATTGACGGACTTGCAGGGTGACTGAGGACAGAGAGAATGGGAGATGTACTTGCAGCGACAAGGGATAGATTCGTATGGAGGGTCATGATTGCCAACGCCATGTGGCAGGGCACATGATGATGATGAGTGAAGCTGCCCATGCTGTTCTTCACGTGGTAGTCATTGCATCTGTGGAACTGAGAGCATCGATAAGCGAGAAGCCAAGGACAGTAGTGTCTGCCACTTCTGATCTTTGAACAATTATTTGAGATCAACCATGGATACAAGCTGTAACATGTGCATCCGGGATAGGTTTTGTATCCAAAAAGAAGGCCCATACTAGACAAAGACGACCAGTATGTCTACTCATCCATTAGACTGACAGGAGAGACCAGCACAATGCTTGTCATCGTTTCTCACCAGAGTTCATCTGTATTAAACTGTCACTTTTTTTTCTGGAATATAACGCATTTAAAACAAGTTAAGTTGAATGAAAATAAACATTGAACTGTTTGAAGTAGTCTGGGTAACATTCCTTTTCTCCTTGTCACGTACTGCTGACTATCAGTTGTATCGACTGTCTGATTGGTACACAGTGTTTGATCAGATTCACAGTCTCACTGGTGGGTGGTGCTCAATCAAAATGTTTGTCTTACTGGCGAGCAGTGTTTGATCAGTTCACCGTCTGGTTGATGAGTTCTGTTTGGTCAAGATGTTTGGATGGTGAACTGAGCTCGATCAAGTTCAATGTAAGCTCTCTGACCAGTCAACTTGGCAGAGTAGTCAGTCCAGCAGACTATTGACTGGTGGGTCATTGATTCGAACCTACCACCCCCCTCCTTATCGGTAAAAAGGAAAAAAAAAAGAAAAGAATGAACAGCAAGAAAAAAGAGAAAAACAAAACAAAACAAAAAGTACAGAAAACTTTCTCCCTGAAGCTCTTACCCAGAGATGAGCCTGCTGTGAACTTGTTACGAAGACTAGAACCACACAGCCGAGTCTCATCCACTTCAAACTGAAGCACCATTAAGGGTTATTACTAGAATGTCCTGACCAACACTGCCGGTGTCTGCATCTCTCAAATCTGGTTGACGCCAGGTTATATACATCAAGAAGGTAACTATAGACGACAGCCCTGTCTCGCAGTCTCAATCCTAGACTGAGCTCTTTATCAGCATCACTATCATCAGCGTTCTTATCATTATGGTCCTGTGGAAATTGTGTTCCAGATTACTGTTGCCCTCCAGTGTCGTCAGTTTTAGTGAGTGTATAGTGTGTGTGTGTGTGTGTGTGTTGTGTGTGTGTGTGTGTGTGTGTGTGTGAACCGAAATGACCGACGTGGGGCAGCCAGTGACTCGGGAATCGTAAAGAAGATGGGATAAAAAAGAAAAGAAAAAGAGTGAGGGTCTGATTTGTGGGCAGCGCTTGTAAAAATTCACTTTTTCAACTGTGGACATTGGCTACATTGTGTGCACATCACGGGTGACTTTGGGACATCGGTGGGTCCCATATCCACAAAGCCTCAAGGGATTCATGTGGTACACATGCTACTTATTTCAGAGAAGATATAAAAATATACAGTTTGCGGTATGGCGAATTTCAGTTCCTGGATAATTGTATCAGAACCACACCACCATCACCATTACCGTCACCACCACTATCACCACCACCACCACCACCACCACCACCACAAACAACAGCAACAAAAATGCAAATTGATAAAAAATATTCAGGAAAAATATGCATCTTCGATATTCAATTGCCCTAAATGAAATATGATCAATCCAGGTGACTTGCTAATGAAGATAATCTATGAATACATTTCATTAAAGGTTACGACTTTTTTTGAAGAACATGTCTTTGATTCTCTACATTTGCGAAAACTGTGAATTTTTCGTTTCTCAGACATGATATTCCAGTTGATATAATGGACGATTGGTGACTTGTCATGTGGTGACTTGTCATGTGGAATTATTAACAGTTATGAATTTTTTTTTTCAGTTGATGACTTACATACCTATATTGGATTCTTTAACAAATGAATGTGTTATGACTTATGTTTTTAAGTATGTTCTCTTGTCAGGGTTTTTGTGAGGGAAGGTCATAATATTCGCTCACACTGCTTTATGGGAGGCAACAGCCAGTTCGTGACGGTTTCTAGGACATTCGGTCAACGACAATTATCTCCCCTACTCTACAAACGAACAATTTCATCTTTCTCTTACCATCCTGTTGTGTAAACTAATGTTTTGTTTTCGGAACAGTCGTGAAGTTCATATTTCATGTTGAATATGTTAAGAATTGCCGCTCTTCATTTACAAGATAAATAAATTATTAAAAAAAAGAAGAAAACAGAGAGAGAGAGAGAGAGGGAGAGACAGACAAACAGACAGACATAGAGACAGTCTCTGTTTCTCTGTCTCTGTCTCCCTCTCTCTCTTTTTCTCTCTGTCTCTGTCGCTGTCTGTCTGTCTGTCTGTCTGTCTGTTTGTCTCTCTGTCTCTCTCTCTCTCTATCTATCTCTCCCCTTTCTGTTTCTTTCTGTATTTGCATTGAATGGCGCGGTAGTCAAGTGGGTAAAAATCACATTCCCAATCGGAAGGTCGTGGACATCTCCATCTGCTCGGTAAAGGACTGAGACCTTTTCGATTGTTCATTACACATATATGCAGGCCAGCCAGTGCTTATACCGCCTTTGTGTGTACATACCAGACGCACTCTTTAACGATCCTGCACGTCAAGCCTGTTGCTGGTTTATGGAAGATCATCATCATCATCATCATCAGGTGCTCTGTGAGTTAGAATGGTCAGTACAGTGCCCAACTCAGGATGTGTTTACTATATTCTTCCAACCCTCTCGGTGGTGTGCAAATAGTTTCACTGTTCATTGTGCAATGTTGTCAGGCCAACGTTTCTTTACGTCCGTCTCTATACCCCTCTGGAGAACTGATTTAGCGAGGCCACTGGATCGTGTTACGTGGCCATACCATTGTAATTTTCTTTTCTTAACCGAAGTCAGAGATCTTTTACTCATCTAGTGTGCTGCTTGATGGCTTGGTGCACTTATTCATTGATGATATGATAAGTATATCTGAAGTTTAGTATCTTGCAATAACATTACATTTCCACCACTTGGATTTGTCTTTCCAAATCCGCTGTGAAGGTCTATGTCTCATATGCATACATATAGATGGACTATACAAGTGCACATAAAAACCTAGTCTTGTGCTTCGTGATGTTCTTGTCTTTCTGTACAAGTTACAGACTTGACAGACCTGATGATGTCTTTGCAGCCCAAGAGAGAATTTCAGCTTTGGATTACTCACTTCTTATGATGAAACCCAGGTAAGTGAATTGTTAAAAAATTCCTAGATTTGGTCTATGGATAGTTATATCCATAGTGATAATTAGGGTGGGTATACCTGGTAAATGATTACAAGGACAACAGCAACAAGACAAACAACAACAACAACAAAAACAACAACAACA
>CM060314.1:15668734-15698734 GCA_030674185.1 Monoplex corrugatus | reverse complement strand
ATTTTTCAAGATTGTAAACTTTGGAGTCCATTTTCTCTTCCACTTTTCATTGGAGACCAATTTGGATGTTAAATTTGGTCTCAGCATGCTGGAAATAACTTGACTGGATGTGTCACAAGGGTCGGTTCGGACAGCCGCTTTTTTTTCCAAAATGGCCGCCGTTTCAGGTCTGCCGCTGGCTGTTAAAGCGGCCAGAAAAATGAGATTTCGATTCTGCTTTTTTTTGCGGTAAGCGATAGACTAGAACGTAGAGGAATGATTTATGCTCAGTTTAATGATTTTAGACTGTCAGAACCAACTGAAACAGGCCGTTAAAGTGATCTCTAATTTTCTCTCTTTTTCAAGATTGCTAACTGTGGAGTCCCTTTTCTCAGCCACTTTTTATCGGGGATCGCAAGTTTGAGTCAGCATGTTCGAAATAACATGATGAGATATTTCACAATGACATGTTCGGATAGTTGCTTTTTTGTCCACAATGGCCGCCGCACCAGGTCCGCTGCTGTCCAAAAGGACGGAAAAAAGACTGGTTTCTATTCTACTTTTTCTGGTGAGAAAAGACAGACCACAACTCAGAGATATGATTTATGCTCAGTTGTATGGTCTCAGATGGTCGGAACCTACTCAAACAGACCGTTAAAGTGATCTCTAATTTTCTTTCATTTTCAAAATTGCTATCTTTGGAGTCCATTTTCTCCGCCACCTTTCATCAGGGACAAATTTGGATTGTAAATTTGGAGTTGGCATGCAGGAAATAACATGATGAGATATTTCACAATGGCATGTTTGAATGGTTGCTTTTTTGTCCCCAATGGCCACCGCACCAGATCCGCTACTGTGTAAAAGTTCGGAAAAATGACCGATTTTAATCTGCTTTTTCTGGAAGGAAAAGACAGACCAAAATGTAGATGTATGATTTATGCTCAGTTTAATGGTTTTAGACCGTCGGAACCTACTCAAACAGACCGTTAAAGTGATCTTTAATTTTCTCTTTTTTTCAAGATTGCTAAGTTGGAGTCCTTTTTCTCGGCCACTTTTCATTGGAGATTAATTTAGATGGTAGATTTGGACTCGGCATGCTGGAAATATCCTGAAGAGATGTGTCATAAAGGTAAGTTTGGATAGTCACTTTTTTGTCCAAATGACCACCACACCAGGTCCGCGGCCATCAAACGGCCGGAAAAATCATTGTTTTTGATTCTGCTTTTTCTGGTTGAAAATGATAGACCAGAATGCAGAGGTATGATGTATGCTCAGTTTAATGGTTTCAGACTATTGGAACCTACTCAAACAGGCCAATAAATGTGATTTCAGATATTCTTTATGTTTCAAGATTGTTAACTTTGGAGGTAATTTTCTCAGCCACTTTTCATCGGAGACCAATCTGGATGGTAAATTTGGACTCAGTATGCTGGAAATAACTTGATGAGATGTGTAACAAGGGTCAGTTTGGATAGTCACTTTTATGTCAAAATGGCTGTTATGCCAGGTCCACCAGCTGCTGTGAAAACGACCAGTTTCGATTCTGCTTTTTCTGGTGGAAAATGATAGACTAGAATGCAGAGGTATGATTTATGCTCAATTTAATTGTTTCAGACCATTGGAACCTACTCAAACAGGCCAATAAATATGATCTCAGATATTTTATTTTTCAAGATTGCTAACTTATGAGTTTATTATTTCAGGCACTTTTTCATCAGGGACCAATGTGGATGGTAAATTTGGACTCAGCATGCTGGAAATAACTTGATGAGATGTGTCACAAGGGTCAATTCGGATAGTCACTTTTTTGTCCAAAATGGCCACCACGCCAGGTCCGTGGCCATTAAAAGGCTGGAAAAATGACCAATTTCGATTCTGCTTTTTCTGGTGGAAAATGATAGACCAGAATGCAGAGGTATGATATATGCTCAGTTTAATGGTTTCAGACTATTGGAACCTACTCAAACAGGCCAATAAATGTGATTTCAGATATTCTTTATGTTTCAAGATTGCTAACTTTGGAGATAATTTTCTCAGCCACTTTTCATCGGAGACCAATCTGGATGGTAAATTTGGACTCAGTATGCTGGAAATAACTTGATGAGATGT
This sequence comes from Monoplex corrugatus, assembly GCA_030674185.1. NCBI lineage: Eukaryota > Metazoa > Mollusca > Gastropoda > Littorinimorpha > Ranellidae > Monoplex > Monoplex corrugatus. Next base: position 15,696,646 of record CM060314.1, on the reverse strand, counting down.
GTAACAAGGGTCAGTTCAGATAGTCACTTTTTTGTCAAAAATGGCTGTTATGCCAAGTCCACCAGCTGCTGTGAAAACGGCCAGAAAAATGACCAGTTTCGATTCTGCTTTTTCTGGTGGAAAATGATAGACTAGAACGCAGAAGTATGATTTATGCTCAGTTTAATGGTGTTAGACCATCGGAAACTACTCAAACAGGCCGTTATGTAATCTCTAATTCTCTCTATTTTTGAAGATTGCTAAACTTGGTGTCCATTTTCTCGGCCACTTTTTAATTGGAGACCATTTTGGATGGCAAATTTGGACATGGCATGCTGGAAATAACCCAATGAGATGTGTCACAAGAGTAGGTTCGTATAGTCGCTTTTTCGTCCTAATAGGCCACCGCGGTATGTCCTTGACTGTCAAAAAGGCGAAAAAAATTAACGATTTCGAAATTTCTTTTTCTGGTGGAAATTGGTCACCCAGAATGCAGAGGTATGATTTATAATCACTATAAAGGTTTTAGACCGCTGGAACCTACTCATTCAGGCCGTTAAAGTGATCTATAATTTTCTCTATTTTTTCAAGATTTGTTAATTTTGGAGTCCATTTTCACAGCCACTTATCATCGGATACCAATTTGGATTGCACATTTGGACTCAGCAATTCTGGAAATACCCTGACGAGATGTTTCACAAGGGTAGGTTCGGATAGTCATTTTTTTTGTCCAAAATGGCCACGACGCCAGGTTGGCGGCCATCAAAAGGCCGGAAAAATCACCGTTTTCGATTCTGCTTTTTTCTGGTAGAAAATGATAGACCAGAATGCAGAAGTATGATTTATGCTCAGTTTAATGGTTTTAGATCGCCGGAAACTGCTCAATCAGGCCGTTAATGTAATCTCTAATTCTCTCTATTTTTGAAGATTGCTAACTTTGGAGTCCATTTTTTTGGCCACTTTTCATCGTAGACCAATTTGGATGGTAAATTTGGACTCGACAAGCTGGAAATAATCTGATGAGATGTGTCAGAAAGGTAGGTTTGGATAGTCGCTTTTTTATCCAAAGTGGCCGCCGCGTCAGGTCCGCGGCTGTCAAAAAGGCCGAAAAAATGACTGATCTCGAATCTTCCTTTTCTGGTGGAAAATGATAGACTAGAATGCAGAGGTATGATTCATGCTCAGTTTAATGGTTTTAGATCGCCGGAAACTGCTCAATCAGGCCGATAAAAGGCAATTGTAACTTTCTGAAATTTTCAAGTTCACTAATTACGAAATCCATTTTCTCGGTCACTTTTCATCGGAGACCAGTTTGGATGGTAAATTTGGACTTGGCATGTTCAAAATAACCTGGTGAGATGTGTCACGGGGGTACGCTCGGATAGTCACTTTTTTCCCCAAATCATCTCTGCATTATATCTGCAGCTGTCAAAAAGACTAGACAAATGACCGATTTCAATTTTTGGGGGTCCTGCTGGAAAGTGATAGACGAGAATGCAGAGGCATGGTGTATGCTCACTTTAATGGTTTTAGACCGTCAGAACTTATTCATACAGGCCTATAAAAGCGATCTATATTTTTTTGTTACCTTCCCTATTTATCTCCTGTCACCAACGTCTTCCAGAGCATTGAATTTGTTTTGAACAGGTACATTAAAGTTTTGACGTATCACTTCAATCTGTCTTTAAGAATCCAAGATCTAGTTTGATGTTGCTTTTGGTCTGCTTCCTTTTCCGTAATTTCAACCTAAATCTTCCCACTACAGGTTTGTGGTCACTGTTGCAGTCTGCGCCTGGTAGTGTTTTTGCTGACAGTAAAGAATTTCTAAATCTTTTATTAATCAGGATGTAATCAATCTGATTTTTGGCTTATCTCCTGGACTCATCCAAGTCCATTTTCTTCCATCAGGCCGCTCAAACCAGATGTTTCCTACTATGAACTCATTCATCTGTGCCCATTCTACAAGTTTCCCTCCCCTTTCATTTTGTATCCAAGGTCATGAGATCCAACTATATTATTTGCCCTATCCTTTCCCATTTTAGCATTAAAATATCCATTATTATGGTAACTTCTTGTGATTTACATTGGGCCTTGGCCATCTCTAATACTTCGTAGAAATTGTCGATGTCTTCCTGAGTACTTGTGGATGTTCTTGCATACACCTGAATGATGTTGTTATCAAATGGTCTGCCTCCCAATCTGACCAGCAAGACTCTGTTGGACACAGCCAAGCATCCCATAACTGCTTTTGATTTGTTCCTGTCCATTACAATGCCTACTCCTCTTTCATGTGAGTTTCCACCAGAGTATATCACTGTATACTCTCTGGATGTTATCATGCCTGCCCCCTTCCATCTCACTTCCCCTAATCCTAAAATACTAATGTTAAGCCTTTCCATCTCCATTTTGACATTGTCTTATTTGCCTTTTTGAAACAAAGTTCTTATATTCTCTCTGCTAACCTTTGTTGTTCCCTCGACAACCTACAAGGCAGTAGGGTGATTTTTTCTTTCAGGGTTACCTCCCTTAGCCTTATTCGCTCCTGAGATGTCCACAAGGCAGTGGAGCTATTTACCCATAGCTGGGGGTCTGGTTCATGGGCACCAGAGCATATCCACACGCCGGTGGGCCTGCGTGCCGTGCGTCTGGGAGCCAGACCTCCTCTGAGTCCATCGAGATTCAGCCTGAGTCCGTGAGGTGCTCAGTTACTGCATGTCGCCACGAGGAGGCATAACGTAGGGCTTGCTGATGGAGAGGCTATGTACTTACAGGAAGACACTTACGCATTCTTCTCTTCTTTTTGCATAGCTGCAAACAGCAGTGCTAACCAGCTGTGCAGGCTGAAAATGAGAAGTGGTAAGCACACAGTCACTAGCCGACACACTAGACGCATCACATCTGCCATTGACACACAGAGAATCACTTGCCTGACAAAAAGCAAAACGAGGATAGTGACATAACCGCACTTGACATCGTCGAAGAGTACATTCGAGATCCCAGGTCCTGCATAGTGAATGAAAGCATCTTCCATCACCTTTCCTTCACTGTTTCCCCCCCACCCCCACCCCCTGACATGTAACTGTCAGAAACTCATTCACAGCGCGGTAGGACTTCACGGCGCGAAACTAGACGTATTGACCTCATTATGATAAAATCCCTAACCGCACAAAACTATCTCATAGTCAAAGTCGAATGCACGCAATCCGATTTCGAAGGAGGGCGGGCATTTCAATCTCGAAGATTTAGCAGGCGTGTAGAAAATTATAATCATTTCATTGTAATGTAGAGGAGGGACTGGGTGACAGTGGACGTGTTGAAAACAAGGTGAGGCTTCTTTGATTTGTGCTTGAGCTGTGAAGTCTTGTTCTCTGTGGTGCTTGGAGTTATGTGCTGTGTATGTTTGAACATCAAGCGAAGTCATTATTGTTTGTGTGCCTGAAAATCGTGAAATTTTGTTTTCTATGGGCTTGCACACCAAGTAAAGTCTTTTTCTCTATATTTGCTTGAATGTCAAGTCTATGAGTGCATAATCGTCAAGTGTGTGCTTGAAGATCATAAAGTCTTATTATCTGTGGGCTTGAATGTCAAGCATACACACAAACACACACACTCGCACGCATGCACCCTCGCACAGCCTCCCCCCCCCCCCCCCCCTGTTGATATGAACCTTTGTGCACTGTGCATGTATAACCAAAGAGAAGAAAGAAACAATAGGTAGTCAGTATCACAAGCGGACGAACTGCGTCCCCCCCGCCCTTTTTTTTTTAAATGTCGTAAGCCCTGGTGTTGTCTGTTTGCAAATGGATGGATTCCTGACACGCAGCTGTTGCTGGGGACCAACCACAATGAATGGCTTGCCTGACAAAAAAGCAAAACAAGGATAGTGACGTAACCTCACTTGAAATCATCGAAGAGTACATTCGAGATCCCAGGTCCTGCATAGTGACTGAAAGCATCGCCCATCACCTTTCCTTCTAAGTTCCCCCCGCCCCTGACATAAAACTGTCGGAAACTCATTCACAGCGCGGTAGGACTTCTCGGCTCGGAAGCAGACATATAGATCTACTGACCTCGTTATGATAAAACCCCTGTGGTTTGACGGCGCAAAACTATCCCATAGTCAAAGCCGAATGCGCGCTATGCGATTTTGATAGAAGGGCGGAAATTCTACCTCGAAGGTATCGCTCACGTGCAGAAAATTTATCATCAATTAATTGCAGGCAGAGAACACAGATATCCAGTGTAGAGGAGGGACTGGGTGACAGTGGACGTGTTGAAAACAAGGTGAAGCCTCTTTGATTCGTGTTTGAGCTGTGAAGTCTTGTTTTCTGTGGTGCTTGAACATAAACTGAAGTAACGTGCTGTGTGTGCTTGAGCATCAAGCGAAGTCATTATTATTGTTTGTGTGCTTGAAAATCGTGAAGTCTTGTTTTCTATGGGCTTGCACACCAAGTAAAGTCTTGTTCTCTATAGTTGCTTGAATGTCGAGTCTATGTGTGCATAATCGTCAAGTGAAGTCGTCTTCTCTGTGTGTGCTTGAAGATCATAAAGTCTTATTATCTGTGGGCTTGAATGTCAAGCGAAGTCTTGTTGTCTGTGTGTGCTTGAACATCAAGCGAAGTCTTAATGCTACCAATTTGAAGAACAAGGTCTCCCAACAGTGTAAAAATCGCTACTCACAGTTCCGTAGCTTTCGATGGCGTTCTCGCCATCTTCGTCAGCGCTCTAATGCTGTCTGCGTGAATCTCTACTCAGATCTCGCGAACATGGGATGAACCCAGTTCACGAGATCGAATCAGAGAATGGTACACCGGGGGCAGGGTGTAATGGCCCCGGTCCCTGTTGAGCGGGGGGTTGGTGGCTGCGATGTAGATGGCCTCCTTGACTCCTCGCTGGAACCACTTATTTTCTCTGTCCAGGATGTTGACATTGTCCGCACTGAATTGATGTTTTTCGGCGTGTAGGTGAGCTCCTACTGGAGAAGAGTCCCTCTTGTGTTCTGTTAGTCCTTCTGAAGGGGGCGTTCAGTTTCACCGACATAATGTTGGTTACAGTCCTGGCAGTCTATTCTGTATATAATGCCAGCTTTGTCGAGTTTGCTGGTTTTGTCCTTGGGGGTGACCAGCTGGCTGCGTATGGTGTTGGAAGGTTTGGAATGTACAGCCACCCCCAGTTTTCTGATCTTTCTGGACAGAGCGTCACTCACACCTCCTACGTATGGGATGGTGATGTGTCCCTTGCGCTGGTGTTGTTTCACTGGCTGTTGGGATGCGGTGTTGGATTTCCTGCCTCCCGGGCTGTTCCAGGCCCACTTTTTGTAGCCCGAGATGGTGAGCACTTTTTTCAGGTGGTTTGTCACCTTGTCTTTTGCCTCTTGGGTACTGCATATGGTGTTAGCTCTGTGGGTAAGGGTTCGAATCACTCCCAGTTTGTGTTCAAGGGGCTGGTGGCTGTCGAACTGTAAATATTGGTCCGTATGAGTTGGTTTACGGTAGACCGAGAAGGATAGAATGCCATCAGTTCTGGTGATGAGGGTGTCCAGCATGGCTATGGAGTTGTTCTGTTCCACTTCCCTCGTGAATTTGATGGCTGGGTGTTGGTTGTTCAGATGTTCTGTGAACTGTTCGACCAGTTGCTGGGGGAGGATAGTCATGGTGTCGTCTACGTAGCGCCCCCAGTATCGTGGTGGGGAGTGGAAAGAAGCCAATGCTTTCTCTTCAAAATCCTCCATGAACAGGTTGGCTACTATTGGGCTTACTGGGGAGCCCATGGCTGCTCCTTCTTTTTGTTGGTAGAATTCACCTTGGAAGGTGAAGTAGGTGGTGGTGAGGCAGCAGGACAAGAGTTCACATACGTCGTCCACTGTGAGAGATGTACGTTGGTGGAGGGTTTGGTCGTTTTGTAACCTTCGGCGTATGATCTCTATGCTTTCTTTCACTGGTACGCTGGTAAATAGGGCAGAGACATCATATGACACAAGGAGTTCATCATGAGCGAGGGTGTAGTTACTCAGTTTTTCCACTAGGTCAGCACTGTTGTGGATGTGATGATCTGTGTGTCCTACGAGAGGTGATAGGATGTCCGCCACAAATCTAGCCGTCTCATACATGATGGAACCTCTGGATGCGACTATGGGACGGAGGGGGACTTCTTTCTTGTGGACTTGTCAAGCGAAGTCTTGTTCTCTGTGTGTGCTAGTAGATCGTGAACTCATGTTATGTGCATGCTTGAAAGTCAAGTGAAGTCTTGTTCTCTGTGTACGTGAAAATTATGAAGTCTTGTTCTCTGTGTTTACTTGAATGTCAAACTAAGTCTTTTTTGTCTGTGTGTGCTTGAATGCTAAACGAAGTCTTGCTCTCTGTGTGCATGAAGATCGTTAACTCTTGTTCTGTTCATGGTTGAAAGTCAAGTGAAGTCTTGTTCTCTATGTACTTGAAGATTATGAAGTCTTGTTCTTTGTGTGCTTGAATGTCAAATGGAGTCGTCTTCTCTGTGTGTGCTTGAAGATTCTGAACTATTTTTCTGTGTATGCTTGAAAGTCAAATGAAGTATTGTTCTCTGTGTACTTGAAGTTTATGAACACTTGTTCTCCGTATGCATGAATATTATGAAGTATACTTTATATCTGTGGGCTTGAAAACCAAGTAGTATTTTTCTCTATGTGCTCGAAGAGCAAGTGAGGTCTCGTTCTATACGTACTTGAACATTGAGTAAAGTCTTTTTCTCTATGTGCTCAAAGAGCAAGTGAAGTCTTGTTCTCTGTATACTTGAACGTCGAGTAAAGTCTTTTTTCTCTATGTGCTTAAAAAGCAAGTAAAGTCTTGCTTTCTGTGTGCTTGAAGATTATGAAGTCGTGTTTTCTGTGTGCGTGAAAATCAAGTGAAGTCTCCTTCTCTATATTCATGAAGACCAAGTGAAATCTTGTCCCCTGTGTGCTTAAAGACGATGAAGTCGCATTCTCTGTGCTTGAACTAGAAAAAGAAGTTTTGCTTTCTCTTGATGCTTGAACATCAATCGAAGTCTCGTTTTCTGTGTCAAGTAAAGTCTTGTTCTTTGTGTGCTTGAAAAGTCAAGTAGAATCTTGTTCTCTATGTATCTGAAGCTAAGTAAAATCTTGTTCTGTATGTATTTAACGCCAAGTAAAATCTTGTACTCAATGTGCTTCAAAGTCAAGTAAATTATTGTTCTCTATGTGCTTGAAAATCGAGTAAAATCTTCTTCTCTATGTGCTTAAAAGTCAAGTAAAGTGTTGTTTTCTATGCGCTTGAACGTCAAGTAAAGTGTTGTTTTCTATGTGCTTGAACGTCAAGTAAAGTCGTGTTCTCTGTGTGCTTGAAGATCAAATGAAGTCTTTTTTTCTTTTTATGCTTGAACATGAAGTGACTTTTTTTTTATCTCCGTGCTTGAACATCAAGTGAAGTCTTGTTCTTTATGTGCTTCAAGATGGTGAAGTATTGTTGTTGTTTTTCTTTTGTGTGTGTATGTGTGTGTGTGTGTGTGTGTGTGTGTGTGTGTGTGTGTGCGTGGTGTGTGTGTGTGTGTGTGTGTGTGTGTGTGTGTGTGTGTGTGTTACTGTTTGTGCTTGCACTTGAATAAGTCTGATTGCCTCTATTTGAACACAAACATCTTGTTGTTGTACTTGACACATCTTATTTTATGAACATCAAGAAGAATGATTGTCTGTATGCAAATATCTAGAAATCGTATTGTCTGTATCTGAATATCAAGAAGAAGAATTGTCTGTACATGTACTTCAACATCAAGAAATCTTATCGTCTTTATTTGAACATCAAGAAGAATGATTGTCTTGCTGTCTGTGTTGACCATCGAGAAGTCTTAATGTGTGTGTGTGTGTGTGTGTGTGTGTGTGTGTGTGTGTGTGTGTGTGTGGTGTGTGTGTGTGTGTGTGTGTGTGTGTGTGTGTGTGTGTGTGTGGTGTGTGTGTGTGTGTGTGAACAGCAAGAAGTCTTAGTGCCCATGCTTGAACATCAGGAAGCCCTTTTGCCTATGCTGAACAAGAAGAAAGCTATTCGTCTACGTTGAATATCAAGACGTCTTGCAATCTATGTTGAACACAAAAAGTCTCTTTGTCTATCCCTGCACATCAAGAAGTCTTTAACTGTAATAAACATCAAGAAATGTTATTATCTGTTGAATATCAACAAGCCTTACGATCTACACTTAAACATGAAGAAATCTCTCTGTCTGTATCTAAATCATGAAGTTTTATTGTCTGTGTTAAACAGTAAGAAGTCTTATTGTCTTTGTTTAACATCAAGACGTCTTATTCAAGTTATTGTCTGTGTTGAACATCAAGAAGTCTTATTGTCCTTGTTTAACATCAAGACATCTTATTGTCTGTGTTGAACATCAAGAAGTCTTATTGTCTGTGTTGAACATGAAGAGGTATTATTGTCTGCATTGAATATTGTGAAGTCTTATGATCTGTACTTAAGCACCAAGAAGTCTTATATTATTTGTTGAACACCAAGAAGGTTTGTCCTTTTAACATCAAGAAGGCTTATTGTCAATGTTGAACACCAAAAAGTCTTATTGTCTGTGTTGAACACCAAGAGTCTTTTTTGTCTGTGTTGAAGATCAAGAAGTATTATTGTCTATTAAACATCCAGGAGTCTTCTTGTCTGTTGAACATCAAGAAGACTTATTATGTGTACAGGAACCAGAAGAACAAGCAAACCAAAGTAAGCGCGCACTCAACACAACAAGACAAGACAAGCGCAAATTTTTGGCCAACCGGCCTTTGTCAAGCGCGAATGCACGGTCACAAACAGACCACAAACAACACCAAACAACGGATAAGAAGAAGAGGACTAAAAACTGCCCTGCCACCTCGTCCATGGATAAAAAGGGACCAAATGTGTGTTAAACATCAAGACCTTTATTCTCTGTACTTAAACATCAAGTAGTCTTCTTGCCGTACTGAACATCAAGTCTTATCATCTTTACTTAAACATCAAAAAACCTTGTTGTTTGTGTTGAACACCAAGAAGTCTCAATGTTTGTGCTTGAACAAGGAGACATATCATTCTCTGTACTGCACACAGAAAAGTATTGTTGTTTGTACCACACATCAAGACGTCTTGCTGTCTGCATTTACACATCAAGAAATATCATTGTCTGTGTTGAACATCAAGAAATCTTATTGTTTGTATTTTAACACAAATAAACCTTATTATTTGTTCTTGAATATCTGGAAGAGTTTTTGTTTGTACGTAAACATCAAGAGTTCGTTTTGTCTGTACTAGAATTCACAAAAGCTTACTGTGTATACTAGATATCAAGAATTCTTTTTGTCTGTACTGAACATCTAATAAAGTAATTGTCTGTACCTGAACATAAGAGAACACTTTCTGTATTTTAACAACATGAGCTCTCTTGTTCTTTGCGTGCTTGAAGATCTAAGGAAGTCGTATTAATATCTCTGTGCTTGACGTTCAAAAGGTCTTATCATCTGTCCAGGACATCAAGCGATCGTATTGCCTGTCCTATCGCACTTCTTGAACGTGAAGAAGACTTCTTGTTTGAGTGAATATTAAGAAGTTTTCTTTCCTTGAAGATAAAAAAAATGTATATGTTTATGCTTGAACACCAAGAAGTCCTATTGTCAGTGTTAAACAGCAAGAAGTGAAGTCTTAGTGTCTGTGTTTAAAATCAAAAACGTCTTATTATCTGTGTTGAACATCAGGAAGTCTTATTGTTTGTGTTCAATATCAAGAAGTCTTATGAGCTGTATTTAAAAATCAAGAAGTTTTATTGACTGTGCTTGAACATCAAAACTTTTTTGTCTGGGCTTGAACAGTGTAAACGTGGTTTACATGGTGAACATGGCTGAAAGGAGAGAGAGAGAGGATGGCTGTGAACAAGGAAACAGCCCCACAGATTTTGAAGCTGTCTCCCTCTGCAATAATCAAGACAATGGGGCCACCAGGAGTACAGGTTAGTGAGTTAGTGAACAGCCGTGCATATAGATGGATAAAAACAATGTTATGAGAAGAAGCAGACAGACATTGATTTCATTTTCAATAAACATAATTTTTCATAAAACTTTTTCTTATATAATTATAAAACTAATTAACACATATTTTCATTATAGTTCCGAGCAATGTTTCTCGGATGTGTGTACACCTGTGGTTGGCCCATACTGTGCGAGTGTTTTGTCTCTGCACAGTCTTCGTATTCAGTTTTCTGTGTGTTAACTCTCCACGTAGGCGGTCACAAACATTTGTGGGAGTAAAAATAAAGGTGTGCTTGGAGCGCGTACGTTGTACTTGTTTATCTTTCGAACACAATTCCCAAACACATTATGGACACACCACATAACTAACAATTATTCAGAAATACATATTACACCCATCACTCAAAACCGCTTAACCCTTTGACTCCCACACCCTATCCTACAACTGCAAAAAATTAACCCTTTGACTCCCTCATCCTATCCACCAGCTTCCTACAGAAGCTGAATTCAAGGTTGCATGGATCATTCCCATGCAGCACCTGTGGTAGAGCATGTAACTCCAGAATCAGCATGGTATTCCACACAAAGACCCACACCAAGCGCTGCTCCTCTGATGAACTGATAGCAGAGGCCATCAGGCTGAGGACAGAGAGGGTGGGGATGTACTTGCAGCGACAAGGGATAGATTCATATGGAGGGTCATGATGACCAACGCCGTACGGCAATGCACATGATGATGATGATGATGATGATGATGATGATGATGATGATGATGATGATGATGATGCCATCAGTATCTTATCATCTCTTCTCTGATTTGGTAGCTCTGGTTTTATTTCTGATCTTGTATATTATCTCTTTTGATTTTCTTTCTTTTTTTTTCCTGTTGAAGTTTTGCATGTGCCTTGAAACGGTTATAGCCCTTTTATTGGCGCTACAACAAAAACAATAAAACCAATTTCTTATCTCATTTCATTTGTCTTACCATATTTCATGTTTGATCGTGTCTTTTATCTTATCTTTTTTTCCTGATCTTATCTTGTCTCATCTTGTCTTGCCTTGTATTGTCTTGTTCTTGTCTTGTCTTGTCTCTTACAATACAATCATGTCAAATATGCATTTATTTCTCTTCTCTGATTGTGTCCAGATGATGTCCCATGTCTGAAAGGAGGGAAAAGGGAGACAATGAGGTGAGGACAAGTGTGACAGTGGATGCCACTGCATTATCACACACCTCTGGCAAACACGTGACACGTCATTTTAGTCTATCTGCCTCTCATATTTTGTTTTATCTGTCTGACACTCTTTGTTCCCTTTGTCTGCCCTTCTTTGCTCTACCTGCCTGTCAGTGTTTGCTCTGTCTGCCTGTCATTCTTTGTTCTATCTGCGTGTTATTCTTTGCTCTGTCTGCCTGTCATTCTTTGTTCTATCTGCCTGTAATGTTTTGTGTTACCGCATGGATATAGTCACATGTGTGTCCATGTGTAACTGCAGCAGGAAGTGTTATTCTAGAGGTGGCAGGAGTAGTCAGGTTGTGACGATCCGGAGTGAATTGTCATGATCCAGAGTGACTTGCTCGTTATAGACATGCAGTGTTCAAAACACTGTCACTGACCTGTCTGTGCCTGACAACGACAAACGATTTTGTATTCCTTAAGGGACAGTCTTGCAACCTTGGTCAGAGGTCCGTATGGTGAGGAAACTGAGTGATTAGTTTCATCTTATATGTGTTATAAAAAAGGAGGGTGCCCCTTCAAGAATGTAGGCTTGACCAACTTTAATGGTGAAGATACATCAGGGGTAGCCGTCGGACAGAATGTCTATGAAAGATTTGGTCAGAACATATAAAACAGCAAAGGCTCCCAAAGGAGCTATGCAACGCTCATTGCCTGGGCCTTGGGTCTCTTTCTCTCATGTCTCTCAGTTTTCGTTTTTGGGGAGAGAGAGAGACGAACAGACAGACAGGCAGACAGAGACAGAGAGACAGACAGAGACAGAGAGAGACAGAGAGGGAAAGAGAGTTTACCTTACGAACAACTTAAAACTGTGAAAGAATTGATTGCTCAATGTACTTTAACAAGCTGTGTCTACGTTACGAAGGCAATGAGGGTTTTATCATAATGAAGTGCAAACCAGAAGAACAAGAAAATCAATGTAAGCGCGTCTCCAACACGACAAAACAAAACAAGCGCAAATTTTCGGCCAACTAGCCTTTGTCAAGCGCGAACGCACGGTCACAGACAAATCACAGACACCAAACAATGGATAATAAAAACGGGACTAAAAACTTCCCTGCCGCCTCGTCCAGTGGGTAAGAGATGGAATGCCCATGTCATCATGAGCAGTAGTAAGAAAAGGGGAGAGGGGAGGCAACTGTGATGTCAAAAGGGAAGTGAGATAAGTTCTGCAATTTTGAGAAGTGGCCATGCTATATCGGTATAGCCCTGTTCTGAAGAAGGCACAGGGCAAGAGCCAAGAGATAAGGGAGTAGATTGTGCCCGGTGCCAAGAATCTGGTAGGCTGGGAACAGGAAGAGATATGAAATGGCATGTCTGAATTTTGTTACTCATGGTTTGTCGTTAAGACCATGTGGTTTGCGTGTTCCAAGTTTATTTATGAGGTGGGATTCTCTGTCTTTCCTGTCTATGGTGCTGTTATTGTGTAGAAGCCACAGACCTTTCACTCGGATGTCATTGATTGAGTGGTCTGATTGGTTGAAGTGATTGGGGATAGTTTTATCCCTTTGGTGGCGGATATCAGCCAAGTGTTCTTTGAAACATGTGTCAAGAGTGCGTCCAGTTTCACCAATATACAATTGGGAACATTTAGAGCAGCTGATCAAGTAGACAATGTTATAAGTTTGACAGTTGAAATGTTTTGTAATTCTCATATGAGATTTGGGGCCTTTGACTGTGGTGGCTGAGCACAAGAAAGGACAAGTCTTGCATTTAGGTTTGTTGCATGGAGAGGTTCCTGGAGGTTGACTGACTGGTTTGCTGAGATTCGAATGCACCAGCAAGTCGCGGAGATTGGTGTCTCTCTTGTAGACGATCAAAGGGCGCTTGTCAAAGGTTTCACCTGTAGTGGGACTGGATCGCAAAATGTTCCAGTTGGACAAGATGATCCTTTTTATGAGGTGCACGGACGGGTGGTAAACTAGACTGAGGACTGGCCGATCCTCTGTGACAGCTTTGGGCTTTGAATGGAGGGCATTTGGCCGAGAGACAGAGCTGACTTTTTTCCGGGCTTCATTGATGACCTCGGGTGGGTAATGTCTGCGCAGGAAAAATCTAGTCATTTCAACTGCTTTGTCCTGTAATAATGAAGTGCGATAACAGAAAAACAAACGAAACACAACGCATGACTGGTCCCCCTGTCTGTTTGACTGTACATAGTAAATATTTGTTTTACTCGCATATGCCATTTGCACTTTGTTCTCTCTGCCTGTTACTTTTTGTTCTGCCTATCACTCTTTGCTTTGCCTGCCACTCTTTGTTTTGTCTGCCTGTCACTTTTTGTTCTGCTGGTTGAATCATGTTTCATTTGTCTGTCATTCTTGGTTTTGTATACTTGTCACTCTATGTTTAATTTGCCTGTCATTGTTTGCTCCCTCTGCTTTTTGATGACTCTTTACATTGTCGATCAGCCCCGACAAGTTATTTCACCTTGTCTGTTTTGTCATTATTTGTATCATTTTACAATGATATCAAGGAGACGAGTGGCGCATTGGTTCAGACGTTCACCTGCCAATAACTAAACTCGAGGTTCCAGGGTTCGTTCCCCGTAGAAACCTCGACTTTTCTCCTCAGTTTGACTGAAAAATCGAACTGAACGTCTGGTCCTTCGGAAGGGGATAAAAACGGGTCAGACCCGTGTGCCTTCTGGCTGTGCACGCTTAAGATCCCACAGCAGTTGAAATTCGTGAAGAACAGGGCATTGCCTAGCTGCCTTGGTCTAAAACATTGGAGACAGGCTGATTTCCTAGGTCCTTCTCCTTGAAAACTAATTAGCCTTTTTGCCTTTCTGAAGTCTTGGTTAAAAAATGTGAATATGAATATAAATTTGAAATAAGAGAGAAGGGAAGGGCGCCGCCCTTGTGGTGCTGACCCAAGGAAAAGTTGAGGTCTCTGCCACCTCACTCCCCTATGTCCCCTGAGTTATGGAACTATCTAGGAAGGACCTCAGGATTGATTGATTGATTTGGTTCAGTTTTTACGTCGGCACCCACCTCTGGTGATATGGCCGACAGTGATAACCATCCCAGGGAAGTGAGGGAAGGGGGACCTATTCAATCTCATGCTAACACCACCAGAACAACAATGATGTTCAGATGAGACAGTGAGAAGGTCAGTTTTAATGTAGCGCACCCCAGGATTCAAACCCACAACCATTAGCATGTGAATCCAACGCTCAAACCAACTAAGCTACTGGGGCCCGCAACCTCAGGCCCTGGCCAGCTAATGGGCTTATGTGCAAGCTTAAGGCTTGTGCCATGATCATTCTGGATCTACTCCATCACATGGCACCTTTGAAGTTAGTGCATATGGAATTCATTCCGAGCGTGGAGACGTCATCTTGAGAAACTGAAACTGAAATTGAAAACACCTCCCGCTGCTGTCACTTTTCATATTATTTGCCTGTCAATATGTGGACCATCTGCCTGTCACTCTTTGGTACATATGCCTGTCACTGCGTGGTCCATCTGCCTATCACTCTTTTTTCCATCTGCCTTCACTCTGTTCCATCTATCTGTCACTGTTTGTTCTATACACCTGTCACTCTATGTTCCATCAGCTTGCCACTCTTTGTTCTATCTGCCTGTGACTCTTTGTTTTACATGCCTGTCATTCTTTTTATATATTTCGTTTGCCTGCCATTCTTTGTTCCACTTACCTGTCATCTTTGGTCTATCTGCCAGTCATTCTTTGGTCTATCTGCCTGTCACTCTGTTCTATCTGCCTGTCACTCTCTGTTCCATGTTGCTCTTTCATTCTGCCTGCCAGTCATTCTTTGTTCCACCTGTCAATCTTTGTTCCATCTGCCTGTCATTATGTACTCTATCTGCCTGTCATTCTGTTTTATCAGACTACCACTTTGTTCAATCTGCCTGCCACTCTTGTATTTCATCTGCCTGTCGTTCTTTTTTCAACTTGTCTGTCACTCTGTTATCCCATCTGCTTGTCACCCTGTTATCCCATCTGCTTTTCACCCTTTGTTCCATCTCCTTGTGACTCTTTGTTCCATCTGCCACGGCTGTTTCAGTAGCTCCCTTTTTCGCCTTTTAGTTGGTCAGCCAGCCTAGCACCAGATGTCAGATATCAGAGGTCCACCCGTACCCGTAGCCATATGTTTCCGCATCCCTTAGTCTTGTGGCAAGGGAAACAGAGGATTAATACTGCGCGTACAGTGATTAAGCCATTTTATCATCAACGTTGGCGTTGTTTAGAACGAAATTATGCATCATCTGTCAATTCATTTTTCAGAATCCTTATTGTTTATTTATACTTGACCGAGTGCAGCTATACATTATTTATTTAGTTGTGTAGTTTGAGTTTGTGCCTCACTTATAGAGAGTAAGTGATGTCATCATTTCTCACTGTGGGTAAGTGTGTGTGTGTGTGTGTGTGTGTGTGTGTGTGTGTGTGTGTGTGTGTGTGTGTGTGTGTGTGTGTGTGTGTGTGTGTGTGTGGTCTATTTTTTGCTGTATTTCATCTACCTTTCTATACTGGGCTTATTTCATGTGAAACGGGAGACAGGACGTGAGTGAAAATATTTTTAAGTTGTTGTTTTCCTGTTGTCTCTTTTGTTTTTGTTGCTGTTTTGTTTAATTTCTTTTGTTACTTTTGTTTTTGTTGTGGTTTTGTTTTATTTTTTTAATTTTTGTTTGTTTGCTTTTGTTTGGGTGTGTGTGTGTGTGTGTGTGTGTGTGTGTGTGTGTGTGTGTGTGTGTGTGTGTGTGTGTGTGTGTGTTGTGTTGTGTTGTGTTGTGTTGTGTTGTGTTGTTGTTGTGTTGTGTTGTGTTGTGTTGTGTGTTGTGTTGTGTTGTGTTGTGTTGTGTTGTGTATGTGTATGACTCAGTTTTGTCGTTTTATTTAGATTTTTTTATATTGAAACTGTTTCTTTTTCCCTGTTATTCATTGTTGTAGTTGTTGTTAGTGTGTGTGTTTGTCGTATTTAGTAGTTGTGTGTGTGTATCTGGAACGGAAGCGGTAATAAGAACTGGCAAATGGATGTCTGCTGGTTCTGTATTAAAAGACAGTTAGTGTTGAGGCTACATAGGCCTGTATAGTCAGCCTCTGCATTGTATGAAAGAAGGCTGCTGCCTTGTACTGTGAGAGAAATCTGTGCCATATCAAAGTGATGGGATACTTACTAAACAAGCTGATAACGATCCTTGCGGACAACTAAACTCTTAATCGGTAAGTTTGGTGTTGTCCACACACATGCAGCTAACATCTCTGAAAATATGAATGTTGTAAAGGTGCAGGTGCATGAACAGTTTATCATTTAAATTGGAATTTTTATTTTACATATGTGGTTTTCTTCTTTCAGTCATCTGATCTTTGCAAGCAAAACAGCTGTTATATCTTTTTTTTTTTCTGTATGCCTGATATCAGTTTCTACATGAGTCATTCCTGCATTTGGTTATATTGTTCATATTTCTCTTGGTGAAACTCAGACTTTGTAATTTAATGTTTTCACAACCTACCCATGTACTACAACGCGATGAAAAGTTAACTGGCCCTTGCTACGAGTCTCGTATCACTGACACCTGCGGTTCCCTTTTGACAGCTCAGCACGTTGCACTCACACACAGCTCTGTGCAGAGCGCTCAACTGGCTAGCTGCCACTTGAGAGTCCACATCTGCTTATTGTTTATCTCTCCCATCCCATCCCCTCCCCTCCGCCGCTCCTGCTCTCAAACTAAAATCTTGCTCGGGAACAGCCGTGTTGCCTGTCAGCCTGTGTTCCATCCGCTTGTCACAAATTGTTCCATTTGCCTGCCACTCTTTGTTTAATCTGCTGTCATTATTTGTTCTACAAGCCTGTCACTCTTTGTTCTACAAGTCTGTCACTCTTTGTTCTGTATGCCTGTCACTCTTTCTTCTATCTGCCTGTCGCTCTTTCTTCTGCCTGCCTATCATTGTGTAGTCTTCCTGTCATTCTTTGTTCTGTCTGCCACTCTTTATTTTGCCTGTCACTCTTTGCTCCTTCTGATTCCTGTTTCATAACTAATACACTCAACATCACGTGTTTGTTACTGCGAGCCTACGATGTGTGACAATTGATTTTTAACGTAATTTACGCAACGTCATGTTTTCGTTATTAGCAGGGAATGACGTATGACAGCCTCCTGACGTCAATAGGGGAGTTTGGACCCTACCAGATTATGGTGGTCACTCTCTTGAGTTTCCAGGACACCAACTGGGCCATCCAGATGGTATCCACTGTTTTTCTATGGCATTTGTCCCTTTCAGGTCAGTCCATATACATTTGTTGTTGTTGTTTTTTCTGTTTGTTTGTTTCTTTCTTTCTTTTTTTGATGTTGGCTGGTTGGTTGGTTGGTTGGTCAACTGTTGTTGTGTAGATGTGATGTTGTTGTTGTAATTATTTGCGTTTGTTCAATATTTTCAAGTACCACGACTATTTTGGTCGATGCGTATGTATACGTTTTCTTCTCACTGACATGACTCACAGGATGGGTAATGTACCATACTTTAAGTGAAGCCCAAGTTGGATTCAGAAAAGAAAGAGGACGCACGGAAGCTATTTTAGCACTTCGTCAACTTTGTGAGGATACATGAGAATACCCGTAATGGATCCACCTCATCTTTGTGGATCAAGAAAAGGCTTTTGACCTTGTAAATTGCATCAAACCTTTGAAAGTCGTACGGATTTAAAGGCTATTTTCTAAACAACATAGAGCAATCTGTGCAAAAATGAGGTCGTAGTAAGATCCCCAACTAGACCTTCCAAGAGGTTCCAAATAATAGCTGGGGTTTGACAAGGGTGTGTTCCATTACCACTCCTTTTCATCATTTACATGGGCAAATAACCAAGACGCAAGTCCTGGTCCAGAACGTCTCACAGAACTATTGTTTGCTGATGACCAAGGGTTGTGAACTAGGACAAAAGACAGCCACAGGAACAAAGAACAACTGTGAAAACTATGGCATGGGAATCAGGCCCAGAAAGACAAGAGACGTAACGTTAGTAGGAAGATCACCAGCAAAACTGGACATCACAAACACAGGGCACATGTTTCACAAACTTCAGAATTTAGGTATAAGAGAAAGTTCTTTAGCAAAGATGGAAAAAATGGACAAAGAAACTGGGACAGAGTCAAAAAGACATTCGATGTGATCAACCAACTTTCACTTCTTCTATTAAAAACAACGTTGCCATGGAAACAAAGCCAAGCTTATCAGTAAACTTTGGACCTACACTGACTTACACGTGGCAGACCTGGACTTTGAATACAACCTTGAAAGAATCATTATTATTTGCGAGATGAGACGTCTCAGAAAAGTAGCGGACATGTTCAGAAGAGGCATGTTCAGAAACAAAGAGATCTAAGAAATGGTTGGAACAGCAGTTTCACTTAGTTTCAATTTCAGTTTCTGTTTGTTTCTCGAGACAGCGTCTACGCTCTGAGTGTAAACTTCATGCGTACTAACACCTTTGATGCTATGTAATGGAGAAGATCCAAAATGATCGTGGAATAAGTTTTGATTGTGCACATAAGTCCAATGAGCAGGCAAGGTAGTCGCAAGGTTGTCAATTATTACATCACACAGCAGCGAATCAAGTGGTTTGGCTACCAGACCAGGATGCCAGTTTACCAGCCAACCCTTCGAGCATGTAACTCCAGACGCTTTGGCTTCAGAGCCAGATGAAGAGCATGGCGGCACCGAATAAACAGTGACAGATAATTGTAGTATCTAGAATATGATTCTGTATCAGGCTTCCAGTCTGGCTATAGACAGCCAGTTTCACCTCCCCACAACAATTGTCAGTACAAGAGAACGGGAAAAGAAGAGTACATGTAGGTATTTGGTGTTATGTATGCGTGTATACACGAAACATTTCAGGCATGATCAGGTCAGCACGAATGTCATCAGTTCCGAAAAATCTCCACCTTTTACCCACCAGGCACAGTTTTGGCAAAATCAACTTTTTATGTGTGTGTGTGTGTGTGTGTGTATGTGTGTGTGTGTGTGTGTGTGTGTGTGTGTGTGTGTGTGTGTGTGTGTGTGTGTGTCTGTGTGTGTGTGTGTGTGTGTGTGTGAGAGAGAGAGAGAGAGAGAGAGAGATTGTGTGTTTGTGTGGGGGGCTTTTGTGTGTATATATGTGTAGGCCTCTGTGTGTATGTGTGTGTGTGTGTATGCATGTGTGTGTGTGTATGCAAGTGTGTGTGTAGGCTTATGTGTGTGACATTGTCAGTACGTGTGTATGTGTTGTGTGTGTGTGTGTGTGTGTGTGTGTGTGTGTGTGTGTGTGTGTGTGTCTGTGTGTCTGTGTGTGCATGTTAGCGTGCGTATTTGATGTGCGAGCGTATTTGTGTTTGTGCAATCGCGCGTGCTTGTGTGTATTCGCATGCTTACGCGTATATGAGAACGAGCTAGATAGAGATGGATAAGTAGATAGATGGACAGACAGACAATCAGATAGACAGTGGAGAGAGAGAGAGAGAGAGAGAGAGAGAGAGAGAGAGAGAAGAGAGAGAGAGAGAGAGAGAGAGAGAGAGAGAGAGAGAGAGAGAGAGAGAGAGAGAGAGAATGTGAGCGTGCTCATTGTATTCTACATTGCTAGTGTATGACAACCTTTCATCACCATCGTTGTGATAAGGATTGAGTGAGTGATAATGATGTTTTTATTTAATACATTGGCCATTGTTTCAACACGTTGTGTTTTGTAGTCCGTCCAATTCATCGTAGAGGTAAGGGTTTACATGCGCGTATTTGATACACATCTGTATCTGTGTTTGTTCATTTTCACTTAGGACTTGTGAAACGCATGTGGTTTCTGTGAAATTAGGCGCCTTAAACGTAGCTAATATTGTGGCTATCACCACTACACGAAGAACAATCTTCAGCCCGTTTTTTTATATTGAAGACATAAGGTAAGAGTGGGGGAAGGGAGGGGGAGGGCAAGGGGGCGGGGAGTGTTGCAGGTAAACGAGGGTTCACCTGTCACCACACATTGTTCACACTACCTCAGGTAATATCTCCCTCCCACCCCACCCCCCCAACCACACACATCCACACAAAAACACACACCAATACACACGCACACACAGATGCACACGCACACACACACGCACGCACGCATGCATGCATATACACACACGCACACGTTACACACACACGCACACACACACACATCGCAAGCCGAGAATGAGAGGAAAGATTAACATGTTTCCAATTTGTTCATTCAACGTATGTAGTTCTGTCTGTCTGTCTGTCTGTCTGTCTGTCTGTCTCTCTTGTTCTTTTTGTCTGTCTGTCTTTTTTTCCTTCTCTCTCTCTCTGTCTCTCTCTCTCTCTTGCTCGCTCGCTCTTTTTCTTTCTCTCCTTCTTCTCTCTCTCTCTGTGTCTCTCTCTGTGTCTCTCTTTCTCCCTCCCTCCCTCTCTCTTTCTATCTCTCTCTTCATGGCAGCTGCTGTGTGCGTTTAATTAACGGAGCGATTGCTCGGAATCAATAAAGAAATTATGCTTTTATGTCATATATCCCCAAAAGGCTGTAGTTTTATGACTTTTTTATCTCCACAATGGAATAAAATATTTTGAATACTAATTGACTGCCTTTTAATTAAGGATGTTTATGTATTTTATCTAGCGTGTTAATTAGTCGAACATTCACTTTTTCCCCAAGATATTTTTGTAAACACATTTTGAACTGCAGCATGGCTATTTATGTTGTTGGCCGCTGCTTTGAGGTTTTTACCTTAAAAAAGTTTTTTTTATCAACAATGATTTCTGAACATGTGTATTGCTTTAAATTTGTGATGGTGTGCTGTGGGTGTGTTTGGATATTACTTTCCTCTTCCTCTGATGAATTCTGCACAAAAGGAAAAGTATAACTGGTTTGGAAGCATCGGATTGTCTCATTCATCATCATCATCATCATCGTCATCATCATCATCGCTTGGACATATGCGCTCCACCCAAGTCCGCCAACAATTGTCTGACATATTTCCTAAGCCTGCACAAAACCCTATGCGCTTGCAAGGTCTTTAAACGGGGAAAGGGGAGAGGGGACTCTTCAAACACTAAGCTGACAGACACCACCAAAATGATGGAAACATTAAGGTGGGAAGCGAACAGACCAGTTTTTAATGTTGCGGGCTTGGATTGAACTCAAGAAATCAAATCTTGAGTCCATGGCTCTACCAACTAGCCCGCCTTGCTGTTATTAAGCATGTCTGTAGTGGGGCTGGGCCGTCATTACGTATCATTATCATTATCATTTTCGATAAATGGGTTAGTCGATTATGTCATGCAGCAAGTCTGAGTTTTACATTGAGTGAAAGGCATCGTTTGTTTTAGAAGCATAGCCATTTTTTTTTATTCATTCATTTTCTTTCTTTCTTTCTTTTTTTTTTTCTTTCTTTCTTTCTTTCTGTCTGTCATTCTTTCTTTCTTTCTTTCTTACTTATTTATTTATTTATTTATTTATTTATTTATCTATCTATGTATTTTTTCATCTATTTATTGATATTTCGTTTTGTTCTTGCCTTGTTTTCTTTTGTGTTTTAGTTTAGACAGTTCATTTTGTCTTTGTTGTTGTTGTTGTTGCCCTTTTTTGTTTTATTTTTGGCCAGAAAAATAATCCTTTCTGGGGGGGTGGGGATAGGGGGCAATAACAAACATATGTTTTATTTTGTAGTCGGTTTTCTCTTACTGTCATCGTATGAATGTATGTATGTATGTATGTAAGTATGTATGTATGTATGTATGTATGTATGTATGTATGTATGTATGTATGTATGCATGCATGTATGTATGTATGTATGTATTATGTATGTTTGTATGTATGTGTATGTATGTATGTATGTACTATTTATGTGTGTTTGTATGTACGTTGTATGTCATACAATCAACTGTATAGACGTTGCGGTATTTTTATCTAAATGTAAATTTAAATGAGAAACTTAAAAATCAAAACAGAATTAAAAGACCATTTGTGTTATCGTATGCATTCCCTAGGATACCTTAGTTTTACTAATCCAATATATGATGTGATCACATGTAACTCATAGGTGACTAGTCTTGGGTTAGGAGCGTGATTGTGATGTGGTAACCAATAAAACATGTCAGCATATAAAAGCAGGAAGTAAATAGGGAATAGTGATGTTAGATGTCACTCTAAAAAACTATTGTATACGGAAGTAATGGAGAATGTAAAAATTTAATGGCAAGCTACTAATTACAGCAGATGCTCGCTTTTGATTTGTGTTTAATGTTATACTATTTTAGGTTATAATATGACCATGCACTGTTGTTCCAATATATTTTTTGTTGCACAAAACAAAATAAATGTATTTTGAAAAGTATCAAAAGACAACAACTGAACCTATCTCTATTTTGAAATCATGACAATAAAACAACTGAACTGATCTCTAAATCTGAGGCTGATTCAAATTAAACAGTGTTTGATAAAGTGGTTTTTTGTTTAGACTTTATGCTGATGAAAATAAGATCTAAAACTATAGCGTACGCGATGGAGAACGAAAAGAAAAGAAGAGAAAGGAAGATGCCCCTACTAAATGAGTATGAATTATTGGAAAGAACGATAACAACGTAACCCAAAGAAAGAAAATAACCAAAAGTCGTTTTGTTGCCTGAAACAAAATGTATCAATTTGTCTAAGGCTAGGATGGTTGCAAATGGTGAAAACACAAATATTTTTAAGGTCATGAAAAAAGAAAACCTATGGCAGTCAAAGAAAACAAGAAAAGACAAGGGTTGTGGACAAGGATGGAGAACGCAACAAAAGACCAAAAAAAGAAATAAAGAACGAAGTGAGCACTTAATAGACAACAATATAAATTAAATGAACTCATTTAAAAATGTGACACAGAGGACGTGGTAAATGAAAAATAGCTCAACATTTTGTGGAAGTGAAGACATCTCTTTGAAGATGAAATTCACTTTGAAAAAGAGCAAGATATGTGTTAAAATACACAGAATGGAAACATCCAGGAAAGGATAGCTTTAGTGCCGAGTTTTCAATTTTTTGGTTGGGTGAAGTGGGGATAGTTTGCCCATTTCATGTTTAGAGAAAGCGTTTAGATATATTTTGCAACACAGGAAATAAGCTTGATAATCTGCAATAAAAGCAAAACAAAAATTAGCTTTTGATAAAATGATATCTGGAGACGACACACTCAGCATATCAGTAAACACTTTGAAGTTGAGAGACCTGAATTGCCTACACCAACAAATCTAAATACATAAAAAAAATATCTACAATCAAAAGATAAAACATGCCCTACAAAACTCAAAACACATTTATAAAAAATCCTGAGACCAGATAATATACCCCTCTCCCCCCCCCCCCCCAAAAAAAAAGAGAAAATACTTGGAGCTTTAGTCTTTTAACCCTTAGACTCCCGCACTCTATCTCCAAGTGCAAAACCTTAACCCTTTGACTCCCTCACCCTATCCACCAGTTTCCACCAGCTTCCTGCAGGAAGCTGGTAGGTAGGGTGAGGGAGTCAAAGGGTTAAGTTTTGCTTTGCTGGCATTGCTGATAATGAAGGATGCTGGTGGACACAGTGGGGAGACAAAGGGTTAAAGCAGACAAAACACGAGATCTGATCAATCATGTATACGACACAGGGCGTTTTTCAAAAGACACTAAAGCTTTAATCACTCTTGGAAAAAAAAAAAAAAAAAAAGAAAGAAAAACAAGGGAAGCAAATGTTGAGACTATACAACAGGCAGCCTCATGTCACATGTAACAAGTTGTTTTCGTAAAAATAGATGACAAAGTCAGATACATAAAGGTTTAGCCTCACAGCTGACAACAAAACCAAAACGATACCTTTTATTTCAACATTTTGGCTCAAAAGCAACACAAATCACAAACAGATGCGTATGCATGTTTCATGAATTATGACAAAACGTTTCACTGTTTGCAACCCAAAGAACTCTTCACAGTTTTTGGAGAAGCTAAAACAGACATACAGATTATTTCTAGTAAAACCAAAAGGCAGCTATAAAAAAATACCCCAAAATTTCAGATCCCTCGAAATGTTAAAGAAGTGTGTGACAGAGTTGTGTTTTGTCCATGTATTCGTTTAAAATTCGTAACTTAAAAAGACACAACAGCTTGAGGGCCATACTATCAACGAGATAAACATCATCCAGCTCCTCTAAGCCGACGATACAGCGTCACTAACATACAGCAACGATATCAAGGACAACGCACACAAAAAAGCCATTGACTGTGCACTCTAATGCACTTTAACAGATGGTTATGTAAATAACACGCTGAAAAATGTCAAACGATTTATCATCTGACATATATAATTTATGTATGTATTTCATCACCATCATCATCATCACCATGTGTTCTGCCGCTTGGCGTTGGCGATCATGGCCCTCCATAGTCATCTATCCCTTGTCGCCGCAAGCACATCTTCCACCCTCTTATCTTTATTTTCTCCCTGGGTCTACCTGGTGTACTCTTCCCCAGCTTTCCTGTTGTGACCAGGTGCTCTAATTACCCTTTCCTCATAAAATGACCTATGAATGTTGCTTGTCTTTTCCTAATATTCCTTAATCAACGATCTTCTTGCGTCTGCCTCCTCTTGACTATCATTCATTCTTTTAGGTATATATAATATATATATATATATATTTATATATATTTATTGTGTGTGTGTGTGTGTGTGTGTGTGTGTGTGTGTGTGTGTGTGTTTGTGTGTGTGTGTGCGTATCTACTCTATCTATTTATCTATCTATCTACTACTCATCTAATTATGTATACCTCCCTCTCTCTCCATATATACATATATATATATATATATATACATATATATATATGTGTGTGTATATGTATGTATATATATAATATATATATATGTATCTATATATGTATATATATATATATACAATATATATATATATATGTATCTATATATGTATATATATATATGCGTGTGTGTGTGTGTGTGTGTGTGTGTGTGTGTGTGTGTGTGTGTGTGTGTGTGTGTGTGTGTGTGTGTGTGTGTGTGTGTGTAAAATGATATACTTAGATATCTGTCTCTATATACATGATATATTCTATTATGAATTTTCTATGTATCTATCTATCCATCTATTTATGTATCTATGTATCTATGTATCTATGTATCTATGTATCTATGTATCTATCTATGTATCTATCTATCTATGTATATATGTATATATGTATCTATGTATCTATATATCTATCTACCTATCTATCTGTCTATCTATCTATCTATCTATCTATCTACATACACATCATATGTATTACATATAATACAGACTAGATCTGCGGGCTTTGTGGGTTGGCTTCCCACCTTGCCTTTGATAACATGCCACGAGTTCTTTAAATGAAAGATGCTCCCAGGATTCACCGAAAGGGGGAGAGAATGATGAATCCATCGGCACTGACTCCATCACGACTGGAAACGCACAACGGACCATGATTAATGACCAGTTGGAATTTCCGTGTGCGTGTGGAAGGAGATTCACCACCAAACGCGGCATGAAGATCCACAGGACAAAAATGGGCTGTTTGAAGACACATACGAACCAGCAGCAGCGCACTGCGATAGCAGGTGAGACGTTGGATGACCAAGGCCAGGAATTAAACCATAGTGTCAAGGACATCCACGCTGACGGTTCTGATGCGGAGTTTGCACAAGCTCTTAACGCCAAACGTGGAAAACTCAATTTGCCGCCTGCCGGTGCAAAAGAACAATGGGAGAAATTAGATGAGGAACTTGTCCTTAAGCTGAATGCGCTAATAGGGAACAGTACGCTGGAACACAAACTTGACACATACGGAGACATCATATACTCTATCTGCAGGGACACTTATGGAGTGAAGCAGCCAAAGACAAAAACGCCTCCCCAGAAATCCAGAAGACAGCAACAGATGGAGAGCATCTGGAGGGAGAAAAGGAAGCTTAAAAAGCGAATGAAAACTGCCTCAGAATTCGAGAAGCAAGGGCTCCTGGAACTCTGGAAAGATCTGAAGGCCAAACACAATGCTCTCAGCAAAGTGGAATCAGCAAGGCGAAGAAAGAGCAAAAAGAAGAAGACTCAAGATCGTTTCTTCAAAGATCCCTTTGACTTTGCAAGAAAGCTGTTTGAACAACCCAAATCAGGGACTCTCACAGTGGGCAAGGAAACCCTAGAGCAGCATCTCAGGGAAACATATTCCGATTCTCAGCGCGAGGCACCACTTGAAATCCAGAATCTGGTTTGGCCTGCAGCGCCAGAAGGAAAATTCAATAACAAACCACCAACACTGGATGAAGTGAAGAACGTAGTAAAGAAAGCCAGAGCCAAGTCAGCACCTGGACCAAACGGAATACCATACCTGCTCTACAAGAAATGCCCAAAAGTGCTCGAGTGGCTCCACAAGATGATTCGATCAGCATGGAGGAACCAGAAGATCAGCGACCAATGGATGAGAGCTGAAGGAGTGTACATTCCGAAGGAGCAGAACTCCAGCAGCATCAATCAGTTCAGGCCAATATCACTTCTGAACGTCGAGGGGAAAATTTCTTCTCTGTTATGGCAGCAAGATTGACAAAATACCTGACTGAAAACAAGTATCTGGATATGTCAGTCCAAAAGGGAGGCATACCAGGAATGCCTGGATGCTTGGAACATGCCACGTTGATTTGGGATGCCATCCAAAAAGCAAGAACAAAGAAGAGAGACATTGACGTAGTTTGGCTTGATCTGGCGAATGCATATGGATCAGTTCCACACGATATGATCCAGCTGGCTCTTGAAATGTATCACATCCCAGAAAACATCCGAACAATGCTGAGGAAGTATTTCCAAGGGTTCTCAATGCGGTTCTCTACCAAAGAATACACCACGGACTGGATAGACCTAGAGGTGGGCATTGCAATGGGCTGTGCAATCTCTCCCATACTGTTCGTGTTGGCAATGGAAGTCATCTTGAAAGCTGCAATGAAGAGTTCAGGTCCAGTGAATCTGGGAGATGGATACCAGATGCCTCCTCTGAAAGCTTTCATGGATGACACAACAGTCTTGTCCACGGATGAGGAAGAGACACACCAAATCTTAAAGCAGCTGGATGAGCTGGTGGCCTCTTCAAGAATGAAGTTCAAACCTAAGAAATCCCGAAGTCTCTCACTGCGAAAAGGAAAAGTGGCAGATTCAGTCAAATTCATGGTAGCCAACCAAGCCATCCCCACTGTCACAGAAGAGCCAGTAAAAAGTCTCGGAAGATGGTATGATGACTCCCTGAAAGACACACAAAGGGGATGTGAAACCAAGCAAACAGCAGAAGAAGGCCTGAAGAAAATAGATAACTGCGGACTGCCAGGCAAATACAAAGTCTGGTGTCTACAGTTCATGCTGATACCAAAGCTGCTGTGGCCACTGCTAATCTATGACATTTGCACCAGCACAGTCGAAGCAATGGAAGCCAAAATCAACAAATACACAAGAAAATGGCTCGGTGTCCCACCTGGTCTCACTGATGTTGCATTCTACTGTCGTCAAGCAATGCTGAAGTTACCTCTCAAATCCATAGTGGAGGAATACAAAGTTGGAAAAGCAAGACTGTTGAGCATGCTGGAGGAATCGGAAGACAATATCGTGAGATCAGTTCATCCAAAGCTGAGAACTGGTAGAAAGTGGAAAGTCCAAGAGGCTGTAAACAATGCCAAGAGAAACCTCAGCATCAAAGAAATAATTGGACACACGCAAACCAAC
>CM060314.1:15643734-15658734 GCA_030674185.1 Monoplex corrugatus | reverse complement strand
ACTGACACTTTTTAAACACAGCAAGTGCTACCTCGGTGGAGGCGTCTACCAGCGCATAAGAACACTGGGGCTGTGTCCAAAGCCCCGCACTGCGCGATCCTATCGTGGTGGACGTCTCCACCGTCTTTGGCACAACCTGCCTCCTGCCCGACGCCACTTTTCGTCTTCTGCTTCTTCGTCTCCTCCACTGCCCCTGCCCTCGACCTCACTGCTGTTAACTTCGTCTCTTCTCTGCCATCTTCACCTTCGCCTTCTATCCTGATAGTACCGCCTTCACCTTCTGTCCCGCTGGTGCCGCCTTCAACTTCTGTCCCGCCGGTGCCGCCTTCACCTTCTGTCCCGCCGGTGCTGCCTTCGTCTTCTGTCCCGCCGGCGCTGCCCTCGTCTTCTGTCCCGCCGATGCTGCCTTTGTCTTCTATCCCGCCGGTGCCGCCTCCGTCTTCTGTCCTGCGGGTGCCGCCTTCGTCTTCTGTTCCGTTGTTGCTGCCTTCGTCTTCTGCCCCGCTGGTGTCGCCTTCGTCTTTTGTCCCGTCTGTGCCGCCTTCGTCGCCACCTCGGCCACCGCCATATGACTGTGATAAACTAAAACTATGCCTTTTTAACGCTCAGTCAACATGTAAGGATGGCAAAGCCGAAGTCATTGCTGACTTTATCGCAGATGAGCATGTTGACATTGCTTTTATCACAGAGACATGGCTTAACCCCCTTGGTCATGAACCTATACATACTAGCCTCACTCCGAGTGGTTACAGGCTTGCTTCATCCCGGGTGGCGGTATCGCCATCCTCTACAACGACTCACTCCATTCCCGCCTATCTTTCTCGCAGTCTCTGCCTTTCTCCCATCCTTCTTTCGAGCACGTTGAAGTATCCTTCCAATCCATCCCTCACCCCATCATCTTCTCCTGTGTCTATCGACCCCCACCTAGCTCTGCCAACAAACTCACCACATCCACGTTTCTCTCTGACTTTGACCAACTGCTTGACCACTACTGCCTCTTACCTGGAAATCTCATCATTCTAGGTGACATCAATGTCCACTATGACAACACGCACCGTTATGACACAAGACATATCATCAACTCTCTGTCCAATCACAATATGACTCAACACATTTCTGAACCAACCCATCAAAAAGGCCACATTCTTGACTGGATCATTTCTCGTGATCACCACAATTCAGCTACTGACAATTGCTTTGTTCTTTCTACCCGTCTAACTTCAGCCCTTCCATCTGACCACTCTGCAATTCTCTGTTCTCTTGACATTTCTCCTCCTTCCCGTACCACGCACACAGTGACTCGACGCAATCTCAAATCTATCGACCTCTCCACATTTTCATCTGATGTCTCCCGTCTCCTTTCTGAAAAGTCACATAACCTTGCCGATGAATTCTATACTACTCTCCACCATCTTCTGGACACTCATGCTCCAGCCACAACCCGTCTTTTACCTGACCGCCCCCCTACCCCCTGGCTCACTCATGAGATTGCCTTTGCAAAACGTGCCCGCCGCAGAGCAGAACGCCACTGGCGCAAATCCAAACTCACTGTACACGGGCAACTTTTCCAAGCCTCTAAAACAAAAGTATCCACCATTATTGCATCTGCAAAAACAAGCTATTTCCAAACCAAAATCCTGAATGCCTCTTCTTCAAAAGAACTCTTTACAACCATGAATCATCTCCTTGGCACACGAAAAGATTTACCTCTCCCAACAAAACATACAAATGAAGAACTCCTATCTGTATTCTCCAAGTATTTCACCACCAAAATACAAACCCTGTCAACCATGCCCACCTGACCCTTCCTTCTCTGGCACACCTCTTACTACTTTTACCCCAGTCTCACAAGAAGAAATTCTCAACACAATCAGATCCATGTCGTTCAAAACCTGCGAACTGGATCCTCTTCCAGGTTCTCTCTACTCCGACTGTCTCCCTACTCTCCTCCCATTCATCACTGACATCATCAACACTTCTCTTCAAACTGGAACTGTCCCAGATTCTTTCAAGTCTGCTATTGTTCACCCTCTCCTCAAGAAACACAATTTAGACCCAAATGAACTGAAAAATTACCGGCCTATCTCTAATCTCTCTTTCTTGTCAAAACTCCTTGAAAAAGTCGTCCTCAACCAGCTGAACTCTCACCTGTCTGCCAACAATCTCCTCAATCCTTTCCAGTCAGCCTACCGCCAGTGCCATAGCACTGAAACTGCCCTACTACACATTCTCAACAATCTCCTCCTTGCAACTGATACTGGCAAAGTCTCTCTCCTCACACTCCTTGATCTGTCTGCAGCCTTTGATACCATTGACCATGGTATTCTCCTTTCTAGACTTCATCATACTTTTGGCATCTCTGACATTGCTCTGTCCTGGTTCACTTCATATATATCAAACAGAAAACAAACTGTTCTCATAAATGGCACTTACTCTCAACCTGCATACCTGACCTGTGGTGTTCCACAAGGATCTGTCCTTGGCCCTGTTCTTTTCACTCTTTACACCTCCCCCTGTCCACCATCATCAACTCCCACTCTATAAAACACCACTTCTATGCTGATGACACCCAACTTCAAGACAGTGACTCACCTGATAATATACAGCGCCTGTTGACTCGCACCACTGTGTTTACTCGGACATTAAGAACTGGATGACACACAATAGACTTCAGCTTAATGACAAGACAGAAGCTATTCTCATCGGCACCCGTCAGAAACTCTCTCAGCTGCCTCCTCTTTCTCTCCCATTATGTAACACATCAGTCCCAATTTCTGATTCAGCTAAAAACCTTGGTGTCTGCCTTGACTCTACCCTCTCCATGAACAACTTTGTTTCTCAAACTGCCAGATCTTGCTACTATCATCTCCATCGTATAAGCCTGATCAGGAAGTATCTCTCTGTCGAAACAACTGCAAAACTCGTTCTCTCCTTCATAATGTCTCGCATTGACTATTGCAATTCACTCCTGTCTGGTCTTCCTGCCTCCACCATTCACATCCTACAGCGCATTCAAAACAATGCTGTACGCCTTGTACTCAAAAAGAAAAAAAGCTGACCACATATATCTTCTCCTGGCACAATTTCACTGGCTTCCTGTATCAAAGCGCATACAGTACAAACTAGACACCATGTGCTACAAACGCCTCAATAACGCAGCCCCCGATTACCTGTCAAGCCTACTTGAGATCTATGTTCCCTCACGTACCCTCCGCTCTGCCTCCGATTCTCTGACTTTTTGCTTTCCACGCACTAAGCTCAATACCTATGGTTCACAAGCCTTCTCTGTTTCTGGTCCACTCTCCTGGAACAAACTTCCTCTCTCAGTCCGTCAGCAACCTACTTTTGTCTCCTTCAAGTCCGCTCTCAAAACTCACCTTTTCTCCTCTGCATAAAATCCTAACCTCACTCAACCCCCCCCTCCCTCTGCAGCCTGTCTCCGCTCGGAGGGGAATCACATTGTTATAATATATAATTGTATATGATATGCTCTATAATTTTCCATTGCTTTTATTCTTGCTTTTATTGCTTTTATTCTTTCTCCCCATTTATAGCCATGCGTGTGTGTGTGTGTGTGTGTGGTGTGTGTGTGTGTGTGCGTGCGTGCGTGTGTGTGCGTGCGTACGTGCGTGCGTGCGTGCGTGTGTGTCTGTTTCAGCGCTTAGATTTGATTTTATCAAGATTTTGCGCTATATAAAATATTGCAATTGTAAAAGTGCGTTTTGGGCTCTAAGGAAATGAGATATGCAGAAGCAAATTTAGGTAATATAGACCCGTTTTCGTGTATGTTTTAGTGTCCTTAGTTATGTTTAAATTTGTATTCAGGTATGTTTTTTTTTTAATCCCCTGTGTGATAAATTGGATGGAATTGTCAACGCCAGTGGCATTTCCTTAGATTATGTGCGGAATGCATTGATATGTCTGCTTAATTTTCTATTCCTTTTTTCCCGTTGAAGTACTGTGTGTGTACTGAAATGGTTCTACGCGGTCGGCTGGGCTTTAAGAAGCAAAAAGAATAAGTGACATGTCAGTACTGTCAGTACCTTGTCCGTGCCGTGTCAGCGACATGTCAATACTGTCAGGTGTCAATGACATGTCATTAACTCACCGATGATGTCATGTCTTTCAGAGTAGGCTAAGGGGATGTCAATGATGATATTATACTGTTTCAGTTGGGGCAGGAAGACTTCATGTATGACAATATGCTATCTCACAGTAGGGTAAAAAGAGGTCACCGATAACGTTATACTGTTTCAGGTTAGTTTGGAAGACGTCAGTGATGGTTTTACACTGTTTGTACATGGGATAGGAAGACGTCACTGATAAGTTTACAGGTTTTTAGAAAGGTCAATGATAATTTATGGCGTTTTCAGACAATAAGTGATGATGTCATGGATGAAGTATTATTGTTCAAGGTGACGTCATTGTTCATGCCAGTACTGTTTTCAGGTGGGCCGGAAGACTTCAGTGATGCTGTTCACGTGGATGAACATTGTCGTGACGATTGTGATGAACTTTGTGCGTCATTACGTCATGCTGGTCATTCTATCCTTTTTCGTAGGCCTGTCGGCGCTGGGATGCCTGTGTCCTGGCTTTGTTCTGGGTAAGTATATTATTTGGCGTGTACATTTTTAAATGGATTATTCCCGCTGTACCTATGTTATCTGATTAATCTGGTAGCTGTATAGCTGATTTTGGCAGATAACCCGTGTGTTGTCTTTGCTGCAAGAGGCCGCACTTAAGTACAGAGTTATTCTGACGTGATTCGCGGCCATGTGAATTCTTAACAGAAAATTGGGAGGCGAACGATGTGTCTTTAGCCAGACAAGATTTTAATGAATAGTTTGGAGCTTACTGTCTGGAAAGATTCAGAACTCTTAGACAATTCCGTATGCGTTCCACCCAAATTGCCAGCAGACTTTTTTTCAGCGTATGTCTCACTCTCTTTGTCTCTTTCTTTCTCTATCTGTCTGTCTGTCTGTCGCTGTCTGTCTCTCTCATTCCCTCTCTCTCTACTACCACTACTACTATTACTACTACTACTACTACTACTACTACTACTACTACTACTACTAACTACAACTACTACTACTGCTACTACTACTACTGCTGCTAGTACTACTACTACTATTATTACTTTCATTAATATTATTATTATTGTTATTATTATCATTATTATTATTATTATATATTATTTTATATTATTATTATTATTATTATAATTATTATCATCACCATCATCACCATCATCATCATCATCATCGTTATTGTTATTATTATTATTGTTATTATTATTATTATTATTATTATTATTTATGTTATAGGAATGGAGATATTAGGTCCTTCTAGACGGCTTTGGGTGACAGTATTTCCGGGGTGCCTGTTTGGTGTGGGAACGGCACTGGTGGCTCTTCTGGCCTACTACCTGAGGGACTGGCACCATATCCAGCTGGCCTGCACCATCGGTACTCTGCCCTACCTGGCGTATTGGTGGTCAGTTGCACACACACACAATCACAAACACAAACACATACGCATGCATACACGCATACATACGTACATACATACATACATATGCATACATACATACATACATACATACATACATACATACATACATACATTCATACATACATACATACATGCATACATACATGCATACATACATACACGATACATTAGATACATGCGTACCAACCATACGTGATCATGAAACATGCATACATGTGCAACTGACATAGTCACCGACACATGCAACTACAGGAGAAATACAGAGAACAAAAAAAGCCCCTTTAGATCGGCTTTATTGACCTCACCAAGGAATTTGATCTAGTCAGCAGGAATGGACTGTTCAGCATTCTCCTGAAAATAGTACGCCTCTCAAATCTGCACAGCCTGATCAGATCATTCCACGACGATATGAAGGCAACCACCAAGTAATAGGGCAGCACGTCCGAACCCTTTGACATCAGAATTGACTTCAAACAAAGGCTGTGTCCTTACTCCTACCCTGTTTCGGCAATTTTTTCTCCATACACCTGAAGCATGCTTTTGGGATTGCAACGGAATAAGTGTACCTACGCACCAGATCAGACGGGCTATTCTTCAACCTCGCAAGACTGAAAGGAAAGACAAAGGTGCTCAAGACCATTATCAGAGACCTGCTGTTCGCCGATGACACTGCTGTTACCTCACACACTGAGCCACAATGCCAGTGCCATATAGATAGATTTTCCAAAGCCTGCAAAGACTTTGGTCTGACCACAGCCTGAAAAAAGACGAATGTGCTGAGCCAAGACGTGGACACTCCGCCTGTCATCACCATCGACAACTACGAACTTGATGTCATCCACCAGTTTACATATCTCGGGTCCATGATCAACAACAATCTGTCCCTCGGTGTCGAATCGCGTTTAGGAGAGCCAAAAGCTGACAACTCCGACCAAGATGGCAGTGTACAACGCCTGCATCATCAGCACTCTGCTGTAAGGCAATGAAACATGGACAACATATGCCAAGCAGGAGCAGAATATGAACAGCTTTCACTTGCCCTACCTTTACCGTATCCTTGGTTTCAAGTGAAAAGACAAAATATCAAACTCCAAAATCCTAACATGTGCTGGTCTCCCCACCATGCACACACTGCTCCGACAACGCAGTTGCGCTGGCTTTGTCATGTGCGCCGGATGGAAGATGGAGATGTCCCAAAAGATATCCTTTATGTCTGCAAGCGTGGTATGAAAGCTTTGGTCATCTACACAGAGAGCTGAGAAGACACAGCAGCCGACCGCAACAGATAGTGCAGTGTGCTCCAGAAACAACAAAGATCGGGGGAAAAGAAGATCCAGACCATAGCTGAGGAAAAGAGAGTCAGGCGGAAAGCAGGCTCCTGTGAAAGTAATCCCATGACCAGCATCGATACATGCTTCCAATATCGCAGAAACTGCCTTTCCCGCATTGACCTTACCAACCACAGCCGACGCTGCTCCAGAGGCGTCAACTCGACTCAGCACAACACTAGGGTGCATCATCCGTAGCCGACGCCGATTGACGGAAGCCTACTGCTACTACATTGGTGATATACTACTATTCATAATCTAACATCTGCGTTTCATGTCTCTTCCTGTTCCCACGCCTACCAGATTCTTGGCACCGGGCACAATCTACTCCCTTATCTCTTGGCTCTTGCCCTGTGCCTTCTTCAGAACAGGGCTATACCGATATAGCATGGCCACTTCTCAAAATTGCAGAACTTATCTCACTTCCCTTTTGACATCACAGTTGCCTCCCCTCTCCCCTTTTCTTACTACTGCTCATGATGACATGGGCATTCCATCTCTTACCCACTGGACGAGGCGGCAGGGAAGTTTTTAGTCCCGTTTTTATTATCCATTGTTTGGTGTCTGTGATTTGTCTGTGACCGTGCGTTCGCGCTTGACAAAGGCTAGTTGGCCGAAAATTTGCGCTTGTTTTGTTTTGTGTTGTCTTGTTGGAGATGCGCTTACATTGATTTTCTTGTTCTTCTGGTTTGTATCTGCTTATCTATAAATGAAGTTTGACTTTTTTGGTTAGTCTTCATAGCGTTCATACGTTACTGTCTGTATGTTTATCTATAAATGAACATTTATTCATTTTCGTTAGTCTTTTGGAATGTAATATTTTGCCTGTTTTTTCAGTGACCTAATGTATTTGCATAGGTGTACGTGCTTGCGTGTTATATGGTAACACTCACATATGCAACACTATTTCTTAAGAACACAAAATTGTCAATGTTGTTAAAAGATCACAATTGTCAACACAAAGGATGTCTGCAGATATTTAATTCCTCTATGCCATTGCAATGTAGCCGAGGTTGTTTCAACGACAGACTGTTACTAATATAAGATATAAAACCAATATGCTAGGTAGGACTTCAAAACCTTGCCAACACATAGGGACTATAATGTGCAGGTTGTAAGGCTTATGCCGTGATCGTTTTGGATTTTACCCGTCACATGACATCAGTGGTGCCAGTGCATATGGAATTCATTCTGAGCGCAGGGACGTTATCTTGAAAAACGAAAACTGAAACTGAAACTTACTTATTTTTGTCGCAGGTTGATTCCAGAGTCCCCCCGCTGGCTGCTAAGTAAGGGCCGTGTGACAGAGGCCGAGAAGGTGTTAGCCATGTTCGCACGTGCCAACAAAACGACCTTGCCCCCTGGCGCTCTTGACAAGCTCCAGATCAAGGACACACCTCAGGTGTCACTCCTAGGGGTTTTCTGCAGCGCCTACAAGTTGCTGGGAAGACATATCATCATCTTTGTCTCCTGGTTTGTTTTCTTTTGTTTTTGGTTTTCTTTTGTTTCTGCTGTTTTGTTTTGTTTTTCTTGTTTTGTATGTTTGTTTACGTTTTGCTTTTTGTTCTGCCCCATCTTCTGCACCACGCCTGGTTCGTTGTTTCCGCACTGTTCGTTTACTTTTCGTGTTTAAATGTCTTACGTTATTTGCTATGTGTCTACTGTATGTAATATATTTTTTTGCAGTGTTCTTTTTTCCTGCTGTTGTAGAGCATATAAATAAAATATCACCTGTTCAACGAACATCAGGGAACTTTGCTGCATTTTTCACAAACGTTTGTTGTGTATTTGTTCATTGCTATCTTTTGTCTACACTTTACAAAGCTCAGTTAGCCAAAAATTTGCACATGTCCTGTTTTGTTATTTGTTATATTAAATACGCGTTCTCATTCTAATTTTGTGTGTTTCCGATGCATACAAATTAGCTACGGCAGACGAGTAAGTTGTCCTATCATCTTACGAGTTTATTTCTCCAACACGCCACCAAATCTAGCAAAATTGAAGTTACCATGAGAGCAGTACATGAAAGGACACAGACTCGGGGGCAAGTTTGTCCACAACGGTATGATGATGAGGATGCATAATAATGATAATGCTGTAAGGCTCCATACAAAATAAATTCAAACTAGGACTGAGTGACAGTGCTGCATTTCACACTTCCTTTCATAATACGATAACTTGGCCAAAATGAAGCCCGAAAGATAGGACACATGTTTCGTCGGCAAGGGTATTTTAACCCTTTGACTCCGCACCCTATTCATTAAATGCAAAAACTTAACAGTTTGAATCCCTCATCCTATCCACTAGTTTCCTGCAGGAAACTGGTGGATAGGATGAGAGAGTCAAAGGGTTAAGCAACACACACTATGTCGTATTCGTGAAGCGGATGGGAATTGGATAGTGGATGAGAACTGATGGTGATGATGTCTGTCCTTTAAGTGTGCTTACAGCAACTGTGGTGGAATCCCCGTCCTCATTCTTGCATAGCGCTACTCTCCAAACTCATTTTGACACACTGTGCTTTACGTATGATCAGACTGTTTAATATAGCTCGGAGAACTCAAGCTGTTAGGCAAGCTGACCATAATCAGTTGTATTGTTGCACAGTCCGAGTCTTTGGTGAGCGTGCAAGCTGGGGGTTTCTATAAACCATCAACGGAGGTGACCTTCAGAATCTGTAACGTGCATATGTGATATTCTGCATCCTTATACACCCGAACAGACTTTTAGCATCGGCAGGTCTACACACATCTTGAACTGAGAGATCTGAAAAATGTGCACTCTTTGCCCAAGAGTCGGCGGATCGAACACAGGATCTTCCGGTCTGAATTCCGATATTTACCCACTTGACTACCGCGCCAGTCATCAGCCCAAAAGACTTTTGGTGAAGGTTAGATGGAGGACGATACACACCTGACCAGTCCTGCATTGAACCTGTACATTCTCACAACTTCTTGTTTCTCAGATCAGGAACAATAGACCAGCAAATAGGTACGGAACAAGACCAATACTTTGGATATCCCACAGGAATCGCTTCTGGCGACAAGTAAAACAGCTCAAGCTGCTTGGTTTAATCATGTCATCTGCCATGACACACTTTCCAGGGACTTTTCCTAGGGTTCCGTCGCTTAGGTTGATAGACAAACAATTGAACGACCAGTATCACAAACTGGACCAGTCTCAGCATAATCTAGCCGCTGGCCACTGTCTCACACCCATCCCGTCCCCACCTCTGACAGGACAGAAATGGAAGATCCTGTCCGCAGTTGAAATCATAATGTAGATGACATATACTTGTCAAGTGGTGTTCCTCTCAGATGCCTTCTCTGTTGACTGGCCCCTGGAGAATGATAAGCTCTATTACCTGATCAAGCCATCCAGCAAGGCAGCAGAACGAGAAGAATAGTTCTTCAGATGATTCCCGCTGACTGTAGGATACCAGAAAAGAAAATGGCAAATGAGCTAGCATGAAAAGAGGAGCTCAGGGAGATCAACCAAGATAGCAGCGTCAGCTACAGCGAG
This sequence comes from Monoplex corrugatus, assembly GCA_030674185.1. NCBI lineage: Eukaryota > Metazoa > Mollusca > Gastropoda > Littorinimorpha > Ranellidae > Monoplex > Monoplex corrugatus. The sequence goes on along the minus strand of CM060314.1, from coordinate 15,648,373 downwards.
AACAGAAGCATTATTAGATCGCTCTTTTAAGACAGGAACAACTACCATCTTTAGTTCAAAGAGCGGCAAGATGTCCTGATGCGTCTCCACATCGGTCCAAACCAGCTCAACGCCTGTATGAACGCCAAGCTCAATCTGATGTCTTCACCAACCTGCCCCTTCCAGCAAGAGAAACCAGACAGCCCAAACACACATTGTGGCGATGTCGCCTTCATCAAGCGGAACAACTAGAAGGCATGGCTGCCTGAGGTTCATCTGAACAACAAGCTCTAAGGCAGTCCGCAGGAACTGGTAAGAACTGTTACATTCGTCGCCAGATAAGACCTCAACCCTGTAAACAGTGAATTACAGAAGACGAAGAAGGCTGTTGTTACCATCCATCTCTCCACCACCCCCAGTCCCAACGACCACACAGCTCACAAGATTATATTTCACAAAATGCCACAGAAATTCCAGCTTGACACTAAACGAAAGTACACGCAAACAAACTAACAAACAACTCACAAGATTATACTTGGCAAAATGCCACAGAAAATCCAGCTTGACAGTAAATCAAAGTACACGCTCACAAACTAACAAACAGCTCACAAGATTCTGTTTGGCAAAATAACAGAAAATCCAGCTTGACAGTAAATAAAAGTACACGCACATAAACTAACAAACAGCTCACAAGATTACACTTGGCAAAAAGCCACAGAAAATCCAGCTTGACAGTAAATAAAAGTACACGCACATAAACTAACAAACAACTCACAAGACTATACTTGGCAAAAAGCCACAGAAAATCCAGCTTGACAGTAAATCAAAGTACACGCACATAAACTAACAAACAACTCACAAGACTATACTTGGCAAAAAGCCACAGAAAATCCAGCTTGACAGTAAATCAAAGTACACGCACATAAACTAACAAACAACTCACAAGACTATACTTGGCAAAAAGCCACAGAAAATCCAGCTTGACAGTAAATCAAAGTACACGCACATAAACTAACAAACAACTCACAAGACTATACTTGGCAAAAAGCCACAGAAAATTCAGCTTGGCAGTAAATAAAAGTACACGCACACAAACTAACAAACAGCTCACAAGACTATACTTGGCAAAAAGCCACAGAAAATCCAGCTTGACAGTAAATCAAAGTACACGCTCACAAACTAATTAACAAACAAAAAGGAAGGGGTGTGCAAGTGGCGATGTACCGCATTCCCTATGGAGAGCGACGAACCGCTGACGCTGGTGAATTTTGCTGTGGCAAAATTAATTCAGCTGACCCAGTAAACCAATTCTGCGGTGATCTGACATCTACAGTCTGTGCTTACTGATCCATTAACATGTACTCGTACTTGCTCCCTTTCCCTCCCCCCCCACCTTTGCCTCTGTGTGTGTGTGTGTGTGTGTGTGTGTGTGTATGTGTGTGTGTGTGTGTGTGTGTGTGTGTGTGTGTGTGTGTGTGTGTGTGTGTGATTTTGTCTGTCTGTCTGTCTGTCTCTCTGTCTCTCTCTGTCTCTCTCTGTCTCTGTCTCTCTCTCTCTATCTCTCCTCTCTCTCTCTGTTTCTCTGTCTCTCTTTATTCTCTCTGTCGCTGTCTTCTGTCTGGTTGTCTGTCTATTTCTGTCTGTCTGTTTCTCTCTCTCTCTCTCTCTCCTCTCTCTCTCTCTCTCTCTGTGCCCCCCTCTGTATCATCATCATCACCAGGTGCCCTGCCGCATGACGTTGGCGATCATGGACTTCCATCTGCCTCTATCTCTCGTTGCCCCTAGCATCTCCCCCACCCTCCCCGTCCCCAGCCATTCTGCAAGTCCGTCCAGCATTTTCTCCCTGGGTCTATCCGGAGCTCTCTTTCCCTCCAGCTTTCCTGCCGTGACCAGGTGCTCCAAATCCCCCTTCCTCATAAAATGGCCTATAAATATTGCCTGTCTTTTCCTAATCTTCCTCATGAGTGGTCTACTTGTGTCTGCCTCCATCAAAACTGTCTCGTTTGTTTTCTTTGCTGTCCATGGAACTCTCAACATTCTTCTTAGAAACCACATCTCGGCTGCCTCAATCTTGTTCTGGCTTTGTTTGTTGACTGTCCACTCCTCGCATCAGTACAACAGTATTGGTTCTATATAACATTCAAGAACTCTCATCCTGATGTTAATTGATAGGCATTTGTTGGTAAGAATGCTTGTCATCTTCTTGAATGCTGTTTTGGCTTGGCCAATTCTGCTGGCTATTTCTGATGTGCATCTGCCGCCTGATGAAATGATCGTTCCCTGGTATTTGAATTTCTCAACCTGTGTCAAGGTTGTGCCATTTGCTGTTATTTTGCATAAGGGGATTTCATGACTTTTACTGATCACCATGACTTCAGTCTTCCTGCTGTTTAGTTCCAGCCCCTTACCTTTGCTTTCTATTTCTAGTATATTCACAAGGTTTTGTAGGTCTCTTTCACTTTCTGCAATTAGCACGGTGTCATCTGCGTATCGAATGTTGTTTATCATTTTCCCTCCAACCTTTAATCCAGGGTCTTCTTCTAGGTTTCTCATGATGTTTTCGCTATATAGTGAAAACAGATTTGGTAACAAAACACAACCCTCTTTTGATGTTTTGAAAAGAGTTTATATTGTTTTCTATTCTCATTGCAGCTGTTTGTTCCCAGTACATATTCCTGATTATTCGTAGATCTTTTCCATCGACATTGAGTCTCTCCAGATGATGGATCAATTCATCATGTCGTACCCGATCGAAAGCCTTGGTATAGTCAACAAAGCATAAAGATCCTTATTCATCTCGATTGACCTCTCTATAATAGTTCTTAGGATGTATATGGCATTAATAGTTCCTTTCCCCTCCACAAATCCACACTGTTCTTCTGCTATTTCTCTTTTGATTCTATTCCTTGTCCTCATCATGACTATTCGTAACAGGATTTTTGTTACATGGCTCATCAGACTAATTGTGCGATGGAGTTCGCATTCTATAGCCCCAGTCTTCTTTGGAAGTGCAATGAAAATTGATGTTGACATATCTTTGGGGATTTTTCCATTGTCGTAAATATCATTTAGGAGGACTGTTATTTTTTCTATGCCAAATTCCTCCAGGGCTTCAATTATTTCTGTAGTAATGTTGTCTGGTCCTGGGGCTTTTCCCGGTTTCATCTTTTTCAGTGCTGCTGTAACTTCATCTTTCATTATGGGTGGTCCTTCGAAGTTCTTTTTTATGTGTTCTTCGTTTCTGTCATCCTCAAAAAGGTCTTTAATGTACTCTCCCTATCTGTCTAATATTTTGTCTTTTTCCATGATAAGCGTGCCATCTTTCGATTTCAAGCAACCAGTTGATGTGCATGTATTTTTTCTGTGAACAATTTCTTCAATTCGTCTGTACATATCCTGAGGATCCGTTTTGTGTCGGTCTTCCATTTCTTTGCACTTTGATTTCAGCCAAGCTTCCTTAGCTTCATTGCACTTATTCCTGATCTCCTTGTTTATCTTCCTGTAGATCTCCTCATTTCTCTTTGCCTTCCTCCTTTCCTCCATCAAGCCCAAAATTCCATTAGTCATCCAGTTCTTTTTTGCTTTTCTATCTGCTTTAGGGATTTCTTCACAAGCTTCATTTATCGAATTCCTCAACTTTGTCCATTGTTCCTCACTGTCACCAACGTCTTCCAGAGCACTGAATTTGTTTTGAACATGCACATTCCAAGGTTTAATTTGATGTTGTTTTTGGTCTGTTTCCTTTTCCTCAATTTCAGTCTAAATCTCCCCACTACAGGATTGTGGTCACTGTTGCAGTCTGCGCCTGATAGTGTTTTTGCTGACAGTAAAGAATTTTCTTTTGTTGATCAGGATGTAGTCAATCTGATTTTTGTTATTATCTCCTGGACTCATCCAAGTCCATTTTCTTCTATTAGGCTGCTCAAACCAGGTGTTTCCTACTATAAACTCATTCATCTGTGCCCATTCTACAAGTTTCTCACCCCTTTCATTTTGCGTACCAAGGCCATGAGGTCCAACTATATCCTCCACCCTATCCTGTCCCACTTTAGCATTAAAATCTCCCATTATTACAGTAACTTCTTGTGATTTACATTGGACTTTGGCCATCTCTAATACTTCGTAGAAGTTGTCGATGTCTTCCTGAGAACTTGCGGATGTTGGTGCATACACCTGAATGATGTTGATATCAATTGGTTTGCCTCCGAATTTGACCAGCAAAACTCTGTCGGACACAGCCCAGTATCCCTTAACTGCTTTTGATTTGTCTTTGTCCATCATGATGCCTACTCCTCTTTCATGTGAGTTACCACCAGAGTATATCATTGTGTATTCTCCTGATGTTATCATGCCTGCCCCCTTCCATCTCACTTCCCCTAGTCCTAAAATATCAATGTTAAGTCTTTCCATCTCTATCTTGATATTTTCTAATTTACCCTTTTGTAACAATGTTCTTATATTCCATGTTGCAACTTTGATGTTTAGGGTTCGCAGTAACTTGCTGACGGTCTGGTGTCACCTGCGCCGCATGACGGTCCCTACCGGACGAAGCTGCTCCAACGGAGCACCTATTTACGTCGTTGTCTTTGATCTTTTTGTTTCTGTCCATGATATCCTGGGAAAAATTACGATGGTGGTTTCCCGTTGCCTTCCATCGGTT
>CM060314.1:15568734-15638734 GCA_030674185.1 Monoplex corrugatus | reverse complement strand
GTTATAAACGTTGTTGCAGCATTCCAGCAGTATCTGGTGATAATCCTCTATTTTCCATACTTCCGCTGGTATCTCATCGAATCGGCATGCTTTTCCACACTGAATGCTTTTCACTGCTATCAGTAGTTCGTCCAACGCAAACAACCCTTTCTTGATATTCAGTTCCTCCATGAAGGCTTGAGTTATTTCTTCTTCAGAGTTGTCTGGAGGTTTCCTGAGTAGGTCTTGGAAGTGTTGTTGCCACAGTTTTACTCGCTCTTCTTGGCTAGATGCTTTTAGCTTAGCTCTGTTACAGCTTTTTCTACCACTTATTTCGTTCACGGTTTTCCAGGCAACAGCAGACTTTTTGATGCTGACAGCATTTGTGATCTGGTCGATCTTGCTTTGTAGGTAGTTCGATTGCTCTGCTTCATGGGTCTCTATGAGAGCAGAACGAGCATTATTGAGGTAAAAGATATTTTCAGCGGATGGTTGAGAGTCTTTTAGTTGTGCAGCTTCTTTTAGTTGCTTGCGTTTTTGACAGATTTCCTCCTTCACCTATGGAGTTTGTTTTTTTACTTTGGGTTTCAGCGGAATAGTGTCTGCAGCTGTTTCTTTACAAGCCATTTGAAAGTGGTTGTATGTCATGTTAGCAGTCTTTGCTGAGGCTGTATCTTGTAGGGCAGCAAATCTATTCATCACCATTGTAATGAAGATGTTACAGATTTCAGGGTTGTCGTTTAGAGTTGACCAGTCATATGGGGTAGTATTGCAAGATTTCTTTCTATTTGCTCGAAGGCTCAATCGAAGTCAAGCAGAAACGATGCGGTGGTCTGATGCAACACTGACAAACGAGTTGAATGCTCTGCAATTTTTTGCACTATTTTTCCATTTCTTGTTGATGATAATAATTATAGTCGAGTTGTGCTTTGCTCCCTTTTGGAGATTTGTGTGTCCATAGCTGACCTGGTCTTTTCTGGTTTAGAGTGTTGAGGCATAAGAGATTGTTTTCATTGAGATAGTCTTTTTGCATAGAGCCGTTTCTGTTAGTCTGAGAGTGATATGCATATTTGAAGCCATCAAGTTTTCCAAGTTGTGCATTGAAATCGCCACCAATATTGAGGATGTTGTGCTTCGGGACTTGTCTGGTGACTGATGTTAAGTCCTGATAAAATCTTTCGACTTCCGCTTCATCATTTACATTAGTGGGTCTGTAACAGGAGAATATTATATATATATATATATATATATATATATATATTTGTGTGTGTGTGTGTGTGTGTGTGTGTGTGTGTGTGTGTGTGTGTTTGTGTCTGTCTGTGTCTGTCTGTCTGTCCATGTGTGTGCGTGTAAAAAAAGAACAACGATTTTTAATGATAATAATAATAAGAACAACACTAATAATAATAGTAATAATAATATATAATAATAATGATAATAATAATAATAATAATAATTTAATAATAATAATAATAATAATAATAATAATAATAATAATAATAATTGAGGGATTCCACTCTCTTACCCTCTTTCCAGCCATTTGTTCACATTCATGGTCACGTTGCCCCAGAGTTTTGAATGTAATAAAACTGCAAAATGTGTTTTGTTGTGTTTTAGAGTTCATTGGTGACGGTATTGTTGTATGTGATCAGTATCTTGTGGTGTTTGTGACTGTCACTTGGTGACAGCGGTACTGTAATCAGTGTCACGTATTGTTTCTAACAGTATGGCAGTGGTGCTGTAATCAGTGTCACGTGGGGTATCAGACCACGATGGCGTGACAGTGGTGCTGTAAGCAGTGTCATGTGATGTTTCAGGCATTACAGCATGACAGTTGTGCTGTAATCAGTGTCACGTTGTGTTTCATGTGATACAGTTTAACAGCGGTGCTGTAAGCAGTATCACGTAGTGTTTCAGGCGTTACAGTGTAGATAGTGGTCCTGTAATCAGTGTCATGTGGTGTATCAGGCATATGGGGACAGTGATTGTTGTATGTGTCGTACTTGTGTTTGGCTTACAGTTGGGCAATGGTAGCTGTAATCAGTGTCAAGTATTGTTTCAGTAACAGTATGGCAGTGGTGCTGTAATCAGTGTCACGTGGGTTTCGGACATTTCGGTGACAGTGGTGCTGTAAGCAGTGTCATGTGGATGTTTCAGGCATTCAGCATTGAAGTTGTGCTGTAATCAGTGTCACGTGATGTTCATGGATTTCAGTTAAAGTGGTGCTGTAAGCAGTGTCACGTGTTTTCAGGCTTACAGTGTGATAGTGGTGCTACAATCAGAGTCAGTTGTGTTTCAGGCATTCAGTGTGACAGTGGTGCTGTCAATCAGTGTCACGTGTGTTTCAGGCATTACAGTGTAACAGTGGTGCTGTAATCAGTGTCAGTGCTGTTTCAGTCATTACAGTGTGACAGTGGTGCTCAATCAGTGTCACGTGGTAGTTCAGGCATTACAGTGTGACAGTGGTGCTGTAATCAGTGTCACGTGGTGTTTCAGCATTCAGTGTGACAGTGGTGCTGTAATCAGTGCCACGTGCTGTTTCAGTCATTACAGTGTGACAGTGGTGCTGAATCAGTGTCCACGTGGATGTTCCAGGCATTTCAGTGTGATAGTGGTGCTGCAATCAGTGTCACGTGCTTTTCAGTCATTGCAGTGTGACAGTGGTGCTACAATCAGAGTCACGTGTGTTTCAGCATTTCAGTGTGACAGTGGTGCTGCAATCAGTGTCACGTGGTGTTTCAGGCATTACAGTGTGACAGTGGTGCTGTAATCAGTGTCACGTGCTGTTTCATCATTACAGTGTGACAGTGGTGCTACAAGCAGAAGCACGTTGGTGTTTCAGACATTACAGTGTGACAGTGGTGCTGTAATCAGTGTCACGTGGTGTTTCAGACATTACAGTGTGACTGTGGTGCTGTAATCATTGCCACGTGGTGTTTCAGCCTTTACAGTGTAACAATGGTGCTGTAATCAGTGTCACGTGTTTGTTTTTTTTTCAAGCAATTGCAGTGTGACGGTGTAACTGTAATCAATGAACGTGGCATTTCAGGCATTACAATGTGACAGTGGAGCTGTCACTGGTGTCCTGTAATGTTTCAGACTATCATATGGTGACAGTGATAGTGTAGAGTGCCCTAGTGTACTGCTGTGAGACCTGCACTACCTACTGACAGCACACTCAACAGCTGGAACGGTTCCAAAGAAGATGTCTGTAGAAGACCTGCAACTGCACGTGGCAAGATCCAGTGTCCACTCTTCAAGTTCTGAAGATGTGTGGCTTGTCAAGAATGGATTTCATACCATATAATGCAAGAGCTTATTTATTTATGTGTTTGTTTATTTATTTTGTTTGTCCATTTATTTATTTATCATTTATTTGTTTTATTTAATTTTTTTTTAATTTAATATTCATTTTTGTTCGTATGTATTTATTCTTTTGCTCATTATTCATTTATTTATTTATTTATCTATTTATTCACTTATTTACTATTTATTTATATATATTTATTTATTTTATTTTATTATTATTTATCTATTTATTTATGTATTTATGTGACATAACAAACTGTCCGTTTGGAAGACAACCCCTTCACCATAAGGCTATTTTCTTGAGAGCTGTAGCGAGCATAACAAGATCAGGGATGACCACTAAAGAGACGCTAGGACGCTCTAAAAGCCGGTCTCACCATCTGCGGCATTAACACTACCAACAGTGAAGACATTGCATGCGGCAGGGCAAGCTGGCGACTATGTGCACATTGGGCACAGCCACAATTGAACAGAGCAGAACAGCAGAACAGCTGCTGTACAATAGAGAAGGCTCAGCAGAGAAGAATCCCCAGCCACAACAGGACTACTTCTCATGCAGGGACAGTTGGAAAAACACATGGCTCCAGAACTGATCTTCTAGCCCACACGAAGACCTATGCCAAGCGAGAAAGGACCAGTATGTCTATTCTCTGTCAAATCACGAGGCTACTTCATCATCATCATCATCATCATTATCATCATCATCATCATCATCATCATCATCATCATCATCATCATCATCATCATCATCATCATCACCACCACCAACCACCACCAATATCACCATCATCGTCATCGTCATGGCGTGCTGTACGTAGTAATCAGCGCCACGTGCTGTTTCAGACTATCACTGGGTGACGGTGGTGCTGTCCATGATGGGGAAGTTGGCGGTGGCGGCGGCCTTCTCCCTGTTGTGGCTGTACTCCAATGAGCTCTTCCCCACCGTCATGCGGAACTCGGCCACTGGAACCGGCTCCCTGTCTGCACGTATGGGGGCCATTGTGGCTCCGTACGTTGCCAACCTGGTGAGTTCTGGCAGGGCTCGTCACCAGTTTCTTTCAATGTCTCAAACGTCTTTCTAATAAAAGATCATGCAGAAAACTCTCCATGACCTCCATACCTTCATCTCCGCTGATAGCAGGAGCATCTACAACCTGTACTTTCTCGATGACATTAAGCTCCTAGTTGGCACTCGGGCATCAACACAGACCTTCAAGATTTCACCAACAAATTCGTGGACAGCCCAGGAGTATAACTGTAGAACGGACGTCAGCAACTAGAGGAACAAAGCCATGGTCAACAGCACAATGGACAGCAGTGCAGAAGTGTGCTTGAAAAGGCCAGAAGCTAATAATAATATAATAATAATATATAATATTTTATATAGCGCAAAATCTTGATAAAATCAAATCTAAGCGCTAAAACAGACACACACGCACGCACGCCACACACACGCACGCACACACGCACGCACGCACACACACACACACCACACGCACACGCACACGCACACGGCTATAAATGGGGAGAAAGAATAAAAGCAATGGAAAATTATAGAGAGCATATTATATACAATTATACATATTACAATGTGATTCCCCTCCGAGTGGAGACAGGCTGCAGAGGAGATTGAGTGAGGTCAGGATTTTATCAGAGGAGAAAAGGTGAGTTTTGAGAGCGGACTTGAAGGAAACAAAAGTAGGTTGCTGACGGACTGAGAGAGGAAGTTTGTTCCAGGAAAGTGGGACCAGAAACAGAGAAGGCTCGTGGACCATAGGTATTGAGCTTAGTGCGTGGAAAGCGAAAAGTTAGAGGATCGGAGGGAGAGCGGAGGGTACGTGAGGGAACATAGATCTCAAGCAGGCTTGACAGGTAATCGGGGGCTGCGTTATTGAGGCTTTTGTAGCACATGGTGTCTAGTTTGTACAGCGCTTTGATACAGGGAGCCAGTGAAGTTGTGCCAGGAGAAGAGATATGTGGTCAGCTTTTTTTCTTTTTTAGTACAAGGCGTGCAGCATTGTTTTGAATGCGTTGCAGGATGTGAATGGTGGAGGCAGGAAAACCAGACAATTTTTTCGATGAGTTTTGACAAGAAAGAGAGATTAGAGATAGGCCGGTAATTTTTCAGTTCATTTGGGTCTAAATTGTATTTCTTGAGGAGAGGGTGAACAATAGCAGACTTGAAAGAATCTGGGACAGTTCCAGTTTGAAGAGAAGTGTTGATGATGTCAGCGATGAATGGGAGTAGAGTAGGGAAACAGTCAGAGTAGAGAGAACCTGGAAGAGGATCCAGTTCGCAGGTTTTGAACGACATGGATCTGATTGTGTTGAGAATTTCTTCTTGTGAGACTGGGGTAAAAGTAGTAAGAGGTGTGCCAGAGAAGGAAGGGTCAGGTGGGCATGGTTGACAGGGTGTCCTGTCAAGCCTGTCACGAAGAGTTTGTATTTTGGTGGTGAAATACTTGGAGAATACAGATGGGAGTTCTTCATTGTGTGTTTTGTTGGGAGAGGTAAATTTTTTCGTGTGCCAAGGAGATGATTCATGGTTGTAAAGAGTTCTCTTGAAGAAGAGGCATTCAGGATTTTGGTTTGGAGATAGCTTGATTTTGCAGACGCAATGAGGGTGGATACTTTTGTTTTAGAGGCTTGGAAAAATTGCCTATGTACAGTGAGTTTGGATTTGCGCCAGCGGCGCTCTGCTCTGCGGCGGGTACGTTTTGCACAGGCAATCTCATGAGTGAGCCAGGGGGTAGGGGGGTGGTCAGGTAAAAGACGGGCTATGGCTGGAGCATGGGTGTCCAGAAGATGGTGGAGAGTAGTATAGAATTCATCGGCAAGGTTATGTGACTTTTCAGAAAGGAGGCGGGAGGCATCAGATGAAAATATGGAGAGGTCGATAGATTTGAGATTGCGTCGAGTCACTGTGCGCGTGGTACGGGAAGGAGGAGAAATGTCAAGAGAACAGAGAATTGCAGAGTGGTCAGACGGAAGGGCTGAAGTTAGACGAATAGAAAGAACTAAGCAGTTGTCAGTAGCTGAATTGTGGTGATCATGAGAAATGATCCAGTCAAGAATGTGACCTTGTTGATGGGTTGGTTCAGAAATATGTTGTGTCATATTGTGATTGGACAGAGAGTTGATGATATGTCTTGTGTCATAACGGTGAGTGTTGTCATAGTGGACACTGATGTCACCTAGAATGATGAGATTTCCAGGTAAGAGGCAGTAGTGGTCAAGCAGTTGGTCAAAGTCAGAGAGAAACATGGATGTGGTGAGCTTGTTGGCAGAGCTAGGTGGAGGTCGATAGACACAGGAGAAGGTGATGGGGTGAGGGTGGATTGGAAGGATACTTCAACGTGCTCGAAAGAAGGATGGGAGAAAGGCAGAGACTGCGAGAAAGATAGGCGGGAATGGAGTGAGTCGTTGTAGAGGACGGCGATACCACCACCTCGGGATGAGCGATGGAAAGAAGCAAGCCTGTAACCACTCGGAGTGAGACTCGCATGTATAGGTTCATGACCAAGGGGGTTAAGCCATGTCTCTGTGATAAAACAATGTCAACATGATATCTGCAATAAAGTCAGCAATGACATCAGCTTTGCCATCTGCACATGTTGACTGAGCGTTAAAAAGGCATAGTTTTAGTTTATCACATGGCGGTGGCTGAGACAGAGGCGAAGGCAGCACCGACGGGACAGAGGATGAAGGTGACACCAGCGGGGCAGAAGACGAAGGCAGCAACGATGGTACAGAAGACGAAGGCGGCACACGCAGGACAGAAGACGAAGGTGGCACCAGCGGGACAGAAGACGAGGGCAGCCCAGTGGGACAGAAGACGAAAGCAGCACCGGCGGGACAGAAGGCGAAGCCGGCACCGGCAGGACAGAAGGCGAAGGCGAAGACGGCAGAGGAGGAGACGAAGTTTGCAGCGGCAAGGTCAAGTGCAGGGGCAGTGGAGGAGACGAAGAAGCAGAAGACGAAAAGTGGTGTCTGACTGGCACAGCAGGAGGCAGGTTGTGCCAAAGTCGGTGGAGACGTCCACCACGACAGGATCGCGCAGTGCGGGGCTTAGGACACAGCCCCAGTGTTCGTATGCGCTGGTAGACGTCTCCACCGAGGTAGCACTTGCTGTGTTTAAAAAGTGTCAGGTCCATAATTGCGAGCCAGTCAGGAGAGGAAGATACTTGCAGGTTGGTGTGTGGGTTGGTCAGTTCACAACACTTAAAACCAGAGAACACAAAGGTTTGGGAAAGCTGTAGCGTTGGGCGAACACAGTAGGCTAAAATGTAAACACAGTTCACAGATAAAATGTCCGACTTGAGCGGCTGAATTAAAATGATGAAAAGTAGATATAAAAACTTTAAAATCAGATTATCTGGTAATATATTCAAAATTTAAAAAAAAAATTTACATCACCGTGTGTGCAACAAACTGATACAAAATTCAATGCATAAAATCAAATAGAACCACGATAAAATCACTGTAAAACACCACACACACTTTTGCTGCCTGCTGGCGTGACATCTACTCACATAATTTAAAGCTGGAAGAGGTCAACAGCTTGTAGTACCTGGAAGTTGGCGGCTTTTCAAACAGAAATACGCATCAGGATGGCGACAGCACTTGACAGGATTGGACAGAATGAACAGAATCTGGAGAAGCAGCACCATCAGCGACACCACCAAGGACAGACTGTACAAGTCACTCATAGTCTCCATACTCCTCTACACGTGTGGAACTTGGACATTGCCTTCTGACTCAAAGAAGAGGATTCAGGGAGTTGAGAGGGAGGGAAGGAGGGATGGATGGGTGGGTGGGTGGGTGTATGGATGGATGGTCGATGTATGGATGGATAGATGGATAGTTATTTGACAGATGGATAGTTGATCGATGGATGCCTGGATGGATAATTGGTCTGTGGATGGACGGGTGGGTGGGTGAATGGGTGGATGGATGGGTGGGTGAGTGGAATAACAACTGGATCAATGGATAGAAGGAAAGATGGATGGGGATAGATGGTTAGACAGATGGACGGATGGATATATGGATAGTTGGTCGATGAAGGGATAGATGGATAGTTGGTCGATGGATGGATGGATGGATAGTTGGTCAGTGAAAGGATAGATGGATAGTTGGTAGATGGATGGATGGATTAATGGATGGATGGATGGGGTGGTGGATAAATGGATGGGTGGGTGGATGGATGGATGGGTGGGTGGTGGATGGATGGGTGGGTGATTGGATAGGTGGTGGGTGGATGGATGGATTAATGTGTGGGTGGGTGAATGGGTGGGTGAGTGAATGGATGGATGCATGGATGTGTGGGTGGGTATGGGAATAGGTCGATGTATATAGGTATAGATCAGCTGCTAGATAGCTGGATGAATAGATGGGCGGATAGGTGGCTAGTTAGTATCAATTTCACTGTCTGTCTTAATTCAAGAAGGGTGAAAGATAAAACCATGCCTTTCATCATAAATGGTGGTGTGTGTGTGTGTGTGTGTGTGTGTGTTGTGTGTGTGTGTGTGGTTTGTGCGTGTGTGTGATGTGTGTGTGTGTTTATGTGTATGTTATGTGTGTGTGTGTGTTGATGTAATGTTTGTGTTGTGTGTGTGTGTAGTGGTTTGTGTGTGTGTGTGTGCTGTGTGTGTGTGGTGCGTGCGTGCGTGCGTGCGTGTGTGTGTATGTGTGCGTGTGTGTGTGTGTGTGTGAGCGTGTGCAGGCTATAGACGGGGCGGCGGGTGAAGCCATACCCCTTATCATATTCGGTGTACCGGCCATAGTCGTCAGTCTCCTGATTCTCTGTCTGCCGGAAACATTCAACCACCCCCTGCCAGACACTGTACAAGACGCCATCGACATGGGCAGGTAACTCATTTAGACCCACAATCCAAACGGTACCACTGACCACATCAACGCTAGTAAGCCTCTAACTATTTTCCTGCTTTTAATTTGCTCTTTCATACTTATTGTCTTCAATTTCAGTTTCAACACCACGCCAGCGCATAAAGGTTTTCCGCCACGGTTAATGATTCTGCCGAAATATGAGTAACGGCTGATCTAGGTGGAGCACATTGATATGGATCATCTCGAGTGAGAATCTTCCTTAAACAAATTCCAATGCCCAGTGTTTTCAGCGCTTCTGATAGAAAATTCGGTCGCAAGAAAAAATTGAACGTGACTTTTTAAACATCAAGACTTAACAGTAGATAATCTCACAAGAAAGCGGCCGGCGAGGTTTGATAAGGGAAGCAATTTTTACTGGACTAAAGCTGTTAGTATAAAGCTGCAGTTGTTTCCCATCTGGAATATATTTCCCCACGACATTATTGTGATTACAGAGTTAAACGGCACCGAAAGAGGGTTTTAATTTTCTACATTTTCTCATTTTTTACCACGCTTACGTTACGTATCTTAAAGCTATTTTACATATTCTTACCAGTCTATATTTTTCTTTATATACCTTTGATTATGACCTACCTTTCTCAATAATTATCTACCTTTGTTAGTGTTAGTTATTATCTGCCTTTGTCAGTCACTACCTACTTTTCTCAATCATTACCTACCTTTGCCATTATTAGTTATCTTTCTTGATCATTATCTACCTTAGTCTAGTATTACCTACCTTTCTCGATATACCTATCTTTGTCAATCATAACCGACCTTAGTCAACCAATCAACCTACCTTAGTGAATCATTATGTACCTTTGTCAATTATTACCTACCTTTGTCAATCATTACCCACCCTGTGCCAATAATTACCCACCCCTGCGTCAATAATTACCCACTCCTGTATCAATAATTACCTAATTTAGTCAATTACTACCTACCTTAGTCAGTCATTACCCATTCTTGTTAATCATTACCTACCTTTATCAATCATTACCTACATTTGCAGTTATTATCTACCTTATTCAACCATTAACTCCTTTTATTAATCATTATCTACCTTCATCAATCGTTACCTACATTTGTGAATCATTACCTAACTGTGTGGATCAATATCCTTTCTCAATCAGTGCCTACCTTTGTCAATCATTAGCTACCTTAGTCAATCGTTATCTATCTTTGTCAATCATTGTCTACCTTTATCAATTATCTATCTTTGTCAATAATTACCTGCCTTTGTCAATCATTACCTACCTTTGTCAATCATTACCTACGTTCCTCAATCATGATCTACCTTTCTCAAGCATTACTTACATATGTCAATCATTACCCACATTTCTCAATAATTGTCACCCTTGTTAATCATTATGTACCTTTGTCAATCATAGCTTACCTTTGTCAATCATAGGCTACCTTTATCAATCGTTACCTACATTTGTGAATCAATTGTTACCTTACTCTCTCAATCATTACCACTTTTTTGAGTCTTTACTAACCTTTATCAATCGTTGATTACCTTTGTCAATCGTTGTTTATTACCTACCTTTGTCAATCGTTGTTTATCTGTAGTTATTATTACTTAATCTTGTCAATCATTACCTATCTTTCTTAATTATCACCTATCATTGTCTCTCATTACCTGCCTCTGTCGATTATTACCTGCCTCTGTCAATCATACCTTTGTCAATCATTACTTTCCTTTGTCAATCGTTACCTATTTTATCCATTATTACCTGCCTTTGTCTATCTTTACTATGGTACTTACCTTATCTACTCACCACCTATCATAAACTGTCTTAACTTCTCATTATCTAGGATACCTAGAAGGAGAGGTCGTCAGATGAAGATTTAGGTGACAAATATCAAAGACTGGATCAATTTATTAGTATGCCTGAACTGCCTATTGCTGCACTCCCAGAGACAGAGATGGAGGATCCTGTCTGTTGCTGTGTTCTGTCATTTTCCGACTCCACAGCCCACCCCGGCCACACTGGCTATGGGGTTAGATGAAGAAATAGTTTGAGGCCTGTATTGTGCAGAATCGGCCGAGCCAAAACAGCATTCATGTAGATGAAAAGCGTTCTTACCAACAAATGCTTATCAATTAACATCAGGAAGAGAGTTCTTGAATATTGTATAGAACCGATACTGTTATATGGTTGTGAGGCGTGGACAGTCAACACACAAAGCCAGAACAAGATTGAGGCATCCAAAATGTGGTTTCTACGAAGAATGTTGAGAGTTCCTTGGACAGCAAAGAAAACAAACGAGACAGTCTTGATGGAGGCAGATACAAGAAAATCATTGATAAAGAAGATTAGGAAAAGACAAGCAACATTTATAGAACATTTTACGAGGAAAGGGAATTAGAGCACCTTGTCACAACAAGAAAGCTGGAGGGAAAGAGAACACCGGGTAGGTCTAGGGAGAAAATATTGGACGGACTTGCAGGTTGGCTGACAGAGAGGGTGGAAAATGTGCTTGCAGAAACAAAGGATATATTTATATGACGGGCCATGATTGCCAACGGAACGCACACACACGCACACACACACACACACACACACCACACCACACAACACACGCACACACACACACACATACACACAACACACACACACACACACACACACACACACACACACACACACACACACACACAGCGTGCATAATACATGCACATACACGAAAATACCACGTGCATAATGACATAGGTACAAATATTTTGTTTAGATATTCAGTTTTATGCGGTTTCAACAGGTGAATGTATAGGCTACTGGATGTGGAAAAAAACAGCAAAAACAAAACCCACTGCTTCTTTATCAGTCTCGGAAATAAAAAATGTATCTCATGGCATCGTGTCCATCAAGTATATGCCAATATCCAGTGTCTTATGAAAACATGGAAACACCCATCATACACGCCCACCAAAGAAGGAGAATGCAGACTAAGCAGCAGCACAACGTCTGCATATCGTGGGCCAAGCAGCATGCATACACGCATCCGAGAAAAATCGGAACGTTCAGGAAAAACAAACAAACAAACAAAAAAACAAAAAACAAAAAAAGCAAGTAGGCTATCGCGTCGAGACGTATCGTGTCGTTTTGAGTCTTCAAATAATTATTTTCTTTTGTCAATAGAAAGAAGACCAAAGGGAAACCACCCCATGTATGATGGCCAAGGGACGTCGGATTACTGGCCTTACCAGCATCAGTGGCAAGCGTCATGAAGAGAAACTTCATCTTTCCACTGCTTGTCTTATATCTACTGCTTACCTTATTTCCACTTCTTACCTTTTTTCTACTTCTTACCTTATTTCTATCGCTTACCTTATTTCTACTGCTTACCTTATTTCTTTTGTTTACATCATTTCTATTGCTTAGCTTATTTCTACTGCTTACCTAATGTCTACTGTTTACCTTATTTCTACTGTTTACCTTATTTCTACTGTTTACCTTATTTCTACTGCTTATCTTATTTCTACTGATTACCTTATTTCTGCTGTTTACCTTATTTCTATTGTTTACCTTATTCCTACTGTTTACCTAATGTCTACTGCTTACCTTATTTCTACTGCTTACCTTATTTCTATTGCTTTCTTTATTTCTACTGTTTACCTTCTTTCCACTGCTTACCTTATTTCTGCTGTTTACCTTATTTCTACTGTTTACCTTATGTCTACTGTTTACCTTATTTCTGCTGTTTACCTTAGTTCTACTGTTTACCTATTTCTACTGATTACCTTATTTCTACTGTTTACCTTATTTCTACTGCTCACCTTATTTCTACTGCTTACCTTATTTCTACTGCTTACCTTATTTCTACTGTTTACCTTATTTCTACTGCTTACCTTATTTCTACTGCTTACCTTATTTCTACTGCTTACCTTATTTCTACTGTTTACCTTATTTCTACTGTTTACCTTATTTCTACTGTTTGTCTTATTTCTGCTGTTTACTTTATTTCTACTGTTTACCTATTTCTACTGTTTACCTATTTCTACTGCTTACCTTATTTCTGCTGCTTACCTTATTTCTACTGCTTACCTTATTTCTACTGCTTACCTTATTTCTACTGCTTACCTTATTTCTACTGCTTACCTTATTTCTACTGCTTACCTTATTTCTACTGCTTACCTTATTTCTACTGCTTACCTTATTTCTACTGCTTACCTTATTTCTACTGCTTACCTTATTTCTACTGCTTACCTTATTTCTACTGCTTACCTTATTTCTACTGCTTACCTTATTTCTACTGCTTACCTTATTTCTACTGCTTACCTTATTTCTACTGCTTACCTTATTTCTACTGCTTACCTTATTTCTACTGCTTACCTTATTTCTACTGCTTACCTTATTTCTACTGCTTACCTTATTTCTACTGCTTACCTTATTTCTACTGCTTACCTTATTTCTACTGTTTACCTTATTTCTGCTGTTTACTTTATTTCTACTGTTTACCTATTTCTACTGTTTACTTTATTTCTACTGTTTACCTTATTTCTACTGTTTACCTTATTTCTGCTGTTTACCTTATTTCTGCTGTTTACCTTATTTCTGCTGTTTACCTTATTTCTACTGTTTACCTTATTTCTATTGTTTACCTTATTTTTACTGCTTACCGTATTTCTGCTGTTTACCTTATTTCTACTGTTTACCTTATTTCTGCTGTTTACCTTAGTTGTACTGTTTACCTATTTCTACTGTTTACATTATTTCTACTGTTTACCTTATTTCTGCTGTTTACCTTATTTCTACTGTTTACCTTATTTGTACTGCTTACCTTATTTCTACTGCTTACCTCTTTTGTATAACCTCCTTTGTACTGCTTACTTTCTTCTGTCTTCTTACCTCCCTTGTACTGCTTATCTTGTGTGTTTTTTCTGCTTACCTTTTTTATTTGTTTGTTTGTTTTTTACCTCCTTTCTACCGCTTGCCTCCTTTCTTCTGCTTACCTCTTCTCAAATACTTATATTTTAATGATTAACTACTCTCTTCTACTTCTAGTTACCTTCTTCGCCTTACTACTGCTTACCTCCATTCAACTACTTATCTCATTTCTATTGCTTACCTCATTTCATCGATACTTCTGAGGTGATAGAGTTTGCTTGGGGGTTGGGGGAGGGAGTGCATACTGCCATTATATCTTGCTCCAGGTGCTGTCAAGTCTACTGTAGTACTGATCAGGAAGATTCTGAGTTCCTCCTTTAAAAACACTCATAAATAACTGAACCTTACGAGGTTATGTAAATACAAAATCATAATCAGTTAACGTTAGTAGCTCACACGACGCGACTTCGGTTCTGTGGGTCTGTGTAATACTTATCAATGCTTGGCCTGTCATAGCCTTATAGATCTATACAATACAGACAGACTGACCACTCAATCTATTCCTGGCCTGTCACAGTTTGACAGATCTATATAATACAGACTGACTGACCATTCTATCTGTTCCTGGCCTGTCACAGTTTGACAGATCTATATAATACAGACTGACTGACCGCTCTATTCCTGGCCTGTCACAGTCTGACAGATCTATAGAATACAGACTGACTGACCATTCTATTTATTCCAGGTCTCTCACAGTCTGACAGATTTATGTAATAGAGACTGACTGATCGCTATCAATTCCTGCCTTATCATAGCCTCAGCTTCTATTTTTGCTTTTGTTTAACCTATTATGATGAGACTAGTGCCAGAATGTTGTTTGTTAACTGATAATTGTACTCACGTGGTGATAGTGTGCTTATATTTGTAGACCATTAACCAAAATGGGAAGGGTTTTTTTCTGTTTTGTGTGTGTGTGTGTGTGTGTGTGTGTGTGTGTGTGTGTGTGTGTGTGTGTGTGTGTGTGTGTGTGTGTGTGTGTGTGTGTGTGTGTGTGTGTGTGTGTGTGTGTGTCGTTTCAATATTGGGCATTGTTAATTGGAAATGTACCACAAAATCAAACAGCAGCAAGTTATATGACACAGTAACGTTACTCATCTATTGTATGAATGCTGATGAACCCTGTGGCATTGCGAGGTGATTACATCACTGAATACGTCAAAGCCAGTATGAGATCTGTCTTTACGTGTTCAAGAAACTAAGTGATCATGCCATTGATGTGAAAAAGCTACTAATGTGATCTTGTTTTTACACTAAGTCTACGAACTGAAGAATGAGGAAGATCATCTTAGCTGACCCCTAACCACTAACATTCTGTTCCTATTATATCGTTGACTTTCTCTTGGGTATTTGTTTCGTTTCGTATTTCATTCCATACAATCTAATCTGTCGAGTAAAAAAATGGTCTGTTTTGCTGGTTTGGCTTTGTCTTTCTGTATGCTAATACTATTGCAAGGATGAAAACTCTACGTGTCCTCTCTCGGGGCTGTAGCAAAGTGTCTGTGCTTATTTTACTTGGCAATGCAGTCCCCAGAAGACACACACACACACACACACACACACACACACTCTCTCTCTCTCTCTCTCCTCTCTCTATCTCTTTCTCTCTCTCTCTCTGTGCCTCTGTTTCTCTGTGTGTCTCTGTGTGTCTCTCTGTCTCTCTGTCTCTCTGTCTATCTCTCTGTCTCTCTGTCTGTTTGTCTGTGTGTCTGTCTGTCTCTCTATCTCTGCCTGCCTGTCTGTCTCTCTCTCTTTCTCTCCCTCTCTATCTCTCTCTCTCTCTCCCCTCTCTCTCTGTCTCCCTCTGTTTCTGTCTCTATCTGTCTCTGTCTCTGTCTCTCTGTCTTTGTCTATGTCTCTGTCTCTGTCTGTCTGTTTGTCTGTCTGTCTGTCTCTCTTTCTCTCTCTCTCTCTCTCTCTCTCTCTCTCTCTCTTAAGTGAAGAATGTTCGGCAAAGTTAGGCTCATTTGCTCACATGTTACGATCACAGTGTGTTCAAACAATGTCCACACACGGGAAGGTAAACTTTCTTCGCATAGTGTGCGCAAATTAGACATTAAGCTTGATCAAATAGTGCAAATGTGCTAGACAATCAAACCGAATGAACATCGTCATGTGCCCTGCCACATGGCGTGGGCGAACATGGCCCTCAATAGGAATCTATCCCTTGTCGCTGCAAGTACATCCCCCACCCTGTCTGTCTTCATTCCCTCCTCAAGGCTGTCCAATATTTTCTATCTGGGTCTATCTTACGCTCTTGTTCCCTCCAACTTTCCTGTTGTGACTAGGTACTCTAATTTCTCTTGCTTCTATAATGTTTTATAAATTTTGCCCATCTTTTCCTAATCTTCTTCATTAATGTTCTTCTTGTGTCTGCCTCCTTCAAAACTGTATTGTTTGTTTTCTTTGCTGTCCATGGAACCCTTAACATTCTTCTTAGAAACCACATTTCAGCTGCCGCAATATTCTTCTGACTTAGCGTGTTACCTGCCCATGCTTCACATCTGTACAACAGTATCGGTTCTATATAAAACTGTAGAACAGTATTCTAGACGTTAACTGAAAAGCATTTGTTGGAAAGAAAACTATTCATTTTCTTGAAGTACTTTGGTGTGGCCGATTCTGCTGGCTATTACTAATACGCATCTGTCATCTGGTGAGATGACTGTTTCCAGATATTTACATTTAACAGGTAGTCCCAATGTTTTCCCATCAACAGTGCCCATCAACCAAACAGTCCAACTCATCAAACAATGGCACAAACCAGTTAATCAATAGATGGAAAGGTGCCTAATAAACAGTCAGTCAAATTGTCTGAACAGTGTCCATCAAACACTCAATCAAACTCAGCGTACAGTGTCTATAAACCAGCTGATCAAACTGACCGAACACTGCTCCAACCTGTCAGTTAAATTGATTGAAACATCACCAAAGGGATGTGACGAAGGTCAATTACCCAGACCACTTAACTAAAATTGCAACGTTTACTTTCTGCAAATCCATTCCCACTTTGTCCCAGCTCCCATTTACACTGCAATTGGTTGATCTGAGATATGGTATGAATAAATTGTCCTTTTGATTAGGTTAGTAATTGTCAGTAAGAAATAAATACAAACCTAAATTTACCAGGTTTGGTCTGTTTTGATCTGAAGAGATAAATTGTGGAAGTGGGTGGGCAGCGTGGGGTGATTAGTGTACACTGTCAACCTGAGAGCTTCTCAAAGAGACGAGGGAAGTTCATCAGAACTACACTGCAGCCTGGAGAGCAAAAAACACTGTGGATGTGCTACCCGTGTGAATGTTGATACATTGTTGGGCGTAAACATTGAAACAAAATGATGAGATGTGTGACAAGGGTAGGTTCGGATAGTCGCTTTTCTGTCCAAAAGGGCCGCCATGCCAGGTCGGCGGCTGTCAACAAGACTGGAAAAATTACAAATTTCAAATTTCTTTTTCAGGTAGAAAATTATAGACTTGAATGCAGAGGTATGATTTATGCTCAGTTTAATGGTTTTAGACCTTCGGAACGTACTCAAACAACCCGATAAAAGTCATCTCTAATTGTCAAGATTACTAAATTTGGAGGCCATTTTCTCGACCACATTTCTTCGAAGACCAATTTGGATGATAAATTTAGACTCGGCAAGGTCGAAATAACCTGATGAGATGTGTCACAAGGGTAGGTTCGGACAGTCACTGTTTTGTCCAAAATGGCCATCCTGCCCACAGCTGTTTCAATAGCTCCCCTTTTTGCCTTTTAATTGGTCGGCCAGCCTTGCACCAGATGTCAGATATCAGATGTCTGCCCTTACCCCGTAGCCATGTGTTTCTGTATTCCTTAGTCTAGTGGTAAGGGAAACAGAGGATTAACACTGCACTGTACAGTGATTAAGCCATTTTATCATCAACTTGGTGTTGTGTAGAACGAAATTCTGCACTATTTGTCGTCATTTTTTGGAATCCTTATTGTTTATTCATCAGTTGACCGAGTGCAGCTGTAAATTGTTTATTTAGTTATGTAGTTTGGGTTTGTGCTTCACTTATAGAGAGTAAGTGAGTCATCATTTCTCACTGTGGGTAAGTGTGTGTGTGTGTGTGTGTGTGCGTGCGTGCGTGCGTGCGTGTGTTTGTGTGTGTGTGTGTATGTGTGTGTGTGTGTGTGTGTGTGTGTGTGTGTGTGTGTGTGTGTGTGTGTGTGTGCGCGGTCTCTTCTTTTCTGTATTTCATCTACCTTTCTATACTGGACTTATTTCATTTGAAACGGGAGACAGTACGTGAGTGAACATATTTCTGAGTTGTTGTTTTGCTGTTGTTGTCTCTTTTGTTTTTGTTGCTGTTTTGTTTAATTTCTTTTGTTACTTTTGTTTTTGTTTTCAATTTTGTTTTGTTTTCAATTTTTTTGTTTGTTTTTGTTTGTTTGTTTTGTGTGTGTGTGTGTGTGTGTGTGTGTGTGTGTGTGTGTGTGTGTGTGTGTGTGTGTGTGTGTGTGTGTGTGTATGTGTGTGTGTGTGTGTGTGTGTGTGTGAGACTCAGTTTCGTCGTTTTATTTAGATTTTTTTATACTGAAACTGGTTTTTCGTTGTTGTTGTTGTTGTTGGTGGTGGTGGTGGTGGTGGTGGTGTGTGTGTGTGTGTTTGTCGTATTTTATTAGTTCTGCGTGTGTATCTGTGACGGAAGTGGTAATAAGAACTGGCAAATGGATGTCTGCTGGTTCTGTATTAAAAGACAGTGTTGAGACTACGTAAACCTGTATAGTCAGCCTCTGCAATGTGTGAAAGAAGGCTGCTGCCTTGTACTGTGAGAGAAATCTGTGCCATATCAAAGTGACGGGATACTTACTAAACAAGTTGATAACGATCCTTGCGGACGACTAAACACTTATTCAGTAAGTTTGGTGTTGTCCACCCACATGCAGCTAACATCTCTGAAAATATGTTGTAAAACTGCAGGTGCATGAACAGTTTGTCATTTAAATTAGATTTTTTATTTTGCATATGTGGTTTTCTTTTGTCAGTCATCTGATCGTTGCAAGCAAAACAGCTGCTATATCTAATAATTAATAATTACAATATTTATATAGTGCAAAAATCTTGATTAAATCAAATCTAAGCGCTGAAACAGACACACACGCATGCACGCACGTACACACACGCACGCACACACACACACACACACACACACACACACACACACACACACACACACACACACACATACACACACACACACACACGCATGGCTATAAATGGGAGAAATAATAGCTTCAGTCTTGTCGTCGTTAAGCTGAAGTTTATTGTATGTCATCCAGTTCTTAATGTACTTTAAGAAACTTTTTTAAAATCTTTGTTTGTATGTAAATTGTGATGTATGATATGCGAATAGTTTATAATTTGTGAGGTAATTTTGATTGTCAAGGTGTTAATGCTGTAATACTGAAGTTATAATGTTTTTCCTGTATATGGATTAGAATGTTTCTGTTTTTATCTTCTTCAAAATATTGATTATAATTTTATGCACAACTATTGCATGCATAAACACACACACACGCATGCAAACATAACCACACACACACACACACACACACACACATAATAATAATAATAAATAATAATTACAATATTTATATAGCGCAAAATCTTGATAAAATCAAATCTAAGCGCTGAAGCAGACACACACGCAAGCACGCACGCACGCACGCACGCACACACACGCACACACACAGACACACACACACACACACACACCCACACACCCACACACACCGCATGGCTATAAATGGGGAGAACGAATAAAAGCAATAAAAGCAAGAATAAAAGCAATGGAAAATTATAGAGAGCATAGCATACAATTATATATTATAACCATGTGATTCCCTCCGAGCGGAGACAGGCTGCAGAAGGGGGGGGGGGGGGGTTGAGTGAGGTTAGGATTTTATGCGGAGGAGTAAAGGTGAGTTTTGAGAGCGGACTTGAAGGAGACAAAAGTAGGTTGCTGACGGACTGAGAGAGGAAGTTTGTTCCAGGAGAGTGGACCAGAAACAGAGAAGGCTCGTGGACCATAGGTATTGAGCTTAGTGCGTGGAAAGCGAAAAGTCAGAGGATCAGAGGCAGAGCGGAGGGTACGTGAGGGAACATAGATCTCAAATAGGCTTGACAGGTAATCGGGGGCTGCGTTATTGAGGCTTTTGTAGCACATGGTGTCTAGTTTGTACTGTATGCGCTTTGATACAGGGAGCCAGTGAAGTTGTGCCAGGAGAGGAGATATGTGGTCAGCTTTTTTCTTTTTGAGTACAAGGCGTGCAGCATTGTTTTGAATGCGCTGTAGGATGTGAATGGTGGAGGCAGGAAGACCAGACAGGAGTGAATTGCAATAGTCAATGCGAGACATTATGAAGGAGAGAACGAGTTTTGCAGTTGTTTCGACAGAGAGATACTTCCTGATCAGCCTTATACGATGGAGATGATAGTAGCAGGATCTGGCAGTTTGAGAAACAAAGTTGTTCATGGAGAGGGTAGAGTCAATGCAGACACCAAGGTTTTTAGCTGAATCAGAAATTGGGACTGATGTGTTACATAATGGGAGAGAAAGAGGAGGCAGCTGAGAAAGTTTCTGACGGGTGCCAATGAGGATAGCTTCTGTTTTGTCGTCATTAAGCTGAAGTCTATTGTGTGTCATCCAGTTCTTAATGTCCGAGTAACACTCAGTGGTGCGAGTCAACAGGCGCTGTATATTATCAGGTGAGTCACTGTCTTGAAGTTGGGTGTCATCAGCATAGAAGTGGTGTTTTATAGAATGGGAGTTGATGATGGTGGACAGGGGGGAGGTGTAAAGAGTGAAAAGAACAGGGCCAAGGACAGATCCTTGTGGAACACCACAGGTCAGGTATGCAGGTTGAGAGTAAGTGCCATTGATGAGAACGGTTTGTTTTCTGTTTGATAGGTATGAAGTGAACCAAGACAGAGCAATGTCAGAGATGCCAAAAGTATGATGAAGTCTAGAAAGGAGAATACCATGATCAATGGTATCAAAGGCTGCAGACAGATCAAGGAGTGTGAGGAGAGAGACTTTGCCAGTATCAGTTGCAAGGAGGAGATTGTTGAGAATGTGTAGTAGGGCAGTTTCAGTGCTATGGCACTGGCGGTAGGCTGACTGGAAAGGATTGAGGAGATTGTTGGCAGACAGGTGAGAGTTCAGCTGGTTGAGGACGACTTTTTCAAGGAGTTTTGACAAGAAAGAGAGATTAGAGATAGGCCGGTAATTTTTCAGTTCATTTGGATCTAAATTGTGTTTCTTGAGGAGAGGGTGAACAATAGCAGACTTGAAAAATCTGGGACAGTTCCAGTTTGAAGAGAAGTGTTGATGATGTCAGTGATGAATGGGAGGAGAGTAGGGAGACAGTCGGAGTAGAGAGAACCTGGAAGAGGATCCAGTTCGCAGGTTTTGAACGACATGGATCTGATTGTGTTGAGAATTTCTTCTTGTGAGACTGGGGTAAAAGTAGTAAGAGGTGTGCCAGAGAAGGAAGGGTCAGGTGGGCATGGTTGACAGGGTGTCCTGTCAAGCCTGCATTTCTGCATTATATCTGTGGCTGTCAAAAAGGCTGGAAAAATGACCGATTTCGAATCTTTTTTTTTCCAAGTGGAAAATGATAGACTAGAATGTAGAGGTATGGTTTACGCTGACTTTAATGGTTTTAGATCGTGAGAACCTATTCATGCAGCCCTATAAAAGTGATTCCTAATGTTTTGTTACCTTCCCTATTTATCTCATTGGAAAATGAACACGTTTTTAACCCTCTCCCATTGGACTTGTTTGTAATTGTACTTGTTGCTTTACACGTATAACAACAGCAAGCCTGTCACGAAGAGTTTGTATTTTGGTGGTGAAATAGTTGGAGAATACAGATGGGAGTTCTTCATTTGTATGTTTTGTTGGGAGAGGTAAATCTTTTCGTGTGCCAAGGAGATGATTCATGGTTGTAAAGAGTTCTTTTGAAGAAGAGGCATTCAGGATTTTGGTTTGGAAATAGCTTGTTTTTGCAGATGCAATGAGGGTGGATACTTTTGTTTTAGAGGCTTGGAAAAGTTGCCTGTGTACAGTGAGTTTGGATTTGCGCCAGCGGCGCTCTGCTCTGCGGCGGGCACGTTTTGCAAAGGCAATCTCATGATTGAGCCAGGGGGTAGGGGGGCGGTCAGGTAAAAGACGGGTTGTGGCTGGAGCATGAGTGTCCAGAAGTTTACGCTGACTTTAATGGTTTTAGATCGTGAGAACCTATTCATGCAGCCCTATAAAAGTGATTCCTAATGTTTTGTTACCTTCCCTATTTATCTCATTGGAAAATGAACACGTTTTTAACCCTCTCCCATTGGACTTGTTTGTAATTGTACTTGTTGCTTTACACGTATAACAACAGCAAGCCTGTCACGAAGAGTTTGTATTTTGGTGGTGAAATAGTTGGAGAATACAGATGGGAGTTCTTCATTTGTATGTTTTGTTGGGAGAGGTAAATCTTTTCGTGTGCCAAGGAGATGATTCATGGTTGTAAAGAGTTCTTTTGAAGAAGAGGCATTCAGGATTTTGGTTTGGAAATAGCTTGTTTTTGCAGATGCAATGAGGGTGGATACTTTTGTTTTAGAGGCTTGGAAAAGTTGCCTGTGTACAGTGAGTTTGGATTTGCGCCAGCGGCGCTCTGCTCTGCGGCGGGCACGTTTTGCAAAGGCAATCTCATGATTGAGCCAGGGGGTAGGGGGGCGGTCAGGTAAAAGACGGGTTGTGGCTGGAGCATGAGTGTCCAGAAGATGGTGGAGAGTAGTATAGAATTCATCGGCAAGGTTATGTGACTTTTCAGAAAGGAGACGGTAATTTAATTGTGCATGCCTGATATCATTTTCTACATGCGTTTTGTTATATTGTTCACATTTCTCTTGGTGAAACTCAGACTTTGTAAGTTAATGCTTTTGCTACCTACCTGTATACTGCAACGCTATAAAAAGTTAAATGCCCTTACTACGAGTCTCGTATCACGGACACCTGCGGTTCCCTTTTGACAGCTCAGCGCGTTGCACTCACACACTGCTCTGTGCAGAGCGCTCAACTGGCTAGCTGCCACTTGAGAGTCCACATCTCGTTATCGTTTATCTCTCCCCTCCCATCCCCCTCCCCTCCGCCGCTCCTGCTCTCAAACTAAAATCTTGCTCGGGAACAGCAGTGGGCCAGGTCTACGGCTCTCAGGACGGCCAGACATATGACTGCTTTCAATTCTGCTTTTTCTGATGGAAAATGAGTGAACGCAGAGGTATGATTTATGCTCAGTTTCAGAGTTTTAGACCTTTGGAACCTGCTCCAACAGGTCGGTAAAAGTCATTTCTATTTTTTTTCTAATTTCCAAGGTCTCTAACGTTGGGGTCCATTTCCTGAGTCACTTTTCATCTGATACCCTATTGGATAGTAAATTTGGACTTCATCATTATCATCATCATCAGGTGCCCTGCCGCATGGCGTTGGCGACCATGGACTTCCAACCATCTCTATCTTTCGTTGCCCCCAGCATCTCCCCCACCCTCTTCATCCTCAGCCACCTTGCAAGTCCGTCCAGCATTCTCTCCCTGGGTCTACCCGGTACTCTCTTTCCCTCCAGCTTTCCTGTTGTGACCAGGTGCTCCAAATCCCCCTTCCTCATAAAATGGCCTATACATGTTGCTTGTCTTTTCCTAATTTTCCTTATCAGTGATCGACTTGTGTCTGCCTCCATCAAGACTGTCTCGTTTGTTTTCTTTGCTGTCCATGGTACTCTCAACATTCTTCTGAGAAACCACATCTCGGCTGCCTCAATCCTGCTCTGGCTTTGCTTGCTGACTGTCCACGCCTCGCATCCGTACAACAGTATTGGTTCTATATAACATTCAAGGACTCTCTTTCTGATGTTAATTGATAGGCATTTGTTGGTAAGAATGCTTGTCATCTTCTTGAATGCTGTTTTGGCTTGGCCGATTCTGCCAGCTATTTCCGATGTACATCTGCCGTCTGATGAAATGACCGTTCCCAGGTATTTGAACTTATTAACCTGTGTCAAGGTTGTGCCATTTGCTGTTATTTTGCATGAGGGGATTTCATGTTTTTTACTGATCACCATGACTTCAGTCTTCCTGCTGTTTAGTTCCAACCCCTTACCTTTGCTTTCTGTTTCTAGTATATTCACAAGGTTTTGTAGGTCCCTTTCATTTTCTGCAATTAGCACGTTGTCATCTGCGTACCGAATGTTGTTTATCATTTTCCCTCCAACCTTTAATCCAGGGTCTTCTTCTAGGTTTGTCATGATGTTTTCGCTATATAGTGAAAACAGATCTGGTGACAAAACACAACCCTGTCTGACTCCTCTTTTGATGTTTTGAAAAGAGCTTATTTGTTTTCTATTCTCATTGCAGCTGTTTGTTCCCAGTACATATTCCTGATTATTTGTAGATCTTTTCCATCGACATTGAGTCTCTCCAGTTGGTTGATCAATTCTTCATGTCGTACCCGATCGAAACCTTGGTGTAGTCAACAAAGCATAAATATAAATCCTTATTCATCTCAACTGACCTCTCTATGATAGTTCTTAGGATGTATATGGCATTAATAGTTCCTTTCCCCTCCACAAATCCACACTGCTCTTCTGCTATTTCTCTTTTGATTCTATTCCTTGTCCTCATCATGATTATTCTTAAAGGGATTTTTGTTACATGACTCATCAAACTGGTTGTGCGATGGAGTTCGCATTCTATAGCCCCTGTCTTCTTTGGAAGTGCAATGAAAATTGATTTTGACATATCTTTGGGGATTTTTCCAGTGTCATAAATTTCATTTAGGAGGACTGTTATTTTTTCTATGCCAAATTCCTCCAGGACTTCAATCATCTCTGTAGTAATTCTGTCTGGTCCTGGGGCTTTTCCTGGTTTCATCTTTTTCAGTGCTGCTCTAACTTCATCTTTCATTATGGGTGGTCCTTCAAAGTTCTTTTTTATAATGTGTTCTTCGTTTCTGTCATCCTCAAAAAGGTCTTTAATGTACTCTCCCCATCTGTCTAATACCTTGTCTTTTTCCATGATAAGCGTGCCATCTTTTGATTTTAAGCAACCAGTTGATGTGCATGTATTTTTCCTGTGAACAATTTCTTCAATTCGTCTGTACATACCCTGAAGTTCCATTTTGTGTCGTTCTTCTATCTCTTTGCATTTTGTGTTCAGCCAAGCTTCCTTAGCTTCATTGCACCTATACCTGATTTCTTTGTTTATCTTCCTGTATATCTCCTCGTTTCTCTTTGCCTTCCTCCTTTTCTCCATCAGGCCCAACATTTCATTAGTCATCCAGCTCTTTTTTGCTTTCCTATTTGCCTTAGGGATAAAAGCCAATTATAATTTTCTGTAATTTTCAAGTTCACTAACTATGAAATCCATTTTCTTGGCCACTTTTCATCGGAGACCAGTTTGGATGGTAAATGTTGACTTGGCATTTTCAAAATAACCTGATGAGATGTGTCACAGGGGTAGAATTGGATAGTCACTTGTTTGACCAAAATCGTTTCTGCATTATATCTGTGGCTGTCAAAAAGGCTGGAAAAATGACCGATTTCGAATCTTTTTTTTTCCAAGTGGAAAATGATAGACTAGAATGTAGAGGTATGGTTTACGCTGACTTTAATGGTTTTAGATCGTGAGAACCTATTCATGCAGCCCTATAAAAGTGATTCCTAATGTTTTGTTACCTTCCCTATTTATCTCATTGGAAAATGAACACGTTTTTAACCCTCTCCCATTGGACTTGTTTGTAATTGTACTTGTTGCTTTACACGTATAACAACAACAAACTTTAAAAAAATAGACAAGTATTATTTTTTTTATATAAAACGAAGGATAGTGGCAATGGAAAAGCACCAAAAACAAACACGCCAAACATAAACAGCTTTTCGTTTCTATCAATTACAAATATGAAAACAATACATCACTACTGTCACAATATGTCTACCAGGACAGCACTCCTGAAACATATGTTCCAAACCGTATGAAGTATACAGAAATGTCATTCAAATCGAAAGCTTCTTTGTCACGTAGTAATAATCACCATTACTGGATGTTCCTTACTTTAAGTTCATGAATTACTGTCAGGCACAATAACACGTAAAGCAGAAGGTTTGACTATGCTATTCACTCTATCATCTATTTGACATGGTGTAGTAGTTAGCGTAACGACTACCGACTGGAAGGTTGTGGATTCGAATCCCCATCAATCCTTTCAAAAATCGTCATGGAATTTTTCAACTCGAACTAGTTTCTTTCCAGATTTGACCATGATATGGGCTCATTGGGAAGGCTGGCATCAAACAGTCCCATCCACATTACGGATGCGTACTGAGGATGCTGCTTAAATGTTCTGACCAACACTGCAGGTATTTGAATCTCTTGAAATATTATGATAGTAAGCGTACAGCACATCCCTTTCACGCAGTTTCAATCCTAGATGAAACTCCATAGCAAACTGATTATCTTCTTCTTCACCATCCTCATCATGTCATTGTAAAAAATGTGCTAGCTTCTGTGGTAGGTCAGATGACGTAGGAAATGGAACAACAGCAACAACAAAAACAACAACAACAGCAACAACAATAATACAAGATCGTTTCTTCAAAGATCCCTTTGACTTTGCAAGAAAGCTGTTTGAACAACCCAAATCAGGGACTCTCACAGTGGGCAAGGAAACCCTAGAGCAGCATCTCAGGGAAACATATTCCGATTCTCAGCGCGAGGCACCACTTGAAATCCAGAATCTGGTTTGGCCTGCAGCGCCAGAAGGAAAATTCAATAACAAACCACCAACACTGGATGAAGTGAAGAACGTAGTAAAGAAAGCCAGAGCCAAGTCAGCACCTGGACCAAACGGAATACCATACCTGCTCTACAAGAAATGCCCAAAAGTGCTCGAGTGGCTCCACAAGATGATTCGATCAGCATGGAGGAACCAGAAGATCAGCGACCAATGGATGAGAGCTGAAGGAGTGTACATTCCGAAGGAGCAGAACTCCAGCAGCATCAATCAGTTCAGGCCAATATCACTTCTGAACGTCGAGGGGAAAATCTTCTTCTCTGTTATGGCAGCAAGATTGACAAAATACCTGACTGAAAACAAGTATCTGGATATGTCAGTCCAAAAGGGAGGCATACCAGGAATGCCTGGATGCTTGGAACATGCCACGTTGATTTGGGATGCCATCCAAAAAGCAAGAACAAAGAAGAGAGACATTGACGTAGTTTGGCTTGATCTGGCGAATGCATATGGATCAGTTCCACACGATATGATCCAGCTGGCTCTTGAAATGTATCACATCCCAGAAAACATCCGAACAATGCTGAGGAAGTATTTCCAAGGGTTCTCAATGCGGTTCTCTACCAAAGAATGCACCACGGACTGGATAGACCTAGAGGTGGGCATTGCAATGGGCTGTGCAATCTCTCCCATACTGTTCGTGTTGGCAATGGAAGTCATCTTGAAAGCTGCAATGAAGAGTTCAGGTCTAGTGAATCTGGGAGATGGATACCAGATGCCTCCTCTGAAAGCTTTCATGGATGACACAACAGTCTTGTCCACGGATGAGGAAGAGACACACCAAATCTTAAAGCAGCTGGATGAGCTGGTGGCCTCTTCAAGAATGAGGTTCAAACCTAAGAAATCCCGAAGTCTCTCACTGCGAAAAGGAAAAGTGGCAGATTCAGTCAAATTCATGGTAGCCAACCAAGCCATCCCCACTGTCACAGAAGAGCCAGTAAAAAGTCTCGGAAGATGGTATGATGACTCCCTGAAAGACACACAAAGGGGATGTGAAACCAAGCAAACAGCAGAAGAAGGCCTAAAGAAAATAGATAACTGCGGACTGCCAGGCAAATACAAAGTCTGGTGTCTACAGTTCATGCTGATACCAAAGCTGCTGTGGCCACTGCTAATCTATGACATTTGCACCAGCACAGTCGAAGCAATGGAAGCCAAAATCAACAAATACACAAGAAAATGGCTCGGTGTCCCACCTGGTCTCACTGATGTTGCATTCTACTGTCGTCAAGCAATGCTGAAGCTACCTCTCAAATCCATAGTGGAGGAATACAAAGTTGGAAAAGCAAGACTGTTGAGCATGCTGGAGGAATCGGAAGACAATATCGTGAGATCAGTTCACCCAAAGCTGAGAACTGGCAGAAAGTGGAAAGTCCAAGAGGCTGTAAACAATGCCAAGAGAAACCTCAGCATCAAAGAAATAATTGGACACACGCAAACCAACAGACAGGGACTGGGAGCAACAAAAATGCAGTGGTGGTCCAAAGCCAAAGGGAAGGAAAAAAGAGACATGATCATACAGGAGTTGAAGGAAGAAGAAGATGTCAAAAGAGTGCAGAAGGCAGTCCAGCAAGGTCAACAGGGGCAATGGACAACATGGGACAGTGCACTCCAAAGAAGTCTCAGCTGGAACGATATGTGGCACATGGCTCCTCTAAGGATAAGCTTCCTCCTCAGATCTGTATATGACCTGCTCCCCTCGAATGCAAACTTAGTGAAATGGGGGAAATCAGACGACCCAGCATGTCCGCTCTGTCAGAAGAAACAAACAGTGGAACATGTCCTAAGCTCTTGCAAAGTAGCGCTAGCCCAAGGAAGGTATACATGGAGGCACAACCAAGTTCTGAAAGTGATCACAGACGTGGTTAGCGAAAAAACCATGACCCCAAACGCACCAATTGCTATGACAACGTTCTACAAAGCAGGAGGGAAACAGGTCTGGCCCGAAAGTGCTATGACAACCAGCACATTGCCAAAGGGTCTTCTGGATGGAGCAGTCGACTGGGAGTGTACAGCAGACCTCCCAGAGTGGAGAAATTACCCAGATGTCATCAGCAAGACAGGCACGAGACCAGACATCGCTCTCCACTCTGACTCCTCGAAACAAGTGATTCTGATAGAACTCACTGTGCCATACGAAAGCAGAATGGAAGAAGCACATATCTACAAGACCGAAAAATACGCCGGTCTTGCCAGCACCCTGAAGAAAGCAGGTCTGCGGGTCAAAATCTTCGCCATAGAGGTCGGGGCAAGAGGGTTTGTGGGCACCTCCGCTTATGATCTCATGAAACAACTCGCCATTTCTGGGAAGAAGAGGACTAGAGCCCTTAAAGCGATGGCAGAGGCAGCAGAAAGGAGCTCAAGCTGGATCTGGGCAAGGAGGAACCAAAAGTGAACTTCATAAGGATTAAATTCCCTACAGATGATGTGTGCCCCGTTAGCACATTGGTAAAACCGCGTACCGCAGTTCTGAAGCGCAGAATCGCCTAGGTTCGATCCCCGGCGTGGGAAAAAAAATAGACAACAGCAGAAGGGCATCCAGGAGTCATGACTGGATGTGGCCCGGCCCCCCGAGAGTGTAAGGAATTCAGGGCCGAAACACTTGTCTAAAGGGGGTTACTTCTCTGAAGACCTTCTGTTGTCTAGCTCTCCCTAGAGTTTCTTTTCTACCTACAATACTGATAATAATAATAATAATAAATAACAATGATTATAATAATTATAATGATGATGATAACAATAATAATAATAATAATACTAACAAATAATAATAATAATAATAATATAATAATAATGGTTATGAAAACAATACTAATACTATTATACTACTAATAATGATAAGATGGGCAAAAAGGAATTTCCCCTAAACGCGATGATCCTGAAAAAATGCTACTTACTCCATGGGAGGACACACTAAACCTAAATGGCTATCCCACTAATTATCACATGATTTTATTCAAAGTAGTATCCATACTTTAGCCCATAAATGATATTGCGCTTATTAAACCCTTAAACTCTCAATGAAATCAACAGATATTTAAACTACTCAACATTCCCACCGAAAGAACTACTACAATCTTATAAAATAAAAGTTTTACCATAACAGATATTCTTTATCAGTTATAGATACAACTCAATAGCACAGCTCAACAAGGCTTACAGCTCATTGCTATTTTATAACTAGACATGTACCTTTAGTAAGCTCATAAAATTTAAAGAAAGGCCTGATTGTGATATGTGTAATGTATACTGCAGTTTTATCAGATACACTACGGATACCAACTGAAACGATGTCATTCCAATAGATGCAAACAATACAAACTTAATATGAGAATTTCCGAGAAAAGAAGGATTTTACAAGTAAATCCCCATTTACTCACTATAATTGCCATATCCAGCTTATGCAGTGGGTTCTTGTTTGCTCAGTTTTGGCCAGATTATCCATTATCACTTAGAATTTGTTGCCAAGACACCTGCAGTGTGGCACCACAAAACGCCCCACAAATAATGCCCACATTGTGCCAAAATGCTAGCTCCTCTTTCTACTTTCCACAGCTTTGCAGTGAGATCACTATGACTTTAGTCTGGTTTAAATAGAAGGTTTATTAAGCCAGTCGAATCTTGCTCTGTACATGTAAATAGAATTAAAGGGTTATTTCTTCTCTTGACGAAGGTTTTTACATTGGACCATCTGGCGATGGTTTCTGTTAGCATGGCGCTGCGGGGGTGGCACTTGGCAAAGCCTTACCTCGCAAATACATTATGTCCCGTTGGCAAGGCCATACCATGTAAATACATTATGTCCTCTGATGATGCATTCAGGCAGATAAGGGCCACTGAGAACCCTAGACCTCTGTGCCCACAGGGTAGGTCTTTTGGTCATGAACCAAAGGCAGGGTAACTCCTACAAAAAATCCCAGAGAGTTGAAGCTTGGGGTATCAGACTGCAGTTGACTTCTAACAAACCATGTACAGTGCAATATAAACCAATTGTCTATACGGTCATCTACATTAGATGACAGTGGAGCTGCCCCATCAAGGTCTTCAGTATAACTACCCTCAGTTAAGGAGCTGGCACATGACCCAGTTTGCCTTTATGGCTGAGGAGAACCATTTGAGCAGATGGAGTGCTACACGATCCTTTTAGAATATATGATGTGAAAATCACCGTGACATTTGCTGTTTAGCGTATCACGCATCAAAAGGAAAGGTGAAGAAAGCAAATACCTGCTCTCTCTTAATAATGTTTGTTTTTGTGTTTTTTGTCACAGCTATTCCAAGAAACATCATTAAGTTTAACTTGATACAACTCTCTCAAATTTGTCTCCAAATCGGCAATCGGTGAATTTTGCTGTTTTACTAGAAGATACCCTTTGCAAAACCTGTGTTGTCTCAATGCTAAGTGTTGACTGGCCATCCCTTTGGAAAAGATCACACTCTATCCAGAACGATTGAGTTGAACCCAATGCTGGGACATTTGAGACGTAAATTTATTATGACAGACGATCCATTTCGTATCCGCTTCACCCTGTCCTCCCGAAACATACGGTGGAAATGTCTAGTGTGTTAGAAACACCTTTACTGGAGGTTCCTCCCGTCTGTCCTGTCGCAACACAGGACGAAGGATGAAAGTTACTGACAACTCCTCTGACCGCCTAGGTCTATGGCAGTCAATGGAAACAGGAACAAACAGCTACGTTCGTCGCTGGTTGTAGTCTGACAATGAAGACAGCGAACAGAACCCCCCCTCAAAAAAAAACAAAAAAAAACAGAAAAAACAGAATTAATGCAGCACCACGCAAGAAAGTGCCCTCGCTGTCTGTCTGTGTGTCTGTGTGTCTGTGTGTCTGTGTGTCTGTGTGTCTGTCTGTCTCTCTCCTCTCTCTCTCTCTCTCTCTCTCTCTCTCTCTCTCCACGCACAACGCACATAACAAGATAACAAGATAAGATTTTATTTTAGCCCAATGCACAGACACAAGGAAAATGTTTTGGCTATGCATGCAATCACGCTCACACCTCACAACAATAACAATATTCAACATCATAAAAGACAAATTCGTCAGTCATCCACGGAATCAAAGAAACACATGCACACAACACACACACACACACACACACACACACACACACACACACACACACACACACACCACACACACACACACACAACACACACACACACACACACACACACACACACATACACACATTCACACCATGGTGCCCAAATTCCAGACACCTTACCTGGCCACTTTTGGTTCTGCCCTGCCAGCTAATTAACAGCGTGCATCTCTCTCCCCCTCACTTCCACTCTCCACAGCACCCTCACCCATCCCCTGGCGAGGCACAGGCACGCATTGAAGTATAGGCCTACAGATTGACCTAGATTCAAGTAGGCCTACTCTGTGCCAATATCAGTCACTTCCTATACCCAGTACCTCCCCAAAGGTCGCAGCAGGTACAAAGCACTGCTGTAGAATGATGGACTCTGGTCAAACCTGCCTGGCTAAAAATGGCACTCGCGGGCGATGCCGGATGGCAGAATGGCCGGGAAAATGCAGTCGGGATGTATGCATAAACCCACACCTACACCCACACACGCACTCACGCACCACACACCTACACCACACACCACCACCCACCCACACCCACACACACCACACCACACACACACACACACACACACACACACACACACACACACACCACACACCACACGTCTAATATCACTTATAGTGAAAAGACGTTAAATCAAAGAACGAACGAACGAACGCACACGGGACTTGAACAACATAAGGTAAAAATCAGTCACTTACATTCCCTGCCCCTCCTCACACGCGCAAGACTAAAAACCAAAGATAGGCAAAGAAGCTCTGATACATAACAAAATACTTTGTAAGAGTACATTCTAACGTGAGTTGAAAAAAAATCATTATAATCCCAGCCTGTGGAATTAAAACAGTTTATCAATTAACAGTAATAACAAACAGATAAAAGACACATAAAGTTCCTTCTAGAAACTTCCATAAGCCCTCCTTCGAGTACGCAGACTGAGGATTAGAGTTCAAAGACAAGATAAATAGCCCTTATAAATTTGGTTAAGAATAGGTTCATCACAAGTTAAGAGAAAAAAGAATGTAACTAAGACACGAATGT
Source organism: Monoplex corrugatus (assembly GCA_030674185.1). Taxonomy (NCBI): domain Eukaryota; kingdom Metazoa; phylum Mollusca; class Gastropoda; order Littorinimorpha; family Ranellidae; genus Monoplex; species Monoplex corrugatus. The sequence goes on along the minus strand of CM060314.1, from coordinate 15,605,657 downwards.
ATGATGCAAATCATTAACACATCAGTAAAATCAAGAGGATGTAATGATGTAAGAATGTAAGTCTAGCAGATACACACAACAAAAAGAGGTCTACAGGGAAACAGGGTGACAGGCAGCCCTTACATAAAAACTATCTTTAAAGCGAGACGTTCTGGCTTTGATTAAACAAAAGTGCTTTCCTGAAGGAAGTGGAGTGAACAAACTGTTCGCCGGGTAATCTTTCTCAGCTATGATAGATTTAACCTTCTTCTTAGTTCGATTTTCGTAGATGGAATCGATGGATGGAAGATTAATGCCGATGATCTTGGAGACAGTGCTGTCAATTCTGTTTAAGCCATCTTTCTCAATTGTTGTACAGGTACATACCAGACTGTGATAGAGAAAGTTAAAACACTTTGTATCACTGCTCGGTAATAATAAAGGCAATTTATATAGCGCTTTCCAGAGCACAAAGCGCTTCACATAAAATCAGTATATAACTAAATACAAATAGATACACCAACATAAAATTTAAACATACCGCTACTAACACTATATAACATAAAACATAAAATTTACGTTCAACAAGACATATTAACATAATAAATTCAAATATTACTAAAAATAGTGACAATCATACAAAAATATTTTCTCTCTCTTTCTCTTCACACACACACACCCCACACACACAAAACACACAGACCCAAACACACTCCCTCTCTCAACCACTCAGTTTCTCTACTATCAAATTCTATCACGCTTACACATACTCTTACTCATACTCTCACTCTCTTACCCCACCCCAACCATACTCTCGCTCTCTACCGTGCTCCCAATATTCCTTGCTCACTCTCTCTCTCTCCCGCACAGCCTCTCTCTCTCTCTCTTTTCCTCTCTCCCTCTCTCTCCCTCTCTCTTGCTCGCATAAACATACTTCACACACACACACACACACACACACACACACACACACACACACACACACACACACACACACAAACACACACACACACACACACACACAATATATGTAGGAACGATGATCAGGGCTGAGAGAGAACAGAAAGAGAAGATCAATGAAAGTATTGAGTGAAAAGATAGGTCTTCAGACTAGACTTGAAAGAAGGAAGACATTGCTTATGGCGAATATGATAGGGAAGGGAGTTCCAGGTCATGGCAGCAGAGTGGGAGAAAGCTCTCTGACCATGCAGTTTCCGGTTGAAACGGGGAACACAGAAAGTTCTTGTGTCGGTAGAGGATCGGAGCGTTCTGGATGGTACATACACTTGAAGAAGTTCAGACAGATAAGAGGGAGCGGAGCAAGTAAGAATTTTGTAACAGAGACAGCAACATTTGTATTTGATTCTTTGTTCAACTGGAAGCCAATGCAACTTTTTCAGAAGAGGAGAACATGACTGGGATCTAGGGGCTTTACAAACAAGCCTAGCTGCTGAATTCTGAACACGTTGGAGAGGTTGAATGACAACTGAAGGGCAGCCGATTAGAATAGAATTACAGTAGTCCAAGCGTGAAAGAATATAAGAGGAAATAAGAGTTTTAGTGGCTTCCTCAGTAAGAAAGGGGCGGATAGAAGCAATACGTCTTAGTTCCATATAAGAAAGCTGGCATATCTTAGTGACATGTTTTTGCATAGAAAGATCATGATCTAAAAAGAACTCCTAAATCCCGGACACAGTCAGAAAATTCAATGGAACTAGAACCTATAAGGAGAGAAGAAGAAAGTGTGTTGATATCATGATGTGAGAAACGTATAGCCTCCGTCTTGTCACAGTTAAGTTTCAGTTTATTTGATGACATCCAGAGATCAATGTCAGAGGTACAGTTTTGGAGAGAAGAAATTGCATCAGGATAGTCATCAACAGAAGCTGAATGAAGGAGCTGAGTGTCATCCGCAAACATTTCATGCGAAATGGAATGGCTGCGGATGACATCAGAAAGAGGGGTAGTATACAGAATGAATAAAACAGGACCGAGCACGGAGCCCTGAGGCACACCAAAATCGAGGGAGGTTTCATTTGAACGGTGACTATCCACTAGCACAAACTGTTTCCTGTCTGAAAGATAAGAGTGAAACCAATTAAGAGCTAAGTCTCTAATACCAAATGTATGTTCCAAACGGGAGAGAAGAATTTCATGGTCTATGGTGTCGAAAGCAGCTGAAAGATCTAACAAGAGGAGGACAGAAATTTTATTTTTATCTAACGAATTGAGAATATCATTAAGGATACGAAGGATGGCAGTCTCTGTGCTGTGCTCTGGACGATATGCTGACTGATGGGGAGATAGAAGGTTGTTGGCAGTCAAATGAGCTGAAAGCTGGTGGAGGACAATTTTCTCGAGAATTTTGGACAGAAAGGGGAGGTTGGAAATGGGGCGGTAATTTTTCAACACGTTGGGGTCAAGGGAAGACTTTTTCAGGAGAGGCTTAACAAGAGCAGTCTTAAAATCAGAGGGAACAGAAGCTGAAGATAGTGATTCATTAAGAATGCGAGTGATAGTGGGGAGAAGGGTGTGGAGGTGGTCATAGAGAAGAGGGTGGGGATGGGGTCGAGAATACAAGAGACTTTGGGGGACTCAGTAATCAGCTTCCGTACAAATGATTCAGAAACAGGAGTAAACTGACAGAGTGGTGTACCTTTATAAATAACGGACTGGTCAGTTGTGTCAGAGGATGACAGAAACCCATCACGGATGGTCAGAATTTTCTGGGTAAAAAAGTCGGAAAACAATTTTGGTAACTGAGATAATTCATGTGTGGACGGCAGAGTAACATCGGAAACCTTTCCCAGCATGCCTGTGACAGTTCTAAAAAGATCTTTGCATGATACTGCTGAAACAACTTTAGAAGAATAGAATTTAGTTTTAGCATCATGGACGAGATCGACAATTTTCTGTTTTGCGGTTTCATAAATCTGCTTATGTACCGTCAGGCGAGACGATGCCCAGCGACGCTCAGCTTTACGGCGCTCACGCTTAAGTTGCAAAAGATCATGTGCCACGGAGCTGTACCACGGGGCAGAGCGACGTTGCTGCACCCTGTGCTGACGTAAGGGCGCGTGCTTATCCAAAACTGTTCGCAAACCGACTGAGATCAGAAAGAGAAACATCATGAGTAATGACACTTTTTAAATCTTGAGAAAATGCTGCCTGATCTATCTGGCGAATGGCACGAATATATTTGAATTGGGGTGTTGATTTTTGTTTTAGAACACTAAGATGACAGACAATACAAATATGGTCAGACATAAGATATTACTACACTTTGCAGATTGTAAAAGATTATCATTGTCACGAAAAATTACAAGGTCTAAAATATGACCACTGCTAGGAAAAGTAAAATTGAATCAAGATAGACTGGCTAACCCCTGATTTATTGGTGCATTTCTTTTATAGCTTTTTTAGCTTTAGGCAGACACATAGATTACCGATAGCAGGTTAGAAAAGTGGCCTGTAATAATCCCTGTCATTATAATTCTCTTTGCTATGAATTCTCTGAGGCTTCTATAATGCATGCACTAGTGGACACGCGCACGCAAGCGCGTGCGCACACACACGCATACACACAAACACACACACTCGCACGCATGCACCCTCGCACAGCCTCCCCCCCCTCCCCCCTGTTGATATGAACCTGTGTGCACTGTGCATGTATAACCAAAGAGAAGAAAGAAACAATAGGTAGTCAGATCACAAGCGGACGAACTGCGTTCCCCCCCCCCCTTTTTTTTTTTTTTAAATGTCGTAAGTCCTGGTGTTGTCTGTTTGCAAATGGATGGATTCCTGACACGCAGCTGTTGCTGGGGACCAACCACAATGAATGGCTTGCCTGACAAAAAAGCAAAACAAGGATAGTGACGTAACCTCACTTGAAATCATCGAAGAGTACATTCGAGATCCCAGGTCCTGCATAGTGACTGAAAGCATCGCCCATCACCTTTCCTTCTAAGTTCCCCCCGCCCCTGATATAAAACTGTCGGAAACTCATTCACAGCGCGGTAGGACTTCTCGGCTCGGAAGCAGACATATAGATCTACTGACCTCGTTATGATAAAACCCCTGTGGTTTGACGGCGCAAAACTATCCCATAGTCAAAGCCGAATGCGCGCTATGCGATTTTGATAGAAGGGCGGAAATTCTACCTCGAAGGTATCGCTCGCGTGCAGAAAATTATCATCAATTAATTGCAGGCAGAGAACACAGATATCCAATGTAGAGGAGGGACTGGGTGACAGTGGACGTGTTGAAAACAAGGTGAAGCCTCTTGATTCGTGTTTGAGCTGTGAAGTCTTGTTTTCTGTGGTGCTTGAAATAAACTGAAGTAACGTGCTGTGTGTGCTTGAGCATCAAGCGAAGTCATTATTATTGTTTGTGTGCTTGAAAATCGTGAAGTCTTGTTTTCTATGGGCTTGCACACCAAGTAAAGTCTTGTTCTCTATAGTTGCTTGAATGTCGAGTCTATGTGTGCATAATCGTCAAGTGAAGTCGTCTTCTCTGTGTGTGCTTGAAGATCATAAAGTCTTATTATCTGTGGGCTTGAATGTCAAGCGAAGTCTTGTTATCTGTGTGTGCTTGAACATCAAGCGAAGTCTTGTTCTCTGTGTGTGCTACTAGATCGTTAACACGTGTTCTGTGCATGCTTGAAAATCAGTGAAGTCTTGTTCTCTGTGTACGTGAAGATTATGAAGTCATGTTCTCTGTGTTTGCTTGAATGTCAAACTAAGTCTTTTTTGACTGTGTGTGCTTGAATGTTAAATGACGTCTTGTTCTCTGTGTGCATGAAGATTGTTAATTCTTGTTCTGTGTGTGCTTGAATGTCAAATGAAATCTTCTTCTCTATGTACTTGAAGATTCTGAACTGTTTTTCTGTGTATGTTTGAAAGTCAAATGAAGTCTTGTTCTCTGTGTAATTGACGTTTATGAAGACTTGTTCTCTGTGTGCGTGAAGATTATGAAGTGTATTTTATATCTGTGGGCTTGAACATCAAGTGGGGTGTAGGGGGCTCTGGCTAGAGGTAGTACTTTGATGTCTGGCTGCTGCACTCTACCTGGTAGGGTGGACGGGCATCACTGGTCCTCGTCCATCCTCTAAATCTCTCACGTGCTGGCTCCAAGCGCCACACCCCGGGACCTCGCCTCAGCATGCGTGCCAAACCATGTGAGGGGATGATGTTAACACTGCATCACTGGGCGAATAACCTCCATGATGCAGGTTACCGGCCAAGGCGGACGAAGTTCCGCAAGGAACTCAACGGCTATGTGTTCAAGACCAAGGCGAACCACCTAGATGGAGGACGTTGGCTGTGGTCTGGCATGGAGAGGGATGGGCTCCGCCATGCGACATTGCCCAAGACACACTAAATGAAGATTACAACCGCAACTCAATCCATACCGGCCCGGTCGTCGCCCGGAACAAGGACCGCGCCTTCCGTCGCTGGCCATCAGGGCGGAGGAGAAAAGTATGTGACTGGTGGACCAAAATCCCTACGTACAAGAAAAAATGTTACTATCGGCACCTGGAATGTGAGATCGCTGAGAGCAGCAGGAAAATTTGCAGAACTAACACATGAAATGAAGAGATACCGATGGAACGTCCTTGGGCTCTGTGAGGTACGATGGAAAAACCTCGGAGAAACGTCTACTCCAGAAGGCCACAAACTCTACTTCAGTGGCAGTGAAGACAAACATGAACATGGAGTTGGATTCCTCATTCACAAAGACACTGTGAATGCCATCATGGGATGCCGACCAATCTCAAGCAGACTCATTACTATTCGGCTTAAGGCTTCACCTTTTAACATCACCGTCATCCAAGCTTATGCCCCAACAACTGACTATGATGACGAGGCTGTCGAAGATTTCTATGATCAACTGCAGGAAATCGTAGATCAGACGCCAAAGAAAGACATCATTATAGTGCAGGGCGACTGGAATGCGAAGATTGGAGAGGATGAACACAATAACTGGAAAGGGATATGTGGCCAATACTGCAACCCTGAGACCAATGAAAGAGGTTTGAGGCTCCTAGAATTCGCCAGTTACAATGACCTGAAGGTGGTGAACACGTTCGGTCCACACAAACCATCTAGACGCTGGACATGGCACAACCCAGGAGAAAATTACCACAGTCAGATCGACTACATCATGGTTAAAAGACGCTTCCAGTCAAGTGTTAACATCGCAAAGACCAGGAGCTTTCCAGGAGCCGACATTGGAAGCGATCATGAGCTTGTAATGATGACCTTCAAACTCCGCCTCCAGAGGATGAAGAAACAGGGCAGCATAAGAATTAAGTTCAATCTTGAGAAGCTCAAAGACCCCAACATAGTTGAAAACTTCCAAGCAACGATAGGAGGGAAGTTTGCCCCTCTCCTCGTCCTTGAAAATGGGGACACCGAAGTAGACACTCTGATCAACAACTTCAACACTGCCGTGACCGAAGCAGCCAACGACATCCTTGGAAAACACCGACCAACAAAGATGCCCTGGGTCACGGAAGAAGTATTAAAGCTGAGCGACAAACGCAGAGAACTAAAGCAAAAGAAGAGTACGGATGAAGGAGCTAAAGTATACAGAAAAGCCAACCAACAAGTTAAAGAAGGCATGAGGAAAGCAAAGGAAACATGGATTGAAGAACAATGCCAAGATATCGAAGCAAACCTGCAGAAAAATAACAGCAAGAAAGCCTACCAGCTTGTGAAAGGACTAACAAGCTCAAAACAAGGCAGAACCACTACCATACAGAACAAAGCAGGGAAATGTCTCACAGAAGATCAAGAGATTCTGCAGAGGTGGACAGAATACTGCTCCGAATTATACACACACACAACAACAGGAGATCCCAAGGTGCTAGACGTTCCTCCACCAACCAACAACGACAGCTACCCCATCGTGCGAGAAGAAGTTGAAGCTGCAGTAAAAATCATTGAAGAAAGGCAAGTCTGCAGGAGTGGACAACATTCCCTCAGAACTGGGCCAGGCAGGAGGAGAGGCCATGATAGATATGTTACTCATCATCTGCAATAAGATCTGGTGGACAGGTGAGTGGCCAACACCTTGGACCCAGTCCCTGATCATCACTCTCCCGAGAAAGGCAACCTACAACTGTGCCAAACTACCGTACCATCAGCTGATCAGCCATCCAAGTAAGGTCATGCTAAAAATCCTTCTGAGTAGACTGAAGCCACAAGCTGAGGAGATAATAAAAGAAGAGCAGGTAGGTTTCAGACCAGGAAGAAGTACCACAGAGCAAATTTTCAACCTCAGATTGCTCTGTGAGAAATACCTGCAACACCAGCAAGGCCTTTACCACGTCTTCGTGGACTTCAAGAAGGCATTCGACAGAGTTTGGCACGCAGCCTTGTGGGCAACCATGGGGTTGTACAACATCAATGCCAACCTGATCAGAATCATAGAATGCCTCTACGAAAAGGCGACCAGTGCAGTCTACCATGCCAACAACATAGGAGAATGGTTCCGAACCATAGTTGGAGTACGCCAAGGATGCCTGCTCTCCCCCACTCTCTTTAACATCTTCTTAGAGAGAATAATGGCTGACGCACTTGAAGACCACGAGGGAACAGTCAGCATCGGAGGTAGAACAATCACAAACTTGCGTTTTGCCGACGACATTGACGGACTAGCTGGGCAAGAGCAAGAGCTAGTCAGCTTGATAAAACATCTTGATGAGGCCTCCACAGCATATGGCATGCAGATCAGTGCAGAGAAAACCCAGTTGATGACAAATAATACCAATGGCATCAGCATTGACATTACCATAGACAACAAGAAACTTGAGACCGTTCATAGATTTAAATATCTGGGAGCTATAGTAACAGATGAAAGATCAAAGCCCGAAGTACTTTCCAGGATTGCCCAGACCACAGCTGCAATGACCAAGCTAAAAATCATCTGGAACGACAAGAATATCGCAATCGGCTCCAAGATCAGACTGATGCGTTCCCTGGTCATGTCAATATTTTTGTATGCATGCGAAACATGGACCATAACAGCAGACATTGAAAGAAGGATACAGGCAATGGAGATGAGATGCTTCCGCAAACTTCTTGGTATCTCGTACAAAGATCATATAACCAATAAGGAAGTGAAAACCCGAATCGAAAACGCCATCGGGCCGTATGAAGACCTCCTGACCTCAGTGAAAAGACGCAAACTGAGGTGGTACGGGCACGTCACACGATCATCTGGACTGGCCAAGACCGTCTTGCAGGGAACAGTTCAGGGAGGGAGACGAAGAGGCAGACAGAGAAAAAGATGGGAAGACAATATCAGAGAGTGGACTGGCCTTGAATGGAATATCATTCTGCGGAAAGCTGAGGACCGTGAGGAGTGGAGGAAGTTGGTTGCAAAATCTTCAGTGGTGCCCCAACGGTCAACCAGACTACGGGACTGATGATGAACATCAAGTAAAGTCATTTAATATATGTGCTCGAAGAGCAAGGGAGGTCTCATTCTCTACGTACTTGAACATTGAGTAAAGTATTTTTCTCCATGTGCTCAAAGAGGAAGTGAAGTCTTGTTCTCTGTGTACTTGAACATCGAGTAAAGTGTTTTTCTCTATGTGTTTGAAGAGCAAGTAAAATCTTCCTTTCTGTGTGCTTGAAGATTATGAAGTCTTGTTCTCTGTGTGCTTGAAAATCAAGTGAAGTCTCGTTCTCTATATGCATGAAGAGCAAGTGAATTTGTGTCCCCTGTTTGCTTAAAGACTTATTCTCTGTGCTTGAACTAGAAAATGAAATTTTGCTTTCTCTTGATGTTTGAACATCAAGTAAAGTCTTGTTCTCAATGTGCTTGAACATCAAGAAAAAATTTGTTCTCGATGTGCTTGAACATCAAGTAATGTCTTGTTTTCTGTGTACTCGAACGTCAAGTAAAGTATTGTTCTCTGTGTGCTTGAACAGTCTAGTAGAGTCTTGCTCTATGTATTTGAATGCCAAGTAAAATCCTTGCAACATGAAGAAATATCATTGTCTGTATTGAATATCATGAAGTCTAATGAGCTGTTCTTAAACACCAAGAAGTTTTATTGTGTGTTGAACATCAAAACGTTTTGTCTATGTTTAACACCAAGAAGTCTTATTGTCCGTGTTAAACGACAAGAAGTCTTATTCGCTGTATTGAACATCAAGAAGACATATTGTCTGTGTTGAACACCAAGAAGTCTTACTGTCTATGTTAAAAATAAAAAAAAGTCTTATTATCTGTGTTGAATGTCAAGAAGTCTTATTGTCTGTGACGAACACCAAGAAGTCTTATTGTCTATGGTGAATGTCAAGAAGTCTTATTGTCTGTGATGAACATCAAGAAGTCTTACTATCTATGATGAATGTTAAGAAGTCTTATTGTCTGTGTTGAATGTCAAGAAGTCTTATTGACTGTGATGAACACCAAGAAGTCTTATTGTCTGTGATGAATGTCAAGAAGTCCTATTGACTGTGTTGATTAACACGAAGTCTTATTGTCTGTGTTGAACACCAAGAAGTCACAGGAAAAAGTATATTTGTCTGTATTGAATATCGTGAAGTTTTATGAGCTGTACTTAACCTCCAAGAAGTCATACTGTCTTTGTTGAAGATCAAAAAGTTCTGTCTTTTTAAATCAAGAAGACTTATTGTCTGTGTTGAATGACAAGAAGTCTTATTGGCTGTGCTGAACACGAAGAATTCTTATTTTCTGTTTTGAACATCAAATCGTTTTATGAGCTGTACTTAAACATCAAGTAATCTAATCGATTGTGTTGAACACCAAGATGCTTTGTTGTCTATTTTGAACATCAAGAAGCTTTATGCGCTGTTCTTAAACATCAAGTAGTCCTAGTTTTTCTGTTGACCACCAAGAAGTCTTATTTTGTGTTGAACAGCAAGAAGTCTTATGAGCTGTCTTGAACACCAAAACGTCTTACTGTCTGTGTTGAAGTCCAAGAATCTTATTGTCTGTGTTGAACAGTGCGCAGTCTTATTATCTGTGTTAAACACCAAGAAGTCTTATTGTATATGTTGAACACCAAGAAGTCTTTTTTCTGCACTTGAATATCAAGAAGTTTTATTGTCTGTGCTTGTACATCAAGACATTTTTGTCTGGACTTGAACAGCATAAACGTGGTTTACATGGTGAACATGGCTGACGAGAGAGAGACAGAGGATGGCTGTGAACCAGGATACAGCCCCACAAATTTTGCAGCTGTCTCCATCTGCAATAATCAAGACAATGGGGCCGCCAGGAGTACAGGTTCGTGCGTCATTGAACAGCTGTGCATACAATTGGATAAAAATATTATTATGAGAAAAAACAGATAGACATTGCTTTCATCTTCAATAAAACATTTTTTTCATAACACTTTTTTTATACAATTATAAAACTCATTAACACATGTTTTCCTTATAGTTCCGAGCAATGTTGCTCGGGTGTGTGTACACTTGTTTGGCCCATATTGTACGAGTGTTTTGTCTTTGCAAAGTCTTCATATTCAGTTTTCAGTGCGTTAACTCTCCACGTAGGCGGTCACACACAGTTGTGTGGGAGTAAAAGTAAAGGTGTGCTTGGAGCGCGTACGTTGTACACTGTACTTGTCTATTTTTCTAACACAATTCCCAAACACCCTATGGATACACCACATAACTAATGGACTGGTCCAACAATTATTCAGAAATAAATATTACACTCATCACTCAAAATCGCTTAACCCTTTGACTCCCACACCCTATCCCCCAATTACAAAAAAGATGTAACCTTTGACTCCCTCAGCAAATCCGCCAGTTTCCTGCAGAAGCTGAATTCAAGATTGCGTGAATCCTTCCCATGCAGCACCTGTGGTAGAGTATTTACTCCAGGATCATCATCGTATTCCACACAAAGACCCACACCAAGCGCTGCTCCTCTAATGAACTGATAGGAGAGGTCATCAGGCTGAGGACAGAGAAGGTGGGGGATGTACTTGCAGCGACAAGGGATAGATTCGTATGGAGTGCCATTATTGCCAACGCCATACGGAAGGGCACATGATGATGATGATGATGATGATGATGATGATGATGTCGATGACGATGACGATGATGATGCCATCAGTATCTTATCATTCTCTTCTCTGATCTGGTACCTCTGGTTTTATTTCTGATCTCATATTTTATCTCTTTTGATTTTTTTTTTCTGTTGAAGTTTTGTATGTGCTTTGAAATGGTTATTGCGCTGATATTGGCTCTACGCAGTCAGCTGGGCTTTAAACAACAAAAACAAAACAAAAAAACAATCTCTTATTCCCTTGCATTTGTCTTACGTTATTTCATGTTTGATATTGTTTTCTATCTTTTCTTTTTTTGTCTTACCTTATTTTATCTTATCTCGTCTCATCTCATCTTATCTTGTCTTGTCTTGTCTTGTCTTGTTTCTTAAAATATACAAATCTTGTCGAATCTGCATTTATCTATGTTCGTTTCTCTGATTGTGTCCAGATGATGTTCCCCTGTCTGAAAGGAGAGTAAAGGGAGACAATGAGGTGAGGACAAGTGTGACAGCGGATGACACTGCATTATCAAACACCTCTGGCAAACAAGTGATGCGTCATTTGAGTCTATCTGCCTCTCACTCTTTGGTTTATCTGTCTGACACTCTTTGTTCCCTTCATCTGCACTTCTTTGCTCTATCTGCCTGTCAGCATTTGCTTTGTCTGCTTGTCATTCTTTGCTGTATCTGATTGTTATTCTTTGCTCGTCTGCCTGTCATTCTTTGTTCTATCTGCCTGTAACGCTTTGTGTTACCGCATGGGCATAGTCACATATGTGTCCACGTGTAACTCTAGCAGGAAGTGTTATTCTAGAGGTGGCAGGAGTAGTCAGGTTGTCATGATCCGGAGTGAATTGTCATGATCCAGAGTGACTTGCTCTTTATAGACATGTATTATCCAAAACACTGCCACTGACCCATCTGTGCCTGACCACGACAAACAATTTTATATTCCTTAAGGGACAGTCTCGCAAGCTTGGTCAGAGGTCCAGATGGTGAGGAAACTGAGTGGTCAGTTTTCTCTTTTATGTATTATAAAAAAAGGAGGGTGCTCCTTCAAGAATGAATGCTTGACCAACTATAATGGTGAAGATACGGTAGCTGATGGACAGAATGTCTTTGAAGGACTTGGTCAGAACGCATAAAAAAGAAAGGGCTCCCAAATGAGCTGGGCCTCGCCTGCTTGACGCTCATTACCCTGGCCTTGGGTCTGTTTCTCTAAGTCTCAGTTTTTGTTTTTGGAGAGACAGACAGACAGACAGACAGACAGACAGACAGACAGACAGACAGAGAATGTTTACCTTGCCATCGAACCATCAACTTAAAACAATGAAAGAACTGATAGCTCTATGTACCTGAACAAGCTGTGTCTACATTACAAAAGCAATGAGGGTTTCATCATATTGTATTGGCAAACAGAAATACAATAAAAGAAAAAGAGAATCAAACAACGCAGGACTGGTTCCCCTGTCTCTGTGACTGTGCGTTGTAACATTTCTTGTAGCCTATATGCAATTCGCCCTTTATTCTATCTGCCTGTCACTCTTTGCTTTGCCTGCCACTCTTTGTTTTGTCTGCCTGTCATTTTCTGTTGTGCTGGTTGCTTTTTGTTCCATTTTCCCATCACTCATGGTTCTGTATGCTTGCCACGCTATGTTTTATTTGCCTGTCATCGTTTGTCATCGTTTGTTCCCTTTTTACATTGTCAAACAGCTGCAACCCGCTTTATCACATAGTCCGTTTTGTCATTAATTGTATCATTTTACAATAATAGCAGGGGGAAGAGTGGCAGAATGGTTCAGACGTTCGCCTGCCAATAACTATACTCGAGGTTCCAGGGTTCGTTCCCCATAGAAGCCTCGACTTTTCTCCTCAGTTTGACTGGAAAATCGAACTGAGCGTCTAATCCTTCTGAAAGGGACACAAAAAACGAGTTGGACCCCTGTGCTTTTTGGCTGTGCACACTAAAGATCCCATAGCAGTTAAAAATCGTGAAGACCAGGGCATTGCCCGGCTGCCTTGGTATAAAACATTGGAGAGATAGGTTGATTTCCCAGGTCCTACTCATTGAAGACTTATTAGCCTTGTTGCCTTTCTGAAGTCTTGGTGAAAAAAATGTGAATATCAATATGGGTTTGAAGTAAGGGAGAGGGGATGTGTGCCGCCCTTGTGGTGCTGGCCCTGAGAAAAGCTGAGGTCTCTGCCACCTCACTCCCTATGACCCCAGATTTATGGAACTCTCTAGGTATGACCTCAGGATTAATTTATTGATTTCGTTCAGTTTTCACGTCGGCACCCACCTCTGGTGATATGGCCGACGGGGATAACCATCCCAGCAAACTGGGGAAAGGGGGATCCATCTAATCCTATATTGATACCACCAGAACAACCATGATGTTAAAATTGGACAGTGAGAAGATCAGTTTTAATGTAGCGCACCCCAGGATTCGAACCCACAACCATTAGCATGTGAATCCTTACGCTCAAACCAACTGAGCTACTGAGGCCCGCAACCTCAGGACCTGGCCAGCTTGTGGATTTATGTGTAGGCTTAGGGCTTGTACCATAATCATTCTGGATCTTCTCCATCACATGGTACCTATGACATTAGTGCATATGGAATTCATTTAGAGTGTGGAGACGTCATCTTGTGAAATTGAAACTGAAATTGAAAACACCTCCCTCTGCTGTCACGTTTTGTATTATTTGCCTGTCACTATGTGTTCCATCTACATGTCACAATTTGTTCCATCTGCCTGTCACTCTTTGTTTTATCTGCCTGTCATTATTTGTTCATCTGCCTGTCATTATTTGTTCTACAAGCCTGTTACTCTTTGTTCTATCTGCTTGTTGCTCTTTGTTCCATCTGCCTGTCACTTTGTTTTGTCTGCCTGTCATTGCCTGGTCTTCCTGTCATATTTGTTCTGCCTGTCATTCTTTGTCTTGCCTGCACCTCTGTTTTCCTTCTGCTTCCTGTTTCATAACTAATTCACTCAACATCACGTGTTTGTTATTGCGAGCCTAGGATGTGTGACAATTGATTTGAAAACGTAATTTAGGCAATGTCATGTGTTCGTTATTAGCAGGGAATGACGTATGACAGCCTGCTGACGTCAATAGGGGAGTTTGGACCCTACCAGATTATGGTGGTCATTCTCATGAGTATCCACGACACCAACTGGGCCCTCCAGATGGTATCCACTGTCTTTTCTATGGCATTTGTCCCTTTCAGGTCAGTCCATGTACATTTGTTGTTGTTGTCTTTTCTGTTTGTTTGTTTGTTTCTTTCTTTGATGTTGATTGGTTGGTTGGTTGGTTGTTTGGTTGGTTGTTTGGTTGGTTGGTTGGTTGGTTGGTTGGTTAGTTGGTCGACTGTTTTTTTTTTTTTTTTTGTTTTTTTTGCGTGTGTATAATTATGTGATGTTATTACTTGCCTTTATTCAATATTTTCAAATTCCACGACTCTTTTGGTCAGATGTATATGTATACGTTTTGTTTTCACTGACTTGAGTCATAGGATGGGTAATGTACCATACTTTAAGCGAAGCCCAAGTTGGATTCAGAAAAGAAAGAGGACGCACGGATGCTAGTTTAGCACTTCGTCAACTTTGTGAGGAAACATGTGAATACCGGTAATGGATCCACCTCATCTTTGTGGATCAAGAAAAGGCTTTCGACCCTGTAAATTGCATCAAACTTTAGGAAGTCGTGCAAAACTGAGGTCGCAGTAAGGTCCCCAATTAGACCTTCCAAGTGGTTCCAAATGACAGCTGGAGTCTGACAAGGATGTGTTCCTTTACCACTCCTTTTCATCATTTGCCTAGGCAAAATATCCAAGACGCAAATCCTGGTCCAAAACTTCTTACTGAACTATTGTTTGCTGATGACCAAGGGGTTGTGAACTAGGACAAAAGACAGCTGCAGGAACAAAGAACAGCTGTGAAAACTATGGCATGGGAATGGAAGAAAGACAAGAGAGGTAGCATTAGTAGGAAGATCACCAGCCAAATTGGACATCACAAACACAGGGCACCAGCTTTACAAATTTCAGAATTTAGGTATAAGAGAAATTTCTTTAGCGAAGATGGAAAAATGGACAAAGAAACCAAGACAAGTAAAAAAACATTCGATGTTATCAACCAACTTTCAGTTCTTCTAGAAAAACCCAAGCGTTGCCATTGGAAACAAAAGCCAAGCTTATCAGTACATTATGTGTACCTACACTGACTTACGCATGCAGGACCTCGACTTTAAACACAACCTTGAATGAAACCTTACCAGGCATCTCAGAAAAGTAGCAGACTGTTCATAAGAGGCATGTTCAGAAACGAATAGATCCAAGAAATGGTTGGAACAACAGTTTCGCTTAATTTCAATTAATTTAGTTTCTGTTTGTTTCTCGAGACAGCGTCTACGCTCTGAGTGTAAATATCATACGTACTAGCGCCATTGGTGCCGTGCGATGGAGAAGATCCTAAATAATTGTGAAATAAGCTATAATTGTGCACATAAGCCCAATGAGCTGGCAAGGTCGTCACAAGGTTGTCAAGTATTACATCACACAACAGCGAATCAAGTGATTTGGCTACCAGACCAGGATGCCAGTCAACCAGCCAACCCTTCGAGCCTGTAACTCCAGACGCACTGGCTTCAGAGCCCGATGAAGAGCATGGTGGCATTGGATAGACAGTGAAAGATAATTGTAGTACCTACAATATCATTCTGTATCAGGCTTCCCGTATGGCTACATACAGCCAGTTTCACCTCCCCACGATACCTGCCAGCACAAAAGAACTAGAAAAGAAAAGTAGGTATTTGGTGTTTAGTATGCGTGCACACACGAAACATTTCAGGCACGACCAGGTCAGCACAAATGTCATCAGTTCCGAAAAAAATGAAGTCACTAGATTGGGTCAAGCTCAAAACTATAACACCACCAATTATACATGAGGTCACTCGATTGGGTCAAGCTCAAAACCATGACGCCACCAATTACACGTGAGGTCACTCGATTGGGTCAAGCTCAAAACTGTAACGTCATCAATTACAAAAGAGGTCAATAGATCGGGTCAAACTCAAACCATAACGTCATCAATTGCAAGTGGGGTCACTACATCGGGTCACGCTCAAAACCATGACGTCACCAATTACAAGTGAGGTCATTAGATCGAGCCAAGCTCAAAATCATAATGTCATGAATTACGCGTAAGGTCCCTAGACCGGGTCAAGCTCAAAACCATATCATCTCAATTACAAGTCCACTCACTAAATCGGGTCAAACTCAAACCATAACGTCATCAAGTACAATTGAGATCACTAGATCGGGTCAAGCTCAAAATCATAATGTCATCAATTACAAATGAGGTCACTAGATCGGATCAAGCTGAAAACGACTATGGTATCAATTATAAGTGAAGTCACTAGATCGGGTCAAGCTCAAAACCATAACGTTGTCAATCACAAGTGAGGTATCAAGATAGGGTCAAGCTCAAAACCATAACGTCATCAATTACGCTTGAGGTCACTATATCGGATCAAGGTCAAAACCGTAGCAACATCAATTACAAGTGAGGTCACTAGATCGGGTCAAGCTCAAAACCATAACATCATTAATTAAGTGTGAGGTAACTAGATCCTGTCAGGTTCAAAACCATAACATCATCTATTACGATTGAGGTCACTAGATCAGGCCAAGATCAAACCCATAAAGTTTTCAATTACAAGTAAGGTCACTGGATTGCGCCAGCTCAAAACCATAACGTTATGAATTATGAGTCAGGTTACTATATCAGGTCAAGCTGAAAACCATAACGTCATCAATTACAAGTGAGTTCACGTCAATCGGGTAGGCCTCAAAACCATAACGTCATCAATTACAAGCGATGTCACTAAACTGGGCCAAGGTCAAAACCATAACGTCATCAATTACAGCCGAGGTCAGTAGATGGGGTCAAGATCAAAACCATGACATCATCACATACAAGTGAGGTCACTAAATTGGGTTGAATTCAAAACCATGTCGTCATCAATTAGAAGTGAGATCACTAGACCGGGTGAACATTAAGCCTTAACGCCATCAAATACAAGTGATGTCACTAGATCAGGTCAAGCCCAAACCATAATCGTCATCAGTTACAATAGAGGTCACCAGATCAGGCAAGCTGAACACCATGTCATCAATTACAAATGAGGTTGCTAGACCGTATCAAGCTGAAAACGATTACGGTATCAATTACAAGTGAAGCCGCTAGATCGGGTCAAGCTCAAAAGCATAACGTCATCAATGTCAAGTGAGGTAACTAGATCGGGTCAAACTCAAAACCATAACGTCATAAATTACGCGTGAGGTCACTAGATCGGATCAAGTTCAGCACCATAACGTCATCAATTACAGGTGAGGTCACTAGATTGGGTCAAGCTCAAACAATAGCATCATCATTACAGGTGATGTCACTAGACTGTGTCAAGCTCAAAACCATAACGTCATCAATTACAAGTGAGGTCACTAGATCGGGTCAAGCTCAAAACCAGTGTGGTATCAATTACGAGGCAGACTCAATGATATGGGAAGGCCAGGTCTAGATACGTCTCGATGACTGATATGAGTTTAAAAAGTCATGGAGGTCGTTGACTTGCTAGAGTTATTTGAGTTATTTCAAGAGGGATTCATTGCTCTCGGACAGCTCCATATGCGCTCCACCCAAATCCGCCAGCAATTATCTGACAAATTTCCTAAGCCTGCACAAAACCATATGCGCTGGCAAGGTTTTGAAACGGGTAAAAGGGAAAAGGGACTCATCAAACGCTAAGCTGACACCATCAGAATGATGGAAACATTAAAGTGGGCAGCGAACAGACCAGTTTTTAATGTTGCGGGCTGGGATTGAACTCAAGAAATCAAATTTTGAGTCCATGTCCCTACCAACTAGCCCACGTTGCTGTTATTAAGTAAGTCTATTGTGGGAATGGGCTATCATTCATCATCATCATCAGGTGCCTTGCCATATGGCGTTGGCGATCATGGCCTTCCATCTGATTCTATCTCTTGTTGCCCCAAGCACATTTTCCACCTTCTCTGTATTCAGTCAATCTACAAGTCCGTCCCATATCTTCTCCCTGGGTCTACCTGGTGCCCTCTTTCCCTCCAAGTTTCCCGTCGTGACTAGGTGCTCCAATTCCCCTTTCCTCATAAAATGGCCTATAAATGTTGCCTGCCTTTTCCTAATCTTTCTTATGAATGGTCTTCTTGTGTCTGCATCCATCAAGACTGTCTCGTTTGTTTTCGTTGCTGTCCATGGAACTCTCAACTTCTTCTGAAACCACATCTCGGCTGCTCAATCTTGTCTGCTTTGTTGTTGATGCCACACTCAGAACGTATAACATTTGGTCTATACACATTCAAGAACTCTTTCCTGATTAATTGATAGGCACTTGTTGGTAAGAATGCTTTTCATCTTCTTGAATGCTGTTTTGGCGTGGCCAATTCTGCTGGCTATTTCTGATGTGCATCTGCCGTTTGGTGAAATTATCGTTCCCAGATATTGAAACTTAACAACTTGTCTCAAGGTAGTGCCGTTTGCTGTTATTTTGCATGAGGGGATTTCTTATTTTTTTTACTGATCACCATGACTTCAGCCTTCTTGCTGGTTACTTCCAACCCTTACCTTTGCTTTTAATTTTAGTATATTTACTAGGTTTTGTAGGTCCCTTTTATTTTCTGCAATTAGCACGGTGTCATCTGCGTATCGAATGTTGTTTATCATTTTTCCTTCAACCTTTACTCCAGGGTCTTCCTCTAGGTTTCTCATGATGTTTTCGCTGTAAAGCGAAAACAGATCTGGTGACAAACCACAACCCTATCTGACTCCTCTTTTGATATTTTAGAAAGAGCTTATATTGTTTTCTAATCTCATTGCAGCTGTTTGTTCCCAATACATATTCCTGATTATTCGTAGATCTTTTCCATCAATATTGAGTCTTTCTAGCTGGTTGATCAATTCTTCATGTCTTACCTGATCGAAAGCCTTGATATAATCAACAAAGCATAAATATCAATCCTTGTTCATCTCCATTGACCTCTCTATGATAGTTCTTAGGATGTATATGGCATTAGTATTTTCTTTCTCTTCCACAAACCCACACTGTTCATCTGCTATTTCTCTTTTGATTCTATTCCTTGTCCTCATTATGATTGTTCTTAATAGGATTTTTGTTACATGACTCATCAAACTGATTTTGTGATGGAGTTCGCATTCTATAGCCCTTGTTTTCATTGGAAGTGCAGTGACGATTGATTTTGACGTATCTTTGTTTTTTTTCCCAGTGTCATAAATTTCATTTAGGAGGACTGTTATTTTTTCAAGACCAAATTCCTCCAGGGCTTCAATCATCTCTGTGGTAGTGTTGTCTGCTCCCGGGGCTTTTCCTGGTTTCATCTTTTTCAGTGCTGCTCTAACTTCATCTTTCATTATGGGTGGTCCTTCAACATCCTTCTTATAATGTGTTTTTTGTTTCTGTCATCTTCAAAAAAGGTTTTTAATGTACTCTCCCCATCTCCCTAATATTTTGTCTTTTTCCATGATAAGCGTACCATCTTTCGATTTTAAGCAAAAAGTTGATGTGCATGTATTTCTCCAGTCGACGATTTATTCAATTCGTTTGTACATACCCTGAGGATCCGTTTTGTGTCGGTCTTCTATTTCTTTGTATTTTGTTTTCAGCCAAGCTTCCTTAGCTTCATTACACCTTTTCCTGATTTCTTTGTTTGTCTTCCTGTATATCTCCTCATTTCTCTTTGCCTTCCTACGTTCCTCCATTAACTCTATTGTGACTGCACTTGCCACAGCTGAACTCTCCTGCTGGCCTAGGGCTGCCACAGTGAAATCACTGAGAACCGGGTGCAAGTGATCTTATCCATCGATTTTAGACAAAGAAACCGGCAAAACATAGCTGAAACATTCAACGGAAGTTCCCTCCACAAGGGAAGCAACTGCCAACTACTAAATCATTAGCATAACAAAAGTAGAAGGAGTTATATACCTAGACCGTCTGTTACTATGATCTAAGTAGCCCGTCCTCAGTGAGAGCTCAGCTGTTACTTTGATCGAAGTAGCCCGTCTTTTGTCATCCTACTCTTTTTTGCTTTTCTATTTGCTTCAGTGATTTCTTCTCAAGCTTCATTTATTGAATTTCTCAACTTTGTTCATTGTTCCTCACTGTCACCAACGTCCTCCAGAGCACTGAATTTGTTTTGAACATGTACGTTAATTTTCTTACGTATCACTTCATCTGTCTTTACGAGTCCAAGATTTAGTTTGATGTTGCTTTTGGTCTGTTTCCTTTTCCTTAATTTCAGCCCAAATCTTCCCACTACAGGATTGTGGTCACTGTTGCAGTATGCGCCTGGTAGTGTTTTGCTGACAGTAAAGAATTTCTAAATCTTTTATTAACCAGGATATAGTCAATCTGATTTTTGGTATTATCTCCTGGACTCATCCAAGTCCATTTTCTTCTATTAGGCTGCTCAGACCAGATATTTCCTACTATGAACTCATTGATCTGTGCCCATTCTACAAGTTTCACTCCCCTTTCATTTTGTGTACCAAGGCCATGAGGTCCAACTATATCATCCACTCTATCCTGTCTCACTTTAGCATTAAATCTCCCATTATTACCATAACTTCTTGTGGTTTACATTGGGCCTTGATCATCTCATATACTTCGTAGAAGTTGTCGATGTCTTCCTGAGTACTTGTGGATGTTGGTGCATACATCTCAATGATGTTGATATCAAATGGTCTGCCTCCCAATTGAACCTGCAAAACTCTGTCGGACACAGCCCAGTCTCCCCTAACTGCTTTTGATTTGTCCCTGTCCATAATGATGCCTACTCCTCTTTCATGTGAGTTTCCACCAGAGGTAGAAAGAAACTCTAGGGAGAGTTAGACAACAGAAGGTCTTCGGAGAAGTAACCCCCTTTAGACAAGTGTTTCGGCCCTGAATTCCTTACACTCTCGGGGGGGCCGGGCCACATCCAGGTCATGACTCCTGGATGCCCTTCTGCTGTTGTCTATTTTTTTTTTTTTTTCCCACGCCGGGGAGCGAACCTGGGCGATTCTGCGCTTCAGAACTGCGGTACGCGGTTTTACCAATGTGCTAACGGGGCACACATCATCTGTAGGGAATTTAATCCTTATGAAGTTCACTTTTGGTTCCTCCTTGCCCAGATCCAGCTTGAGCTCCTTTCTGCTGCCTCTGCCATCGCTTTAAGGGCTCTAGTCCTCTTCTTCCCAGAAATGGCGAGTTGTTTCATGAGATCATAAGCGGAGGTGCCCACAAACCCTCTTGCCCCGACCTCTATGGCGAAGATTTTGACCCGCAGACCTGCTTTCTTTAGGGTGCTGGCAAGACCGGCGTATTTTTCGGTCTTGTAGATATGTGCTTCTTCCATTCTGCTTTCGTATGGCACAGTGAGTTCTATCAGAATCACTTGTTTCGAGGAGTCAGAGTGGAGAGCGATTTCTGGTCTCATGCCTGTCTTGCTGATGACATCTGGGTAATTTCTCCACTCTGGGAGGTCTGCTGTACACTCCCAGGCGACTGCTCCATCCAGAAGACCCTTTGGCAATGTGCTGGTTGTCATAGCACTTTCGGGCCAGACCTGTTTCCCTCCTGCTTTGTAGAACGTTGTCATAGCAATTGGTGCGTTTGGGGTCATGGATTTTTCGCTAACCACGTCTGTGATCACTTTCAGAACTTGGTTGTGCCTCCATGTATACCTTCCTTGGGCTAGCGCTACTTTGCAAGAGCTTAGGACATGTTCCACTGTTTGTTTCTTCTGACAGAGCGGACATGCTGGGTCGTCTGATTTCCCCCATTTCACTAAGTTTGCATTCGAGGGGAGCAGGTCATATACAGATCTGAGGAGGAAGCTTATCCTTAGAGGAGCCATGTGCCACATATCGTTCCAGCTGAAACTTCTTTGGAGTGCACTGTCCCATGTTGTCCATTGCCCCTGTTGACCTTGCTGGACTGCCTTCTGCACTCTTTTGACATCTTCTTCTTCCTTCAACTCCTGTATGATCATGTCTCTTTTTTCCTTCCCTTTGGCTTTGGACCACCACTGCATTTTTGTTGCTCCCAGTCCCTGTCTGTTGGTTTGCGTGTGTCCAATTATTTCTTTGATGCTGAGGTTTCTCTTGGCATTGTTTACAGTCTCTTGGACTTTCCACTTTATGCCAGTTCTCAGCTTTGGATGAACTGATCTCACGATATTGTCTTCCGATTCCTCCAGCATGCTCAACAGTCTTGCTTTTCCAACTTTGTATTCCTCCACTATGGATTTGAGAGGTAGCTTCAGCATTGCTTGACGACAGTAGAATGCAACATCAGTGAGACCAGGTGGGACACCGAGCCATTTTCTTGTGTATTTGTTGATTTTGGCTTCCATTGCTTCGACTGTGCTGGTGCAAATGTCATAGATTAGCAGTGGCCACAGCAGCTTTGGTATCAGCATGAACTGTAGACACCCGACTTTGTATTTGCCTGGCAGTCCGCAGTTATCTATTTTCTTCAGGCCTTCTTCTGCTGTTTGCTTGGTTTCACATCCCCTTTGTGTGTCTTTCAGGGAGTCATCATACCATCTTCCGAGACTTTTTACTGGCTCTTCTGTGACAGTGGGGATGGCTTGGTTGGCTACCATGAATTTGACTGAATCTGCCACTTTTCCTTTTCGCAGTGAGAGACTTCGGGATTTCTTAGGTTTGAACCTCATTCTTGAAGAGGCCACCAGCTCATCCAGCTGCTTTAAGATTTGGTGTGTCTCTTCCTCATCCGTGGACAAGACTGTTGTGTCATCCATGAAAGCTTTCAGAGGAGGCATCTGGTATCCATCTCCCAGATTCACTGGACCTGAACTCTTCATTGCAGCTTTCAAGATGACTTCCATTGCCAACACGAACAGTATGGGAGAGATTGCACAGCCCATTGCAATGCCCACCTCTAGGTCTATCCAGTCCGTGGTGTATTCTTTGGTAGAGAACCGCATTGAGAACCCTTGGAAATACTTCCTCAGCATTGTTCGGATGTTTTCTGGGATGTGATACACTTCAAGAGCCAGCTGGATCATACCGTGTGGAACTGATCCATATGCATTCGCCAGATCAAGCCAAACTACGTCAATGTCTCTCTTCTCTGTTCTTGCTTTTTGGAAGGCATCCCAAATCAACGTGGCATGTTCCAAGCATCCAGGCATTCCTGGTATGCCTCCCTTTTGGACTGACATATCCAGATACTTGTTTTCAGTCAGGTATTTTGTCAATCTTGCTGCCATAACAGAGAAGAAGATTTTCCCCTCGACGTTCAGAAGTGATATTGGCCTGAACTGATTGATGCTGCTGGAGTTCTGCTCCTTCGGAATGTACACTCCTTCAGCTCTCATCCATTGGTCGCTGATCTTCTGGCTCCTCCATGCTGATCGAATCATCTTGTGGAGCCACTCGAGCACTTTTGGGCATTTCTTGTAGAGCAGGTATGGTATTCCGTTTGGTCCAGGTGCTGACTTGGCTCTGGCTTTCTTTACTACGTTCTTCACTTCATCCAGTGTTGGTGGTTTGGTATTGAATTTTCCTTCTGGCGCTGCAGGCCAAACCAGATTCTGGATTTCAAGTGGTGCCTCGCGCTGAGAATCGGAATATGTTTCCCTGAGATGCTGCTCTAGGGTTTCCTTGCCCACTATGAGAGTCCCTGATTTGGGTTGTTCAAACAGCTTTCTTGCAAAGTCAAAGGGATCTTTGAAGAAACGATCTTGAGTCTTCTTCTTTTTGCTCTTTCTTCGCCTTGCTGATTCCACTTTGCTGAGAGCATTGTGTTTGGCCTTTAGATCTTTCCAGAGTTCCAGGAGCCCTTGCTTCTCGAATTCTGAGGCAGTTTTCATTCGCTTTTTAAGCTTCCTTTTCTCCCTCCGGATGCTCTCCATCTGTTGCTGTCTTCTGGATTTCTGGGGAGGCGTTTTTGTCTTTGGCTGCTTCACTCCATAAGTGTCCCTGCAGATAGAATATATGATGTCTCCGTATGTGTCAAGTTTGTGTTCCAGCGTACTGTTTCCTATTAGCGCATTCAGCTTAAGGACAAGTTCCTCATCTAATTTCTCCCATTGTTCTTTTGCACCGGCAGGCGGCAAATTGAGTTTTCCACGTTTGGCGTTAAGAGCTTGTGCAAAATCCGCATCAGAACCGTCAGCGTGGATGTCCTTGGCACTATGGTTTAAATCCTGGCCTTGGTCATCCAACGTCTCACCTGCTATCGCAGTGCGCTGCTGCTGGTTCGTATGTGTCTTCAAACAGCCCATTTTTGTCCTGTGGATCTTCATGCCGCGGTTGGTGGTGAATCTCCTTCCACACGCACACGGAAATTCCATCTGGTCATTAATCATGATCCGTTGTGCGTTTCCAGTCGTGATGGAGTCAGTGCCGATGGATTCATCATTCTCTCCCCCTTTCGGTGAATCCTGGGAGCATCTTTCATTTAAAGAACTCGTGGCATGTTATCAAAGGCAAGGTGGGAAGCCAACCCACAAAGCCCGCAGATCTAGTCTTTCCCAGTGTCCTTCGGTCTTTCCCGAATGTCCTCCGAACTATTCCCGGAAGTCAATGGATTGACCATGTGCAGTACCATATACTGTTCTAATGTTCCATGATGCAATTTTGGTAGTTTTTCTGAGTATATTACTGTATACTCTCCTGACGTTATCATGCCTGCCCCCTTCCATCTCACTTCCCCTGGTCCTAAAATACTAATGTTAAGCCTTCCATTTCCATTTTGATATTGTCAAATTTACCTTTTTGCAACAATGTTCTAATGTTCCATGATGCAATTTTGGTAGTTTTTCTGAGTTTCAGGTTGATCACAGTAGCTTGCTGACGGTCTGGTGTCACCTGCGCAGCATAACGGTCCCTACCGACGAAGGTGCTCCATAGGAGAACCTATTTACGTCGTTATCTTCATTTGTCTTTTTTCTGGCCATCATTGTTCTGGGGAAATATTTAATACAATGGTTGTTTCCCGATGCCTTCAATCAGTTTGTTTACGGTCTCTCCGCTAGCCTTTGTCGTTGTCACTACAACCTTCAAGGCAGTAGTGTGATTTATTTTTCAGGGTTAACTCCCTTAGCCTTATTCTCTCCCGATATGTCCACAAGGCAGTGGAGCTATTTACCCATAGCATGGGGATCTGGTTCGTGGGCACCAGGGCATATTCACACGTCGGTGGGCCTGCGTGCCGCACGTCTGGGGGCTAGACCTCCTCCGAGTCCCTCGAGATTTAGCCTGAGTCCGTGAGGTGTTCAGTTACCACATGTCGCCACGAGGAAGCATAACGTAGGGCTTGCTAATGGACAGGCTATGTACTGACAGGGAGAGACTTACTCATTCTGCTCTTCATTTCGTATAGCTGCAAGTAGCAGAGCTAGCCAGCGGTGCAGGCTGAAAGTGAGAGGTGACAAGCACGCAATCACTAGCCGACACACTAGACGTATCGCATCTGCCTTTGACACGAGTCATTACGTATCATTATCATTATCATTTTCGGTAAATGGATTAGTTGGTTATATCGTGCAGGAAGTCTGAGTTTTACATAGGGTGAAAGGCATCGTTTGCTTTAGAAACTTAGCCATTTTTTTGTTTTGTATTATATTTTGTTGTTGTTGTTGTTGTTTTCTTTGTTTTGTTCTTGCCTTGTTTTCTTTCGTGTTTTAGATTAGACGGTTGATTTTGTCTTTTTGGTTGTTATCTATTTTTGTTTAATTTTTGGCCAGAAAAAAATATTCCTTTGCAGGGGAGAGGGGGCAATGACAAACATATGTTTTATTTCGTAGTTGGTTACTCTCTTACTGTTACCATATACATGTATGTATATTTGTAAGTATGTATGTATGTATGTATGTATGTAAGTATGTATGTATGTATGTATGTATGTATGTATGTATGCATGTATGTGCATGTGTGAATGGCAGATGTGATGCGTCTAGAGTGTCGGCTAGTCACTGCGTGTTTGTCACCCCTCACTCTCAGCCTGCATTGCTGGCTAGCACTGCTGCTTGCAGCTATGCGAAAACAAGAGCAGAATACGCAAGTCTCTTCCTGTCAGTACATAGCCTCTCCATCAGCAAGCCCTACTTATGCCTCCTCGTGGCGACATGCGGTAACTGAGCACCTCACGGAGTCAGGCTAAATCTCGAGGGACTCGGAGGAGGACTGGCCCCCAGAAGTGTGGCACGCAGGTTCACCGGCGTGTGGATATGCCCTGGTGCCCACGAACCAGACCCCCAGCTATGGCTAAGTAGCTCCACTGCCTTGTGGACATCTCGGGAGAGAATAAGGCTAGCGGAGAGACCACAAAAAAAACACACAAAAAAAGATGGAAGGCAACGGGAAACCAACATCGTAGTCTCCCAAGAACATTATGGATAAACAAAGAAGGAAAATGAAGATAACGACTGAATAGGTGCTCCTTCGTCCAGTAAGGACCGTCATGCGGCGCAGGTGACACAAGACGTCAGCCAGATACTGCGACAAAAATCAAAAACAAACTCAAAAATACCAAGATCGCAACATGGAATGTGAGGACATTGCTGCAAAAGGGAAAATTAGAGAATGTCAAAGTGTAGATGGAAAGGCTTAACATTAGTATCTTTGGACTAGGGGAAGTGAGATGGAAGAGGGCAGGCATGATAACGTCAGGAGAATACACAATGATATATTCTGGTGGAAACTCACATGAAAAAGGAATAGGCATTGTAATGGACAGGGACAAATCAAAATCGGTTAAGGGATACTGGGTTGTGTCCGACACAAATTGGGAGGCAGACCATTTGATATCAACATCATTCAGGTGTATGCACTAACAACCACAAGTACTCAGGAAGACATCGACAATTTCTACGAAGTATTAGAGATGGCCAAGGCCCAATGCAAATCACAAGAAGTTACCATAATAATGGGAGATTTTAATTCTAAAGCGGGAAAGGATAGGGTAGAGGATATAGTTTGACCTCATGGCCTTGGTACACAAAATGAAAGGGGAGAGAAACTTGTAGAATGGGCACAGATCAATGAGTTCACAGTAGGAAACACCTGGCTTGAACAGCCTAATAGAAGAAAATGGACTTGGATGAGTCCAGGAGATAATACCAAAAATCAGATTGACTACATCCTGATTAATAAAAGATTTAGAAATTCTTTACTGTCGACGAAAACACTACCAGGCGCATACTGCAACAGTGACCACAATCCTGTAGTGGGAAGATTTAGGTTGAAATTAAGGAAAAGGAAACAGACCAAAAGCAACATAAAACGAGATCTTGGACTCGTAAAGACAGATGAAGTGATACGTAAAAAAATTAATGTACATGTTCAAAACAAATTTAGCGCTCTGAAAGACGTTGGTGACAGTGAGGAACAATGGACAAAGTTGAGAAATTCGATAAATGAAGCTTGTGAAGAAATCCTGTAGTAGATAGAAACGCAAAAAAGAACAGATGACAAAAGAAATGTTAGGCTTGATGGAGGAACGGAGGAAGGCAAAGAGAAATGAGGAAATATACAGGAAGATAAACAAAGAATTCAGGAACGGATGCAATGAAGCTAAGGAAGATTGGCTGAAAACAAGATGCAAAGAAATAGAAGACGAACACAAAACGGATCCTCAGGGTATGTACAGACGAATTGAAGAAATTGTCCGCAGGAAAAATACATGTGCATAAACTGTTGTTTAAAATCGAAAGATGGTAGGATCCTCAAGGAAAAAACACACAAAATGTTAGACAGATGGGGAGAGTACATTAAAGACCTTTTTGAAGAGGACAGAAACGCAGAACACATTATAAGAAAGAACTTTGAAGGACTACCCATAATGAAAGATGAAGTTAGAGCAGCACTGAAAAGATGAAACCAGAAAAAGCCCCAGAACCTGACAATCATTACCACAGAGATGATTGAAGCCCTGGAGGAATTCGGTATAGAAAAGATAACAGTCCTCCTGAATGGAATTTACGACTCTGGAAAAATCCCCAAAGATATGTCAAAATCAATTTTCATTGCATTTCCAAAGAAGACAGGGGCTATAGAATGCGAACTCCATCGCTCAATCAGTTTGATGAGTCATGTAACCAAGATCCTATTAAGAATAATCATGATGAGGACAAGGAATAGAATCAAAAGAGAAATACCAGAGGAACAGTGTGGATTTGTGGAAGGGAAAGGAACTATTGAATGCCATATACATCCTAAGAACTACCATAGAGAGGTCAATCGAGGTGAACAAGGATTTATTTTTATGCTTTGTTGACTACACCGAGGCTTTCGATCGGGTAAGACATGAAGAACTGATTAACCAGCTAGAAAGAATCAGTATATATGGAAAAATATGTACGAATAATCAGAAATATGTATTGGGAACAATCGCTGCAATGAGAATAAAAAACGATATAAGCTCTTTCCAAAACATCAAAAGAGGAGTCAGACAGGGTTGTGGTTTGTCACCAGATCTGTTTTCACTTTACAGCGAAAACTTTGAGAAACCTAGAGGAAGACCCTGGAGTAAAGGCTGGAGGAAAAATGATAAACATTCGATACGCAGATGACACCGTGTTAATTGCAGAAAGTTAAATGGACCTACAAAACCTTGTGAATATACTTGGAATAGAAAGGAAAGGTAAGGAGTTGGAACTAAACAGCAAGAAGACTGAAGTCATGGTCATCAGCAAAAAGCATGAAATCCCCTCATGCAAAATAATAGCAAACGGCACAACCTTGAGACATGTTGATGAGATTAAATACGTGGAACGATCATCTCACCAGACGGCAGATGCACATCAGAATAGCCAGCGATCGCCGAACCAAAACAACATTCAAGAAGATGAAAGCATTCTTACCAACAAATGCCTATCAATTAACATCAGGAAGAGAGTTCTTGAATGTTACATGTATATAGAACCAATACTGTTGTACGGTTGCAAGGCGTGGACAGTCAACAAGCAAAGCCAGAACAAGATTGAGGCAGCCGAGATGTGGTTTCTAAGAAGAATGTTGAGAGTTCCATGGACAGCAAAGAAAACAAACGAGACAGTCTTGATGGATGCAGACACAAGAAGATCATTCATAAGGAAGATTAGGAAAAGGCAGGCAACATCCATAGGCCGTTTTATGAGGAAAGGGGAATTGGAACACCTGGTCACAACGGGAAAGCTGGAGGGAATGAGAGCACCAGGTAGACCCAGGGAGAAGATACTAAACGGACTAGCAGAGTGGCTGAAGACAGGGAAGGTGGAAGAGATGCTTGAGGCAACAAGAAATAGAGACAGATGGAAATCCATAATCGCCAACACCATGTGGCAAGGCTCCTGATGATGATGATGATGATGCATATATGTATGTATTTATATATGTCATACCAATCAAACCCTCTGGACGTTGCAGTACTTTTTAATAATTATTTTGAATTTGAAATAAAGAAACTTAAAAACAAATCAAAACAGAAATGAAAAAGACATGATTGTTGGTTAACGTGTACGATCAACATGAGATAACGTTTAGTTTTATCTAAACCATAAATGAGTGTAACAATCACAATGTAATTACAATAGGTGACTAGATCTATGGTTAGGATCTAATGATTATGACTGTGATAACTATAAACACGTCAACATGCCAAGGAAGTAATGAAAACAGTGGTGTTGGATGCTGATAGAAAAAAAAAACTATCATCTGTAGGGAACATATTCGAGAATGCAAACACTCTACTTGGCGAAGCTCACGCTATTACAGCAAAGTTAGCTCGACGTTTTGAATACTTGATTACATATGTTGACATTATGATTTTTTGTGTCATCATTTTTGGTACTCTCTTGAAAACTATGACAATAAAACAACTGAACCTATCTCAAAACTTGAGATCGAATTAACCAGCGTTTGATGAATTTTTGTTTAAACTTCATGTTGATGAAAATAAGATCTAAAACTGTAGCATACGCTATGGAGAACGAAAAGTAAAAAAGAAACAAGAAAGATCCGACTATTAAAGGAGTATGAATTATTGGAAAGAACGATAACAACAATAACCCAAAGAAAGAAAATAACCAAAAGTCATTTTATTGCCTGAAAAAAAATGTATTGATTTGCTTAAGGCTAGGTTGGCTGCAAATGGTAAAAACACAAATATGTTTGAGGTCATGAAAAAAGAAAACCTATGGTAGTCAAAAAAAAGAAGAAAAGAAAAGACAAGGATTATGAACAAAGATGGAAAACGCAACAAAAGACCAGAACGAAGGAAACAAGGAACGAAGTGAACACTCAACAGACAACGATATAAATTAAATGAACACATTTAAAACTGACATGTATGACGTGATAAATGAAAAATAGCTCAACCTTTTGTGGAAGTGCAGACATCTCTTTGAAGATGAAATTCACTTTGGAAAGAAAGCAAGATATGTGTTAAAATACACATAGAATGGAAAAATCCATGAAATTATGGCTTTAGTGCCGGTTTTCAATATTTTGGTAGATAGGGGTGGGGTGGGGTTAGTTTGCCCATTTCATGTTTAGAGAAAGCGTTTAGACATATTTTGCAGCACAGGAAATAAGCTTGATAATCTGCAATAAAAGCAAAACAAAAATTAGCTTTTGATAAAATGATATCTCGAGACGACATACTCAGCATATCAGTAAACAACAACCCCCTCCCCCCCCCCCCCCGCGCCAAAACAATACTTGGAGCGTTAGTCTTTTAACCCTTAGACTCCTGCACCCTATCTCCTTACTGCAAAAATGTAACTCTTCGACTCCCTCACCCTATCCATCAGCTTCCACCAAGTGTTTGCAGGAAGTTGGTGGATAGGGTGAGGGAGTCAAAGAGTTAAGTTTTTGCTTTGCTAGCTTTGTCGACAATGCAGGATGCTGGTGGACAGGGTGCGGGAGTCAAAGGATTAAAGCAGACGAAACAAGAGATCTGATCAATTCTGTATACGATACAGGTCGTTTTCCAAAAGACACTAAAGCTTTAATCACTCTGGGGGAAAAAGCAAGGGAAGCGAATGCTGAGACTATACAACAGGCAGGCTCATGTTACATATAACAATTTGATTTGGTAAAAATAGATGACAACGTCAGACACATGAAGGTTTAGCCTCACAGCTGACAACAAAACCAAAACGATACCTTTTGTTTCAACATTTTGGCTCAAAACCAACAAAAGTCACAAACAGGTACGTATGCATGTTTCATGAATTATGCCAAAACGTTTTGCTGTTTGCGACCCAAAGAGTTCATCACAATTTTTAGAGAAGTTAAAACAGACATACAGATTATCTATATTCAAACCAAAAGGCAGCTATAAAAAAACACCCAAGAATTTCAGATCACTCAAAACATTAAAGAGGTGTGTGACAGGGTTGTGTTTTGTCCATGTATTCATTTAAAATTCGTAACTTAAAAAGTCACAACAGCTTGAGTGCAATATTGTCAACGATAAGAACATCAACCAGCTCCACTATGCCGACGGTACAGCGTCACTAACAAACAGCAGTGATATCACGAACAACACACACAAAATCACTGATTGCACGCTAATGCATAGTAACACATGGTTATGTAAATAATCCGCTGAAAGATGTCAGACGATTTATCATCTGACACAAAAACCGGTCAATGATTGTCCTTGGTAGTGGCTGATAAAATACTCAGTACAGTATTGAGCAAACGTGTATATATATATAATATATATATATGCACACACATGTTTGTGTATAAATCATTTCCCGAGACAGAATCGATTTCATGTTCCGATGAACTCAATCTCACGAAATACGAGCTCCAATACGCAGTTGGTAAATAACAAGGATTGTAGCACACGCAGTAAAAATGGCGTCGAGGTCAGTCTCGTGACCCCAACAAAAGACTCGGTTTTTCACAAAGCTATTACTGAACCAGTTATTTGTATGACTTACTTAACATATTGAAATTAATCTTCTGTGATGAACGTAAATAATAATTCAGCAGTTCTAAAATTAGCGCTGTGGGGATTTCCACTGCTAATGTCACCAGTGGATTTCCATCGCTGCTCTATAGTGTGGACGTTTGGGGGTTAAATGACACAATAAATGGACAATCAAACGCATTAGATGAACGGTGGACATTTCTTTTTATACTTTATAGGTGTGCCATACCCTGGCTGTCCAATGACACCTGGCAGATACAAGGTGAAGGCCACTCTCATCTCATCAATCTCACCATCCCTCCTGGTGACCCTGGCCTTCACTCCAACTGCCTCGTCTACAGTAATGCAGTGAATTACTATAGCAACAGCACGACGGGAAGTTACTATGGTAATGAACCTGGCATCAGCTGGGGTGTGGGGTTGTCCGCAGAGGCGAAGGGTAGTGGCAGCGTAGGGGTTGACAGGCCTTCAGACGTGGGCAACACCACCTTTGCCTGTGACCGCTACGTGTACGACACCTCTCATTACACGTCGACCATCGTCATGGAGGTTGACACTATGCTAAAAGCATGACTTCCTTCAACTCCCTCTCTTTCCTTCTCTCTCTGTGTCTCTGTCTCTGTCTCTGTCTCAATCTTTCTCTCTGCCTCTCTTTTTGTCTCCCTCTCTGTCTCCCTTTCTGTCTCTCTCTCGTTCTGTGTCTTTATCTCTCTGTCTCTGTCTCTCTCTCTGTCTGTCTGTCTCTATTTCTCTGTTTCTCTCTCTCCCTCTCTCTCTCTCTCACTCTCTGTCTCTGTCTCTGTCTCTCTCTCTCACTCTCTCTCTCTCTCCCCTCTCTTTCTCTCTGTCTCTCTTTCTGTGTGTCTCTGTCCCTTTCTGTCTGTCTCTTTGTCTCTGTCTCTCTCTCTGTGTCTTTCTGTGTCTCTGTGTGTGTCTCTTTCTCTCTCTCTCTCTCTCTCTCTCGCTCTTGCTCTCACTCTCTCTCTCTCTCTCTGTCGCTCTCTCTGTCCCTCTGTCTCTCTCTGTGTCTCTCTCTGTCTCTCTTTGTCTGTCTCTTTCGCTCTCTCTGTGTCTCTGTTTCACCAAAGGGATAAAACTATCCCCAATCACTTCAACCAATTAGACCACTCAATCAATGACATCCGAGTGAAAGGTCTGTGGCTTCTACACAATAACAGCACCATAGACAGGAAAGACAGAGAAAGACAAAGAATAAACTTGGAACACGCAAACCATATGGTCTTAATGACAAACCATAAGTAACAAAATTCAGACATGCCGTTTCATGTCTCTTCCTGTTCCCACGCCTACCAGATTCTTGGCACCGGGCACAATCTACTCCCTTATCTCTTGGCTCTTGCCCTGTGCCTTCTTCAGAACAGGGCTATACCGATATAGCATGGCCACTTCTCAAAATTGCAGAACTCATCTCACTTCCCTTTTGACATCATAGTTGCCTCCCCTCTCCCCATTTCTTACTACTGCTCATGACGACATGGGCATTCCATTTCTTACCCACTGGACGAGTCGGCAGGGAAGTTTTTAGTCCCGTTTTTATTATCCATTGTTTGGTGTCTGTGATCTGTCTGTGACCGTGCGTTCGCGCTTGACAAAGGCTAGTTGGCCGAAAATTTGCGCTTGTTTTGTTTTGTCTTGTTGGAGACGCGCTTACATTGGTTTTCTTTTCTTCTGGTTTGTGTTTGCTTGGGCGCGGGCAGTCAAACTTGTTTTGGATCTTGTAATATACCCCAAGACTGCGTTTTATCTGTATAAGTGTCTTGTACTACATCTTGTTTTTATTTACTGCATTTTAAAATTGTTTTAGCCTCTTTTTATCCTCCTTGCTTTTATCTCAGATTCTTACAGAATGTCACATTTTCCAACCTACTTACATTCCCGTCTTCTGTCTGGTTTCCGATCTCTTCCTCCTCCGTTTTTTCACTCGCTGTATCCTATTCTAAAATCTGTTTCACCAAAACAAAAACAAACAGTCATTTATACTTTCTGCATTGTTGCTTACGCAGAAACTTCATCCCGAAAGGGTTTCAACTCAAACACACTCCTTCCGACAGTGAAAATAAAAAACTTTTGCAGGCCACTAAAAATATCCTTCTTAAAGCAAGCAAACAGATCATGAAAACCCACATAGTACACTTAGAACGCAAAACTGTCCATCGCCGACAAATCTCAGAAATACTTCAGTTCTGTAATTAGCAGAACACTAAACCCAACTCTCAGTCTCTTCATTAAAACCACCATCATCAATTTCAATGCGTCACTACAAAAACACATGCAAACCATAAAAGACAAAAAATTAACCAACTTGAACAAGACTGCAAACCCGTCTGCACCGTTCCTGACACCTATCAGCAACCCAGCCCCCTCTCCACCTTCCTCTAGCTCTGCACGTCACCCCCTTGTACATTGTATTCCTTCAAACTTACCACTCTCTGAGGCGGAAGTGTCAGCCCTTTCAAAGGGCCTCAAATTTGTCCCTTTAAAACCATCCGCCAGCAAATACCAAACTATGAACAGCTGCCAACGATTTTTTAGATCCCTACGTTGGATGGCAGTACTGGGACATCCTCCCAAACAAAAATTGAATCCTGATGCTGACTTATTTACAAAACTTTTCCATAAGCCTGCTCATCGGAACCTCCCCGCAACACCTTTCCCGAAGTTGAACATTACATCAACAAATGCCACCAAGAAATAGACTGTCTCAACATGCGACCCAAGAAATATTCCAACATCTCCAAAGAAGAAAGGGACGCACTACACTCCCTCAAAAACAGAGACGACATTGTAATCAAACCAGCAGACAAGGGGGGTGCAATTGTAGTCTGGGACAGACATATGTATATCAAGGAAGCCCAGAAACAACTCCACCATCACGCCTTCTACAAAAAGTTGGACCAACCTGCCCACATGACCAATCATGCCAAGATATCCAAACTTATCAACAATCTCATAACCTCTAAGCAGCTGCCCCCCACTGCCAGACTACTCATCAAACAACTTCCAGTCCAATCACTTTTTTATTTACTTCCCAAAATACATAAAGCCAACAATCCAGGCCGTCCTATCGTGTCAGCTTGCAACTGCCCCACTGAAAACATTTCTCAGTTTCTTGACCACATTTTGCAATCTATAGTCCAGGCTTTGCCTACCTTCATCAAAG
This sequence comes from Monoplex corrugatus, assembly GCA_030674185.1. Classification (NCBI taxonomy): domain Eukaryota; kingdom Metazoa; phylum Mollusca; class Gastropoda; order Littorinimorpha; family Ranellidae; genus Monoplex; species Monoplex corrugatus. The sequence goes on along the minus strand of CM060314.1, from coordinate 15,570,469 downwards.
ACACTAACCATACATTGAATCTGATTCAAATATTAAATGAAGACCACACCTTCAAACCCCAATACCTGTTCACTTTGGATGTGACCTCTTTGTACACCAGCATACCCCACTCCGACGGGTTAAAAGCTCTCCAGCATTTTCTGGACAAACGACGTGACCAAACATTGTCTACTTCAACCCTTGTCTGACTTGCGGAGCTGGTTCTCACCATGAACACATTTTCGTTCGGAGATGAGACGTTCTCGCAAGTTAGCGGAGTCGCCATGGGTACTAAGATGGGCCCCAGCTATGCCTGCTTATTCATGGGATATTTGGAGGAACAAATCCTACAACAATACAAGAAACCCAAACCTGAATTGTACAAAAGATACATAGATGATTGCATTGGCATGACATCCCTCGATCATGACCAACTTTTACAATTCATCCATTACGTCCAAACGTTTCACCCATCCATCAAGTTCACATATGAAATTTCAAACACATCCATAAGCTTCCTGGATATCGAAGTTTCCCTTCAATCTGAACAACTAGTCACTACAGTCCACTACAAACCTACAGACTCACATTCCTACCTGGACTATCAATCATCTCACACTTCCAACACCAGAAACAGCATTCCCTACTCGCAGTTCTTGAGACTACGACGCCTCTGCTCAGACGAAGACAATTTTCAGGACAAAGCAGTTGAAATGACTAAATTTTTCCTGCGCAGACATTACCCACTCGAGGTCATCAATGAAGCCCGGAAAAAAGTCAACTCTGTCTCTCGGCCAAATTCTCTCCATTCGAAGCCCAAAGCTGTCACAAAGGATCGGCCAGTCCTTAGTCTAGTTTACCACCCATCCGTGCACCTCATAAAAAGGATCATCTTGTCCAACTGGAACATTTTGCGATCCAGTCCCATTACAGGTGAAACCTTGGACAAGCGCTCTTTGATCGTCTACAAGAGAGACACAAATCTCTGCGACTTGCTGGTGCATTCGAATCTCAGCGAACCAGTCAGCCAACCTCCAGGAACCTCTCCATGCAACAAACCTAAATGCAAGACTTGTCCTTTCTTGTGCTCAGCCACCACAGTCAAAGGCCCCAAATCTCATATGAGAATTACAAAACATTTCAACTGTCAAACTTATAACATTGTCTACTTGATCAGCTGCTCTAAATGTTCCCAATTGTATATTGGTGAAACTGGACGCACCCTTGACACACGTTTCAAAGAACACTTGGCTGATATCCACCACCAAAGGGATAAAACTATCCCCAATCACTTCAACCAATCAGACCACTCAATCAATGACATCCGAGTGAAAGGTCTGTGGCTTCTACACAATAACAGCACCATAGACAGGAAAGACAGAGAAAGACAAAAATAAACTTGGAACACACAAACCATATGGTCTTAATGACAAACCATAAGTAACAAAATTCAGACATGCCGTTTCATGTCTCTTCCTGTTCCCACGCCTACCAGATTCTTGGCACCGGGCACAATCTACTCCTTATCTCTTGGCTCTTGCCCTGTGCCTTCTTCAGAACAGGGCTATACCGATATAGCATGGCCACTTCTCAAAATTGCAGAACTCATCTCACTTCCCTTTTGACATCATAGTTGCCTCCCCTCTCCCCATTTCTTACTACTGCTCATGACGACATGGGCATTCCATTTCTTACCCACTGGACGAGGCGGCAGGGAAGTTTTTAGTCCCGTTTTTATTATCCATTGTTTGGTGTC
>CM060314.1:15551234-15563734 GCA_030674185.1 Monoplex corrugatus | reverse complement strand
TCAGTGTCGTGTCGGTGGCATGTCAGTACTGTCAGTGTTGTGAGTGATATGTCAGTATTGTCAGTGTTGTGTCAGTGTCATTTCACTGACATGTCAACCCCCCCAGGGGGATTCCAGGAGCTCTTTCAGTATAAATAATATTCCCACCTTCTGGAAATTCTGTGCTAGAAAATCCCTCTTGAGTGTCACTCTCTTTGTTTCTGCCTTGTTCCTTTGCTTTATCTGATTTCTTCCGATCATTTTCAGCCTTGCTGGTCCAGTCACCTGTATGTATTCAATACAGTCTTACATACTTTCTCTTAGGATTGATAATCGAGTACATATGTTAAGTGCATTTTTGGCTGTAGGGAAATGAGATATGCAGAAGCAATTTTAGGTAACTTAGGCCCGTTTTTATATGTTTTAGTGTCCTTAGTTATGTTTAAATTTGTATTCAAATATGTTTTTCTAAATCCCATGTGTGATGAATTGGACGGAATTGTCAACGCCAGTGGCATTTCCTTAGATTATGTGCGCGAATTCATTGATATGTTTACTTAATTTTCTGTTCCTTTTTTTTTCCGGTTGAAGTACTGTGTGTATTGAAATGGTTATAGCCCTGATATGATTCTACGCAGTCAGCTGACATGTCAATACTGTCAGGTGTCAGTGACATGTCATTAACTCGGAGATGATGTCATACCTTTCAGACCAGGCTAGGGAGATGTCAATGGTGATATGATACTGTTTCAGTTGGAGAAGGAAGACTTCATTTATGACAATATACAATCTCACAGTAGGGTAAAAAGAGGTCACCGATGACGTTATATTGTTTCAGGTTAGTTTGAAAGACATCAGTGATGATGTTACACTGTTTTTATATGGGATAGGAAGGCGTCACTGATAAAATTATAGGGTTTTTAGAAAGTTCAGTTATAACGTTTTCAGACAATAAGTGATGATGTCATGGATGAAGTATTATTGTTCAATGTGACGTCAGTGTTCATACGAGTACTGTTTTCAGGTGGGGCCGGAAGACTTCACTGATGATATTCATGTTATTGAATATTGTCGTGACGATTGTGATGAACTTTGTGCGTCATTACGTCATGCTGGTCATTCTATCCTCCTTCGTAGGCCTGTCGGTGGTGGGATGTCTGTGTCCTGGCTTTGTTCTGGGTAAGTATACTATTGAGCGTGTACATTTTAAATGGATTATTCCCCCTGTACCATCTTCTGGACAATTGCTACGTTATCTGATTATTCTGTACAGCTTATTTGGGCAGATAACCTGTGTATTGTCTTTGCTGCATTACTAGTGAAAACAAGAGGCCGCACGCAAGTACAGAACTACTCCAACGTGATTAGCAGACGTGTAAAACTCTTAACAGAAAATTGGGAGGCGAATGGTGTGTCTTTGCGCCAGACAGGATTTTAATTAAATTAATAGTTGGGAGCTTACTGTCTGGAAAGATTCAAAACGTTCCGACAATTCCGCATACGTTCTACCTAATATTGCCAGCAGACTCTTTTTCAGCGTACGAAGTTAACAAGAAACATCACGTAGGTGCTGTTGAGACCCATAGTCCAGTGCCTTCCCACTCTCCGGACAATCCCCCCCCCCCCCCCCAAGTTCCCGACACCACTAGACAATCATTTTATCAAAACAGGGGGGCTGTCCATGCGTTGCATGACCCATTTGGACCCAGGCATCAGTTACCTTGTTTACGAACAGAATGGCAAGGTAAGGAGGTGACAAACCCCGGGACATAGCCACACAACGCGCACCAACCAGGTTCAGCCCAGCTACCAGACCAACAGACAATGTAAGACCCCTCTCTCGCCCCGCTCTAGGTCTTCATTTCTCTTTCAGGCAGACCACCTCGCCACCAGCTCACAATCATCATCAATCATCACCATCATCATCATCATCATCATCATCATCACCATCACACATCACTCTCACAAATCCCATACAAAGGTGATGATAACAACGACAGAGCTGATAATATAATAATAATAATAATAATAAATAATAATAATAATAATAATAATAATAATAATAATAATAATAAATAAATCGATAACGATAACGATGGTAATGATGGTAATGATGGTAATGATGGTAATGATGGTAATGATGATAATGATGGTAATGATGATAATGATGATAATGATGATAATGAAAAAATAAATAGATAATAATAATAGTAATGATGCTGATAATAATAATAATGATAATAATAACATTAATAATAATAATAACAAGAACAAGAAGAACAAGAAGAAGAAGAAGAAGAAGGAGAAGATTGATAATAACAATAATAATAATAATAGTAATAATGATAATAATGATACTACTACTACTACTATATGTACTACTACCACTACTACTACTACTACTACTACTACTACTACTACTACTACTACTACTACTATTACTACTACTGTTACTACTACTACTAATACACTACTACTACTACTACTACTAATGATGATGATGATGATGACCACGACGAGATGATGATGATGATAGATGATGATGATGATGATGATGATGATGATGATGATGATGATGATGATGAATGATAAGTAACAACAACAACAACAAAAAATAATAATAATAATAATAATAATAATAATAATAATAATAATAATAATAATATAATAATAATAATATATAATAATAATTAATAATAATAATAATAATAATATAATAATAATAATAATAATAATAATATATAATAATAATAATAATTAATAAATCATGATGATGATGATGATGATGATGATGATGATGATGATGATGATGATGGTGATGGTATGATGATGATGATAGTAATGATAACTCATTTATCTGTGCCCATTCTACAAGCTCCCCCCCCCCCCCTCTTTCGTTTTGTGTACCAAGGCATGAGGTTCGACTATATCCTCCCCCTATCCTGTCCCACTTTAGCATTAAACAATATAATAATATAATAAAATAATAATAATAATAATAATAATAATTATATAATAATTATATGATAATAATAATAATAATAATAATAATAATAATAATAATAATAATAATAATAATAATAATAAATAATATATATAATAATAATAATAAAATAATTATAATAATAATAGTAATATAATAATAATAGAAAGAAAAAAGAAGAAGAAAAGAAGAAGGAGAGGAATGATGATAATAATAATAGTAATAATAATAGTAATGATAACGAGAATAATAATTATAATAAGAATAAGAATAAGAACAATAATAATAATAATGATAATAATAATAATGATAATCAACATCATTATATCATCTCATCTATCACAGGTGCCCTGCCGCATGGCGTTGGCGACCATGGACTTCCAATCATCTCTATCTCTCGTTGACCCCAGCATCTCACCCACCCTCTTCATCCTCAACCACTCTGCAAGTCCGTCCAGCATTCTCTCCCTGGGTCTACCTGGTGCTCTCTTTCCCTCCAGCTTTCCCGTTGTGACCAGGTGCTCCAAATCCCCTTCCTCATAAAATGGCCTATAAATGTTGCTTGTCTTTTCCTAATCTTCCTTGTGATGTTCTTCTGGTGTCTGCCTCCATCAAGACTGTCTCGTTTGTTTTCTTTGTTGTCCATGGTACTCTCAACATTCTTCTGAGAAACCACATCTCGGCTGCCTCGATCCTGCTCTGGCTTTGCTTGCTGACTGTCCACGCCTCGCATCCGTACAACAGTATTGGTTCTATATAACATTCAAGGACTCTCTTTCTGATGTTAATTGATAGGCATTTGTTGGTAAGAATGCTTGTCATCTTCTTGAATGCTGTTTTGGCTTGGCCGATTCTGCCAGCTATTTCCGATGTGCATCTGCCGTCTGATGAAATGACCGTTCCCAGGTATTTGAACTTATTAACCTGTGTCAAGGTTGTGCCATTTGCTGTTGTTTTGCAGGAGGGGATTTCATGTTTTTTTACTGATCACCATGACTTCAGTCTTCCTGCTGTTTAGTTCCAACCCCTTACCTTTGCTTTCTGTTTCTAGTATATTCACAAGGTTTTGTAGGTCCCTTTCATTTTCTGAAAATTAGCACGGTGTCATCTGCATACCGAATGTTGTTTATCATTTTCCCTCCAACCTTTAATCCAGGGTCTTCTTCTAGGTTTCTCATGATGTTTTCGCTATATAGTGAAAACAGATCTGGTGACAAAACACAGCCCTGTCTGACTCCTCTTTTGATGTTTTGAAAAGAGCTTATATTGTTTTCTATTCTCATTGTAGCTGTTTGTTCCCAGTATATATTCCTGATTATTCGTACATCTTTTCCATCGACATTGAGTCTCTCCAGTTGGTTGATCAATTCATCATGTCGTACCCGATCGAAAGCCTTGGTATAGTCAACAAAGCATAAATACAAATCCTTATTCATCTCAATTGACCTCTATGATAGTTCTTAGGATGTATATGGCATTAATAGTTCCTTTCCCCTCCACAGATCCACACTGTTCTTCTGCTATTTCTCTTTTGATTCTATTCCTTGTCCTTATCATGATTATTCTTAACAGGATTTTTGTTACATGACTCGTCAAACTGATTGTGCGATGGAGTTCGCATTCTATAGCCTCTGTCTTCTTTGGAAATGCAATGAAAATTGATTTTGACATATCTTTGGGGATTTTTCCAGTGTCATAAAGTTCATTTAGGAGGACTGTTATTTTTTTTCTATGCCAAATTCCTCCAGGGCTTCAGTCATCTCTGTAATAATTCTGTCTGGTCCTGGGGCTTTTCCTGGTTTCATCTTTTTCAGTGTGCTCTAACTTCATCTTTCATTATGGGTGGCCCTTCAAAGTTCTTTTTTATAATGTGTTCTTCGTTTCTGTCATCCTCAAAAAGGTCTTTAATGTACTCTCCCCATCTGTCTAATAGTTTGTCTTTTTCCATGATAAGCGTGCCATCTTTCGATTTTAAGCAACCTGTTGATGTGCATGTATTTTTCCTGTGGACAATCTCTTCAATTCGTCTGTACATACCCTGAGGATCCATTTTGTGTCGTTCTTCTATCTCTTTGCATTTTGTGTTCAGCCAAGCTTCCTTAGCTTCATTGCACCTATACCTGATTTCTTTGTTTATCTTCCTGTATATCTCCTCGTTTCTCTTTGCCTTCCTCCTTTCCTCCATCAGGCCCAAAATTTCATTAGTCATCCAGCTGTTTTTTGCTTTTCTATTTGCCTTAGGGATTTCTTCACAAGCTTCACTTATAGAACTTCTCAACTTTGTCCATTGTTCCTCACTGTCACCAACGTCTTCCAGAGCACTGAATTTGTTTTGAACATGTACATTAACATTTTTGACGTATCATTTCATCTGACTTTAAGAGTCCAAGGTTTAGTTTGATGTTGCTTTTGGTCTGTTTCCTTTTCCTCAATTTCAGCCTAAACCTTCCCACTACAGGATTGTGGTCACTGTTGCAGTCTGCGCCTGGTAGTGTTTTGGCTGACAGTAAAGAATTTCTAAATCTTTTGTTGTTCAAGATTAAGTCAATTTGATTTTTGGTATTATCTCCTGGACTCATCCAAGTCCATTTTCTTCTGTTAGGCTGCTCAAACCAGGTGTTTCATACTATGAACTCATTCATCTGTGCCCATTCTACAAGCTCCTCCCCCCCCCTCCTCTTTCGTTTTGTGTACCAAGGCCATGAGGTTCGACTATATCCTCCACCCTATCCTGTCCCACTTTAGCATTAAAATCTCCCATTATGACTGGAACTTCTTGTGATTTACATTGGACCTTGGCCATCTCTAAAACGTTGTAGAAGTTGTCGATGTCTTCCTGAGTACTTGCGGATGTTGGTGCATACACTTGTATGATGTTGATATCAAAAGGTTTGCCTCCGAATTTGACCAGTAAAACTCTGTCGGACACTGCCCAGTATCCCTTAACTGCTTTTGATTTGTCTTTGTCCATTATGATGCCTACTCCTCTTTCATGTGAATTACCACCAGAGTGTATCATTGTATATTCTCCTGATGTTATCATGCCTGCCCCCTTCCATCTCACTTCCCCCAGTCCTAAAATACTGATGTTAGGCCTTTCCATATCCATTTTGATGTTGTCTAATTTACCTTTCTGCAGCGTTGTTCTGATGTTCCATGTTGCTATTTTGGTGTTGAATTTAATTTTGGTCGCAATAGCTGGCTGACGGTCTGGTGTCACCTGCGCTGCATGACAGTCCCTACCGGACGAAGGTGCTCCGCAGGAACATCTATTGACGTCGTTAACTTTCTTCTTTCTCTTTCTCCTGTCCATGGTTTTCCTGGGGAAAAACTACAATGACGGTTTCCCCTTGCCTTCCATCGGTTTTTATTTAGGGTTAACTCCCTTAGCCTTACTCTCTCCCGAGATGTCCACAAGGCAGTGGAGCTATTTACCCATAGCTTGGGGATCTGGTTCGTGGGCACCAGGTCATGTCCACACGCTGGTGGGTCTGCATGCCTCATGTCTGGGGGCCAGACCTCCTCCGAGTCCTACGAGATTCAGCCTGAGTCCATGAGGTGCTCAGTTACCGCCTGTCGCCACGAGGAGGCACAACGTAGGGCTTGCTGATGGAAGGCTATGTACTGACAGGAAGAGACTTATGCCTTGCTCTTCTTTTCGCACAGCAGTGCTAGCCAGCGGTGCAGGCCGAAGCCAACACACTAGACGCATCACATCTGCCAATATGACAAGCAATAATAATAATAATAATAATGATAATAATAATAATAATAATGATAATGATAATAATAATAATATAATGATAATGATAACAATAATAATAATAATAATAATAATAATATATAATAATAATAATATAATAATAACTAATAATAATAATAATAATGATAATAATATAAAATGATAATAATGATATAATAATAATAATAATAATAATAATAATAATAATAATAATAATAATAATAATAATAATAATGTAATAATAATAATAATAGTAATAATGTGTCATAGGAATGGAGATAGTAGGGCCTTCGAAACGGCTTTGGGTGACAGTATTTCCGGGGGTCTTTTTTGGTGTGGGGACGGCTCTGATGGCTCTACTGGCCTACTACCTGAGGGACTGGCACCATCTCCAGGTGGCCTGCACCATCGGTACTCTGCCCTACCTGGCGTATTGGTGGTCAGTTGCATATATACACACAAACGCATGCACACACACACACGCACACACACACACACACACACACACACACACACATATATATATATATATACACGCATACACACACACGCAATCACACATGCCTACATACATATAAACATACATACATGCATCCACGAACATACAGGCACATATTAACAGACACATGCAAATACACACAACTCGTACAATTCACACACACACATACACACACACGCACACACACACACACACACACACACGCACGCACACACACATACACACACACACACACACACACACACACAAGACACACATACTTCTCTTTCTTCCTTTCTTTCTCTCTCTCCCTTTCTCTAACTCTCTCTCTCGTTCTCTCTCTCTTTATCTCTCTCTCTTTATCTCTCTCTCTCTCTCTCTCTCTCTCTCTCTCTCTCTCTCTCTCTCTCTCTTCTTCTCTCTTTCTCTCAATAGTCGACGCCGACTGACGGAAGGCTACTGCTACTACATTGGTGATATACTATTCATAATCTAACGTCTGTTTATTAATAAATGAAGTTTGACATTTTTGGTTAGTCTTTGCAACGTTTATAATGTACTGTCTGTATGTTTATCTATAAACGAGCTTTTAGTCATTTTCGATAGTCTTTTGCAACATGGTTATTTTGCCTAGTTTTTCTGTGACCTAATGTATCTGCATAGGTGTATGTATTTGCGTGTTATATGGTAACACTCACATATGCAACAGTGTTTTTTTAAGAACAGAACATTGTCATTATTGTTAAAAGATTACCATTTTCAACACAAAGAATGTCTGCAAATATCCAATTCCTCTATGCCATTGCAATGGAGCTGAGATTCTTTCAACGACAGACTGATACTAATATAAGATATAAAACCCATATGCTAGGCAGGACCTCATGACCTTGCCAACACATAGGGATTATAATGTGCAAGCTGTAATGTTTATGCCGTGATCGTTTTGGATTTTACCCACCACATGACATCAGTGGCGTCAGCACATATGGAATTCATTTAGAGCGCAGAGACTTTATCTTGAGGAACTGAAACTGAAACTGACACTTATTTTTTGTCGCAGGTTGATTCCAGAGTCCCCCCGCTGGCTGCTAAGTAAGGGCCGTGTGACAGAGGCCGAGAAGGTGTTAGCCATGTTCGCACGTGCCAACAAAACGACCTTGCCTCCTGGCGCTCTTGACAAGCTCCAGATCAAGGACTCACCTCAGGTGTCACTCCTCAGGGTTTTCTGCAACGCCTACAAGTTGCTGGGAAGACATATCATCATCTTTGTCTCCTGGTTTGTTTCGTCTTGTTTTGGTTTTCTTTTGTTTTTGCGGTTTTGTTTGTTTGTTTTCGTTTTGCTTTTTGTTCTGCCCCATCTTCTGCACCACGCCTGGGTCGTTGTTTCCGCGCTGTTCGTTTACTTTTCGTGTTTAAATGTCTTACGTTATTTGCTATGTGTCTACTGTATGTAATATCTTTTTTTGCAGTGTTCTTTTTTTCTGCTGTTGTAGAGCATATAAATAAGATATCACCTGTTCTATGAAACATCAGAGAACTTTGCTGCATTTTCCACAAAGGTTTGTTGTGTATTTGTTCTTTGTTATCTTTTGTATACACTTTTCAAAGGCCAATTGGCTGAAAATGTTCACATGTCCTGTTTCATTATTCGCTATATCAAATAAGCGTTCACATTCTAATTTTGTGTATTTCTGGTGCATACAAATTAGCAACGGCAGACGTGTAAGTTGTTCTATTATCTTACCAGTTTATTTCTCCAACACGCCACCAAATCTAGCAAAATTGAAGTTACCATGAGAGCAGAACATGAAAGGACACAGACTAGGGGGCAAGTTTGTCCACAACAGTATGATGATGAGCATGTATGATAATGATGATGCTATATAAGTTCCCATACAAAATAAATTCAAACTGGGACTGTGTGACAGTGCTGCATTGTGCACTTCCTTTCATAACGTGATATTCTGGCGAAAATCAAGCCCGAAAGATAGAGACACCTGCTTCGTTGGTCAGGATATTTTAACCCTTGTCTTCGCACCCTATTCCTCACTGCAAAAACTTAACCGTTTGACTCCCTCACCATATCCACTAGATTCTTGCAGGAAGCTGGTGGATAGGGAGAGGGATTCAAAGGGCTACAATTTTGCTTTGCTAGCACGGTTGACAATGCAAGATGCTGGTGGACAGGGTGTGGGAGTTAAAGGGTTAAGCAACACACACTATGTCGTATTCGTGAAGCGGATGGGAATTGGATAGTGGATGAGAACTGATGGTAATGATGTCTGTCCTTCGTCCCACCAAGTCCTTTCTTCGTGCTTACAGCGAATATGATGGTACCCCTGTTCTCATTCTTGTATACTGCTACTCTACAATCGCATTTGGACATACTGTGCTTTACGTTTGATCAGACTGTTTAGTATAGCTCGGAGACGTCAACCTGTTAGCCAAGCTGACCACAATCCGTTATGTTGTTGCACAGTCCGAGTCTTTGGTGGGCGTGCAAGCTGGGCGTTTCTATAAACCATCAACGGAGGTAACCTTCAGAATCTTTAACGTGCATACGTGATATTCTGCATCCTTATACACACGAACAGAGTTTTAGCATCGGCAGGTCTACACACATCTTGAATTGAGAGATTTGAAAAATTTGCACTCTTTGCCCAAGAGTCATAAGTGTCTCGGCGGATCGATCGGAATTCCGATATTCATCCATTTGACTACCACGAGCGTCATTAGCACTCAAGACTATTTGTGAAGGTTGGATCGAAGACGATACACACCTGACCAGTCCAGCAGTGAACCCGTACATTTTCACAACTTCTTGTTTCTCGGATCAGGAACAAAAGACCAGAAAATAGTTAACTGGAGACAAGTGAAACAGCTCGAGCTGCTTGGTTTTATCATGTCACCTGCCATGACACACTTTCCAGGGATTTTTCCTAGGGTTCTGTCGCTTACGTTGACAGAAAAACAGTTGGACGATGAATATCACAAACTGGACCATTCTCAGCATAATCTAACAGCTGACCACTGTCTCACACCCATCCCATCCCCAACTCTGCCAAGAGAGAAATGGAGGATCTTGTCCGCTGTTGAAGTCATGATATAAAAGACATATGCTGTCAAGTGGTCTTCCTCTCAGACGCCTTCTCTGTTGACCAGACCTTGGAAAATAATAAGCTCTATTACCTAGTCAAGCCATCCATCAAGCCAGGAGAACGAGAAGAATAGTTTTTCAGTGGATCCCCGCTCAATGTAGGATACCAGGAAAGAAAACTGCAAATGAATGAGCTCAGGGAGATCAACCAAGACGACAGCTCCAGCTGCAGCGAGAAGAAAAACATCAACAGATCACTCTTTTAAGACAGACAGACAAGAACAACTACCATCTTCAGTTCAAAAAGCGGCAAGATGTCCTAATGAAGCTTCGCACCAGTCTAAACCAGCTCAACGCCGTACGAAAGTAACCTCAAACTGATGTCTTCACAAGCCTGCCCATTCCGGTCAACAGAAACCAGACAGTTCAAACACACATTGCACTTATGTCGCCTACATCAAGTGAAACAACAAAAGATGGCTGCCTGCGGTTCATCTGAACATCAAGCTCTAAGGCAGTCCGCAGGAACTGGAAATAACTGTTTAAATACGTCGTCATATAAGACCTCAACCCTGTAAACAGCGAATTATAGAAGAAGAAGAAGGCTGTTGCTACCATCCCTCTCTCGCCCCAACCCCCAATACCAGCTACCACACAGCTCACAAGATTGTATTTGACAAAATGCCTTAGAAAATCCAGATTGACACTAAGCGAAAGTACACACACACACAAATTAACAAACAGCTCACAAGGTTATATACTGGCAAAATGCCACAGAAAATCCAGTTTACTCATAAATAAAAGTACACGCACACAAGCTAACAAACAGCTCACAAGATTATATTTGGCAAAATGCCACAGAAAATTCAGCTTGGCAGTAAATAAAAGTACACGCACATAAACTAACAAACAGCTCACAAGATTATATTTGGCAAAAAGCCATAGAAAATCCAGCTTGACAGTAAATCAAAGTACACGCTCACAAACTAACAAACAGCTCACAAGACTACACTTGGCAAAAAGCCACAGAAAATTCAGCTTGGCAGTAAATAAAAGTACACGCACATAAACTAACAAACAGCTCACAAGACTACACTTGGCAAAATGCCACAGAAAATCCAGCTTGACAGTAAATCAAAGTGCACGCTCACAAACTAATTAACAAACAAAAACGAAGGCATGTGCGAATGGCGATGTACCACTTTCCCTATGGAGAGCGACGAACCACTGACGCTGGTGAATTTTACTGTGGCAAAATTAATTCAGCTGACCCAGTAAACCAATTCTACGGTGATCTGACATCTACAGTCTGTGCTTATTGATCCAGTAACATGTACTCGTACTCGCTCCCTTTCCCTTCCCCCTTTGCCTCTGTGTGTGTGTGTGTGTGTGTGTGTGTGTGTGTGTGTGTGTGTGTGTGTGTGTGTGTGTGTGTGTGTGTGTGTGTTGTGTGTGTGTGTGTTGGGGTGTGTGTGTGTGCGTGTGATTTTGTCAGTCTGTCTGTCTGTCTGTCTGTCTGTCTCTCTCTCTCTCTCTCTTTCTTTCTCTCTTTCTCTCTCTCTGTCTGTTTCTCTGTCTCTGTGTCTCTCTTTATTCTCTCTGTTTTTCTCTCTGTGTCTCTGTCTTCTGTCTGGTAGTCTATCTCTGTTTTCTCTCTCTCTCTCTCTCTCACTCCCTCTCTCTCCCTCTCTCTCTGTATCTGTCTGTCTGTCTGTCTCTCTCTGTATCTGTCTGTCTGTCTCTCTCTCTCTCCCCCCCCCCCTTTTGTATCTTTCTCAAACAAACGTCTGTGGTTTCATTCATTGTTATTGTTATTTTTTTGTGTATGTGTTCAATTAAGTAAATAGAGGCAGACATCATTGTTTTATTTCATCGTGGTGTTTTTTGTTAACTTGGGCTTGTGTCTTGGCCACTGACTTCAGGAAATCAGACCAGATGACCGCAGGGAAAGACCTGCTGGCTGCTCGGAAAGACGGCAAACTTGGGATCCCGTTCAGGGCATGCCAGACCTTGCAGAACAGCAAAATTGGCCGTGTCTGGAGGCATCATACCTGGTCACTTTCGCAGCCGTTCAAACAACCCCTGTGGTTGAAATAAGACAACGTTGGGAGCTTTCGACAACTAATTGTTGAGACTATAATAAGAGCAAAGATGATGACAGCTATGCGAGCTGGTGGCAGGGCGGGCTGCCCGAGAGGGTGATGGGGACCCAAGTGGGGCG
>CM060314.1:15531234-15548734 GCA_030674185.1 Monoplex corrugatus | reverse complement strand
AGGATTTTATGCGGAGGAGAAAAGGTGAGTTTTGAGAGCGGACTTGAAGGAGACAAAAGTAGGTTGCTGACGGACTGAGAGAGGAAGTTTGTTCCAGGAGAGTGGACCAGAAACAGAGAAGGCTCGTGGACCATAGGTATTGAGCTTAGTGCGTGGAAAGCGAAAAGTCAGAGGATCGGAGGCAGAGCGGAGGGTACGTGAGGGAACATAGATCTCAAGTAGGCTTGACAGGTAATCGGGGGCTGCGTTATTGAGGCTTTTGTAGCACATGGTGTCTAGTTTGTACTGTATGCGCTTTGATACAGGGAGCCAGTGAAGTTGTGCCAGGAGAGGAGATATGTGGTCAGCTTTTTTCTTTTTGAGTACAAGGCGTACAGCATTGTTTTGAATGCGCTGTAGGATGTGAATGGTGGAGGCAGGAAGACCAGACAGGAGTGAATTGCAATAGTCAATGCGAGACATTATGAAGGAGAGAACGAGTTTTGCAGTTGTTTCGACAGAGAGATACTTCCTGATCAGCCTTATACGATGGAGATGATAGTAGCAGGATCTGGCAGTTTGAGAAACAAAGTTGTTCATGGAGAGGGTAGAGTCAATGCAGACACCAAGGTTTTTAGCTGAATCAGAAATTGGGACTGATGTGTTACATAATGGGAGAGAAAGAGGAGGCAGCTGGGAAAGTTTCTGACGGGTGCCAATGAGGATAGCTTCTGTTTTGTCGTCATTAAGCTGAAGTCTATTGTGTATCATCCAGTTCTTAATGTCCGAGTAACACTCAGTGGTGCGAGTCAACAGGCGCTGTATATTATCAGGTGAGTCACTGTCTTGAAGTTGGGTGTCATCAGCATAGAAGTGGTGTTTTATAGAATGGGAGTTGATGATGGTGGACAGGGGGGAGGTGTAAAGAGTGAAAAGAACAGGGCCAAGGACAGATCCTTGTGAAACACCACAGGTCAGGTATGCAGGTTGAGAGTAAGTGCCATTGATGAGAACGGTTTGTTTTCTGTTGGATAGGTATGAAGTGAGGTCGAACCAACAGACCAATGAGAGATCGCGTTACGAACTTTTCATGGTAACCGCAGGACATCGCGCATGGGGATTGGCTGACCCATCATTGTGTATGCCTATCGCCGCGAACAACATGGCTTCAAAAACCAAGATTTGCAAAGAAAAACTGTCTTTGTTTTTGCTCAGTGCTGGTCAGTCTTCAACTCTACCAGCAGTAGGTCAAGATGAATTGGGCAAACTGGTGACCGAATATTTCGCTGCAAGTGATTATGAAGACGAAGACACGCTTGACAGTGATGATGATTGTGAAACTTCGCCGGTCGATTCCGTGGAGCTTGACCCAACACAAGATGAAGTTGACGAACCCCTCGTCCACGTACAAGAAGTAAGAGGAGGTACAGAGTGTGATATGGATGTCGACAACGGCGTGCCAGATTTAATAGTTTAGAAATAACTTTGATTTAAATTTGCAGCTGACCAGTATGCATGCTGATCAATTCTAGCCAGTATTCTCAGTCACTTATTTTCTCTCTCACGGCATGCTTTTTGTGTCAGAAAAAGGGGTATATAAACTTAAATAACAAGACAATTACAGTAGATTTTCACACCAATTTTTGTGTGCTATTGTGGCATGATGTGTTTTACCAAGGTATAAAATTTGGTAAAGATTGGAGAAGTAGAAATACCTGTTACTAAGGTAAGACTTCACTGAAGTGGTGAAAATTTTTAAACTTAATTTTCTCGAAATGGCTGCTATGTTACACACTTCAAACACCCATAACTTCCTTATATTTAGGAGTAGAATCATGAATTCCATATGAAAAGAAAGGTAATAATCTGGACACTTTGAAAATCATAATATCCTAAAATCTGTTGTTTTCACCTTAGGACTCATTTTGTTAAAACGGGTCACATATGTTGCGGTACGTAGGTATGTGTTTATGCGTGTTTGCGTAGAGTGTGTGTATGTGTCTCTAAATCTGTCTGTCTGTCTGTCTGTCTACCTCTCTCTCTTTCTCTCCCTGTCTCTGTCTTCCTCTCTCACTGTCTGTGTGTGTCTGTCACTCTCTTTCTCTTTCTTACTCTGTGTGTGCCTGTGTGCTTGTGTGTCTATGTCTCTGAATATCTGTATGTATGTGTGCGTGCGTATGTGTGTGTGTGTGTGTGTGTGTGTGTGTGTGTGTGTGTGTGTGTGTGTGTGTGTGTGTGTGTGTGTGTGTGTGTGTGCGCACGTTCTCGGTGAGTTTCATGTCTTCTGAACTGATCTGCAATGTCAACAGTCTAGTTGGGGAAGTTTATATCAACGTTATGATGATGATGGTGGTGTGTGTGTGTGTGTGTGTGTGTGTGTGTGTGTGTGTGTGTGTGTGAGTAAGTGTGTGTGTGTGTGTGTGTGTGTGTGTGTGTGTGTGTGTGAGTGTGTGTGTGTGTGTGTGTGTGTGTGCAGGTTCGTGGCGAGTTTCACATATTTCGGACTGATCTACAACGTCAGCAGTCTTGGTGGTGACGTGTATATTAACGTCATGCTGTCAGGCCTGATGGACATCGTTGCGCTCCTCATGTGTGTGCCCCTGTTGTCCTGTATCGGCCGGCGTCCTCTGAACTGTGTCTTCTTCATGGTTGCCGGAGTCACCTGTATAGCCACGCTTTTCCCTGTCATCTTTCTTCATCAAGGTGTCTGTCTGTCTGTCTGTGTATTATGTATGTGTGCATGTATATGTGTGTGTATATATATATTGTGTTAGTATATATATACATACGTATACATATATATATATATATTATATTACATATATGTGTGTGTAGGGGGGTGTATGTGTGTGTCTGTGTGGGGGGGGGGGGGTATGTGAGGATGTGTGTTTGTATGTGTGTGTGTGTGTCTTGCACCATCAGAACAGGAAGAAAATTTGTTTTCATCTCTGAGAAACAGAACAAACAACAACTACTACTACTATTACTAGTACTGATAATACTAATAATGATAATGACAATAATAACAAATAATAATAATAATAATATAATAATAATAAATAGATAATAATAATAATAATAATAATATGGTGAGATGGAGCGAGTGGTTAAGGGGTTAAGATTATGATGATTGGTCGAAGCACCAGGTGAGATGGAGCGAGTAGTTAAGGGGTTAAGATTATGATGATTGATCGAAGCACCAGGTGAGATGGAGCGAGGTGGTTAAGGGGGTATGGGATGATGATGATGTTGATGGTGGTCGTTTGTATCCAGAGCAGAAAGGGAAGTCTCTCAATCAAAAGACAAGTCCTCGTTTTGCTACTTGACTTTATTATTGAGAAGTCAGTCAAAGAAGACCGAAAGAAGACGTGTAAGAAGACAGGAAGGAAGACGTCAAAGAATACAGTGCCTGTAAGACACAAAATAAGTTTCATAAATACACTGACAAAGTACACATTTTGTGAACTAACAATGTCAATGCACAAGAATGAACTACTACATTCTAACAGAATATGTGGTAGCAATGTACAAGAATGAACTACTACATTATAATAAAACAGGTGTCTACATTTACAAACAAAAGCACTAGCATTTGTAAACATGCGACAAATAATTGATAACCAGACGTTGCGTAAAGAACTACTAAAATATGTGATGTCGATATTTACACTCTAAAGCACTAGCACTTGTAAACATGGAACAAATAATTGGTGACAAAACAATGAGTAACTCTTTGATAATTTGAGGGTAAACTACCATATGCTTGTTTGATAGCCTAGCATAGAGTAGACTTTCAATAATGTACTGGCAAAATAATGCACAGTCATATTAAGCTGTTCGGCCACCATGGGCTGAGTAAGTTGTAACATAACATCTGAGTGGGCAGCTATTGAGCAGTTAATATTCAGTGGTGATGACAAACATAGTATTTGACTATGGGAGCTGTTGTCACAATCAGTAGGTCTACCTTATTGAATAGCAGTCAACACACTTGAGTCATCCATTAAATATTTGCTCCATGTAGTTATGTGTAATTCTATGTCTAGTGCTAGAGATAGTGATGACAAAATATTACTATTAAGCTATGTCATCAAAGCAACACTCTATAATGATTATCAGTTGTGCTGAGCAGACAAGGGATACAACAATTGGATCAATTCGCCAAGCACATGTTTCATCATCTACCATTATGTACACACATATAACATTGTCAAGTATAAAATAGTGCTCCTCTGCACAATAATGCATTGCATCTTGGTAGCTATCAGACAGTTACTATTCACTAATTCAGTGATGATGACATAGTATTTGACAATGAGAACTAGGTCATCACAAACAGCACCTAATCAAATAGCAGTCAGCAGTGTTGAGAGAACAACACACTTGAGTAATCTATTACCCTTTAGCTCTATGTAATTAAGTATAATTCTAGATCCAGTGCTAGAGACAATGACAACAAAATAGCATAGCATAGCATATTACTATTAAACCATGTCATCGAAACAACACTCTATAGGCCTACATGATTATCAGTGGTGCTGATCAGATAAGGGATACACTAAACAGATCAATTAGCTGAGCACGTGTTTCATCAGTCATCATTTCAGTATGTGAATACAACCTTGTCAAGTATAAAATACTCTTCCTCTTCACAGCAGTGCATCGCATCTTTGCTTTTGGCAGAATATGGTTGTCAATAGTCCTACAATAGCCATATGAAAATAGGGGCTAAATCTATAGTGGTTATTACATTTAAACCTCAGTTCCATCTTTACAATGGTGGCTGCCACGCTAAGTGCTACAGATCTTGTGAGATAGCACATCGTTTAGATCAAAACATACTTTCTCGCTGTGCGAATTCTGCAAATCTTGCGTGGTACTCAATAGACTCAAGCTAGAATCTAAAGAAATAAGAGGCAAGAGGCACTAAAGTCTAAGCTTACTGCAAATGACAATGAATAATAAAGTGATAAAAATCCAGAACTTACTACAGTAACGCCGTGAAGTTGATTACCTGCTGTGAGACTAAGAGTGGTAGCAGGAAAGGGCAGCTCTGGTGAGACTAAGAGTGGCGGTGGAAAAGCACACGCTATGATGCGCCTTGCTAATTTGTACTCTGAGAACAGAGCATGATGGTCATATTTTCAAATTTCAAATCTTTCAGATAACAAGGTCTGATTGGTTGTTCTCACCTAATTAATCAATCAACCAGATGCCAAGGTCTGATTGGTTGTTCTCACCTAATTAATAAATCAACACTTAGTGTGTAGTTTTAATGCAGCGCGTCAGTACACACAAGTGAGACACTGGTCATTGTCTGGCAGTTTCGCGAGTGGTTATTGCAACACCCCTGCGGTCATTGTCTAAGTGTTCCCGCCGGCTACATACTGGCAATGACACGGCGGTTGTTTTACAATGCTTAGGGCCGCATACATTAGTGACGGCCCCCTCTACGTTCTGTAAAACTACAACGTAATACTGACTGGAGATGACGACAAAATCTTGTCGTAGGCCTGCTTTAGAGTACATGTACACATTTTAGATCTGCTAATTGTTTAGCAGTGTGTTATCTATATGCGTCATGTACTGGTTAGATCTTTGGAATGATTAATGCATAGCTATGGATAGGCAGAGGTTGTAAAATACCAGTATAATTAGGCCAAGAGAATGCAAGGCGTTTTTGATCTAGGCAAGCACGCTACACGGTGTTGCCTTTGAGCGTTGTAGGTAAATGTGGAAAGATCGTAAGAGAGCAAGGCACTCTGTTACACCTCCCCCCACCAATTTGAAAACCATCGTCCGCAATGGTGCGCGAACATTGGGTAAATTCTTGAAGGCTGAAATTTCAGGGCCACCTCAAGAATTCATAAAATTGTGAAATGCTATGGATATGGTGGAGTATGGAATCCACTTGTATATTAGCTAGGGTATGCATGGGCACACTGGAGAGTTGCAATTTCAGTTCCGAAAGGACAGTTGCACTGTTTGGTCAAGTTAGGACTCTGAATTGGTCATCATACTTGACAGTAGGAAACACTGAAATGGCAAATGCCTTAACATAATAAGCAAAAGAAAGTAGCATTTGATAAGTTCACTAAAGCCTCTTTGCCATACCTATGCATCAAAACATTCATTACGGGAAACAAAATGACAAAATGTAATAAAAAAAATCATGTAAATATCAAAAGCATCACATTAATGTGACAATCCGGGTTTTCAATGGCATGCTTATTACATGCTAAGTGAAAAGAATGACTAAATATAATGTTCATAGCTTTGGCAGATTATCAACTTAAACACATACAAAATGTTAATTTGGGTTGGACAATATCTGTCCATGTCAATGATCTTATGGTCAGTAGAACCTGAAAAGAAATTACTATATCATTGTCCCGTTGTGGCACTACTCACTACGTCCTGCTCAAGAGACGTGTTGACTGTCTTGGAGGGACTGGTGTAGTCATCTGCTCTGGTACAGTGGGCTCAGGTGCTGTTGTCACCAGGGACTGTGTTGTTCTCGGCTGTGGCTGTGGTCAGACTAGCCACTGCTCATCTTCAGAGTCAGATGACTCCGGGTCTGGTGGTGGCTTCATGTCTGGCATGGACCCAGATGCTGGCAGGAGGTGGATCCTGGAGACGGCCTGGTGAGGGCCACCTGCCAGCGACTGGACTGTATAGATGTGACGGTGCTGGGGGTGGCGTGCCGTCACATAGTACAGGTCCGGCGACCAGGTGTTGGTCCATGCTGCGCTGGAACCAGGTATCATGTCCCGCAGGTAAACATGCATGCCTATCTGCTGGTCGTCGTCAGCTGCTGGTGTAGACGTAGTCTGCTCCGGTGCTGCTGGGTCCTGTCATTGACCATCATGGTTTGGGTGGCCTCGGTATTGACATCGGCATCTGTGTGGCACCGGAATGGGAGGTCTACTGCCAGAGGTGCTGACAGCACTCAGGCTCTGGCTGGCACAGGGGAGATTGGGGGCAGCAGCGGGTTTGGAGGGCTGGGGAGGAAAAGAGGGAGAATGGGACACAGGAGGAGTAATGGCAGATTTGGACCTGCTCAGATGTCGCTTCTTCTTCCTGTGCCCTGCAGCTTGCCTGTGTGTGACTGCAGGGTCTGCACTTTGCTTTGCAGCTCTCTTGGGTGCAGGCTGCCGTCGCCGCTTGGCCCTCTTCTCGTACCGGCGCCGGTTCCAGCATTTGTCTTTAGTGTGGCCGGCCCGATCACACCAAAGACAATGTTCTGGTGGCTGCCGTTGCCGTGGTGATGGTCGCCATTGGCCGTTGTGGAGAGGTGGTTGCCAGTGTGGTTTCTTCAGAGCTGCAGTGTTGCACCGCTGGAGTTTTTTTTATCTATGCTGGCATTGAGTTCTGCCAGCTGTGCCTCCATACGGGCGATGACTGGACCGGAGTTGGCCACTATCAGCTGTGCCAGGTGGTGTTCTGCACAGCTGTCCTCTCGCATCCACCGCAGGGCCTCCATCTTGGCTCCCTCGAAGGTGATGTCCGGATGATCTCTTATATAGTGCCGGACATCCCTCCTGAGAGCGCCTGGGGAGAGACCACAGACGAAGGCGTCCCGGAGCTGCGTTGGTGACAATGTCCCCTTGTCAGCTTGGTTGGCCTTCATCCAGAGTACGCGTAGGTGAGTTGCGTACTCAATAACAGTCTCCCCCTTTCCCTGCTGCCTGTTGTAAAATGTGGCAGCAAGTGTTGTGGAGTCCCGCTGGTCACCCCAGATGTCCTGGATGATCTTCAGGATCTTGTCTGGAGTGTCCACTCTTGCTGTTGGTTGCCATAGCACCTCTTGACGAGCTGGGCCCTCTTATGATGATATGAGTCAGAGGGCAGCTGCTTTGTCACCAGGGGCTGGAGTTGAAGAATAAGCTTGGCCTCCTGGATGAAGTCGTCGGTCACTGAGGTGCCTTCGTCGCCTGACAGCTTTGGTAGCTTGTAGAACTGTGAGTTTGACATGGTTTGGCAACTTGATTAATCTGCAGCACTGTCTTCTTGTTTTCTTGTTCCCTTTCCAAATCTGGATCCTGCTCGATAGTGCCAGGTGAGATGGAGCGAGGTGGTTAGGTGATGAGGAGGTGATGATGTGGATGGTGGTCGTTTGTATCCAGAGCAGAAAGGGAAGTCTTTCAATCAAAAGACAAGTCCTCGTTTTGCTACTTGACTCTTTATTATTGAGAAGTCAGTCAAAGAAGACCGAAAGAAGACGTGTAAGAAGACAGGAAGGAAGACGTCAAAGAATACAGTGCCTGTAAGACACAAAATAAGTTTCATAAATACACTGACAAAGTACACATTTTGTGAACTAACAATGTCAATGCACAAGAATGAACTACTACATTCTAACAGAATATGTGGTAGCAATGTACAAGAATGAACTACTACATTATAATAAAACAGGTGTCTACATTTACAAACAAAAGCACTAGCATTTGTAAACATGCGACAAATAATTGATAACCAGACGTTGCGTAAAGAACTACTAAAATATGTGATGTCGATATTTACACTCTAAAGCACTAGCACTTGTAAACATGGAACAAATAATTGGTGACAAAACAATGAGTAACCCATTGATAATTTGAGGGTAAACTACCATACTGCTTGTCCGATAACCTAGCATAGAGTAGACTTTCAATAATGTACTGGCAAAATAATGCACAGTCATATTAAGCTGTTCGGCCACCATGGGCTGAGTAAGTTGTAACATAAACATCTGAGTGGGCAGCTATTGGACAGTTAATATTCAGTGGTGATGACAAACATAGTATTTGACTATGGGAGCTGTCGTCACAAACAGTAGGTCTACCTTATTGAATAGCAGTCAACACACTTGAGTCATCCATTAAATATTTGCTCCATGTAGTTATGTGTAATTCTATGTCTAGTGTTAGAGATAGTGATGACAAAATAGCATAGCATATTACTATTAAGCTATGTCATCAAAGCAACACACTATAATGATTATCAGTTGTGCTGAGCAGACAAGGGATACAACAATTGGATCAATTCGCCGAGCACATGTTTCATCATCTACCATTATGTACACACATATAACATTGTCAAGTATAAAATAGTGCTCCTCTGCACAATAATGCATTGCATCTTGGTAGCTATCAGACAGTTAATATTCAGTGGTGATGACATAGTATTTGACAATGAGAACTAGGTCATCACAAACAGCACCTAATCAAATAGCAGTCAGCAGTGTTGAGAGAACAACACACTTGAGTAATCTATTACCCATTAGCTCTATGTAATTAAGTATAATTCTAGATCCAGTGCTAGAGAAAAAGGCAACAAAATAGCATAGCATAGCATATTACTATTAAACCATGTCATCAAAACAACACTCTATAGGCCTACATGATTATCAGTGGTGCTGATCAGATAAGGGATACACTAAACAGATCAATTAGCTGAGCAGGGCAAGCTGTCGACTACTGTGCACGTAGAGCACAGCCACAATTGAACAGAGCAAAACAGCTGCTGTTCAATAGAGAGAGCACGGTGTGAGTAGAACCCAAAGCCGTGGGAATACTTTGCATCCAGGGCAGCTGCAAGAATACATGGCTCTAGAAGTGGTCTTCTGTCCCACACGAAGACCTATGCCAAGCGATAAAGGACCAGCATTTCTACTGATCTGTCAAATCGCGATGGGAGGCTACATCATCATCGTCGTCGTCATCATCATCATCATCATCATCATCATCATCATCATCATCATCATCATCATCATCGTCATCGTCGTCGTCGTCGTCGTCGTTATCATCGTCATCATCGTCGTCGTCGTCATCATCATCATTGTCGTCGTCGTCGTCGTCGTCGTCGTCATCATCACCACCACCACCAATATCACCATCATCGTCATCGTCACGGGGTGCTGTACGTAGTAATCAGTGCCACTTGCTGTTTCAGACTATCACTGGGTGACGGTGGTGCTGTCCATGATGGGGAAGTTGGCGGTGGCGGCGGCCTTCTCCCTGATCTGGCTGTACTCCAATGAGCTCTTCCCCACCGTCATGCGGAACTCGGCCACTGGAGCCGGCTCCCTGTCTGCACGTATGGGGGGCATTGTGGCTCCGTACGTTGCCAGCCTGGTGAGTTCTGACAGGGCTCATCACCACTTTTTTGTTCAACGTCTTAACATCTTTCTAATAAAAGATCACGCAGAAAAATACTCTCCACGACCTCCATACCTTCATCTCCGCTGGTAGCAGGAGCATCTACAACCTGTACTTTCTTGATGACATTAAGCTCCTAGCCGGCACTCGGACATCAACACAGACCTTCAAGATTTCACCAACAAATTCGTGGACAGCCCAGGAATATATTTGTGGAACGGACGTCAGCAACTAGAGGACCAAAGCCATGGTCAACAGCACAATGGGCAGCAGTGCAGAAGTCTGCTTGAAAAGGCCAGAAGCTGGAAGAGGTCTACAGCTTGTAATACCTGGAAGCTATCGTGACCAAAGTTGGCGGCTTTTCAAACAGAAATACGCGTCAGGATGGCAACAACAGTGGACAGCATTGGACAGACCGAACAGAATCTGGAGAAGCAACACCATCAGCGTCACCACCAAGAACAAACTACAAGTCGCTCATAGTCTCCATACTCCTCTACACGTGTGGAACTTGGATATTGCCTTCTGACTCAAAGAAGAGGATTCAGGGACTTGAGAGGGAGGGAAGGAGGGAGGGATGGGTGGGTGGATGGGTGGGTGGATGGATGGATGGTCGATGTATGGATGGATAGATGGATAGTTAATTGACGGATGGATAGTTTATCGATGGATGCCTGGATGGATAATTGGTCGGTGGATGGATGGATGGGTGGGTGGGTGAATGGGTGGATGGATGGTTGGGTGAGTGGAATAACAACTGGATCAATGGATAGAAGGAAAGATGGATGGGGATAGATGGATGGACAGATGGACGGATGGATAGATGGATAGTTGGTCGATGAAGGGATAGACGGATAGTTGATCGATGGATGGATGGATTGATAGTTGGTCGGTGAAAGGATAGTTGGTAGATGGATGGATGGATGGGTGGTGGATAAATGGATGGTGGGTGGATAGATGGGGTGGTGGATAAATGGATGGGTGGGTGGATGGATAGATGGGTGGGTGGTGGATGGGTGGGTGGGTGATTGGATAGGTGGGTGGGTGGATGGATGGATTGATGTGTGGGTGGGTGAATGGGTGGGTGAGTGAATGGATGGATGCATGGATGTGTGGGTGGGTATGGGAATAGGTCGATGTATATAGGTATAGATCAGCTGCTAGATAGCTGGATGAATAGATGGGCGGATAGGTGGCTAGTTAGTATCAATTTCACTGTCTGTCTTAATTCAAGAAGGGTGAAAGATAAAACCATGCCTTTCATCATAAATGGTGTGTGTGTGTGTGTGTGTGTGTGTGTGTGTGTGTGTGTGTGTGTGTGTGTGTGCGTGTGCGTGTGTGTGTGTATGTGTGTGTGTTTTATTTGTATGTTTAAGTGTGTGTGTGTGTGTGTGTGTGTGTTGTGTGTGTACATGTAAGTGTGTGTGTGTGTGTGTGTGAGTGTGTGTGTGCGTATGTGCGTGTGTGTGTATATGTGTGTTTTATGTGTATGTTTGAGTGTGTGTGTGTGTACATGTAAGTGTGTTGTGTGTGTGTGTGTGTGTATGTGTGTGTGGTGTGTTTGCGTGTGCAGGCTATAGACGGGGCAGCAGGTCAAGCCATACCCCATATCATATTCGGGGTACCGGCCATAGTCGTCAGTCTCCTGATTCTCTGTCTGCCGGAAACATTCAACCGCCCAATGCCGGACACTGTACAAGACGCCATCGACATGGGCAGGTAACTCATTTAGACCCACAATACAAACGGTACCAGTGACCACATCAACGCTGGTAAGCCTCTAACTATTTTCCTGCTTTTAATTTGCTCTTTCGTACTTATTGTCTTCAATTTCAGTTTCAACACCACGCCAGCGCATAAAGGTTTTCCGCCACGGTTAAGGATTCTGCCGAAATATGAGTAACGGCTGATCTAGGTGGAGCACATAGATATGGATCATCTCGAGTGAGAATCTCCCATAAACATATTCCAATGCCCAGTATTTTCAGCGCTTCTGAAAAAAATTGAACGTGACTTTTTAAACATCAAGACTTAACAGCAGATAATCTCACAAGAAAGCGAGGTTTGATAAGGGAAGCAATTTTTACTGGACTACAGCTGTTACTATAAAGCTGCAGTTGTTTCCCATCTGAAATATATTTCCCACGACATTATTGTGATTACAGAGTTAAACGGCACCGAAAGAGGGTTTTAATTGTCTACATTTTCTCATTTTTTACCACGCTTACGTTATGTATCTTAAGCTATTCTACATATTCTTACCAGTCTATATTTTTCTTTATATATCTTTGATTACGACCTACCTTTCTCAGTCATTGTCTACCTTTGTTAGTGTTAGTTGTTATCTACGTTTGTCAATCACGGCCTACTTTTCTCAATCATTACCTACCTTTGTCATTATTAGTTATCTTTCTCGATCATTATCTACCTTAGTCTGTTATTACCTACCTTTGTCAATATTACCTATCTTTGTCAATCATAACTGACCTTAGTCAATCAATCAACCTATAGGCCCACCTTAGTAAATCATTATCTACCTTTGTCAACCATTACCTACCTTTGTCAATCATTACCCACCCATGTGTCAATAATTACCAACCCCTGCGTCAATACGTACCCACCCCTGTGTCAATAATTACCAACCCCTGCGTCAATACGTACCCACCCCTGCGTCAATAATTACCAACCCGTGCGTCAATATGTACCCACCCCTGTGTGAATAATTACCTAATTTAGTCAATCATTACCTACCTTAGTCAGTCATTACCTATCTTAGTCAATCATTACCTACCTTTGTCAATCATTACCAACCCGTGCGTCAATAATTACCTACCTTAGTCAATCATTACCTACCTTAGTCAGTCATTACCCATCTTTGTTAATCATTACCTACCTTTATCAATCATTCCCAACATTTGCCAGTTATTATCTACTTTATTCAACCATACAGGAAGATAAACAAAGAAATCAGGTATAGGTGCAACGAAGCTAAGGAAACTTGGCTGAACACAAAATACAAAGAGATAGAAGAACGACACAAAATGGATCCTCAGGGTATGTACAGACGAATTGAAGAAATTGTCCACAGGAAAAATACATGCACATCAACTGGTTGCTTAAAATCGAAAGATGGCACGCTTATCATGGAAAAAGACAAACTATTAGACAGATGGGGTGAGTACATTAAAGACCTTTTTGAGTATGGCAGAAACGAAGAACACATTATAAAAAAGAACTTTGAAGGACCACCCATAATGAAAGATGAAGTTAGAGCAGCACTGAAAAAGATGAAACCAGGAAAAGCCCCAGGACCAGACAACATTACTACAGAGATGATTGAAGCCCTGGAGGAATTTGGCATAGAAAAAAAATAACAGTCCTCCTAAATGAAATTTATGACATTGGAAAAATCCCCAAAGATATGTCAAAATCAATTTTCATTGCACTTCCAAAGAAGACAGGGGCTATAGAATGCGAACTCCATCGCACAATCAGTTTGATGAGTCATGTAACAAAAATCCTGTTAAGAATAATCATGATGAAGACAAGGAATAGAATCAAAAGAGAAATAGCAGAAGAACAGTGTGGATTTGTGGAGGGGAAAGGAACTATTAATGCCATATACATCCTAAGAACTATCATAGAGAGGTCAGTTGAAAATGAATAAGGATTTGTATTTATGCTTTGTTGACTATACCAAGGCTTTCGATCGGGTACGACATGATAAATTGATCAACCAACTGGAGAGACTCGATGTCGATGGAAAAGATCTACGAATAATCAGGAATATGTACTGGGAACAAACAGCTGCAGTGAGAATAAAAAACAATATAAGCTCTTTTCAAAACATCAAAAGAGGAGTCAGACAGGTTTGTGTTTTGTCACCAGATCTGTTTTCACTATATAGCGAAAACATCATGAGAAACCTAGAAGAAAAAGACCCTGATTAAAGGTTGGAGGGAAAATGATAAACAACATTCGGTACGCAGATGGCACCGTGCTAATTGCAGAAAATGAAAGGGACCTACAAAACCCTGTGAATATACTAGAAACAAAAAGCAAAAGTAAGGGGTTGGAACTAAACAGCAGGAAGACTGAAGTCATGGTGATCAGTAAAAAACATGAAATCCCCTCCTGCAAAATAACAGCAAATGGCACAACCTTGACACAGGTTAATAAGTTCAAACACCTGGGAACGGTCATTTCATCAGACGGCAGATGCGCATCAGAAATAGCTGGCAGAATCGGCCAAGCCAAAACAGCATTCAAGAAGATAACAAGCATTCATACCAACAATGCCTATCAATTAACATCAGAAAGAGAGTCTTTGAATGTTATATAGAACCAATACTGTTGTACGGATGCGAGGCGTGGACAGTCAGCAAGCAAAGCCAGAGCAGGATCGAGGCAGCCGAGATGTGGTTTCTCAGAAGAATGTTGAGAGTTCCATGGACAGCAAAGAAAACAAACGAGACATTCTTGATGGAGGCAGACACAAGTAGATCACTCATAAGGAAGATTAGGAAAAGACAAGCAACATTTATAGGCCATTTTATGAGGAAGGGGGTTTTGGAGCACCTGGTCACAACGGGAAAGCTGGAGGGAAAGAGAGCACCAGGTAGACCCAGGGAGAGAATGCTGGACGGACTTGCAGAGTGGCTGGGGATGAAGAGGGTGGGGGAGATGCTGGGGGCAACGAAAGATAGAGATGGTTGGAAGTCCATGGTCGCCAACGCCATGCGGCAGGGCACCTGATGATGATGATGATGATTCAACCATTATCTCCGTTTATTTATCATTACCTACCTTCATCAGTCGTTACCTACATTTGTGAATCATTACCTAACTGCACATAATGCATGCACATAAACGAAAAAAAAAAAACCCACGTGCATGATATCTGAATTAGGTACACATATTTTGTTTAGATATTGAGTATTGATAAAAATTTTCAATAATTTGATTAGATGAATATATAGGCTACTGGATGTGGAAAAAAAACAACTCAGCAAAAACCAAAACCACTGCTTCTCTATTAGCCTCGGAAATAAAAATGCATCATATTGCATCGTGCTTATCAAGTATATGCCATTGTCCAGTGTCTTATGGAAACATGGAAACATGGAAACACTAGCATACCCACCTACCGAAGAAGGATTATGCAGACTGCGCAGCAACACAACGCCTGCACATTGTGGACCAAGCAACATGCATGCACGCATCCAAAAAAAATCTGAACGTTTAGGGAAAAACAACAACAACAACAACAACAACAAGTATCGTGTGGAGACGTATCGTGTCGTTTTGAGTCCTCAAATAATTGTTTTCTTTTGTCATCAGAAAGAAGACCAAAGGGAAACCACCCGTGTATGATGGCCAAGGGACGTCGGATTACTGGCCTTACCAGCATCAGTGGCAAACGTCATGAAGAGAAACTTCATCTCCTTTCCACTGCTTGTCTTATATCTACTGTTTACCTTATTTCCACTTCTTACCTTATTTCTACTGCTTACCTTATTTCTACTTCTTACCTTATTTCTACTTCTTCCCTTATTTCTACTTCTTACCTTATTTCTACTTCTTACCTTATTTCTACTTCTTACCTTATTTCTATCGCTTACCTTACTTCTACTTCTTACCTTATTTCTATTGCTTAGCTTATTTCTACTGCTTACCTTATTTCTACTGCTTACCTTATTTCTATTGCTTACCTTATTTCTGCTGTTTACCTAATGTCTACTGCTTACCTTATTTCTGCTGTTTACCTTATTTCTACTGCTTACTTTATTTCTACTGATTACCTTATTTCTACTGCTTACCTTATTTCTACTGCTTACTTTATTTCTACTGATTACCTTATTTCTACTGCTTACCTTATTTCTACTGATTACCTTATTTCTACTGCTTACCTTATTTCTACTGCTTTATTTCTACTGATTACCTTATTTCTACTGATTACCTTATTTCTACTGATTACCTTATTTCTACTGCTTATCTTATTTCTACTGCTTACCTTATTTCTACTGCTTACCTTATTTCTACTGCTTACCTTATTTCTACTGCTTACCTTATTTCTACTGCTTACCTTATTTCTACTGCTTACCTTATTTCTACTGATTACCTTATTTCTACTGCTTACCTTATTTCTACTGCTTACCACTTTTCTATCCCTTACCTTATTTCTACTGCTTACCTTATTTCTACTGTTTACATTATTTCTACTGCTTACCTTATTTCTACTGTTTACCTCATTTCTACTGCTTATCTCCTCTGTATAACCTCCTTTGTACTGCTTACTTCCTTTTGTCTTCTTACCTCCCTTGTACTGCTTATCTTGTGGAGTTTTTTTTTTCAATGCTTACCTTTTTTGTTTGTTTTGTTTTACCTCATTTCTACCGCTTGCCTCCTTCCTTCTGCTTTCCTCTTCTCAAATAATGATATTCTAATGCTTACCTACTCTCCACTAGTTACCTCCTTCGCCTTTCTACTGCTCATCTCCCTTGAACTGCTTATCTCCTCTCTGCCGGTTGCCTCCTTTCTACCGCTTACCTCCCTTGAACTGCTTATCTCCTTTCTACTGCTTATCTCATTTCACCGATACCTCGGGGGGGGGGGGGGTAGACTTTGCTTAGGGGTTGGGGGAGGGAGTGCATACTGCTAGTAGATCTTGCTCCAGGTGCTGTCAAGACTGCTGCAGTACTGATCAGGAATAGAGTTCCTCCTTTAAAAACACTCATAAATAACTGAACCTCAGCGGTTATGTAAATACAAAATCACAATCAGTTAACGTTAGTAGCTCACACGCCGCGACCTAGTTTCTGTGGGTCTGTGTAATACTTATCAATTCAAGGCCTCTCACAGACTGACAGATCTATAGAATAGAGACAGACTGACCACTCTATTCCTGGCCTGTCACAGTCTGACAGATTTATAATACAGACTGACCACTCTATCTATTCTTGGACTGTCACAGTCTGACAGATTTATAATACAGACTGACACTCTATCTATTCTTGGACTGTCACAGTCTGACAGATCTATATAATACAGACTGACACTCTATTATTCCTGGCCTGTCATAGCTGACAGATCTATATAATACAGACTGACCATATCTATCTTGGACTGTCACAGTCTGCATTTTATATAACACTCACTGACCATTCTGTCTATTCCTGGCTGTCATAGCTGACAGACCTCATAATATAGACAGACTGACATTCTATCTGAACATGTAATATAGACTGACTGATCATTATCAATTCCTGCCCTGTCATAGCCTCAGCTTCTATTTTTGCTTCTTTTGTTAGCCTAGTATGCGAGACAAACACCAGAACAGTGTTTGTTAACTGATAATTGTACCCACATGGTGATAGTGTGCT
>CM060314.1:15511234-15526234 GCA_030674185.1 Monoplex corrugatus | reverse complement strand
ATCAGAAAGTCAGATAGAGTTGTCACCAAGCTGGATAGAATAAAAACATTTAGCGGAAATCTTTCGCCTGGTGCCAGAAAGCCTCGCTCAAGCCCCATTTCCATTCAACCATAGTCCACCCGCTTGATCCATTCCCAGATCCCCACATTATGGTCGGAGCTCTCGGAAAGAACTGAAATATTTTACAGGGTCATCCTGTCGTAGAAGTGGAAATCATCGGCGTAGAAATCAATTTAATGTATGCTAACTGATGACATTGGAAAGTGGTGATATGCAGAGTGTGAATAAAACTGGTTAAAGTACTGAGCCTTGAGGAACACATCGTGTACGTTTAACTGGCTGGGATTTAGACAAATCTACCACTAAGCGATCAGACAGAAATACCAAACAAGGAAAGAGAGCACCACTTTGATTCCGAAAGTGTGCTCAGATCGAGAGAGACGGATGGTGTGATCAACGGTATCAAAAGCGGCACAAAGATCGAAGGGAATAAGGTGGTGCAGTTCAGACACAGTCAGCTGACAGCAACAAATTATTCGTTATGTGAAAGAGAGAAGTTTATGTCATGTGGTCAAAACGGTAAGATGACTGAACAAGAAGTAAGAGGTAATTGGTTAAGAGTTGATTGTTCAGTTGTCCCAAGCCATCCTCCAAAGAAGCTTGGTAAGAAAAGGCAAATTGGAGAACGGATTAGAAAAGGCCAGGTTTGATATTTATCTTATTAGATAAGATGGAATAATGTCTGCCCTGTGAGAAGGGACAGTCCCAGTGAGAGAGAGATACTGATGATATGAGCCACAGATGGAGAAAAAGTTAACGAAGTGTTCATGAAAAGACGGAGGCAAGTATAGAGTCAAGTTCTTAAGACTTGAATGGTATTTCTCAAAAGATACTGATAATGAGTTCCAAACGTTGGTTAAAAATCAGTGTGTGGGAGGTCTGTGAATGGAGGATAAGATTAAGTTGGAATAAAAAAAAATAGGTCATTTGTCAAGCTTGGCTCAAGATTATTGATTTTGGAAGAGAAAAAAATGAAAAAGCTGAGTAGTCGGAGTCGGAGAAATAAACTGTATGGTATGTCGTGGATTACTTATCGAGGGTGGCAAAAAATGTTGTGAAGGTAAACTTTCCTGTTGTGACTAGTTGCTCTAATTTCTCTTTCTTCATAAAATGTCCTATAAATGTTGTTTGTATGCTTTTTTCTAATCTACTTTATTAATGGTCGTCTTGTGTCTGCATCCTTTAATTGTCTCGTTTGTTTTCTTTGCTGTCCATGGAATTCACACACATTCTTCTTAGAAACCACATTTCAGTTGCATCAATTTTGTTCAGACGTTGCATGTTGACTATCCATACCTCACAACCATACAACAGTATTCCGTTCTATATGACACTGAAGAACTCACTTCTTGAGTTAATTGATAAGCATTTGTTGGTGAGAACACTTTTCATCTTCTTGAATTCTGTTTTGTCTTGGCCAATTCTGCTGGCTATTTCTGATGTGCATCTGCCCTCTGCTGAGATGACAGTTCTTAGATATATAAACAAGCCTGAATCACCTAAAATTGCTTCCGCATATCTCATTTCTCCCCACTTATCAATCCTAAGAGAAAGTATGCAAGACTTTATTGAACACATACAAGTGAATGGACCAGCAAGGCAGAAACTGATACAAAGAAATGACAGAAAGCAAAGAAGAAAGAAAGAGAGTGACAGAAAAGAGGACATTTCTAACACAGATTTCCAGAAGGTGGAGATACTGTTTATACTGAAAGAGCCCCCGGCATCTCCACGGGAGAAAATCTTTCAGATGATTACTGGCAGATGTGGGTGGAGCACATATGGAATTGTCTGAGTGCGAAAATCTCTCTTGGACAAACATCAAAGAATGTCGTCTATCAACTAAGACCAATACACTCAGAAAATTCCTTTGAATATATTTTTGATTCAACAGGCCAGTATACGCTCACACCAGCTTCAGACCACAGAATAATACCTCACAAACAGCCACAGTTACCCCTGAACCCTCTCCTCCTCCTTGTCCATTGTTTCCCCTGTCCCCTTCCCACAAAACAAACCAGTCCTTCCCCTTCTTTTAGGTATAATTACTCATTTCTTTCCTCACCAGAGTGGGGCGAGAGAGGGGTCTATCATTCTCTCTTGGTTAGGGGCTGGGCTGAACCTGGTTAGTGCGTGTTGCGTGGCTATGTCCCGGGGTTTGTCATCTCCCCACCCTTGCCGTTCTGTTTGTAAACAAGATAACTGATGACGGGGTTCGAATGGGTCATGCAACGCATGGGCAGCTCCCCTTTGCTTGTTGAAATGACTATTGACTGGCGTCGGGAGATTGGGAGATGATTGTCTGGAGAGTGGTGAGGCATTGGTGCTCCGGGTCCCATCCGCACCCTCGTGATGTTTTTTGTTAAATGTTGGCTAATTTCTTTCCTCGTCTACTACTTTATTATTTAACCGTGACTGTAAGTTCTATATCAGTGTTATTGTTGTTGTTATCATCATCATCATCATCATCATCATCATCATCATCATCATCATCATCATCTTCATCTTCATCTTCTTTTTCTTCTTCTTTTACTGATTATTATTATTGTTATCCTTATTATTGTTATAATTATTCATCTTCATCATAATTATCATCATCATCATCGTTTTTCTTGTAGTTGCTATTAATTGTTGCTGAACCGATATTGTTGACGCCTGCGCTGTTGGGTTATTCTCTGCTGCTCTTTGATCCACTGTCCTCCGTTGAAACATTTACACTAGTTATAGTATAAAACACACAACACACACACACACACACACACACACACACAAAACACACACACACACACACACACACACACATACCCCACACACACACACACACACACACCACACACACACACACACACAAAACACACACACACACACACTCACAAATACACAGATCACAACTGAAAAAAAACCATAACTGTAGCAGTAAGCTTGTCCACGAATTTAGGCATGGTTCGTTTTGTCCATTAGATACTCATTCTTGTTCAGCTTTTTATACGGCACCACGGCACCTGGATATTACATCGTCATACCGTTATTTTCGTCACTTTTCTTTTGGCGAACCTAAACAGGTTGTCACTCGTACCACGTAAGAAGGCCGCTCGCGAGCTGAAACCACTAGGGCTGACGATGAGAACGTCACACAAAGTCAGAATCAACTGGTCCAGCAGTGCATTTCCAAACCCCTGACAGGCCGAGTCCAGATCATTACGTGAGGCCCTGTCCACGTGCACTATACTCCTCCCTGTGTCCGTCATGTTGGATCCGAACTTCTGTCGCGTCAGGTTCCTGACTTGGTGATTGTCAGTGGCCAGGAACACCCGGCTACCGTTGCGCACATAAGGGTCCAAGAACTCCCACAACACCTTAATGTCGGACACGTTCATCCGGGTCTTGCCGTCATTTCGAATGGTGTCGCTTTTGCCTATACGAACATGACAGCAGACAAGAGGGTGAGTCCGTTGTGTGAACTGGATGCTGCTCAGGTAGGCATCCAGCTGACCTTGCAGGTATTCTGACGGTCGCATCAGTCTCTTCCAGGCTTCTTTGAACACGTAAGACGAAGACTTTGACAGGGCCCACTGTGGAAGTCTAGGAGCGTATCGAGGACTTTTCATCAAGGTCTTGTGGTAACTTGGGTTGTTGGTCTTGATGTAAACCACGTCCTGAGGGTACTCCTGGTTGAAGTCCATGGTCAGCAGCCTGGAAGTCAGTCTGGCCCTGGATCCCATGTCTCCAATCACCGTGCTGCTCCTCCCTGTGAACCGCTCTCTGGGCACGATCCAGTTGACGTCGCGGGGCTGGTAGAAGTGGGTCACGTTACAAGGAAAGTCCATAATGATGGCGAACTTGCGTCCAATGACAAGGGCCAGGAAGAAGACACTGACCAGACCCCTCTGTCTATCCGCCCAACCTCCACACAGCTGTCGCCCGTGACACAAGTACACCAGGTATTTCTCACCACTCCCTGAGCTGGGGGACACAACCACTGTGCTCCCCTTATCTTTGAAAGAATTTTCCTTCTCTGTTTTCGTCTGTTTGCGAGCACCTGCTTTATCTTTGGGTCGAATTTTTGGCCCCTTCTTGAGACGGTTGCTGTCGTCTGCAGTATCTAAGGTCAGCTGTTTGTTTTGTTCGTTAGCGTCTGAATTACCTGTCGCCTTTCCCGCTGCTTTCTACTGTCTGCTTTAACTTTTGGTCTCTTTTTCAAATGACTGTTATCGCTTGCTGTCTCTTTGAACACCTGTCCTGGCGGTTGCATAGGGTCTGGTTCCAGTTTCGGCTGTTGTCTCTGTCGTCTTGTAGCGTTTGCTTGACCTCCGGAGTGCTGTTTTTGTGTGTTGCTGGCATGTTCTTTGTGCCTGTCCTTTTTCTGGGCCATTCTTTTCTTGCCAGTGTCGGGGTATGGGGTTGTCGTTGTGGGCGTGCCTTGTCCTTTCAGCTGCTTGTGTGGCTGCGGGGTCAGCCGGGCAGACAGCAATGACAGGGACGTGTAGGCCAGGATAGCCGTCACCGACAAGAAAAGGAACAGCGTCAGCATTTTGTTCATCTGAAACAAGTCGTACAAAACAAAGTATCTAAAAGTAAAAACAGACAATCAATGTAAAAAAAATGAAATAAAGACAGTGGCCTAGCCATTCCGACAACATCTGTTCTTAAGCAAAATGTACTACCAAATATCCAGAGTTTATGCATCTCTGCAAGATCACTCTAACCATAAAAAGCTTCTGCTGAACTGTCAGATGTTCCTCAGAAACACACACACACACACACACACACACACACACACACACACACACACACACACACACACACACACACACACACACACACACACACACAGAGAGAGAAACATACACACATACACATTCAAACGCATACATATACACACATACACACACATACATACACACACTTGAAATAACTGTTTATACACACACACACACACACACACACACACACACACACACACACACGCACGCACACACACACACACACACACACACACACACACGTGCACTCACACACACACGCACGTGCACACACACACACACATGCACACACAGACACATACACACAGACATACATCACACACACACACACACACACACACACACACACACACACACACACACACACACACACACACACACACACACACCTTGCAGAGATGCATAAGCTCATTACATGTTCATACTTCCGTAAAAGAAGCTTGCAACTTGCTCGAATCAGCCTCATGGACTCGATTTCATGAACATTCAGATGAACAGTTTGTGTCACAACAAATGATAAAACTTACCGTTCAAAATGTATGTAAAAAATTGCAGTATTCTTCCATGTATCATTTGAGATCGATTGTTGCTGTTTGTTTTCGTATTCAGCTAAACGCATTGAAAACAAAATATTGTAAAAATGTCAAGTGTATTTGCGGCGAACAGTTCACACTGTTTCACTGTTTATTCTACTGCAAAATGCTACGTTCTTTTTTACCGAAAATGTTTACTCAAGAAAAGTATTCTGAAAAGCATTTCCAAAAAATTACATCAGATCAAACTTTGTTAGTTAGAATTTCAGAATCATTAGTTCACAGTCCTGTTAATGCATTATTTTAACTTTATTCGGTTTGTGTTTTAGTGTTACAATTTCCCTTCACG
This sequence comes from Monoplex corrugatus, assembly GCA_030674185.1. Classification (NCBI taxonomy): domain Eukaryota; kingdom Metazoa; phylum Mollusca; class Gastropoda; order Littorinimorpha; family Ranellidae; genus Monoplex; species Monoplex corrugatus. The sequence continues at coordinate 15,520,529 of CM060314.1, read as the reverse complement.
TTGTTGAAGTTAATTGTTAGTGTTAAGTTCTCGTTCCATTTTACTGTTCCCCCACCTGCTAATGTCTTTTTCCTCTGTCTTCCCTCTGCCCAAATCCAACCCGTCCAACTATCGTTCTACATTTTATTTTGTTCACTTTTTTTCACTGTACATTGACAAGGTCTTGAAATGATGAGAGGGGAAAGGGATCTATAGAGCACAAAGCTGACACCCACCAGAATGATGAAAACATTAACCCTTAAGACTCCGCACACATCCCCCAGCTGCACAAATTAACCCTTTGCTTCCAACCCATCAATCAGCTTCCTGCAGGAAGCTGTGGATAGGGTGAAGGAGTCAAGGGTAAGTCTTGCTTTGCATGGGAATGGTGGGAGAAGGGTGTGGAAGTCGAAGGGTTAAGATGGGAATCGGACAGGTAAATGTCAGATTACTAATAAGAATGTCTGGGTTTGGTCTTTCCTGGGTAATTCCTGCTTGGTGAAAAAGGGTGTAGAGTTTGTTCAGTTCTCTGCTCAGCATGTGTGCAGACCTGCCAGTGTCTGAAACCCCTTTGTGCGCATGCTCATGCAGAAAATCAAATATGTACGATAAAGATCTTGGGGAAGTTATGTCTTGTGTGTTTGGTGGCTTATGGAAAATGAAAACATGGCCCAGCAAGCATGCCCACCAAATCAGAGTATGCAGATTGCGCACCAGTATACCGCCTGCACGTGTGGACAAAATTGTGCTTCCACACATCCGAGAAAATCTGATTGCTATAGAAAGATAACAAAAAGGTTGTTCTATATAAGAAATAACACAAGCTGAACAGATCTGTGCCACTAAAAGAAATAAGCAAAGATCAGGGAAAGGGAAAGTTCTCTGATTGTTTTTTTTTTCTTTTGCACACGTTCCCTTTTAATTTTCTTTTAACTAATTAGTTATCTTCATTTTTATGATAGAAAAAAAAAAACAGAAACAGAAACAAAAACAAAAACAAAACCTAAATGTCTGAGAACATTCATAATCTTTCTTAATAGTCTTCAGAATTCATTTTGTCACAATAAATTATTCATATGCCGGTATAGTGAGTATTTTCGTCACATGGAAAGTGTTTCAAGTGTATGATTTAGGCGCGCGTGTACACAAAGATATGATTTATTAAGTATTGTGCAAAGTGTGTATTTAATTAATTTGATTACAATCTTAATTTAAAAACAATGCCAGTTATTCCTTGATAGCATTAAATGAAAGTACATGAAGTACATTATAATAAAAAAGCCTTGATTTATTGACAGAATCTTAACCCTTTGGCTCCCTCACCCTAGCCACCAGCTGCAAAATCTTAACCCTTTGGCTCCCTCACCCTAGCCACCAGCTTCCTGCAGGAAGCTGATGGATAGAGTGATGGAGTCAAAGGGTTAAGTTTTTGCTTTGCTATCATTAATGAGAATGCAGCATACAGGTGAACAGGATGCGGGAGTCAAAGGGTTAACAGAGCTTGCCACCCTGCGGTTAATTAAATCTTCGACTCCCGCACCCTGTCCATCAGCATCTCTTATTGTCTACCGTGCTAGCAAAGCAAAAACGTAACCCTTTGACTCCCTCACCCTATCCACCAGCCACCAGCTTCCTGAAGGAAGCTGGTGGATACGGTGATGGAGCCAAAGGGTTGAGTTTTTGCAATTGGTGGATAGGCGCAGGAATCAAAGGGTTCAAATGTGGCCCGCCTAGAGGGTCGAACCGTCGACCCCAGCCTGATGCTACTTTATGTACCTCGCGAAAACCTCGCCTACTTAAAGTACGTGTGTAATGTTCTTATCAACAAAATCCGTCTGCCATATCGCTTATGTGGGCGCGGACTAAACTCCAAACAACAACAAACAAACAAACAAACAAACAAAACTCTTATCAACTGAGATAAAGGGTTATGCAATAACTTACACCGGAGCGGGAACGAACACACGACAGGCGACGATGAAGACTGGGATATCTGGTGAACATGTCACTGATTGTGTCAGTATATGACCAGCACACACATATACACATACAGATGCATAATGTCAGTCGGAGTCACTACACCACGCCTTTCCACTTTTCTACTCCCACCCGGTTCCTCGACAGGTGGTGGTGGTGGTCAGTTTGGTAGTATCGTTGTGAGGAGTTAAGTTTAATACCAATGAAAACTGTAATTCATGATCAGACTTTGTGTCGATGCCAAAACATCCGTCACATGCTCCACACGCTGAAGTTTATACGTATGGTTAACACTTCTTGGCTATGTCCCGATGTCAACTGAAAGGTGACACGTGTATGGAAACCTTGGCTAACTTCGCTAATGTGGGTATCACTCATGCTACACTAAACCATTATATATGTACGAAAAAGTTGTACTCTATGGAAATAACTAACTCGATGAAAGAAGGAAAAATGAATGATTAAACAAAGATAAGATATAAGTTAACAAAAACAAATAAATAAATAAATAATAAATAAATAACCACCAACTGCACTTTCAGCGTCCAAACAACTTTTATCTCCAGTTTTGTAAAAACAAAAAGTTATCCTGCGGTTTCAGAAGTGGGGCCTGCTCATTGATCTGACTGAGACTGCTGAATTACGGAATAAACAAGGAATAAACTGTTACTGGACTAACACTGCAAGCACAGGTCTTCCAGAAACCAAACACAACTCATCACACTTCAGACAAATGGACTGACTGTGTGTGTAGTCTGATCGCATGACCAAGTCGACTCTACACGAACGTCAACACTGGTGTTATCAGGTCTGTTACAGTTAGATTAAACAAAATGTACCGGCCTTGGGTTTTATCAGCGGCCCAAGGGTCCTTTACACACTAGGCAGGTGAGTGTTAACACCCTATCGGTATACTATTCCCCACGCGTTAATAAGTGTGAACGCCCCCATCGGTATGCTCAGCCCTATATGTTAACAGGTTTTAACGCCCCGTCGGTATGCTCAGCCCTATATATTAACAGGTTTTAACGCCCCATCGGTATGCTCAGCCCTATATGTTAACAGGTTTTAACGCCCCGTCGGTATGCTCAGCCCTATATATTAACAGGTTTTAACGCCCCATCGGTATAATCAGCCCTATGCTTTAACAAGTTTTAACGCCCCATCGGTATAATCAGCCCTATGTGTTAACTAATGTTAACACCCCATCGATATAATCAGCCCTATGTGTTAACAAGTTTTAACGCCCCATCGGTATAATCAGCCCTATGTGTTAACTAATGTTAACACCCCATCGGTATAATCAGCCCTATGTGTTAACTAATGTTAACACCCCATCGATATAATCAGCCCTATGTGTTAACAAGTTTTAACGCCCCATCGGTATACTCATCCCCAAGCGTTAATAAGTGTGAACGCCCCCATCGGTATGCTCAGCCCTATGCTTCAACTAGTTTTAACGCCCCATCGGTATGCTCAGCCCTATATATTAACATGTTTTAACGCCCCATCGGTATGCTCAGCCCTATGCGTTAATTAATGTTAACACCCCATCGATATGCTCAGCCCTATAATTATGTTAACAGGTTTTAACGCTCTTATCGGTATGCTCAGCCCTATGTGTTAACACCCCATCGATATGCTCAGCCCTATATGTTAACAGGTTTTAACACCCCATCGATATGCTCAGCCCTATGTGTTAACAGGTTTTAAAGCCCCATTGGTATGCTCAGCCCTATGTGTTAACTAATGTTAACACCCCATCGATATGCTCAGCTCTATGTGTTAACAGGTTTTAACGCCCCATCGGTATGCTCAGCCCTATATGTTAACAACTGTTCACGCCCCTATCGATATATTCAGCCCTATGCGTTAACTAATGTTAACGCCCCATCGATATGCTCAGCTCTATGTGTTAACAGGTGTTAATGCCCCCATCGGTATACTCAGCCCTATGTGTTAACAACTGTTCATGCCCTATTGATATGCTCAGCCCTATGTGTTAATAGGTGTTAACGTCCTTATCGATATGCTCAGCCGTATGTTTTAACATGTATTAACGCCCTTATCGGTATACTCAGCCCTATGTTTTAACATGTATTAACGCCCTTATCGGTATGCTCAGCCCTATGTTTTAACATGTACTAACGCCCTTATCGTAGGTCAGGCCGGATAGATGTATCCGCTACTGGTAACCTGGAACCCAGTACTACCTGTCACAGGGTGGAATTGCTGGCGACTAAACCAGCAACCCCACCAGTCTTCTCAGGAGAATGGTGAGGAGGGTGGCTAGAAACCCTGGTGGAAATAAATTAGATCCATCAAAGGGCGCCAGCTCTGGAGAGCTACCCGCGGCCATCTAGCTAAGGGAGTAAACCCTGACAGTAAATCCGGTGTGGGGCCCCTAAGGCGGTTGGATGGCAAACTTTGTCACTTTCCGGCAGCTCCTGCGGCCGCGTTGGCACCAAAACGTAACAGCCCTGCTGTTCCTTTGGATCTGTCAGCGAGGTGGAGAGGGGGGACAAGTTGCATGGGCAACAGCCTGTCTTCCATATTACACTGCCCAGGCTTACATCCGTCCATTCATCCACAAACACTCTGCACCTACGACCTGGAGAGGACACTCCAGCCTCGCTACTAACACTAGTGTCGGCACAACACGGGAAGCAACAGATACCGGTGATAAGTCATTGCTCAACTGGCGTAGAGCTGACGCCAGGGGTTGCTTTTGACGGTGGGAGAGACCTTCGTGTCTTACTGGACAGCTACCGCCCACCTAAGCTGGGCAGCCCCCAGCCAGTTAGGTGCTGTCCCGCCACGACCTGCCTTCTTCATTGGGTGCATGAAGATTAGGAGAAAATCTGACAAGCAGGTCGTTAATTACCGCACCAAACAAAAAGAAAAATTCAAATTCAAGAAACGGATCAGGAAAAGGATCAGCAGTGAAACTGGGCTGTTGGAATGTCCGAACAATGATGCCTGGGCTCTCCCAAGATCTACAAGACATCAGCGACGCCAGAAAAACCGCCGTCATAAACAGCGAACTAAAGAGGCTCAATGTGGACATTGCCACTCTGCAGGAAACATGGCTGGCTGACTCAGGAACACTAAAGGAAAGGGACTACACCTTCTTCTGGCAAGGAAAGAGTTCTGATGCCCCAAGAGAGCACGGAGTAGGCTTTGCAGTAAGGAACAGCCTGCTGAACATGATTGAACCAGGCAGCGGCGGTTCAGAACGACTCTTGACTCTCCGCCTCAACACCACCGAAGGCTATGTCACTCTCATCAGCGTTTATGCCCCAACTCTGTCCGCCTCTCCAGACACCAAGGATGAGTTCTACGAAAATCTTGCATCAACCATAAGGAACATCCTCAGGACAAAACAACTTGTTCTCCTGGGCGACTTCAACGCCAGAGTGGGTGCAGACAATGATTCATGGCCCTTCTGCCTCGGTTCCTTTGGAGTGGGGAAAATGAATGAGAATGGACAGCGACTGCTTGAGTTTTGCACCTGCCATGAACTGTGCATCGCCAACTCCTTCTTCAAGACGAAGCCTCAGCACAAAGTCTCCTGGAGGCATCCCCGCTCAAAACATTGGCACCAACTGGATTTGATCCTAGTAAGACGTGCCGCTATCAAAAACGTTATCCACATTCGCTCTTATCACAGCGCAGACTGCGACACAGACCACTCTCTGGTATGTTGCAAGATCAGGCTACAACCAAAGAAGTTCCACTGCTCAAAGAAACAAGGGAACCCTCGCATTGACGTCAGCAAGATGTCTCAGCCAGATCTTGTAGAACAGTTCGCAGAGGCCTTTCAGAGAGAATACGATGCATTGCAGCCCAGAGACTCTGCCACTGAGAGATGGGAAACGCTACGAGACACCATGCACCGCGTTGCTATGGCCACCTTTGGGAAGAAAACTGTGAAGTCCCACGACTGGTTTGAGGCCAAATCATCAGAGATGACTCCCATTGTTGAGGCCAAGCGTGCCGCACTCACCAAGTATAAGCGGTCACCCAGTGAGAAGAACCTGCAAATCCTCAGGGCTGCCAGAAGTAAGGTTCAGCTTAACGCCAGGCGCTGCGCAAACGAGTACTGGACAGAGCTCAGCGAAGAGATACAGAGTGCTGCTGAAAGAGGCAACATCCGAGGAATGTATGATGGCATCAAGAAGGCACTGGGACCAACACAGAGCAAGATCGCCCCCCTCAAATCCTCCACTGGGGAAGTAATCAGCAATCCTAGCCAACAGATGGAAAGACCTCTACTCCACACAGAACATGGTGTCCCCCTTAGCCCTCGATGCCATCAAGTGCATGCCGGTAATGGAAGAACTTGACGCAGAGCCAACTGCGGACGAACTCAGCAAGGCCATTGATAGCCTGGCATCAGGGAAGGCACCTGGCAACGACGGAATTCCCCCAGACCTCATCAAGCACTGCAAAACTTCTCTTCTGCACCCTTTGCACGCAGTTCTCTGTCAGTGTTGGAATGAGGGAGCTGTACCACAGGACATGAGGGACGTCAAGATCGTCACCCTGTACAAAAACAAGGGCGAAAGGAGCGACTGCAACAACTACAGAGGTATCTCGCTCCTCAGCATTGTTGGCAAAGTCTATGCTCGGGTCCTCCTAATCCGCCTGCAGAAACTGGCTGAACGCGTCTACCCGGAATCACAGTGTGGTTTTCGAGCAGAGAGATCCACGGTAGACATGGTCTTCTCCCTTCGCCAAATCCATGAGAAGTGCAAAGAGCAGCGGATGCCCCTGTATGTGGCATTCATTGACCTCACCAAGGCCTTTGACCTAGTCAGCAGAGATGGCCTTTTCAGGGCTCTCCGAAAAATCGGCTGCCCCCCCAAACTGCACAGCTTAATTGAGTCCTTCCACTCAAACATGAAAGGGATGGTGCATTTCAACGGAAACCTCTCCAAGCCCTTCGACGTACGCAGCGGTGTGAAACAAGGCTGCGTCCTGGCCCCAACCCTCTTTGGAATCTTCTTCGCTCTCCTCCTGAGGCATGCGTTCAGCACAGCGCAAGAAGGGATCCACCTGCGGACCAGATCAGATGGCAGGCTCTTCAACCTCGCCCGCCTCAGAGCAAGGACAAAGGTCCGTGAAGCCCTCATCAGAGACATGTTATTTGCCGACGATGCCGCAGTTGTGACCCATACTCAGCGGGACTTGCAGTCACTAATGGACCGCTTCTCCCAGGCCTGCAAAGATTTTGGTCTGACCATCAGTCTTAAAAAGACAAACGTCCTGGGCCAAGACACGCCATCTCCACCAGCCATCACCATTGATGACTACGAGCTTGAAGCCATCCATCAATTCACATATCTTGGGTCCACCATCACCGATAACCTCTCCCTTGACACAGAGGTCGACAAGAGGATCGGGAAGGCAGCCACAACACTAGCCCGCCTCACACAAAGGGTGTGGACAAATCACAAGCTGACCACAAAGACAAAGATGGCTGTATACAACGCCTGTGTCCTCAGCACCTTGCTGTATGGCAGCAAGGTGTGGACCACGCATGCTCATCAGGAGAAAAGGCTCAATACCTTCCACCTGAGAAGCCTACGGCGCATACTTGGCATTTCCTGGCAAGACAAGGTGACCAACACCGAAGTCCTAACCTGCGCTGGCCTCCCAACCATGCATACCATGCTGAGACAGCGTCGGCTGCGCTGGTTGGGCCACGTTCGCCGCATGGAAGATGGTCGCATCCCAAAAGACATCCTTTATGGTGAGCTTCCCACATGGCAGAGAAACATTGGCCGCCCACAGCTGAGATACAAAGACGTTTGCAAGCGTGACATGAAGGCGCTTGAGATCAACACTGAGTCCTGGGAGGACCTCGCAGACGACCGCAACAGCTGGAGAACTACTCTCAAGAAACAGCTGCGGATTGGTGAGGACAAACTGTCAGCTGCTGCAGCAGAAAAGCGAGTTCGCAGAAAAGGGATGACAGCCAACAGACCAGCATCAGCATACACATGCGACCGCTGCGACAGAGACTGCCTCTCTCGCATTGGTCTGTACAGTCACAGGCGACGCTGCTTGGACCAAGCAGACAGCCCATCTAGACATTTGAACGGATGTACTTTGTCCATGGTCAGTCATGACCGAAGGAGGCCCACTAACGCCCTTATCGGTATGCTCAGCCCTATGTTTTAACATGTATTAACGCCCCTATCGGTATACTCAGCCCTATGTTTTAACACGTATTAATGCCCCTATTGATATACTCAGCCCTATGTTTTAACATGTATTAACGCCCTTATCGGTATACTCAGCCCTTTTGTTTTAACATGTATTAACCCCTTATCGGTATGCTCAGCCCTATGTTTTAACATGTAGCTAACGCCCTTATCGGTATGCTCAGCCCTATGTTTTAGCATGTATTAACGCCCCTATCGGTATACTCAGCCCTATGTTTTAACGTATTAACGCCCTTTATCGGTATAACTCAGCCCTATGTTTTAACATGTATTAACGCCCTTATCGGTATACTCAGCCCTATGTTTTAACATGCATTAATGCCCCTATCGGTATACTCAACCCTATGTTTTAACATGTATTAACGCCCTTATCGGTATACTCAGCCCTATGCAGAAACAGGTGTTAACGCCTTTTCGATATACTCGGCCCTATCGGTATGAAAGCTGGTGTTTTCCACCCACACATCCCGAGTACAACTCCTCCCAGGAGCACTTAGCACTGGCAGCCGTGTATGTTACATGTATCCCATCACTGGCACAGGTGGTCAGCCAGCGCGCATCATCATCATCATCATATGTCCTGCCGCATGGCGTTGGCATCATGGCACTCCACACTAATTTATCCCCTGTCGCTGCAAGTACATTCCTGCCCTCTCTATCCTCAGCCACCCTGCAAGTCTGTCCAATATTTTGTCCCTAGGTCTACCTGGTGTTCTCTTTCCCTCCAGCTTTTCTGTTGTGATCAGGTGTTCTAATTCCCCTTTCCTCATAAAATGTCCTATATATGTTGCTTGTCTTTTCCTAATCTTTTTTACTAATGATCTTCTTGTGTCTGCCACCTTCGAGACTGTCTCGTTTGTTTTCTTTGCTGTCCACAGTAAACTTAAGATTTCGTAAATATTCTTGTTTATGCTGTTTTCAACGAAATATACCTATAGGGCTGAGTATACCGACAGGGCGTTAACAGGCGAGGTTTTGGCGAGATACGCTATATAGTTTACTTTGTTTTGTTTTGTTTTGTTTTTGTTTTTTCCATGGCAAGCGTGGCCAGGCAAGGCAAGATGGCATCCAGAGAATCTTGCTTGCGAGGTAAGATGGCTGCCGTGCAA
>CM060314.1:15501234-15506234 GCA_030674185.1 Monoplex corrugatus | reverse complement strand
GCAGCACGGACTGAGAAACAATATTGACACGAACTAAGCCCGGGATGATGTCTTTGAGCCCCGTCTCATTGGGCCCCCGTCTCATTGGGCCCCGTCTCTTTGGGTCCCCGTGTCTTTGAGCCCCCGTCTCGTTGGGCCCCGTCTCTTTGGGCCCCCGTCTCTTTGGGTCCCCGTCTCATTGTGCCCCCAAGTCTATATATGACCTTTCAGGGTCAATGTAATTTAAAGGGTAATTTAAAGGTCAAAGCACGTTAGTGAGCATTACCAGTCCGTCGAAAGCTGACGAATTCTGTCTGGGAAATAATCTAAAGTAATGAGCTGCGTCTACATCCCATTACTGGATTTGTCACTGTTTGTGTTTCAGTTACCATGTAGAAACGTTGTTTCTTAAGCGCTGTGTAAGAAACTTTTGTGAACATTTGTGAACCTGGCAGGTATGAAATGTGCAAGCTCCAGAAGGATGAATTTTGAGTGCATGATCCATTATTAATGCAAAACAGAAGTTACAGAAAGTGAGTGAGATCGGAGTCATAAGGTTGTCCATCCAGTGGCGTCGCACTGGTCAAAAAACTGATAATGCCATTATTATGCCGCAATTCAGCGTCTCAGTAAACACTGTTTCAAAGTGCACTGTTATACAGTATTGTTACCTTTAACAAACGCAGTAGACACTTGTTGACGCCAAGTCAGAAAACGTCTGTGTTCATGAGAAGTTGGAGGAAGTTTAGTCGTGTTTAACACTTTAAACTGTCTGTTACCTCTTCTTGGTCTTGTAGAGGAGGAAAAAAATTTGGTGAACCCATGGCCTCCCCGTCCCTCGCGTGGGCGACTCCCCTGTCATAAATCCCAATAGACACATTTATACACATACAAAGTAGGGACAAGATTATATTGTTTATCCTGTGTTTTTATTTTGAGACAGAATCATCGGAATTTTGTATATACTACTGGAAACACTTCCACTTACATGTGAAACGAGAAAATCAAACAGTTACTAACAAATGGAATGATCATGCTGAGTTGCAAACTGGACAACTTTGGGACAGGAAGCCTCTGTCCGTCCGTTATAACTAAAATATAATCTGATTTGCTAACTTAATGGAACATTCTTTAATCCCCTTTGACTAAAAAAAAACAAACAAATATAATTAGCAGTTTTCTCTGGGTGCTATTCCACACATTTTTAATCAATCAAACACACATACACACACACACACACACACACACACACACACACACACACACACACACACACACACACACACACACACACACACACACATTTGCAGCAGCAGGGAACATAATTAACTTGTTTATTATGCTGGGGGCCCAAAGAGACGGGGGCCCAATGACACGTTTTCTTTATTACTACAGAAAAGTGTGGCGGCCCAATGAGACGGGGGCCCAATGAGACGGGGACCCAATGATACGGGGGCACAAAGAGATGGGGGCTCAAAGGGACGGGGGCCCAAAGAGACGGTGGCCCAATGACACGTTTTCTTATTACTACAGAAAAGTGTGGGGGCCCAATGAGACGGGGGCCCAATGAGACGGGGACCCAATGAGACGGGGGCCCAAAGGGCAAACCCCCTAAGGCCCGCTTATACCTACTCCGTGGATCAGGGACACGTGCATCCGTTATCTCTGAATAACAAAATTTATTAGATGTTTACCTTATCGGCTATTTTGTTTGTTTGTATGTGTTGTTTTTCCATTGTTTTCTGCTCAGTCTGCATACTCAGTCTCCGTTGACGTGGGTGCTGGGCATTTTCAAGTTTCCAATAACCCTTTGACCTCCGCACCCTGTCCACCAGCTTTCAGCAAGTAAAGCAAAACTTAAGCCTTTGACTCCTTCACCCTATCTACCAGCTTCCTGGAGGGAGTCAAAGGCTTCAATTTTTGCAGATGGTAGAGAGGGTACGGGAGTCAAAAGGATAAGCCACCAAACAGACAAAACTTGGAGGATCTTTAACATACATCGTCGATATTCTGCATGCATATGTGACCCGTTTTAACAAAATGAGTCATAAGGAGAAAATAACAGATTTTAGGATATTGTGATTTTCGAAAATGTCCAGATTATTAACTTTCTTTTCATATGAAATATATTATTCTACTCCTAAAAATAAGGAAGTTATGGGTGTTTGAAGTGTGTAACATAGCAAACAGCCATTTTGAGAAAATAAAGTTTTAAAATTTTCACCACTTCAGTGAAGTTTTATCTTAGCAACAGGTATTTGTACCTCACCAATCTTTACCAAATTTTGTACCATGGTAAAACACGTCATGCCACAATAGCACACAAAATTGGGTGTGAAAATCTGCTGCAGTTGTCTTGTTATTTAAGTTTATATATCCATTTATTTGACACATAAAGCATGCCGTTATCTGGTTAAAATGCATTTTAAATATATTTTCCGATTGAATTATAAAATGCTGAGTGCATGTACATGTAATTTAAAGATTAAATGTTCCATTTTTGACGAAAAGTAAACATGGACAAAACCGACCCATCACACCTTTTCTGGGCCTCTACGCTTTTCGCTGCCTGCAAGTGAAAACGGGTCACATACATACACGACAAAAATCTGGAGTTTGAGTCTGTCCTAACCTTTATTCATTGCACTCCGACCATTCTATTCATTACATTCGGACAATTCCAGATCTACTCCGCCTAAATCTGCTAGGAATTATCTGGCAGACTTTCTGAACCTGCACAAAACACTAAGCACTTGAATGGTCTTGAGTGGGAAAAGGTGTGGGGGGCGGAGGGGGAGCGAGAACTGAATCACCAGAATAATGGAAACACTAAGACAGCCGCCAACAGCCCAAGTTTTTAATGTTGCGGTTTGGGATTGAACTCGAGACGTCGGTTCTTGGGTCCACGGCTTCACCAAAAAAAACAACCAATGGTTTAACATTTTGACTCCCGCATCCTATCCACCAACTGCAAAAACTTAACCTTTGACTTCCTGATCCTATCCATCAGCTTCCTGCTAGAAGCTAGTGGATAGGCTGAGGGAGTCAATAGGTTGTTTTTGATTTGCTAGCATGGTTGACAATGCAGGATGCTGGTGGACAGGGTGCGGGAGTCAAAGGGTTAAACAGTAACACTTCTACAGTCTTGTTGACCTGGGCGAGCAAGAAAATCTCACGCTCACGCACATGCACACACACACACGCAGACGCACACACGCACACACACACACACACGCACACGCACACGCACACACACGCACACGCACACACACACTCACTCACACACACACACACACACACACACACACACGCACACACACACACACACACACACACACATACACACACACACTCACGCACACACACGCACACACACACACACACTCTGTTATGTTTTCTAAATTCCAGCAGTCAGTTCTAGCTGCTGCAGACCTCTCAATCCCGAAACTCAAATCTTTTAAGTCCAATAATCGTTTGGGTAATGTCTGGTGGACAGAGGCATGCGAAAAAGCAGTTCAGTATAAAAAAGAGAAATTCAAAGTCTACATCAAGAGCAGAAACCCTGAAGATCATAAGGAAATGAAAACTGCTAACATCCAATGTAATAAAATCATCGCTGAAGCAAAGAAAGATTATTGGGCATCATACTGCACCAAAGAAATTTAAGATTTTAAGGATTTCCATAAAGTCTGGACAAAAATGAATCAAATGAAAAATGGAGCCAGCTTACCTAGGTGTCCAATAATAATTGATACATGTCACAAATTTCCTTCCGACATGGACAAAGCTGAAACTTTTGTGGATTTTTTTGCTGAAAATAGTAAAGTAGATGGTTTGTCTCCTACCTGCAAACACTACAGAGAAATGGCAGCTAACAACCTTATCTACACTGATCCAATACCTCAGAATGATCGTTGGTTTAATGCTCCAATCACCTTAGAAGAGCTAAAAAACTCAATCTTGTCTCTACACAACAAAAGGAGTTCGGTAGGTGTTGATGCAGTTTCAACTGAAATGATTAAGCATCTTCCAGAAAACTATGTTACTTTCTTACACAACATTTTTCAGAAATGCTGGGTGAGTGGAACTGTACCACAGGTATGGCAAAAGTCTATTGTTATACCTATATTAAAAGCAGGAAAGCCTAAAAACAACGAAAACAGTTACGACCTATTGCTTTGACGTCCCATACGAGCAAACTAATGGAAAGATTGGTATTAAACAGACTTGTACATTATTGTGATAAAAATAACGTTATTCCAGTAAACCAAGCAGGTTTCAGAAAAGGGAGATCAACAGTTGAGCACCTGATTAAACTTACAACTCAGATAAAACAACAGTTTGCCTGCAGAAAAAAGTCTTTTGGCAACTTTTTTTGATGTGAAAAAAGCGTATGATCAAGTTTGGCATACACGTTTATTGTACAAGCTGAAATCTATTGGTTTATCTGGCAATATGTATAATTATATTAAGTCCTATTTAGCCAATAGAACAATTCAAGCAAGAGTGGGAACAAGTTATTCTACTTCGCGACGTCTTGATATGGGAATCCCTCAAGGTTCAGTGATAGCACCTATTTTATTTAATATCCTTATACAGGATCTTCCTAATGCACTCTCAAATCGTGTTGTTTTGGTACAGTACGCTGATGATATATGTATTTGGATGAATATTACTTTAAAAAAGACAACTCCACAGAGAACACAGAATTACATCAGGAAGTTGTATCAGTCTGATCTTGATAATCTTGGAAACTACATGTTAGAAAATGGACTGTCGTTATCAGCGGAAAAAACTAACATGATGCTATTTAATCCTGGTGGTACTTTAAGTCACTTGCCTACTTTCAAACTGCATGGTGAAGTGCTACATTACAAGCAGGTTGTAAAATTTCTGGGAGTCTTTATAACATCGAAATTAACCTGGAATGTCCATTTTGATTATATTTTAACAAAAGCAAGGAAAGCCTTAAATTTTCTAAAGATAATAAGCAGATTACCCTGGGGAATGGATACAAACAT
>CM060314.1:15488734-15491234 GCA_030674185.1 Monoplex corrugatus | reverse complement strand
CTAGTTGCCTCCCTATCCACGTCTATAATCATATCACAGAGTGTGAATGCCTGCCTCCCTTCCTATTCGTGTCTATGTCACGTTGAGGCGATTATATTACAGAGTGCAACAAAATTAGTTGCCTCTATTCCTAAACACGTATGTGGTCGTTGCCAGTAAATCATATCATAGAGTGCAACAAAGCTACCTGCCTGTCTCTATCCGTATCTATGATCATAGCAAAAAGATCACACCACGGAATAGTATGAGCTAGCTGCCTGTCTCCGCATTTATGCCTCTGGCCTTAACGGCATTCCAACGTCCAGTCACAATCGCCAGAATACACACTTGACCCGTGCCTGAGTGTCTGTGCTAAAAAGAAAGAGAGAGAGAAAGAGACAGACAGACAGACAGACAGACAGACAGACAGACAGAGAAGAAAACCTTCTGTCCTTGGACACTACTGAACACTTGACATACATGTGGCATCCTGAACTCCAGAGCTGTCTACTTCTGCACCTAGTTTTCTCTAGGTCAATACTATACCCTGCATGTTGTTATTTTTCCACCTGGACGAAGTTCAGTATGCACTTGATGACATGATCTCAAACAGTGTTACACTTTTGGCTTATTTAGTGTTTGCAGTTTGCTCATTATTTGCTCCTCCTAAAATCTACTAGCAATCATCTGATAGACTCTCTTAGCCTGCACAAAACCCTATGCTAAGGCAAAGTTTTGAAATTGGAAGGAGGAGGAAGAGTAACTTATGAAAAAGATACATACTGACACCACCAGAATGATGGAAACATTCAGATGGGCAGCGACCAGGCCAGTTTTTGATGTTGCGGGCTAGGATTGAACTCGAGATATCAGATCTTTCTACGTAGGCGACGTCCAGGCCTAGTGCGTGCTTGATGACATGAACGCAAATAGTATGGTACACTATTCAGTCATTCAGAGTTTGGAATTTGCTCAATATTTCGCCCTCCCAAAATCGGTATGCAAACAAACGACAAACAAACAATAAACAACCAAACAACTAACCAACAAATAAACAAACATACTAGTGGCCTGCCCAAGGAGTGACCTGTGACTCTTTAGAGTCATCAGCATGACGCTACCTGAGCTAGGGACCTCCCTAGAGGAATGAATCCTGCAACCTCTTCGTGAGAAGTCAAGCACGTTTTTTACCGGTCACAGTCCCACCCGTTGGGAAAGGTCAAACTTTCTTTTGTGTGTTATCTGCATCACGTTTCACTTAAATGAACATGCAATAAAACGTTTGCCTTTATCGTTGTGATCTAAATAATTCTTTTGATAGTTCAGTTCCAGCCCACAACACTGGAAACTATAGTCTGTTCGATACTCATCTTAATGATGTTTCCATCATTCTGGTGGTGACACTTTTGTGTTTTATACGTCTCCCCCATCCCCCCCCCCCCCCCTCATAACAAGACCTTGCTAAGGCATAGGGTTTTGTGCAGGCTCAGATAATCTGCCAGATAACCGCTCGCAGATTTATTTAATGCGACGCATATGGAATTGTCCGATTGCGATGAATCTCTCTTGTAATCTGAGGCATGTTCATATAACACTGTTTTCAACAGGACTTCAGTTTTGTGCAGCCTGTTGGCTCTGTTTAAAGTGCATGAACATAAGTTCTGATACCTGGAGTTCAATCCCACCCGCAAAACAAACATTTGCCTGTTCGCTGCCCATTTTAATGCCACAATCATTCTCGTGGTGTTGGCTTAGTGCATCACTGGTCCCAGACCTTAGATTGGAAGTCCGGCACCTTATCCATTTGTCCACCTAGCACGTTATCTGACTTCAGGCAAACGTTCATGTCACATATATAAAGACGGCACTGTTTTATCATGACAATCATTCGTTTGTAATCCAAACACGTTTTAAAATTTCTTTGCGCAACATTATTATAGCTAGTCCTCATATATTGTGAGGGGGGTAAAGATATTAAATTCAACACAAAAAACAGCATGACATCCACGCTGAGCGGCCAATTCAACTACCCACGAGAAATCCTGTAATTCTATCTCACAGCCTGCTAACTTATAGACACGCCAATTTGAGTCTGAAAGAATCTTTAGAATAGTGTGGCCTCCTCGCCTGATGGGCTGGCTATTCGGTAAATATGGGTATGTGTGGGATTGCATAATTTTATTTTAGGATATATTTTTTTTATTTATTTGTCCACCCCCTCTTTCTCTCTCTTTTTCTCTTTCTCTCTCTCTCTCTCTTTCTCTGTCTCTGTCTCTCTCTTTCTCTCTGTCTGTCTCTCTCTCTCTGTCTCTGTCTCTGTCTGTCTCTCTGTCTCTGTGTCTGTCTCTGTCTCTGTCTGTCTGTCTGTCTGTCTCTCTCTCTCTCTCTCTCTCCTCTCTCTCTCTCTCTCTCTCTCTCTCTCGATGGTAATGGTAGTGGTTGTGGTGGTGGTGGTGGTGTTAGTGGTGTGTGTGTGTGTGTGTGTGTGTGTGTGGTCTGTCTGTCTGTCTGTCTGTCTGTA
>CM060314.1:15476234-15483734 GCA_030674185.1 Monoplex corrugatus | reverse complement strand
TGGCGCTATACAAATGATTTATGGTTATCATTAGCCTAAATAGGCACATATACAAGAGTGATTTATGGTTATCATTAGTCTAAATAGGCACATATACAAAGAGGGATTTATGTTATCATTATCCTAAATAGGCATATAAAAGAGGGTTTATCGTTATCATTGCCTAAATGGCGTCTATAAAAAGGACTTATTTATCATTAGCCTAAATAGGCGTCATAAAAGAGGGATCATCATTATCATTAGCCTAAATAGGCGTCATAAAAAGGGATTTACCATTATCATTAGCCTAAATAGGCGCTATACAAAAGTGATTTATCGTTATCATTAGCCTAAGCAGGCGCTATACAAAAGCAAGTCATCATTATCGTTAGCCTAAATAAGCTATATAAGAATGATTTATCGTTATCGTTAGTCTAAATAGGCGCTTACAAGAGCGAGTGATTAGTTATCATAAGTCTGAATAGGCGTTATGACAGAGTGATTTATCGATATCAGCAGCCTAAAGGCGCGTAAGAGTGATCTCGATATCAGTAGCTAAATAGGCGCGATTAAAGAGTGATTCATCGATATCAGTAGCCTAAATAGGCGCGATTAAAGAGTGATTCTCGATATCAGTAGCCTAAATAGGCGCGATAAAAGAGTGATTCATCGTATCATCAGCCTAAATAGCCGATAAAAGAGTGATTTATCGTTATCATCAGCTGAATAGAATACACCAAGTGATTTATCGTTATAATTTAGATAGTCTAAATAGGCGCTAAGGACGTGTGACATCGTTATTATTAGTCTAAACAGGCGCTATACAAAAGTGATTTATCGTTATGCTTAGTCTAAATAGGCGCCATGCAACAATGGATTTTCCTTATCATTAGTCTAAATATGATGATGGAAAGCATCTAACATTACCTTGATTGCCGATCAGTACAACACCCAGAGCCGACAGACACACAGCAGAGTACTGTACTCCAGCGTGTCAAGACAAACGATTTCTTTTTCACTCAGGAGATTTGCATTGTCACTCACACGTCCGGACAGTGATAGATTTTTTTTTTTTTTTTTTTTTACAAAAAGCTTTGAAAAAGTCTGCCTCCCAATTCTAACACTGCAGCTGCCTCTTTTGCACAAACACACACAGATACACACACACACACACACACACAACACACACACACACACACACACACACACACACACACACACACACACATCTATACGCAGATGGCATATAGATCTCCTTTTGTTGCGTGTGTTGACGGGTAGGTATAGTGTACATAAATTTCAACCGTGTTCTCACTGGCCTGGCTTGTTTAACAGCTTGCCCGCAAACCTCGCTTAATTGTGTCTGCAAAGTCAGTTCACCACTGCAGTTTTGAACAGGTGGGAGATATTGATCCCAGTATCCACGGTCGTCTGTCTCACTACGACTACTTGTTTTCATTCTTTCTTATCTTCTTTTTTTTATTTTCTTTATATTTTTGTTTTAAATATTTTTTTTGCGGGGGGGGGGGGGGGGGGGTTGTTTTTGTTTGTTTGTGTTTGTGTTTATTTTCCGTGTTTTGAATTCGTTCTATACCTTTTAAAAAATCATCTGTACCAACAACATGTGTTCTGTCTGACACTATTTGGTCAGGTGTTTAAAATGTCAGCCTTACAATGGGAATATGCGTTATGCATAACGCTGTTGGTCAGACATTTAGAATTACAGACTTACAATGGGAATATGCGTTATGCATAACGCTGTTGGTCAGACATTTAGAATTACAGACTTACAATGGGAATATGCGTTATGCATAACGCTGTTGGTCAGACATTTAGAATTACAGACTTACAATGGGAATATGCGTTATGCATAACGCTGTTGGTCAGACATTTAGAATTACAGACTACAATGGGAATATGCGTTATGCATAACGCTGTTTGTCAGACATTTAGAATTACAGACTTACAATGGGAATATGCGTTATGCATAACGCTGTTGGTCAGACATTTAGAATTACAGACTTACAATGGGAATATGCGTTATGCATAACGCTGTTGTCAGACATTTAGAATTACAGACTTACAATGGGAATATGCGTTATGCATAACGCTGTTGGTCAGACATTTAGAATTACAGACTTACAATGGGAATATGCGTTATGCATAACGCTGTTTGTCAGACATTTAGAATTACAGACTTACAATGGGAATATGCGTTATGCATAACGCTGTTTGTCAGACATTTAGAATTACAGACTACAATGGGAATATGCGTTATGCATAACGCTGTTGGTCAGACATTTAGAATTACAGACTTACAATGGGAATATGCGTTATGCAATACGCTGTTGGTCAGACATTTAGAATTACAGACTACAATGGGAATATGCGTTATGCATAACGCTTTTTGGTCAGACATTTAGAATTACAGACTTACAATGGGAATATGCGAATTTCACATGACTGAGAGTACCTGATTGAGTAATGGTGAAGCATATTCTCCCAGACTGGCAAACTGCCAGTGCCAGACCCTTTTCTGCGTATGTATAACAGAACATAAAATACGCGTTAAAGATTCTGGATTCTATCAGGTCATGTCCTTGTTAGGTGGCTAAAAGAAAAATCGAAAATATTCACGTTACGGGTATGCTTATGATAACAGATATGTGTATACATATATGCTAACACTCTGTGAATATCTCTTCAAATGTGTACGTGTAAGAGTGTGTGTGTGTGTGTGTGTGTGTGTGTGTGTGTGTGTGTGTGTGTGTGTTCTAAATGTTTACGTGCGTGTTACACTGAGCGTGCGTGTGTGTGTGTGTGTGGTGTGTGTGTGTGTGTGTGTGTGTGTGCGTGTGTGTGTGTGTGTGTGTGCGTGTGTGTGTGTGTTATGTGTGTGTATGTGTGTGTATGTGTGTGTGATATGTGTGTATGTGTGTGTATTGTGTGGTGTTGTGTGTGTGTGTGTGTGTGTGTGTGTGTGTGTGTGTGTGTGTGTGTGTGTGTGTGTGTTGTGTGTGGTGTGTGTGTGTGTGTGTGTGGGTGTTGTGTGGTGTGTGTGTGTGTGTGTTGTGTGTGTGGTGGTGTGTGTGTTTGTGTGTGGGTGTGTGTGTGTGTAGTGTGTTAGAGTAGCAGTTATAGTAGTAGGAGTAATCCAAAAGAAGTGCGATCACCCGCGTTCAAGCAAACAGGAACCAGGGAAAAAAAAGACAAAAAAAAAACAACACGTAAATAGAATCAGAGCGTGTATTAAAGCAGACAAGACAGGCGCAAATTTTCGGCCAAATGGCCTTTGCCAAACGTAAACATAAGATCACAAATGAACAAACACCAAATAGAAAAATTAGGAGAAAAAGACCAAAACTTCCCTGCTGCTTCGTCCAGTCGGAGAAAAGGAGTAGGAGTAGCAGTAGAACTATTGTCAGTAGTAGTAGTAGTAGTAGTAGTAGTAGTAGTAGCAGCAGCAGTAGTAGTACTAGTAGTAGTTGTTGTAGTGGTAGTTAGTTGTAGTAGTAGTAGTAGTAGTAGTAGTAGTGTTATTGTTGTTGTTGTTGTTGTTGTTGTTCTTATCATCATCATTTCCATCTGTCTTCTTTTTTCTTCTTCTTGTTATTGTCGTTGTTGTTGTTGTTGTTTGTTGTTGGGTTTGGGGGTGGTGGTGGTGGTGGTGGTGTCGTCGTCTTTGTTGCTGTAACCATCATCATTGTTCTTAAACATCACACCCATCACATGGTTTCAGTTACAGACATTTCCGAGGTCAACTCAGACTCGGCGTTCTAATGACTACAAGAGTTTATCACCACTCACCCCTCTTTAACGGATCTCTGTTTGTCACAGCAGGTTAAAAGGTTACAAAAAAATATAATATAGGTTGTCCTCTAACTCTGAGTCGTAGGGGAATGAGGTGGTAGAGACCTCAACTTTCTGGGGCCAGCATTATGAGGGCGGTGCTCATCTCAACTCCTTCGGTGCTTTAACTTTTTCTCTAACTTTGAAGAAAGTCAAGTAACCATTCACAGCTTGGGTAGAATGAAAACTACACGCACATGCAAAGGTCCACGAGCGTGACTGGTATCCGTGCAAGCTCTTGCGGTCAGACTTGAACATGAATGCTCTACCTCTGCGCCAACCAGTGATTAGCACTGTGAAAATTATCCGGCGTCAGAAAAGGAGAGGGAGAAATTGTGGTGTGTCACCATGGCATGGCAGAGCAGAGTGCCTGTCAGGCCTAGCCTTTGGGTAAACATGGTCAGTGGGTGTGACCGATCCACGTGAGAGACCATTACACACAATCAGGCGTGTCCACGTACACAGTACAACACGCCTACACACCTACAAAGTCGCTGACGGTGGCTTTCGCAAAGGTCATAGAATAATCTTATGCAGGGGGGAGCAAACGTAGGTATATAATAAGTATTGCATCATTGTTATAATGCTCATTCACCCATTTGATTGCCATCTAGGGTGGATCAGAGAACCGAAAAAAAACATCGATTTAAAATTTTTTTTAAGGCTTCTTCAAACAATTTTTTCGCTAGTCCTCATATACTCTAAGAGTGGTAAGACTTTAAAAAACTTACTCATCTAACTAACAAGTTATAATGCTTAATTCCGTTCTCGATTAGAGGAGTGTGTGAATACCGACAGCAAGCAGTTTGAGTATCTGAGGGATTAAGGCTGTGCTTGTTATTACATGTATATGCAATATTCATTTGTTTGTATAATAAATGCAATGAGTATTGCATGTGTTTTTTTTTCATAACTGTATACCTACTTTTGCACCCCCCTGTATTGTCAACGTACGGTGTTTGATAGTAAGAATGGTATATCGACGGGTGCGACGGACGCCGGCCTCAGTAACTCAGTTGGTTGAGTGTCCGATTCACATGCTAACGGTTGTGGGTTCGACTCCCGGGGTGTACTACATTAAATCCCTTTGACTCCCGCACCGTTTCCATCAGCTTAAAAAACTTAACCTTTTGACTCCATCACATATCCACCAGCTTTCTGGTGGGTAGGATGAGGGAGTCAAAGGGTTAAGTTTTTGTTTTGCTAGCATGGTTGACAATACGGAATGCTGCGGGAGTCAAAGGGTTAAGGTCTTTTTCACACCATCTCTCCCTCGCTTTTTATTATGATATTGTTAATTCAGGAAGTGGGGCTGCCTTCTGGTCAGACTACCAAATTATATAATTCTCGTTTTATAAATGCGATGTTGGACCGGTGTTGTACCCGCCGTCTCTGTGGTCAGAAGACCCAAACCACTCAATTACTGGTTGATGAATATGATGGTAGACTGGCGTTGTGCTGTCCATATCTCCGAACTCCTTGGTTTTTATCAGTTTCAGTTTTCAGTTTCAATTTCTCAAGATGGCGTCTCCGCTCTCAGAACGAATTCCAAACTCACTAACGTCACAGGTGCCATGTGTATGGTGATCATGGCACATGCCTTAAGCTTGCGCAGAAACCCTTGAGTTGGTTAAGTCCTGAGATCCTACCTAGACCATGTTTTACCTAGTCTATACGTTATACAGGTATTGTATCAGCCTATCACTGGAATAATATTGGTTACATATAAATGACATGTGTATCTGTGTATCTTGTCTTCAGAAAAAAGGAACACACACACATATACATATCAATATATATATATATATTATATTGTGTGTGTGTGTGTGTGTGTGTGTGTGTGTGTGTGTGTGTGTGTGTGTGTGTGTGTGTGTCTGTGTGTGTGTGTGTGTGTGTGTGTATAAGGTAAATAGATAAATAATTCAGAATTAAAGGTCTGAATCACAACACAACTAGCTATTCTGTATACACTTGTCTAACATACCAGAAAGCTCCCCACCCATACCCCCTCCCGTCATATAAAGCCTAAACTGTCTATAAACTAGGTGAAGATAATAAATTATTTCCTTAATTAAACATAGGCCCACCAGTCTGTCGTTTACTTCCAAGGAAAGAAAAGAGGAAACAGACAGACATGTAATTGAGTAAAAGTTATTATTATTATTATTATAAAGTAAGTAAGTAAGTAAGTAAGTAAGTAAGTAAGTAAGTAAGTAAGTAAACAGTCAGAAGTAAGTATATACATACATATTTCGCTTCTGGACTTGTTGACAAGTCTTCTGGAACAAAGTTTCTCACAGGTGATGTAATCATGGTGTGTTTTTATGCTCTTCCTTCCTCTATTATCTGTGACTATCCCACTTGTTTTACATGATACTGCAGCCCTCTTACCAATGTTTTCTCAGATGGGGATATGCTCGTTTTTGCAGTTGGTGAAGAGGGTGCGGGAGTCAAACGGTTAACTTCTCCACTTCAAGACTTTCTGCTCTTCGGCTGACAGTCAGGTCCTTCTCCCAGCAACACCCGTGTTGGCACAAGTGGACAGATTAAAGAAAGAAGAAAAAGTAGAGGAAAAGAGGATGACAGACATTGAAATTCGAGGGTTTATTACGGAATCTTACCCACTTACGGACAATATATAACCGCTGATCCGTAACTTGAAGGTTAAGAAGAAATAAAGAAGGGAGAGAGAGAAGACAGACAGACAGACAGACAGACGCGGCAGACAGACAGACAGACAGAGAAAGAGAGAGAGGGAGAGAGAGAGAAGAGACAGAGAGAAAGAGAGAGAGGGCTAGAGAGAGAGGGCGAGAGAGAAAGAGGGAGGGAGAGAGACAGAGAGAGAGAGAGACAGAGAGAGACACAGAGAGACACAGAGAGAGAGACACAGAGAAAGAGACACACAGAGATAGAGAGACACAGAGAAGCCTTATGTACCTTCTCTTAGGATTGATAATTGGGTACATGAATTAAGTGCATTTTTGCTCTAGGGAATTGAGATGTGCAAAAGGAATTTCAGGTAATTAAGTCCCATTTCCATATCTGTTTTAGTGTCCTTAGTTATGTTTCAATCTGCATTCAGGTTTGTTTCTATATCTCTTGTGCGATGAATTGGAGTGGTCAAAGCCAGGGGCAACTCCTTAGATTATGTGCACGAATACATGATATATGTACTTGATTTTCTTTTCCTTTTTTTTCCTGTTGAAGTTTTGTGTATTTCCCCCGTAGGAATGCTGGGGGCTTTTTCAGTATAAGTAACCTCCACCTTCTGGAAATTCTGTGCTAAAAATGTCCTCTTTTCTGTTGCTGTCTCTGTTTCTTTCTTCTTCCTTCGCTTTCTGTCATTTCTTTCTATTCATTTTCTGCTTTGCTGGTCCATTCACCTGTATGAAGTCGATAAAGCCTCAGTACTTTCTCTTAAGATTGATAATTGGGTACATGTATTAAGTGCATTTAGTTATGCTACAATTTGCATTCAGGTTTGTTTTTCAAATCCCCTGTGCGATAAATTGGACGGAATGGTCAGTGCCATGGGCATCTCCTTATATTATGTGCACGAATGCAATGATATGTATACCTTTTCCCCTTTTTTTCCTATTGAAGTATTGCATGTTTTGAAACAGTTAACCCTGATACAGTTGTACGCAGTCGGTTGGGTTTCAAACAAAGATA
>CM060314.1:15461234-15473734 GCA_030674185.1 Monoplex corrugatus | reverse complement strand
TTAGTGTTGTTGTTATTCGTATTATTTGTAGTGGTGTGGTAGGTAGTAGTAGTAGTATAGTAGTAGTAGTAGTAGTAGTAGTAGTAGTAGTAGTAGTAGTAGTAGTAGTAGTAGTAGTAGTAGTAGTAGTAGTAGTAGTAGTTAGTAGTAGTAGTAGTAGTAGTAGTAGTAGTAAGTAGTATAGTAGTATAGTAGTAGTAGTAGTAGTAGTAGTAGTAGTAGTATAGTAGTAGTAGTAGTAGTAATATCATTATCGTCGTCGTCATCATCATCACCATCATCATCATCATCATCATCATCATCTCATCATCACCATCATCACCATCATCATCATCACATTGTTATTGTCATTATTATTATCATTATTGTTATTGTTGTTATTAATGTTGTTGTTGTCGTCGTCATCATCATCATCATCATCATCATCATCATTATCACAACCCATCTAGCACGAAGAAGGTTCTGGGCTTATACTACCACTTCTGACAAGGGCCAGCACCAACGCGCTGGCAGCAGAATCTGCAAACCTGGTAATGACCATGGTCCTCTAAAGGGAAACCTGAACAGTGATGGGCATGGGATATTTCAGTGGGTAAGACACGATGGAGTTCCAATTGGAAAGTCTAGGTGCGATCCGGCATTGGTAGCACCCACATGATGGATAGAGTGTGGAGGAGTAAGCGTTCTGAGAGAATTAGATGGCAAGGATCTTCTTCTCTTGTTATGTCCTGTTTTGTTCGGTTGTGATTTCTATCTACCTCATTGCACTCTCTTTTGCTTCAAGATTTTGTCTTAAAGGTGATGAGAGAGGATTACATGGCAGGGATCTTCATCTGTTGCTTTGTTCTGCTTTTTTATTGTCGTTCATACCTCATTGCACTCTCTTTTGCTTCGTCTAGTTTTTGTCTTAAAGGTGATAAGCATTCTGAGAGGGAATCAATGGCAAGGATCTTCATTTCTTGCTTTGTCCTGCTTTGTTTGGTTGTAGTTTCTTCTTCATTCACTCTCTTTTTGCTTCGTCTACATTTTGTCTTAAGGGATGTTTTGTTTTGGTTTGTTTGTTTGTTTGTTTTTTGGTCACGCAATTTACTCAACTTTTTTTTTATTATTTGTCTTTATTTATTTATTATTTATTTATTTATTTATTTATTTATTGTCATTTATTTATTGCTGTATGTTCGTCCTTTTTCATTTTCCTTATTATTTTAATGATAATATATGTAATGGCCGCTTGTACAGTCTTCACTCACAGAAGCCCTAAGCGCTTAACAGAAGCATGAGAAACAAAGGCAGACGGACGTAAAGCACGTACATACCAGTTTCCAACGCTATAATGAAAACAGATGAACTGTAATAATGCAACGGTAAAGAAGCAAGAAAAAAGAAATATAGTCAAATACCCACTTCATATATTCACTGGTTAAAAGGAAAGCAAAAAAAAAAAAAAAAGAGAAAGCACAACCCAACTTTATCTCCAGTGGGGTTTAAATCCACTGCCCTTTTGTATTGTCCTTTAGGAAAAAAAAGGACAAAGAAAAAACAAACACAACACAAAAGTGTTTTACCGGTAATGAGGAAAATACCGTTTCAACAGAAAGCCATCTTTTGGTTATATTTTGTAACAGGCTAGGCAAGCAGTTGTGCTTTGAAGGTCTGGTTTGATAAGGCCAGGCAATCGATTGTGGTGTTAAGGTCTCTTCTAGTATAGGCCTGATAAATGTCTCTTAAAGGTCTCTTTTTTGTACTGCCATGGATTTCTTTCTTTTTTTCTAATTTTCTTTTTTTCTATTTTTTTTTTTTTTGTATGTTTCTATGTGAATGTACCTGCTGATAAATTAGTAGCTTCTTCTTTTCAGGAACGAGAAAAAAAAAAACATGAAAACGAATAAGAATGCGTACCTAATGCAACCAGACACGACAAGCGCAAATTTTAGGCCACTGGCCTTTGTCAAGCGTAAGATCACAAACAAACACCAGACACAAAAATTAGGAGAAAAAGACTGACACTTCCCGGCTGCTCCGTCCAGTGTGAGAAAAAATTATTCATTGCGCCTGTCTTGTCTGGTTGTATTAAACACGTGTGCTTATTCTTTTTGCGGGTTTTTATTTTCCTGCTTCATGTTTCCATGAAGGTGGGTAGTCACGCTTGTTTTTTTTATCTTCTTTTCAGCCAAGACTTTAATAAAACACATGCCCTAGTTATTCCTTGCACCACGTTTATATACACTTAAAACACACGCCTCGCTGTCCTAATAGAACCAGATTTTGATAGCTTGCTTTCGTAGAGTTTACTCCTAGCAATTTTTATATTCAAACTTAAAAGCTATTTACCTACTCTGTGTTAGAATGAGAGAGCTAAAACATTTCTGCCAACCCTACATAGAATCTCAGACCTTGCTAGCGTGTAAGGTTTATGATAAAATTTAATGCGCAGGCTGAAGGAATATGGCTCGTTTTGGATCTTCTCTGTCACAAGGCATCTGTGTCGTTGGTGCTTGTGGAATATATTCCCAACGCATAGACACCATTTTGAGAAATGAAAACTGAAATTGAGACATTTAATGACCTTTGCATCCATACAGGCCCTTGAAGACATTGTGCAAGTCAATGATGACAGGCAAACAGCGAATACAATTCAGTTTTAACCCTTTGACTCTCCCATCCTGTCCACCAGCGCCCTGCATTGTCAAAGCAAAAACTTAACTCTCTGATTCTTTCACCCTATCCCGCTTCCCTTTAGGGATGCCGGGGGTTCTTTCAGTATAATTATAGTATCCCCACCTTCTAGAAATTCTGTGTTAGAAATTTCATCTTTTCTGTCACTCTCTTCGTTTCTGCCTTGTTCCTTTGTTTTCTGTCATTTCTTCCTATCATTCTCTGTCTTGCTTGTCCATTCACCTGTATGTGTTCGATAACGTCTCACGCACTTTCTCTTAGGATTGATAATTGGGTACATGTATTGAATGCATTTTTGGCTTTAGGGAAATGAGATATGCCGAAGCAATTTCAGGTGATTCAGACTTTTTTGTATATGCTTTAACGTCCTTAGTTATGTTTAGATTTGTATTCAGGTATGTTTTTTAAATCCCCTGAATGATGAATTGGACGGAGAGATCAACACCGGGGGCATGTCCTCAGATTATGTGCGCGAATGCGTTGAAATATGTACTTAATGTTTTTGATTTCTTGTTCAAGTATTGTGTGTGTATTTAAATGGTTACAGCCAGTCGGCTGGGCTTTAAACAAGAATAACAATAATCCTATGTACCCGTTCCTGTAATTCGTTGATTTCCTCACCCTATCCACCAATTTTGCACAGTTTTAATCCTTTGACTCTCCCACCCTGTCCATCAGCGTCCTGCATTCTCAACCATGCTAGCAAAACAAAAACTTAACTCTTTGATTCCCTCACCCTATTCCACCAACTTCCTGTTGGGAATCAAAGGGTTAAGTTTTTGCAGTTGGTGTATAGAGCGCGGGAGTCAAAGGGTTAACCCGAGGGGCGAGACAGTCAAATGAGTTAGACGCCAGACTCGTATTCCCTGTGGAAACTTTTACATCAGTTGTTTATACAAACAGCCATTTGATCGTGAACTGTCACTCCACCTTCTTGTCCTTTGTTTGTATATTTGTAATCCATGTTTTTTTTAAAGTTCATTCTTATTCATTTTTGTTTTGTTTTGTATATTTTAATGTCATGTCTTTCTGCTGATGTTGTATGTTTAGAGTGGCATACCTTCTCTTCGAATATGATAGTGTTTTCTGCGCTCTCTCTTTCTCTTTCTCTCTCTCTCTCTCTCTCTCTCTCTCTCTCTCTCTCTCTCTCTCTCTCTTTCTCTCTCTCTCTTTTTCTTTCTCTCTCTCTCTGTCTATCTCTCTATCTTTCTCTCTCTCTCCCTCTCTCTCTCTGTCTCCCCCCCCCTCTCTCTCTCTCGCTCTCTGTCTGTCTGTCTGTCTGTCTCTCTCTCTCTCTCTCTCTCTCTCTCCACACACACACACACACACGTACTTACGCACGTACGCACACCACACACACGCACGCGTGCGCACACACACACACACACACACACACTCTCACACACACCATGTCATATTTGAAAGAACGTAATTGCTCATGATGGATCAGATTTGAATCCCAGCCATCATGAAATATTAGGTCATTAATGCCATGTTCTCTTTACATCACACACTGCTAGGTCTTGAGAAAATGGCACTGAGAGTGTAAAATGAGCATGGAATAATTTTATTCAAACTCGGAGAAAGCATATTTCAGTACACACGTAAAAACAAAAATTCTTTAGGATAACATAACCTAAGTTTGTTTTTCATTAAACGTATCTGTAAAAGTTCGGCTCCTGTAGGAAAGTGTTCTTACTAACAAGCACCTAACAATTAACATCAGGAAGAGAGTTCTTGAGTGTTATATGGAACCGATACTTTTGTACGGTTGTGAGGCGTGGACAGTCAACACGCAAAATCAGAAGTCACAGGCAAGTAAAATGTGGTTGCTAAGAACAATGTTGAGAGTTCCATGCACAGCAAAGAAAGCAAACAAGACAATCTTTAAGGAGGCAGACACAAGAAGAACATTAATGAAGAAGATTACGAAAAGACAAGCAACATTTATAGGACATTTTATGAGTCCAGAGAAATTAAAGCATCTTGTCACAAGAGGAAAGCTGGAGGGAAAGAGAGCACCATGTAGGCCCAGGGAGAAAATATTGGACAGACTTGCAGGGTGGCTGAAGACAGAGAGGGCGGGAAATGTACTTGCAGAGACAAGGGACAGATTCGTAGGGAGGGCCATGATCGGCAAGGCCATGCGGCATGGCACATGATGATGATGAGGAGGAACTGAATTCCATATGCTCGAAGCTACATTTTAAAGACTGTATGGATATTCTTCTTGGATGCTGATCCAAACCTGTAGCATATCAATAGATGTATATCGAAGAAGTAAATTAACTAGGACTATATCAATCAACTTTTGTTCTGAAGCTTATACGAAAAGTCGATTCCTTATTTGTTTGGAAATAAAGATTGTTTTTTTACAACACAGTTATGAAGAAAGAATGTTTAATACTAATGGCTTTGAATATCCTTCAAGATGAACCAAAAAAAAGTTTTCATATCTGATGTTAGTGACCCCAAATTTGGATAAGTTCGGTTAGAGAATATAGGCACATTGACAGTAAACATATTTCAACAGCTATGTTTTGTGTGGTTTTGACATTGAGGACAGATTCTTCAATTTTTGGCATTCACGAGTCTACTTCTGGGCACTGCTAAAATTGTAAACCAATTATGTTTATTTTATTCTTTAATGGTAATGTTGCTATTCACACAAGTGTCATGATGACCCACAGAAAAAGGTATTCATTTATATGGCTTGACAGTTTCCGTTATTACAGCTTCGATTGTGTATATATGCATAGTGACTATGTGAAACATCAAGGGTGCTCACTAACAAGTAAATAAGAAAAATAATAAACTGACGGTTTTGCCTCCCACGAGAAAATCCACATTTTGTATTTCTCAAGGTCTCTGTCATTGGAATAAGCTTCAGTTAAAATTAAACTTGATATACGTCAATGGCAATGGCAGACTATCACAACGATGAAAACACATTTTGTATACTTTCAACTTCCCATCAAACTGCTGCTCACACACCTTCAACAAAAAAAAGTACTAATTTTAGTGGGTTTTTCGTTTTTTTTGTTTTTTGTTGTTTTTTTTTCGTGTGACCTTAACCTTGATGTAGTACCTTCCAAATATACGCTGGAGCGTGTCCTCAACTGTCCACAGTTCGGATCAAAATCTGACGAAGACCCCCTGCCTTCCCCCTAAGAGCTGAAAATATTGTGTTTTGGGGGGAAAAAGAAAGGGAGGGGGAACAGAAAGATAGGTAAGGGGATAAGATGATGAGTTTTATTTCAAAACACTTGAAACCTCTTTAGAACTCAAGTATCGTAACATTGGGGCTACTAGATTTGCGACTCTACATCTATAATAATAATAATAATAATAATAATTACAATATTTATATAGCGCAAAATATTGATAAAATCAAATCTAAGCGCTGAAACACACACACACGCACGCACGCACACACAAGCACGCACGCACGCACACACACGCACCCACGCACACACACACACACACACACACACACACACACACACACACACACACACACACACACACACACACACACACAACACACACACACGGCTATAAATGGGGAGAACGAATAAAAACAATGGAAAACTATAGAGAGCATATTATATACAATTATATATTGCAATGTGATTCCCCTCCGAGTGGAGACAGGCTGCAGAGGGGATTGAGTGAGGTCAGGATTTTATGCAGAGGAGAAAAGGTGAGTTTTGAGAGCGGACTTGAAGGAGACAAAAGTAGGTTGCTGACGGACTGAGAGAGGAAGTTTGTTCCAGGAGAGCGGACCAGAAACAGAGAAGGCTCGTGGACCATAGTGCGTGGAAAGCGAAAAGTCAGAGGATCGGAGGCAGAGCGGAGGGTACGTGAGGGAACATAGATCTCAAGTAGGCTTGACAGGTAATCGGGGGCTGCGTTATTGAGGCTTTTGTAGCACATGGTGTCTAGTTTGTACTGTATGCGCTTTGATACAGGGAGCCAGTGAAGTTGTGCCAGGAGAGGAGATATGTGGTCAGCTTTTTTCTTTTTGAGTACAAGGCGTGCAGCATTGTTTTGAATGCGCTGTAGGTGTGAGTGGTGGAGGCAGGAAGACCGGACAGGAGTGAATTGCAATAGTCAATGCGAGACATTATGAAGGAGAGAACGAGTTTTGCAGTTGTTTCCACAGAGAGATACTTCCTGATCAGGCTTATACGATGGAGGTGATAGTAGCAAGATCTGGCAGTTTGAGAAACAAAAGTTGTTCATGGAGAGGGTAGAGTCAATGCAGACACCAAGGTTTTTAGCTGAATCAGAAATTGGGACTGATGTGTTACATAATGGGAGAGAAAGAGGAGGCAGCTGAGAAAGTTTCTGACGGGTGCCAATGAGGATAGCTTCTGTCTTGTCATCATTTAGCTGAAGTTTGTTGTATGTCATCCAATTTTTGATGTCCGAGTAACACTCATCTATAACATAAGCGTAAAAAAAAAAGAAAAAAAAAAAGATAAAATAAAAAACGTGAAAGGCATCGATTAAAACAAAACAAATAAAGCGATATTCACGCATCGGTGAAAAAAAAATAATAAAAGAAAGAAAAAAAAAAAGCCAGTGAGCTAATGCTTCAAACTGTCATCCAAGCGCAATGGCGTCACCGAGATCCATCATTAGCGCACGCTTGAGGAGACGCTTTATTCGCCGTGGCGAACCAGATAGTCGTCGAGCACCCCCCTCCACCCCCTCCTCAACAGTTGAGACAGACTCTCCACCACAGCGCTGTATGACGTCACTTCCGCTACGTTGTGAAACTCATCCGGGTCACTGGCTTGTATGTAGAGCTCGCGTGCCAGCACTTGAGAAAAGTCGGCTTGGAAAGTGGACTTGTTGAAAGCCACCCACTCAGTATATCGGTGCTGATCGGTACGCAGCGTGTAGCCCATGACGGGGTGTGCAGAATGCAGGCGACGATGGTACTGACTGAACGCTGCCTCTTTCCACTCTACCTGTAAGTAAAATAATAATGACGATGATAATAATAATAATAATACAAATAATGATAATAAATAAATAAACGAATAAATAAATGAATAAATGAAACAAAATAAAAGGTATAAATAAGTAAACAAACAAACAAGCAAACAAATTAATCAATAATCAATTAATTTATTGGTTGATATAAAGATGATAAAATCAGATAAGTAGATGAATGAATGAATGAATACATGAAAGAACTGAATTGATATAGAATACAATAGGTAAACGTAAAAACAGCGCGTCAACACTAAACCCCATTCTACCGACTTTGTGCATAAAGGTTGGAGATTTGGTGAGGGAGTCAAAGGGTTAATTTTTTTGTTTTTTTGTTTTTTTGCTAGCACGGTTGATAATGCAGGAGACTGGTGGACAGGGTGCGGAAGTCAAAAGGTTAAAATTCCTCTCGTAGGTCATCTATTTGTGCCACACCAGTCTTCATTCAAAAACTGACCTTGTTGACTCTGTCCATTAATCACTGCAATGCGGTTGGAGCTTGGAGTTTGGAATTTGTTCATATGGCATTTGCTGCACACAGACAGTCCATAACAATATGTGCTCCACACAAATCTGCAAACAATTGTCTGGCTGACTCCATAAGCCTGTGCAAAACTTTATGGACTGGCAAGGTCTTGAAATGGAAAAGGCGGAAAAGGGATTTATGAAACAATAAGCTGCCACCACCGGATCGAATGAAACAGGATAAGTAACAACAGACCATTTTTTTTTAATGTTAAGGGTTGGGACTAAACTGTAGATATCAGATCTTGTGTCCAACGCTCTGTCTAGTTGCATTTTTATCAAGAGATTTGACAATCGAGGCTGTTGGACAAACGAGACATCTGTGTATGTAAGCGCTCTGTATGTTTGTTTTGTGAGCTTGTGTGTTTTTATGAGCTCGTGTTTTTTGCGTGTGACCTCCCACAGTCACTGAGCAGCCCTTTCCAGGTAGAGCACTGCGCTGAAGCCTTTATGGGAGGGTCAGAACATCACCATGAAACTCAAGATCAAGCTCTCACTTGCACTAAACATTTCATTCTCCTGTATGCCAAGACTTAGACTCTCACAACGAATCAAAACAGACGAACATAAGCCATGGAAATAATGTGTTATTGCAAGATATTGAAACATCAGATACACTGATCGTATCACCGAAAGCAGGAGAAATGATGGACTGACAACGCTTCGAAATGGACAGAGAAACCACCTGCAAAGACCAAAGCTTACATACCCGGAGGAGTCTGGTAAACAGTTCTTCATTGCGGCGCCCTGATGACTTCGCTGAGTGAAGGGAGAAAAAGAAGAGATTGAAGGGAAAAAAAGAAGAAGAAGAAAAGTAGTAGTAGTAGTAGTAGTAATAGCAGTGGCAGTAGCAGTAGTAGCAGCAGCAGTAGAAATAGAGGAGGAGGAAGAAGAAGAAGCAGTAGAAGTAGTAGTAGTAGTAGTAGTAGTAGTAGTAGTAGTAGTAGTAGTAGTAGTAGTAGCAGTAGCAGTAGCAGTAGAAATAGAGAAAGAATAATAATAAGAAGAAGAAGAAGAAGAAGAAGAAGAAGAAGAAGAAGAAGAAGAAGAAGAAGAAGAAGAAGAAGAAGAAGAAGAAGAAGAAGAAAGAAGAAGAAGAAGAAGAAGAAGAAGAAAGAAGAAGAAGAAGAAGAAGAAGAAGAAGAGATGAAGAAGAAGAAGAAGAGATGAAGATGAAGAAGAAGAAGAAGAGAAGAAGAAGAAGAAGAAGAAGAAGAAGAAGAAAAGAAGAAGAAGAAGAAGAAGAAGAAGAAGAAGAAGAAGAAGAAGAAGAAGAAGAAGAAACAGACCTATGTGAGCAGCCTTATATCCTAGCACCTATACTTGCTGGAAAATACAGTCTCATGTAACGTCCTTGCTTTCTCTGTCTGTGTACCTTGTGTCCAGAAGACGGGTGTGACTGTAACACTTGGCTAAGGACGGGCATGAGGGAGGACCCTTCAGTGCAGACGGACACGTAGCGAGAGGACTGGGGACAAGTGGTGGGCACAGGTAAGCCAGCCAGGTGGGTGAAAGTAGGGAACAGATCCACTGCCTCCACTAGGGCCTGTGTGCTGTACTCACCCATGATTTGCCTTGGTTGGTCTTCAGTCTGAAAGAGAAGATGGTCAAGCCATTCTTACAATGACCTATTTTTATACGAATTTTATCACACAGCAGCTGACTTTGGACTGTGAGTTCGTTCAAAATGCTTTCGTTTGTTCTTTTGTAGGTCCATATGATTCTAAGCCGGCTGTAAAACCACATCTCTGCCGCTTTGCCCTTATGTCGTCTGCTTTTCTGCTGTCAGGCTTCCAGCCATATGGCATAACTACCCAGATCAGACATTTTAGAAAGTTGATATTAAGGACAGTTTGTATGCTTCTATTTTTTTTCCAAATGTTGTTGCTTAATTTTCTGCTTTGCTACTCCTACTCTCAGTTTGATGTGTTTGATGACATCATCAGGTTTTACTGAGCCTAGATATTCAAAATTACTCAATTTTTTTAAGCGTAATTTTCGATGATTTCAATACCTTGATATGCTTCTTTTTCTTTGCCTTCTAGGTGCATTTTTTGGGTCATCTTGGCATTTCTTTTAGATTTAGACCAGCCTTCTCGCCTGCTCAATGTGCTCTGTACAGAAGTCTTTTCATGTTAGTAATAATTATTGTCCGATATCAGTGCAATATCAAGCAGCATATCGTAAACTTGTGATGTGTTGACCACCAATCTTTATTCCCATGTATTCAATATTTGATTCTCTCACAACCTGCTTCATGCAGATGTTGAATGAACAAAGTGAGATGAGGATCCTCTTCTTTGGAACAGTAAGAAACACAATTACCTGGTTCGGTGCCAGTGGCACTGTCAGTGGGTCAATGAACCGGAAGTGGGTGTTAGCGGAAGTGACGCCAGGGATGTACAGAGTGAAAGGAATGCGCGTAGCGATGTCAAAGTTGGTATGTTTGCACCATTCTGCGTTCTCTCCTAGCTGCCATCCTGACACACACACACACACAACACACACACACACACACACACAACACACACACACACACACACACTACACACACACACACGTAATATATATATATATATATATATATATATATATATATATATATGTACAGAGAGAGAAGAGAGAGAGAAGTGACAGAGAGAGGGAGAGAGAGAGAGAGAACAGATACACACACACACTTACATCAACAAGGTATCATAAAAAAAATTCAACCTTGTCTCCTTGTGTGTGTTGTGTGTGTGTGTGTGTGTGTGTTGTGTGTGTCTGTGTGTGTGTGTGCGTGTGTTGTGTGTCTGTGTGTCTGTGTCTGTGTGTATGTGTTGTTGTCTGTGTTTGTGTGTGTGTGTGTTGTGTGTCTCTGTGTGTGTGTTGTGTGTCTGTGTGTTTGTGTGTGAGTGTGTGTGTGTGTGTGTGTGTGTGTGTGTGTGTGTGTGTGTGTGTGTGTGTGTGTTGTGTCTATGTGTGTGTGCATGTCGTGTGGTGCGTCGTGCGCGCGTGCGTTTAAGTTACCATGATCCCCAATAAAAGCGATGATACTGTTTTCTGTCAGACCCAGCTCATCCACAGCAGCAAGCACTCGTCCCAGCTCGGCATCGGCATAACTCACGGCTGCTGAATACGCCTGGCGTAGCTTGAGCTGCAACAATTAGGACATACATGTACATAAAACAGAAAGAAAGAAGCACAGACAGATGGATAGAAAGAAAACTCTGTAAACGAGGGCTAGGATTAGAATGTGTCTTGATTAACATAAACTTACGCAGAAGGTGATTAACATAACTTCATCGTCAGTATCGTCGTCGTCGTTGTCGTCGTCGTTGTCACCACTGTTGTCGTCATTGTCAACACCGTCGTCGTCACACCACATCTATCGACATCTTCGTCGTCATCACCATCTCATCATCTATCACATCTTCTCATCACATCATCATCATCATCATCATCATCATCATCATCATATCATCATCACATCATCATCATCATCTCATCATCATCATTGATCATCATCATGATCATCATCATCATATCATCCACCTCATCTTACTGGTAGTGGACCGGTATAGGACCACAGAGCTGACAGACGTTCAGCGCTGTGATGTTCTCGAACTTCCTCAACTCTCTATAGCTATCATTATCATCATAACCATCGTCATCATCATAATCATCACCATAACTGCCATCATTTCATCATCATCATCAGCAGCAGCAGCAGCAGCACCAATCGTCGTTACCATCATCATCATTATCATCAATCATCAATCATCATCATCACTCACCTGGTAATCTACAGGTATAGGACCGTAGGGCTGACTGACGTTCAGCGCCACGATGTCCTGGAACTTTCTCAACTCCCCATAGTTACTCCAGGCCAGAGGGGCATGGAGGGGGGCAGGTATGATGGGGGCCAGGTGAACACGGGACAGGGGGTACAGGTCTGTACACATACACAGGTAGTGTGTCTTCATCAATGATGCTTTCATCTTGTGGGCGTCGGTGATCCGGGTGTCGTTGTGTTGTTGTTGTTGTTGTTGTTTGTGGTTGTTGTTGCTTTTGTTGTTGATGTTGTTGATATTGCTGTTATTGTTGTTGCTGTTGTTGTTGCTGCTGTCGTTGTCGTTGTTGCTGTTATTGTTGCTTGCTGTTATTGATGTTGTTGTTGCTTGCTGTTGTTGTTGCTGCTGTCGTTGTCGTTGTTGTTGCTGTTATTGTTGTTGTTCTTGTTGCTATTGTTTTTGTTGTTGTTTTGTTGTTGTTGTTGTTGTTGCCATGTTTTTGTTGTTGTTATTGCTGTTGTT
>CM060314.1:15451234-15456234 GCA_030674185.1 Monoplex corrugatus | reverse complement strand
CAATCAATCAGTAAATAAATGAATAAATGAATAAACAAATACATGAAGGAACGAGGGAACGAATAGATACACAAATAAATAAATGAATTAATGAATGAATAAACAACTAATCAGACCCATCACACGGTAAAAACCAGTCGGCTGTTTGTCGAAAATGAGGTCAAGTTTGGTTTGCACACCGCGAGCTATACGAAGACAAATAGATATATGGCAAATAGATACAGATAGAAATAAGTATATCGTATGCCCTCCTCATGGACAAGTTTCGGCTTGATTGACACACTGCTTGTTTTAGAAAAATGTAGAAGAAGAAGAGAATGAAGAAAAGGAAGAAAAGGAAAAAAAAAAAAAAACCACACACACACACACACACACACACACACACACACACATACACACACATACACACACATACACACACACACACACGCACGCACACACACACACACACAAACACACACACACACAAACACACACACACACACACACACAAACACACACACACACACACACACACACACACACACACACACACACACACACACACACTCACACACACCAATCATTGTTGTATGCTTGTTAGCGCAACGGACAACGGACTACGGACTTGAATATTATGGGTTCGATTTCCCATCAGTTATTGTTAAAAATGGCTTAGCAGGCAGCGTCTTTTATAACGAATTGCATCAGAATTACTTTGATTAAAGGGAGCTAAGTGATAACCTGTGTTTAGA
The DNA here is from genome assembly GCA_030674185.1 of Monoplex corrugatus. Classification (NCBI taxonomy): domain Eukaryota; kingdom Metazoa; phylum Mollusca; class Gastropoda; order Littorinimorpha; family Ranellidae; genus Monoplex; species Monoplex corrugatus. The sequence goes on along the minus strand of CM060314.1, from coordinate 15,455,500 downwards.
CATGACTTATCTGTGTATAAACACCACTTACCCATATATAAAGATGACCTGCCTGTGTATAAAGATGACCCACTTGCGGATAAACATGACTTGTTAATGCATAATCATAATTTACCTATGTTTAAGTATAATTTACTTGTGTATAAACAAGACTTTCCTGTGTATAAACCTGCTCCACCTGTTGATAAACATGACTTACATATGCATGAACTAAGCTTCCTATGCATAACTTACCAGTGTATAAAAATGATTGACCCATGTATAAAAGTGACTTGCTTTTGTATAAACGTGATTTACCTTGCTTAAATATGACTTACCTGCGTATGAACATAGTATGCCAGTGTTATGAATATGATTTCCTATGCATAAACGTAACTTACCTATGAATAAGCATAATTTGTTAAGTAGAAACAGGATTTATCTGTGCATAAGCATTACTTATCGTATATAAACACGACCTACCTGTGTATAAACATGATTTATAATAATAATAATAATAATTACAATATTTATTATAGCGCAAAATCTTGATAAAATCAAATCTAAGCGCTGAAGCAGACACACACGTAAGCACGCACGCACGCACACACACGCACGCACACACACACACACACACACACACAACACACGCATGGCTATAAATGGGGAGAAAGAATAAAAGCAATAAAAGCAAGAATAAAAGCAATGGAAAATTATAGAGAGCATAGCATATACAATTATATATTATAACCATGTGATTCCCTCCGAGCGGAGACAGGCTGCAGAGGGGGGGGGGGGGGGGTTGAGTGAGGTTAGGATTTTATGCGGAGGAGAAAAGGTGAGTTTTGAGAGCGGACTTGAAGGAGACAAAAGTAGGTTGCTGACGGACTGAGAGAGGAAGTTTGTTCCAGGAGAGTGGACCAGAAACAGAGAAGGCTCGTGGACCATAGGTATTGAGCTTAGTGCGTGGAAAGCGAAAAGTCAGAGGATCGGAGGCAGAGCGGAGGGTACGTGAGGGAAGATAGATCTCAAGTAGGCTTGACAGGTAATCGGGGGCTGCGTTATTGAGGCTTTTGTAGCACATGGTGTCTAGTTTGTACTGTATGCGCTTTGATACAGGGAGCCAGTGAAGTTGTGCCAGGAGAGGAGATATGTGGTCAGCTTTTTTCTTTTTGAGTACAAGGCGTACAGCATTGTTTTGAATGCGCTGTAGGATGTGAATGGTGGAGGCAGGAAGACCAGACAGGAGTGAATTGCAATAGTCAATGCGAGACATTATGAAGGAGAGAACGAGTTTTGCAGTTGTTTCGACAGAGAGATACTTCCTGATCAGCCTTATACGATGGAGATGATAGTAGCAGGATCTGGCAGTTTGAGAAACAAAGTTGTTCATGGAGAGGGTAGAGTCAATGCAGACACCAAGGTTTTTACCTATGTATGAATGTGACTTACCTGTGTATAAACATAAATAACTTGAGTATAAGCATGACTTACCGGTATATTAAACCACACCGAGTTCCCGCTATTGCGGGAATGACGAAAATGACTATATACCGAGTTCCCGCTATAGCGGGAATAGCACACTCACATGATCGTCACTTTATCAAGAGCTAAAAATAACCACCCAACCGTTGCTAAGTGTCGCGTGAGCGTGTGTTCAGCCTATTGCAAATGTCTGCCTTTGTGTTGATGGTATTTTGAGGTGATTTGGGTGCAAAATTGACCATGAAGCGAGCTAGTGATGAACCAAGCACTTCAACAGGTAAACGGGCGAGGCCAACTCGCTTCACAGTTCAACAAGTGGTGGACATTTTGCAGAATTCTGATTCTGATGAGGGAGAATTTGATCAGGAATACGTTTCCGATTCAAGTGACGATGATTACGTTGATGAAGCATTGAGTGAAAGTGATAATTTGACAATGAAAGAAGTAGGTCGAGGCAGAGTGTTGGAAGAAGGGGGCGTGCCCGTACCCCCAACCAAGTGATAGGGGATATGCTTGTGTGATTGATGAGGGTTGGACTCGGAACTTTGTGGCACCAAATGTGGATCTGAGCTTCAGTGAGGATGGGAAAGGGCCAGTGAACATTCCAGGTCATATCACTGAAGAAAGCACGAGCATAGATTTTCTATCCTTTTTTATCGCGGACGACTTCTGGCAGAATTTGACAGAAAAGACAAATTTACGTGCCCATCAAATGCGTGCAGAAAAGCCAAACTACTACTATTCCAAGAACTTCAAGGATGCTTCTGTTGAGGAAATGAAAGCTTTTGTTGGGCTGAGGATATACATGGAGTACTTGTGTGTTCTGGTGCACACTCTGCAAGAAGTACCTGTGCATCAAGGAAGGCTCTACCTGTTGGGCAGACTGGCACACAAAAGCTGAATACTGGCGTTAGATGAAAGGTAGGCCTATTTTCTACAATCTCTCCAAGTTTCATATAATTCTAACCATTGGTGTGCATGATATGAACAGTTTTCTAACGTATATATACTTTTTTTTCAAAATTTTGCTCAGGAGGCCAGGCAGGGGGCACAATTACGCTCAGGGGCTCAGGTCTGGTAGGGTTAATATAAGTTAAGTGTGTATAATCATGACCTACCTGTGTATGAATATGAATAAACTATGTATGAACGTGGGACATACCTGTGTATAAACATGAAAGTAAAACATTTCTAAGAAAAACGTTGAGTTCCATGGACAACAAAGAAAACAAATGAGACAGTCTTTAAGGATGCAAACACTAGAGGAACATTGATAAAGAAGATTAGGAAAAGACAAACAGCTCTTATAGGACATTTTATAAGGTGAGATAAATTAGAGCACCTAGTCACAACAGGAACGCTGGAGGGAAATAGAGCACCATGTAGATCTAGACAGAAAATATTTGGACGGACTTGTAGAGTGGATGAGGACAGAGAGGGTGGGAGATGCACTTGCAGCAACAAGGGATAGATTCGTATGGATGGCCATGATTGCCAACACTATGCGGCAGGGCACATGATGACGAAGAAAAAATGAATTACCTGCACATAAAACATGCCTTACCTGTGCGTAAGCCCGATCAAAACGGACACTTTTGCTGGCCAGCTGATCAATGTTGGGAGTAACCATGTCGTCGTCGCCATAGCTACCCAGCTTGGGTCGAAGGTCATCGACAATGAAGAAAATGACGTTAGGGCGCGTGGCGTTTGCTGATGTCAGCCATTGCGTCAGACTGTCTAGTGCCGATGACGAGGGATGAGGCGAGGTGGGGGTGTGAGTGAAATGCTGTTGTCTTTTCTCTTTGCCTGATGACACACAGCGCTTGGGTTAGTTGATTTTATCTGTCACGGGGATATGCTGTCACAATAGTAATGTTTTGTAATACTCATCCTTCCCTTTCATCGCGAATGCTGAAGGACAGTCTAATCTTTGACTACCCATGAAACAGGCGCCTAAAGAGTCCCATGGACAGCAAAGAAAACAAACGAGACAGTCTTGATGGAGGCAGACACAAGAAGATATTCATAAGGAAGATTAGGAAAAGACAGGCAACATTTATAGGCCATTTTTATGAGGAAGGGGGATATGGAGCACCTGGTCACAACGGGAAAGCTGGAGGGAAAGAGAGTACCAGGTAGACCCAGGGAGAGAATGCTGGACGGACTTGCAGAGTGGCTGGGGATGAGGAGGTGGGGGAGATGCTATGGGCAACGAGAGATAGAGATGGTTGGAAGTCCATGGTCGCCAACGCCATGCGGCAGGGCACCTGATAATGATGATGAAAGTATACAGCTTCAAGTTCAAGGTCACAGTGCTTATAGCCCAGCCGACTACTAGAGCCATATCAGGGCTACCACCACGTCAAAAATGACAACCAGGTGGTGATAAAAGACAACAGTTACAAACCATGCTCACCGTTGAGTACACAGCTAATTGAGTCATTGGATCCTAACTGGGTCGTGGGACAATGTAGTTTCTCTGTTTTAATCAACCTTTTTAAAAAATTTCTGATTGTTTTTGTTGTTGTTTGGATTTGTTGTTGTTGTTGTTGTTGTGTTTGGTGTGTGTGTGTGTGTGTGTGTGTGTGTGTGTGTGTCTGTGTGTGTGTGTGTGTGTGTGTTGTGTTGTGTGGCGTGGTGTGTTTATGTGTGTGGTGAGTGTGTGTGTGTGAGTGTGTTGTGTGTGTGGTGTGCATGTATGTGTGTGTATGCACGTGTGTGCGCGCGTGCACGTGTGTGTGCAGTGTGTATGCGAGTGTGTGTGTGTTGTGTGTATGTGTGTGTGTGCATGTGTGTGTGTGT
>CM060314.1:15411234-15438734 GCA_030674185.1 Monoplex corrugatus | reverse complement strand
ATAAACAGAGAATGAAGGAGAAGTAAACAGAGAATGAAGGAGAAATAAACAGAGAATGAAGGAGAAGTAAACAGAGAATGAAGAAGAAGTAAACAGAGAATGAAGGAGAAATAAACAGAGAATGAAGGAGAAATAAACAGAGAATGAAGGAGAAATAAACAGAGAATGAAGGAGAAGTAAACAGAGACTGAAGGGGAAGTAAACAGAGACTGAAGGAGAAGCAAACAGAGAATGAAGAAGAAGTAAACAGAGAATGAAGGACAAATAAACAGAGAATGAAGGAGAAGTAAACAGAGACTGAAGGGGAAGTAAACAGAGACTGAAGGAGAAGTAAACAGAGACTGAAGGGGAGGTAAACAGAGACTGAAGGAGAAGTAAACAGAGACTGAATGAGAAGTGAACAGACACTGAAGGAGAAGTAAACAGAGAATGAAGAAGAAGTAAACAGAGAATGTAAGAGAAGTAAACTGACACTGAAGGAGAAATAAACAGACACGGAAGGAGAAGTAAACAGAGAATGAAGGAGAACTAAACAGAGACTGAAGGAGAAGTAAACAGAGAATGAAAGAGAAGTAAACAGACACTGAAGGAGAAGTAAACAGAGAATGAAGAAGAAGTAAACAGAGAATGAAGGACAAATAAACAGAGACTGAAGGAGAAGTAAACAGAGACTGAAGGAGAAGTAAACAGAGACTGAAGGAGAAGTAAACAGAGACTGAAGGAGAAGTAAACAGAGACTGAAGGAGAAGTAAACAGAGACTGAAGGAGAAGTAAACAGAGACTGAAGGAGAAGTAAACAGAGAATGAAGGAGAAATAAACAGAGAATGAAGGAGAAGTAAACAGAGACTGAAGGAGAAGTAAACAGAGACTGAAGGAGAAGTAAACAGACACTGAAGGAGAAATAAACAGAGACTGACAGAGAAATAAACTGAGACTGAAGGAGAAATAAACTGAGGCTGAAGGAGAAATAAACATAGAATGAAGGAGAAGTAAACAGAGAATAATGGAGAAGTAAACAGACAATGAAGGAGAAGTAAACAGAGACTGAAGGAGAAGTAAACAGACACTGAAGGAGAAGTGAACAGACACTGAAGGATAAGTAAACAGACACTGAAGGAGAAGTAAACAGACACTGAAGGAGAAGTAAACAGAGACTGAAGGAGAAGTAAACAGAGACTGAAGGAGAAGTAAACAGACACTGAAGGAGAAGTGAACAGACACTGAAGGAGAAGTAAACATAGACTGAAGGAGAAATAAACAGAGACTGAAGGAGAAGTAAACAGAGGAATGGGAAGAGCCATGTGCGGTCTGTATCGTCAGGACATATATCTGATGGAGGTTTTTAATTTGTCGCAGCTCCCCTCAAACATGTCTTGTTAGTTAGTTAGCTGTGACGCATTCATCCTATAGCCAATGGAAGAGAGAGAGAGAGAGAGAGAGAGAGAGAGAGAGAGAGAGAGGGAGAGAGAGAGAGACAGACAGACAGACAGACAGAGAAAGAAAGAGAGAGATAGAGACAGAATGAGACAGACAGACAGACAGACAGACAAACAGAGACAGAGACAAATTCAGAGACAGAGACGGAGAGAGACAGACAGAGACAGAGAGACAGACAGAGAAAGGAGAGAGAGAGAGGGGAGAGAGAGAGAGAGAGACAGACAGACAGACAGACAGACATACGGTCAGACAGACAGACAGACAGACAGAGACAGAGAGAGAGAGAGAACCTTTACCCTGTAGGGCCCGCTGGCACCGGTTCTGACAACAGTGAAACAACACACGCTTAATTGATTTGGAGAAGTCACCATCCATGACTCGCGGTCGAAGACCATCCTTCAGTGTACCCTGGAATGATGCCAATGCAGAGGTTGACTGAGCATTAGTCTTCTCTTTGCACAATGGTCAGGTCACATCAGATAATGAATGTAGCCATCTCTGAAAGTCCTGCCATCTCGCGTGGAGCTTTGTGGTCAGCAGAGTTGCAGTCGGCCATACCTTCAGTCTCTTTTCCCTTTAGTTAGGGTGGAGGTGTGGGTGGGGTGTGGGTGGGGGTGACGTCGCTGAGGTTGACACAAAAAGAGTTGGATGGCTATTTTTAAAGACTGGAGCAACCTCAGTATACCTGAACTGCTTGCCGCTGCTTACCAGAGACAGAGACGGAGGATCCTTTCTGCTGCTGCGTCCCATGAATTTCCATAACTACTAAACTGATCATAGCAACATGTAACACAATCTTTAATACACATGATACACAAAAATTTCAATACAGCCTTTGATAAACATGTCCTACACAGCCTACAATATAAATAATACACAAAATGAAATGTTCTACACAGCCTATGACACATGACACATAAATGTTCTACACAGCATTTAATGCAAATGACACTAAAAATGATATAAACAGCATTTGATACACATGACATAAAATGCTCTACACAGTCTTTAATACACATGACATAAAATGCTCTACAGTGTTTGATACACATGACACATAAAATGTTCTACACAGCCCTTGATACACATGACATAAAATGATCTACACAGCCTTTGATACACATGACACATAAATGTTCTACACAGCCTTTGATACACATGACACATAAAATGTTCTACACAGTCTTTGATACACATGACATAAATGCTCGATACAGCCTTTGATACACATGACAAAATGTTCTACACAGCCTTTGATACACATGACAAAATGTTCTACACAGTCTTTGATACACATGACATATAAAATGTTCTACACAGTCTTTGATACACATGACAAAATGTTCTACACAGTCTTTGATACACATGACAAAATGTTCTACACAGCCTTTGATACACATGACACATAAAATGTTCTACACAGCCTTTGATACACATGACACATAAAATGTTCTACACAGTCTATGATACACATGACACACAAAATGCTCTACACAGCCCTTGATACACATGACATAAAATGCTCTACACAGCCTTTGATACACATGACACATAAAATGTTCTACACAGTCTTTGATACATATGACACATAAAATGCTCTACACAGTCTTAGATGCACATGACATAAATGCTCGACACAGCCCTTGATACGCATGACATAAAATGCTCTACACAGCCTTTGATACACATGACATAAAATGCTCTAAACAGTTTTTGATACACATGACACATAAAATGTACTACACAGTCTTTGATACACATGACACATAATGTACTACACAGCCTTTGATACATATGACACATAAAATTCTCTACACAGTTTTTGATACACATGACATAAAATGTACTACACAGTTTTTGATACACATGACACATAAAATGTTCTACACAGTCTTTGATACACATGACACATAAATGTTCTACACAGCCTTTGATACACATGACATAAAATGTTCTACACAGCCTTTGATACACATGATATATAATGCTCTACACAGACTTTGATACACATGACATAAAATGCTCTACACAGCCTTTGATACACATGACATAAAATGTTCTACACAGCCTATGGTACATATGACATAAAATGCTCTACACAGTCTTTGATACACATGACACATAAATGTTCTACACAGCCTTTGATACACATGACATAAAATGCTCTACACAGTCTTTGATACACATGACACATAAATGTTCTACACAGCCTTTGGTACATATGACACATAAAATGTTCTACACAGCCTTTGATACACATGACACATAAATGTTCTACACAGCCTTTGATAGACATGACATAAAATGTTCTACACAGCCTTTGATAGACATGACATAAAATGTTCTACACAGCCTTTGATACATATGACACATAAAATGTACTACACAGCCTTTGATACACATGACATAAAATGTTCTACACAGCCTTTGATACACATGACACATAAAATGCTCTACACAGTCTTTGATACATATGACACATAAAATGTACTACACAGCCTTCGATACATATGACACATAAAATGTACTACACAGCCTTTGATGCACATGACACATAAATGTTCTACACAGCCTTTGATACACATGCCATAAAATGTTCTACACAGCCTTTGATACATATGACACATAAAATGTTCTACACAGCCTTTGATACACATGACACATAAAATGCTCTACACAGTCTTTGATACACATGACACATAAAATGTTCTACACAGCCTTTGATACATATGACACATAAAATGTACTACACAGCCTTTGATACATATGACACATAAAATGTACTACACAGCCTTTGATACACATGACATAAAATGTACTACACAGCCTTTGATACACATGACATAAAATGTTCTACACAGCCTTTGATACATATGACATAAAATGTTCTACACAGCCTTTGATACATATGACACATAAAATGTACTACACAGCCTTTGATACATATGACACATAAAATGCTCTACACAGCCTTTGATACATATGACACATAAAATGTTCTACACAGCCTTTGATACATATGACACATAAAATGCTCTACACAGCCTTTGATACACATGACATAAAATGTACTACACAGCCTTTGATACACATGACATAAAATGTACTACACAGCCTTTGATACACCTGACATAAAATGTTCTACACAGTCTTTGATACACATGACATAAAATGCTCTACACAGTCTTTGATACACATGACACAAAATGTTCTACACAGTCTTTGATACACATGACATAAAATGTTCTACACAGTCTTTGATACACATGACATAAAATGTTCTACACAGTCTTTGATACACATGACACAAAATGTTCTACACAGTCTTTGATACACATGACATAAAATGTTCTACACAGTCTTTGATACACATGACATAAAATGCTCTACACAGTCTGTGATACACATGACACAAAATGTTCTACACAGTCTTTGATACACATGACATAAAATGTTCTACACATTCTTTGATACACATGACATAAAATGCTCTACACAGTCTTTGATACACATGACACAAAATGTTCTACACAGTATTTGATACACATGGCACACAAAATGCTCTACACATTGTTTGATACACATGACACATAAAATGCTCTACACAGCCTTTGATACCCATGATATAAAATGTTCTACACAGCCTTTGATACACATGACACATAAATGTTCTACACAGCCTTTGATACACATGACATAAAATGCTCTACACAGCCTTTGATACACATGATATATAATGTTCTACACAGTCTTTGATACACATGACATAAAATGCTCTACACAGACTTTGATACATATGATATATAATGTTCTACACAGTCTTTGATACACATGACATAAAATGTTCTACACAGTCTTTGATACACATGACATAAAATGTTCTACACAGTCTTTGATACACATGTTTATATAATGTTCTACACAGTCTTTGATACACATGACATAAAATGCTCTCCACAGCATTTGATACACATGATATATAATGTTCTACACAGTCTTTGATACACATGACATAAAATGCTCTACACAGCCTTTGATACACATAACATAAAATGCTCTACACAGACTTTGATACATATGACATAAAATGCTCTACACAGACTTTGATACATATGACATAAAATGCTCTACACAGACTTTGATACACATGACATAAAATGCTCTACACAGACTTTGATACATATGACATAAAATGCTCTACACAGTCTTTGATACATATGACATAAAATGCTCTACACAGTCTTTGATACACATGACACATAAAATGCTCTACACAGTCTTTGATACATATGACATAAAATGCTCTACACAGTCTTTGATACACATGACATAAAATGTTCTACACAGCCTTTGATACACATGACACATAAAATGCTCTACACAGTCTTTGATACACATGACATAAAATGCTCTACACAGTCTTTGATACATATGACACATAAAATGCTCTACACAGTCTTTGATACATATGACATAAAATGCTCTACACAGTCTTTGATACACATGACAAAATGCTCTACACAGCCTTTGATACACATGACACATAAAATGTTCTACATAGCTTTTGATACACATGACATAAAATGTTCTATACAGCCTTTGATACACATGACACATAAAATGTTCTACACAGTCTTTGATACACATGACACATAAAATGCTCTACACAGCCTTTAATACACATGACACATAAAATGTTCTACACAGCCTATGACACACATGACACAAAATGCTCTACAACGCCTTTGATATACATGACATAAAATGTACTTTAGCATTTGTACAAGAACCATCCTGTGTGTTGTCAACAACGCTATATCACAGTTTGGAATATGGACTTTGTTCAAGAAGATTCATCCCATGCCATATAATTTCATATGCGCTCTGCCCATTCTGCCATCTATTGTTTAGCATACTCTTCAATCCTGAGCGAGAACCTATGTGTCAAGAAAGTCTAGAATTAGAAGGAGAGGAGGGGAACAATATTATGAAACATTAAGCCGACTCTACCAAAATGACTGGAGCATTAAGATGGGTAGCTAATTGGTCAGTTTTTATGTTGAAGACAGGGACTGAACTCAGGACAACAGATCTTGAGCCCTTAGCCCTACTGCAGGAGCTAGCCAGCCCACTTCATAGTAGAAAGCACATACAGAAAGTCAGAAAAACTGACCAAACAAGTAGATCCTTCCAACACAGACATCGCTCATGTCATCATGATCATCATGATCATCATCGTCATCGTTGTCGTCGTTACAAATCAGCAGACGACACGTGGCCTGATGGCAAAAGGTCTGCCAGCCATCTGGGGGAGTTTGTTTGTCTTTTACTTTGCATGTCATGTTTTGTAATAGCCTCACAACTGCCGCGCACTCACGGCCACAAACTACGTAATGATAGCAGAGCCTTCGGACAATTACGTACACAGACTGGTTGGGGAAACAATCGCTGAAAACGGTTGTGCGTGTGGCAGAGACTTGTGGTGTTGTGTTGGAGATAAATGTTCTGGGACTCCATTCTCGTCCATTTTGTCTATTCAACATGGCTGTCGTCTACTCGTGAGCATAGCGATTCTTTCTTCCGGTGGCTGAGCCAGTCGGGGGATGGACGAGCGACTGTGTGCACGCGTTGCATTGTGGGATGCATGTTTGTGTGGTCAGGTATTTAAGTAAAAGCAAAATGTACGTACATTTTTTCTGTTACCTATTGATTCGTTTAAATGTTGTCGTATTTTAGTTGTAATAGAGTAAACTTCGTCTGTTCTAGTCAAGCTGTAAAATGCTCCACTATTTTCCGCATTGCCACAATTGAATAGAGCTTTTTGGGCTATATATTTTCTGTATTGCCACACCTGAAATGGGGAGATTTATGTTATCTGTTTTCAGGATTTCCACATCTGAAACAGAGATTTATATCTCTTCTCTGTATTGCCACATGTACAAAAGATAGTTTTATATCATCAATTTTATGAAAAAAGATTATACCATATAGCTTTCTCATTGCCAAATCTGAAATAGAGAGACATTTGTGTCGTCTATTTTTTGTATTGTCATATTTAAAAAAAAAAAAAAAAAAAAAAACGTTACCAAAATAGACCGAACGTGGATAAAAATATAAAATCAATACATACATTTTTGTCTTTAATTTCTTGGCATCAAATCCTGTCAAAACTTTATGCTGACACATATTATAATTACTGAGTTTCTCAAAGAGAATGGTGGTTCTTAATTATCTATTTTTGTTATTCTATGTTCGTACCGGCTGCTGGTTGTTTCATTTGTATTGTAGTACCAGCTGAAATAGGTTGATCTTCAACAGTGTGACATAGTCTTATCCTGTTCATGTCCATCAATGTTCCAGTCTGTGTTTGTTTTACCTCTTCCGTCTACTTTTACCCGAAGGTGTCGCATGGATATGAAGCTGAAGCTCTGCGACTAGAGGGGACGCCTGGCGTTGGATCATTTTGTAGTGTGGGGTATGTCAGCCACTGGTATCCGTTTATGATGTACAAAAAATAATACTGACTGGACCTGAAAATAAACACAGACTTAATTTTTTGACTGGAAAAAATGTGCGCAAAATGTCTGGCTTTCTTTGATTAAAGACAGTTTTACAATACTTCAACATCTTAAATCATCATCATTCGGAATAACAAGAACAGAAAACACATGTGAAAACATTAAAAACAGAAAGAAAGATCTTCGATTACAGAACAGCAGCAGCGAACAAAAACAACAAAACCACAACAAAGGACAAAATAACAAAGTGTACCATTTAATTGTTGCCGTCAACAAAAGGAGAAAGAAGAACAATAACTCTCGTACTCTTGATCACCATGGACGTCTCTATATCACTGCTGGCGGCGACAGTCTGGGTCTCTCTCTTTCTAATGGCCCAACCGTCCAGGATGTCCACCCTGTCCAGGACCGCGCTGGACAACAACACGGGTTTCGTCTGGCACCTCAACGACTCCGGCACCATCGCCAACTTCTCCCTGACCTTGACCAGCCCTGAAGAATGCCGAGACTTTCAGCGGGAGTCAACGTGACCTTAGTGAAGGGCAAGGTGTCGATGAAGGCCAGGCGAGAGGAGACAACTCTGCACAACCATTTCTGTAGCTGGACAGTGGCGGCCCCTGTGGGCAAGTCGGTGAAGATGACCTTTGACCGGTTCGTTCTTGGCGAAGGGACGTCTTCTAGGTGTGCCGAGGGCAAGCTGAGGGCCAATGAAGGGGCAGGCTACTCTGGTCCTCTTCTCTTCGATTACTGCCAATGGGGACTTCCGCCCGACGTCACTTCCGACCAGAACGAAATCCAGTTGCAACTATCGCTGTTCGCGGGCCTGGCCAAAGTGGACCTCAGCTTCACCTTCGAGATCATTCCGGACCACGAAAGACCTCGTCTTCACGTCAACAACACCTCGGATTTTGCTGGTGTGGTGACGTCACCGGGGTTTGACGGTTACTCGCATTACCCGGTGCACGTGCTGGCCAACCATACGTTCCACGTGCCGTCCGAACACACCATCATGATCAGCTTCCAGCAGTTCGACCTCCACACCCATAACAACACCGGCGACTGTGACACCCACTACAGCGACAGCGTCTCTCTTTATAAGGTAATTGGATTATTGGATTGGATCGGATCGGATTTAAGTGTATGTGTGTGAGTATGTGTGTGTGTGTGTGTGTGTGTGTGTGTGTGTGTGTGTGTGTGTGTGTGTGTGTGTGTGTGTGTGTGTGTGTGTGTGTGTGTGTGTGTGTGTTATTTCTTTTAACGTCTATTTTCATATGTTAATGCTTCTTATCCCTCGCATAGCATCTGTGATGTTAATGCTTATTATCCCTCGCATAGCATCTGTGATGTTAATGCTTCTTATGCCTCGCATAGCATTTGTGATGTTAATGCTTCTTATCCCTCGCATAGCATTTGTGATGTTAATACTTATTATCCATCGCATAGCATCTGCGATATTTATGTATGTAAACTTTATTTCAAGCGTTGAGACGCAACCTTTTGAAACTGGTAATGAAACTGAAACTGATGCTCGTTCTCTCCGTAGCCAACTAACCTGGGAAGCACAAATTAACTGTCTGTCTAAGTCCACTACTAAAATATATTTGTTATCTTGCCTTCGATGTTACCGATCCTTCAAGTGTTTATTTCTTTCTCCACGCCCATATCACGGCCAAGAATGAATTTTGTTTCAAATATAATGAGATACTTATTCATACCTTCATATGAAGAAAAAATGAAGTGTGTATAAACATGCTATACAAAATCCTCCGGGATGCGTTTGGAGTAACACATAGGCTAAAGAATATTTCCCCAGTGCCTCTTTCATTCTGCAGTCATCTCAGTTTTAACTAGTGCGTTTTAATGCATAAAAGTATTCATGATATAACTCATTCATTCCTAAAGCAAAAATGTCTTTGCAAACCCCAGAAGGGTACTGATCTGGTGTTGCCAGAAACAAGATTGCATCTTCACACATCTAGTTCAGTATATTCTGGAACCAATTGTTTGCATAAATTACCAAAATGTTTGAAAGGTCCAGCATCAGTTGAAAAAAGTTTGAAAATAAATTTAAACGTTATGTACGTACTAATGCCCGAAAGATATTTCATTTTTTACAATTTTCAGTCTACTCACATATTCACGTCTGTATATATATATATATATACATATATATATATATATATATATATATATATATATATATATATATATATATATACACAATATATATATATATATATATATATATATATATATATATATATATATATCAGAGCAACATTGTTCACTTTTTATAGCAATATATATATCTGCTCGTGTATGAATGTACGTTTGTATAACCTGTCCACTTCTATTTGATCATGATATTAAAATATTTATAATCTCATAAATGAAATAGCTTAATCAGGAACATACTGTTGTCATATATTTGAAAGTTGAATTTGTTTTGAAATGATATTTCTCACAACACAAAGGCAGACATTTGATCGTGAATACCTAAAAACGAATATGTATATATTATATATATATGCATATATATATATATATATATATATATATATATATATATATATATATATATATATATAATAATATATTATATATACATATATGTATGTACATATATATATATATTAATTTTTATGTATTGGCGATCAAATGTCTACCTTTTCAGAGGGAAGGGGGTGTTATTTTTGTATGAGTAGATTGATAACAGTAGACTTGTAAATTGGACTGTGGTAATGACTATAGCCTCGGAAAATAAACTTTCATTTCATTTTATTTTTGTAGAGTCAAAATCCACGAAGTTTTTTTTTTCGCCTCCACCTCCAGCCCTACTATGACACCCCCCCCCCCCTATTTTTTTGGTCAATAACTTATGTAATTTTAAGAACAATGTGTGGTATGGAGCCTGATGGATAACCACAGTCATTTCCACATTTGGACTGATAAAGAACTCTTGTAGTGTAGTGTTAGTGTAGTGTAGTGTAGTGTAGTGTAGTGTAAGTGAAAGTGTAGTAGTTAGTGTAGTTTAGTTTAGTGTAATGTAGTGTAGTGTAGTGCAGTGTAGTGTAGTGTAGTGTAGTGTAGTGTAGTTAGTGTAGTGTAGTGTAGTGTAGTGTAGTGTAGTGTAGTGTAGTGCAGTGCAGTGCAGTGAAGCGTAGTGTAGTGCAGTGCAATGCAATGCAGTGCTGTGCAGCGCTGCGTAGTGTAGTATAATGTAGTGTAGCGTAGCGTAGTGCAGTGCAGTGCAGCGCAGCGTAGCGTAGCGATGTGTAGTGTAGCGTAGTGTTGTGCAGTGCAGTACAGTGCAGTGTAGTGTAGTGTAGTACAGCGTAGTGTAGTGTCATGTAGAATATTCCATTACATTGTATTGCACTGTGAGGAATTCTCGCTATCATTAGATGTCGGAGAAGGGGAACCAGCTGCTATGGAAGAAATGCGGCCTCCAGTCCATCTTCCCCCAGGTGTTTGACCACAACATCACCATCGTCTTCTTCAGTGACCGCAACTGGAGTCGGACAGGATTCCGTATGACCTTCACCATACACCAACGACGATTCTCGCCCCGACAACTCCACGGCAAGTTCGATTGTTCCGTTCCCTACTACAGCGAATTCCAACGTCACCTGCACTGCAACCTGTTTACGGAATGCCAGAAAGGTGAGGACGAACACCTGTGTCCTTACAACGAAGGTGCCTGCAATGGTTCCATCGCCTTCGAAGACAAATGTTACCAGTATTTCGATTGGTCCAAAGCCATCACGTGGACTGACGCTTTTAACGAATGCAAGAAGCGGAACTCGGAGCTGGCCAGTTTGAACACTCCTAAAGAGTGGAACGCCATCGAGAACGCTTTAGACTACGGCCACAGAGCGTCCGTGGTGTTCATCGGGCTTCGAACCGCCGACCCCAACCTGCCGGTCATCTATAAAAAGATGTGGCAGTGGAGCGACGAGAGTCTGGCCTACTTCGTCCACCTCAAGGGAGAGCACGTCTTTCCGTCCTGCGCTGCTCTCCCTTGGGGTTGGGACAACTACTCTATCACGTTTCCGTGTGACGAGGCCACGAATGCCGACTTTATTTGTGAATACGAGTCCAAAAGCTCCCAGAATGTCATCAAACCGGAGCTGAAATTTCCGGTGATCGACTACTCCAGGAAGGACTACGGTTTCACCAACGTAACAGTGGTTCTGTGCCCGGAAGGTCACCTGACTCACGACTTCCTGTCATGTGACCCGTCCACTCACTGCGAGGAGCATCAATACGTGGCCTGGTGTCAGACCACGCGCGGTGGTTCCTTGCCGACTTTCGCCTGTGAGAACGGGATTCGAACCCTGCCCTTCACCTTGGTCTGTGACCACAGGCCGGACTGCCTGGACAACTCGGACGAGGAGTTTTGTGTGCACGAGCAGTGCGCGGATAGCACGTGCAAGAGAAGTGGCGAGTGCATTTCCTTCAGTCACTGGTGCGACGGCATACAGCATTGCGAGGTAACGTGTGTGTGTGTGTGTGTGTGTGTGTGTGTGTGTTGTCGTTGTTGTTGATGTGTTCGTTCGTTCGTTTGTTATTCCATCATGTAACATTTTTTCTCTGTAAGTGATACTAGACGGGGTAGGAGGGAAGAGGGGGGGGGTGGGAGTCAGAGGCGGGGAGAAAGAGATAGAATAAGAAACAAGTGTGTAAAAAGAAGAGATATAGACATAGAAAAGAAACATGGGTTAATATTTAAATGGAGCTGAAATTTTACAGTAACCATGAAGTGAAGTAATTAATATAATTTGATGTAGCTTCTTTCAAATTCACTCAGGAAATTGTTGGTGGTTTCTTTTCTTTTCCTCGAGAAATTTTGAAGAAAAAAATGAATTAAGTTCTTGGACAATAAAACAGGGATAGTGTGTTCAGTCAAAGGCGAAAGTAAACAGTAGCAATCGATCTCAAATGGTATGTGGAGGAATGCAGCTTTTTTTCTCGTATAATTTAGTAAAGACACGTCAATCCTTTTATGCTGTCTCTCTGTCTGTCTGTCTGTTGTCAAATCTATGGACCGTTGTGGAGTTGCTATTATAAAAGTTTGGATGTCGTGGCTCCAAGGTTAAGGTCACACGTACAAACAAACAAAAAATGGGGGGGGGGGGGGGGGGCTGAAATTAATATGTTTTAAAAGAAAGTGTGTCCATAGTATTTTTCCAGAACTTCTGACAACAGTCAAAGCTTTACATGAAGTTTGATTTTATCTGATGCTTCTTCAAGCTTACGGCGTCCTTTAGAAGTACAAAATCATGCGTTTTTCTGTAATACTTAGGTATGAGAAAGATATTGTTACATGTAGAATGGACTGATTGTCTTGCTTCGTTTTGTATCCATTTTGTTTGTTTTATGATGATGATGATGATTACCATCACCATCATCATCATCATTGTTATCATTATCATTATCATTATTAATATCATTATTATTGTTGTTGTCGTTGTTACTGTTGCTATTATTGTTGAGTTGCTGTGATGTTTTTGTTGTTGTTGCTGTTGTTGTTGTTGTTGTTATTCATTACATTTGCATTTCCGTTACTTTTAGCTATAAATAACGAGTGATGATATTATATAAAAAAAAAAAACAGACATGGAGAATATACCACTCTTGAATTCTGTCATTGTCTATGGTTGAAGAATAAAGATGAATCAATCAAAATCAATCACTCATTCATTCATTTATTCAATCGTTCATTCATTCATTTCATAGATAATCAAGCTTTCCTAACGCACGTCCTATTTTACCAGGTCATTGTCATTTAACAGACATGGAGGTTTTGATGTTGTTTCCCTTATACCCGGTGTATCGTTTTCTAGTAACCTGGCAAATCGTTACTAACAAAATAGTACTTATCTCAGTATGTTTCGTCGAAATACTTCATTTGTAACGATGTTTTGGTTAAAAAGCATAAATAAGGGGAAAAAAAAGGAAAAGAGTGTGTTTTTGATACGCATTGTGGCATTTTTAATATCACTATTCAAAACATTTGCTTTTGATTCCAGTTATGTGTAATGTGTGTAATGTGTCTGTGTGTGTGCATCTGTAGGATTATGATACTTGTAAACTGTAAAGCGCCTTATAGCCTGATGAAAATCGCTATAATACAATGTCCGGTTCATTATCATCATCATCATCAGGTGCTCTGCCGCATGGCGTTGGCGACCATGGACTTCCAACCATCTCTATCTCTTGTTGCCCCCAGCATCTCCCCCACCCTCCCCATCCCCAGCCACTCTGCAAGTCCGTCCAGCATTCTCTCCCTGGGTCTACCTGGTGCTCTCTTTCCCTCCAGCTTTCCCGTTGTGACCAGATGCTCCAAATCCCCCTTCCTCATAAAATGGCCTATAAATGTTGCTTGTCTTTTCCTAATCTTCCTTATGAGTGATCTACTTGTGTCTGCCTCCATCAAGGCTGTCTCTTTTGTTTTCTTTGCTGTGTTATTGTTATCATTATTACTGACAGAATCTTTAACGTGCATATCTGATATTCTGCATGCGTTTACACACGAACAAGAGTTTACACAATAGCAGATTTGCACACATGTTGACATGGGAGATGAAACAAATCTCCACCCCTTTACACACCAGGAAAAGGGAGGTGTCAGGCGGATCGAATCCAGGACCTTCCGAGTGTAAGTATGATGTCTTACCACTTAACTACCTTGCCCGTCAGAGAAGAATCATTTCCTGCAGGTTGTATAGTGTCCAGTGACTGAGCGACTTACAATGTTTCAATCATTCTGGTGGTGTCAGTTCAAAGTTTAAGAAACCGCTTCATCCATCCAATCCTAAACACCCTTTCTTACTTGAAGACCTTTCCAGCGCATATACGATTTTTCGCAGGCGCTGAAGGAACCTGCCAGATAACAGATGGCAGATTGGGTGGAGCGCACATGGAATTGTCCGAGAGCGATGACTCCATCTTGAACACAACCCTGACTGACCTGCGTTCGTATGCATGTGTCACTTCAGACTCTAGACTTAATATCACAGTGCAGCCTCACCTGTCTCACCTGTCGGCGTCACTGGGCCGCTGCACATATTTTGACACCACCATTTCCCTCCAGGTCCGCTCTGTCTTGACTTTTGAGGACAATTTCATGAAAATTTAGGCCATTGATGTTGGTTATGTTCCCGATGCATGAGATTGGAGGTCTAGTGTGCCTTTCTTTTTTTTTCTTTTTTTTTTTGTGCCTTTCTTCTGTTTTTGCCACTGTTTTTTTTTTTTTCTTGAAAATTGGTTTGCCGTGAGGTCCATGTTCTTCATATCACAGTGATGCCTTTCTAACTTCACAGGACCGCCTTGACGAAGAGAACTGTTTCCTTCAGCCTCAAGCGGCCGTGTCGCGCTTCCCTCCTCCCGCCATCCTCACGATGGATGGCCACGGCAACTTCTCCCTCAAGCCCCTCTCCCCGGGCCAGCCCTGCCCCAACACTCACTTCAGGTGCTCCGGGGAGTTTGCCTACTGCTTGCCCGTCTACCTGAGGTGTAACCAGGTGTACGACTGTCCCCACCACGAGGATGAGGAGGACTGTCACCTGTACCTGTGCCCGGGTTTCTACAGGTGTAGGTCGTCCATGGTGTGCGTGCATCCTTCCCACATGTGCGACGGTGATTTCCAGTGTCCCCAACATGATGATGAGCTATTCTGTCGACTCACGTGTCCCCAGGTATCGTGTGTTTCATAATGTATTATCGACCTGAAGGGGTGGGGGGGGGGGGGAAGAGAGAAAAGATTACGGTTGTCCCCATAATCCTGATATCGTGAAGGAGTCAGGAGGTAGAGACCTCAATTTTTCTTGGGTCCAGCTTTAGGTGGATGGTGCTCATTTTCTCTTTGTCTCTGTGTCTCTGCCTCTGTCTGTCTGTCTGTTTGTCTGTCTCTTTCTCTCTCCTCTCTCTTCTCTCTCTCTCTCTCTCTCTCTCTCTCTCTCTCTCTCTCTCTCTCTCTCTCTCACGTGTCCCCAGGTGTTGTGTTTTCTGATGCATTATCGACCTGAAGAAAAAAAAAAAAAGAAGAGGAAAGATCACGGTTATCCCATAATCCTGAGATCTTAAGAGAGTGAGGTGGTAGAGACCTCAGTTTTTCTCGGGTCCAGCCTTAGGAGGATGATTTTCATTTTCTGACAGTCTGTCTGTCTGTTTGTCTGTCTGTCGATCTGTCTGTCTGTCTCTCTCTCTCTCTCTCTCTCTCTCTCTCTCTCTCTCTGTCAGTTTGTGTCTGTCTGTCTGTCTGTCCGTCTCTGTCTCTGTCTGTCTGTCTATCTGTCTGTCTGTCTGTCTGTCTGTCTATCTGTCTATCTGTCTGTCTGTCTGTCTCTTTCTCTCTCTCTCTTTCTCTCTCTCTTTCTCTCTCTTTATCTCTCTCTCTCTCTCTCTCTCTCTCTCTCTCTCTCTCTCTCTCTCTCTCTCGTTGCTTTGCTTTGCAGTTCGCTAGATTTGAAGAAGGATAAAGGTCGTCCCATAACAAAGAGACTGTGTGGGAGTGAGGTGGAAGGGACCCCAACTTTGTCTCGAAACCAGCATTATGAGAGCGGTGCCCATCTCCTCTCCCTCGCTTCCTCACTTTCCCTGTCTTTGAACAAAGTCAGGTCCTTGTTTCCAGCTAGTCAGACTGGAAGTCACACACGCACAGGGTTTTTGCTCTAACGAGATTGGCAGCCGTACAGATTCGTGCAGTCAGGCTGAAGGCGAGCGCTCTACCAGGTCTCCCCGGATATAATACATATTGTTATCATAAATCGTTGTTTAGCGCTATTCTCTGGACTTAGTTGGACTCACTGTACATTACACATAATCAAACTATTTAGTGCAGCCTGGAGAACTTAAGATGTTAAACGAGCTGATCACAAATTGTTGTACAGTGTGCATCTTTGGCTGGGCGTACATGTTGGTTGTTTTCATGTTTCTACAAGCTACTGGTCACTTATGTGATTTGCAGGACCTTCAATATGCATATTTGATATTCTGCATGCGTCTAAACACGTAGGGAGTTTAGGCATTGGCAAAAAGTCAACACATACGTTGACTTGGGAGATCGGAAAAAAATCTGCCATTTTGTTACCCAGCGGACGAAAGTGTAGGGGCAGATCGAACCTCAGACTTGCCAACTGGGAGTCAGACGTATAACCACTTAAAACTGTGGTCATCCCCGGCAGGATGATACGTACATTTAAACAGTCGACTCATCTGTTCTCAAGTGAACACCATGAAGTGCCTTCAACGTATCAAGATACCTGGTTACCTTACTAGTACAGCGCCCGCCTGCCAATCTGATACGGCACGACCTCGACTGGAAAAAAAAATCTGCGAGCGGCCATGAGTTCAATCAATTGTGAACGGGTGTCTGACCCTATACAGAGTAAGCGAAGGTAAAGCATATAGGTGGAGTTAGTCACCGTCTTCAGGATGCTGGCCCTCAAGCAAGTTGAGGTCTCTATGGTTTTGTGCAGCTCTGGGAATCTGCCATTTGATTTATGACAGATCTGAGTAAAGCGCATGTGGAATTTACCGAATGCAATAAATCCCTCTTATAAATAAATTTCAGACAGACTCCAGACGTCAGGATCATGGACAAGCTTGATCTTTATCTTTTAGTGAATTATGTTTTAAAATGTCATTAAGGTAGTGACGGCTGTAGATGTTTTCCGTTTTACTTACAAATAACTCCTTTGCTTTAACTCTTTATGTTGTATCCTTTTAGTTTCCATCACTTGCTTTACCGATGTTCTTATAATCACGACACTGCACTTAATCTGACAATACATGAATGGTAGAGGCCTGGTGACCGCAGATTGAGCATTATCTTACCTATCTGAGTTACCAGTTTGTACGGGAGTGAATCTTGCTCAAGCAAAAACTTTTGTGTGCAACCTCTGATTTACCCATCTCTGGATGGGAAACTGATTTATTTACTTCAAGGTTAGAAAAGGTAAAGCAGCAATTTAGAAGACATGGGCATCAACCTTCATAATGCTGGCCTCGAGAAAAGTTGAGGTTTATACCACCTCACTCCACTACGTCCTCTGTGTTATAGCACTGCTTTTACGTTTAACTTCGATTATGGGTTCTTCTTGTCCACAGGGCTGTCGTTGTCAGGGTCTGGCCTTCATCTGTTCCCATCCGTTCCCTGCCACCAGCCACCCCCAGCTGAGGTACTTGGATGCACGCAACTCGGGTATGGCCCCTGAAGATCTGAAGAGCAACTTCTACCTGGTGCAGCTCAACCTGGCCCACTGCGGGATAGAGAACTTGCCCAACATGATCTTCCACAACTTGCAACGTCTGGACCTCAGCGACAACCATATCACGGCCATCGATATGAACGTCTTTCAACAACTAAAGAACCTTCGTCATCTCATCCTGTCCAACAACCAGATCTCCGTCATTCAGTGCGTGTCGTGTATGTCGCATCACATGTTTCTTCAGACTGTCGACTTGTCCAAAAGTCAGCTTCACGAGTTTGATACGGAGGCCTTCACTAATTTCTCCAACATCCGATGCCTGAACCTGTCATCTAGCCCGATCCACACCATCGGTCAGGCGGGGTTCTCACAGACCCCTCACCTTGAACAGCTGGACATGAGGAACATTCCTCTGGCCCACTTTCCCAAGACGATGTTGAAAGGTCTTCAAGGCCTGAGGACGGTGTACGCTGAGAACTACAAACTGTGCTGCAAGGCCACGCTGCCTGAGTACTTCGACCTCAACAAATGCTTTGCCCCCACTGACGATATCTCCTCGTGTGAAGAACTGCTTCGTTCTAACGTGTACCGCTTTTTCCTGTGGATCTTCGCCACCATGTCTATCGTGGGCAACGCCGGCAGCTTCGTGTACAGGATGAGCGGCAAGGAACATGTGTCCAAGGTGGGTTTTGATGTCCTGGTCACCAGCCTCAGCGTGTCAGACTTTCTCATGGGGGTGTACTTGGTCATCATCGGGGCGGCGGACCGGTTGTATGAAGGCAACTACATCTGGCACGACAAGGCGTGGAAAAGTAGCGCCTTCTGTCAGATTGCTGGCTGTCTGTCTTTTCTGTCCAGTGAGGTGTCCGCCTTCATCATCTGCCTCATCACTCTGGACAGACTCCTTGTCTTCCGATACCCCTTCTCCGCCGTTCGCTTTAGACGACAGTCTGCCAAGATCGCCTGTGCCATCGCCTGGGCCATCGGCTTTGCCCTGGCCGCCATTCCTCTGCTGCCCATGACGTCCACTGGCGGTTTTACGGGCAGACGGGGATCTGCATCCCTCTTCCCATCACCCGAAACATCGTGAATGGCAGGAAGTATCGTTCGCCATCATGAGCATCCTGAACCTGTTCCTGTTCGTGCTTATCGCTTTAGGCCAGGTGTTCATCTTCCTGTCAGTACGTCACAACTCCATCACCAAGGACCCCACCCGTCAGTCCCGGGACATCGCTATAGCTCGCACTCTGGCCACCATCGTCCTCACTGACTTTCTCTGCTGGTTCCCGCTGGGTCTTCTTGGACTGTTGGCATCAGCCGGAGTGCCCATCCCTGAGGAGGTCAATGTCGGCATCGCCATCTTTGTGCTGCCCCTCAACTCCGCCCTCAACCCTTTCCTCTATACCTTCAACACGCAGATGGAGCGACGCCGGCGGGTCACAGAACAGGAGATGATCCGGGCCCTGGAGAAGCGGATCATGGCGGAGCTATACGCGTCGGAGGACGGGTGTTCGCGCGGTAAGTGCCTGCTGTCCCAGAAAGAGGCTATGGACCGCATCAAGACCCTGGTGAAGGTTAGGTCGTCCTGTTCCATGTCCTCCATGGACACCGGGTCCTTCCTCGCCAGGAAGACCTTCCGCAACAACCGCAACAACAGGAACAACTTTTTTGAGGACTCGGGCAGCGCTCAGAACAAGCAGGAGGCGGTGTCCCTGGTGCAGGACATGTTGGACCGGGAGGTGCTCACCCTGCACGACATCTCCCCCCTGGTCCGTCGAAAACCCACCCGTCAGGTGTCCGACACAGCCATCGTCACCCTGCGCAACAACCAGCTGACCAACGAGGAAGACGACGTCTTTGAACACATGCACGCTATTTCGTTCGCTTAATTAATGATGACGTGTTTTAAATGTGACATCATCACGACGTCTTTGAACCCTTTGTATTGCTTGATAATGACGTATGTTAACTATACCGTCATGACGACGTCTTTGAACACATGCACACTGTTTCTTTTGCTTAATGATGATTTGTTTTAAATGTGTTGTCATCATGACGTCTTTGAACACGTGGAACCCTTTTTTTTTTGCTTGATGATGACGTATTTGTATGTGACGTCACAATGACGTCTTCGAACCCATACAGTCCTTTCCTTTTCGATTGAAATGAAACTTCATCTTCCAGTGGTATAAAATTAATATATAGGCTCAAATTATCTTTCTGATGAGACGAATGACAAGCATGGGCATTCACAAATAGTGACAGTCGACCTGAAACTGGAGCATATTGCTCCTAACTTACTATTCAGTCGGCACAATGGTGGGCAACGTTGAAATTGTGTTTGTACATGTATGTAGAAGGTAATGCTGTCGATTGTGGTTGATGGTTTGTAACTTCACAGCTAATCGTAATAAAAAAAAAAAAAAGTATATATGATCCAAAATAAACTGACAATGGCCTAAACTTCTTTTACATGACTGTCTGTTTTGTTCCACAGGTTCTGCTGGTTCTGATCATTTATACATTAACCGTTTGACTCTCGCGCCTCAACCTTGTTGCAAAAAAAAAACTTTCACCCCCGTACACTTGCACGTGGCTAGTGGATAGGGTGATGCAGTGAAAAGGTTAAGTTTTTGTTTTGGCTACCACGGCTGATAATGCACTATTTTGGTGGATAGAGTGAGGGACTGGAAGGGTTAGGGTTTTGTTTAGCTACCACGGCTGACTATGCAGTACGCTGGTGGATAGGGTGAGGGAGTGAAAGTGTTAAGTTTTTGTTTCGCTATCACTGCTGACTTTGCAATACGTTCGTGGATAGAGTCAGGGACTGGACAAGGTTTTGTTTTTGTTTGGCTACCATGGCTGAATTCAAGAAGATGACAAGCATTCTTACCAACAAATGCCTATCAATTAACATCAGAAAGAGAGTCCTTCAATGTTAATAGAACCAATACTGTTGTATACGGATGCGAGGCATGGACAGTCAACAAACAAAGCCAGAGCAAGATTGAGGCAGCTGAGATGAGGTTTCTCAGAACAGTGTTGAGAGTTCCATGGACAGCAAAGAAAACAAACGAGACAGTCTTGATGGAGGCGGACACAAGTAGATCACTCATAAGGAAGATTAGGAAAAGACAAGCAACATTTATAGGCCATTTTATAAGGAAGGGGGATTTGGAGCACCTGGTCACAACGGGAAAACTGGAGGGAAAAAGAGCACCAGGTAGACCCAAGGAGAGAATGCTGGACGGACTTGCAGAGTGTCTGGGGATGAGGAGGGTGGGGGAGATGCTGGGGGCAACGAGAGATAGAGATGGTTGGAATTCCATGGTCGCCAACGCCATGCAGCAGGGCACTGATGATGATGATGACCATGGCTGACGATGCAGTATTCTGGTGAATAGGATGAGGGAGTGAAGGGGTTATGTTTTTGTGTTCCTCATCGTTCCTTATAGAACATCTTGTGAGGCAAGAGAAATTAAAGCACCTACTCACATCAGGAAAGCTGGGGGAAAGAGAGCACCAGGTAGACCCAGGGAGAAAATATTGGACGGACTTGTGCAGTAGATGAAGAAGAGAGGGTGGGAGATGTACTTGCAGCAACAAAAGGTACATTCGTATGAAGGGCCATGATCGCCAACGACATGCGGCAGGACACAAGATGATGATGATGATGGAGACGATCAAGGCTGAGATGCAGTACGCTGGAGAATAGGTGGGAGAGTGAAAGAGTAAACAAGCAGTTACGAAACATAATAAAGTTGACATTTCAACTGAAAAGGAGTGTTGGTCCAGCTGACGAAATATCCACCCGGGAAGCGAAAGATTCCGGGTCTGACTCCCAGTCACACCCACCAAGCGCCTGGTTTTGATATTAGTGGTTGTTATGGCGGGGGATAATTAGTTACTCTCTCTCTCTCTCTCTCTCTCTCTCTCTCTCTCTCTCTCTCTCTCTCTCTCTCTCTCTCTCTCTCTTTGTCTCTCTGTTCTCTCTCTCTCTTTGTTCTCTCTCTCTTTGTCTCTCTCTACTCTTTCTCTCTCTCTCCTCTCTCTCTCTCTCTCTCTCTCTCTCTCTCTCTTGTTTTTGTTTTTTGTTTGTCTTTGCTATTTGCTGTGTTTTGTTGTTTCGGTTTTTTTCTGGTGCTAATCTTATAATCACAGTTAACTGATAACTTAAAAAAAAACATATGCATACATGTAATGACATCTTTTTTTGGTGTTTTTTTAGTGTGTTTTTTGTTTGTTTTTGTTTTCAATTTTGTTTTGTTTTGTTTTGTGTTTGTTTTAGACTTTGTTAGTTCGTTAGTTCTTATTACTTATAGCCCAGACGGTTTAATAGAGCCACATCAGGGCTAGCATCACGTCAAAAACGACAACCAGGTTTCAGATAACCAGATAAAGACAACAGTTAAAAAAACATGCTCACCGTTAATGTAGAATTTGTTAAAGTTTGATTTCCTATTGTGAGTGTCCTGTGCATGATAGACACTTGTTGTCAGACTGTGTCGGACTCACTTTCTTGAAAGTGGGCAGTCTGCTGCCAGATGTGTTTGTGTGCCTGTTGTGCTCCCCACCCCACCCACCCCCACCCCCACTCTGCCACAAACACACACACATACACACACACACACACACATACACACACACACACACACACACACACACACACACACACACACACACACACACACACACACACACACACACACCACACACACACACACAACACACACACGCTTTTTTAAATTATTTTTTATTTTTATTTTTTCCGTGTTGAGACATTGTGTATGTTTTGAAATGGTAATAGCCATGGCGTGGGCAGTCAGCAAGCAAAGCCAGAGCAAGATTGAGGCAGCCGAGATGTGGTTTCTCAGAAGAATGTTGAGAGTTCCATGGACAGCAAAGAAAACAAACGAGACAGTCCTGATGGAGGCAGACACTCATAAGGAAGAGTAGGAAAAGACAGGCAACATTTATAGGCCATTTTATGAGGAAGG
The DNA here is from genome assembly GCA_030674185.1 of Monoplex corrugatus. Taxonomy (NCBI): domain Eukaryota; kingdom Metazoa; phylum Mollusca; class Gastropoda; order Littorinimorpha; family Ranellidae; genus Monoplex; species Monoplex corrugatus. Next base: position 15,415,567 of record CM060314.1, on the reverse strand, counting down.
GGGATTTGGAGCACCTGGTCACAACGGGAAAGCTGGAGGGAAAGAGAGCACCAGTAGACCCAAGGAGAGAAAGCTGGACGGACTTGCAGAGTGGCTGGGGATGAGGAGGGTGGGGGAGATGCTAGGTGCAACGAGAGATAGAGATGGTTGGAAGTCCATGGTCGCCAACGCCATGCGGCAGGGCACCTGATGATGATGATGATAGCCATGATATGGCTGTACAGAAAGGTAAATTAGACAACATCAAAATGGAGATGGAAAGGCTTAACGTTAGTATTTTAGGACTGGGGGAAGTGAGATGGAAGGGGGCAGGCATGATAACATCAGGGGAATATACAGTGATATACTCTGGTGGTAATTCACATGAAAGAGGAGTAGGCATCATAATGGACAAAGACAAATCAAAAGCAGTTAAGGGATACTGGGCAGTGTCCGACAGAGTTTTACTGGTCAAATTCGGAGGCAAACCTTTTGATATCAACATCATACAGGTGTATGCACCAACATCCGCAAGTACTCAGGAAGACATCGAGAACTTCTACGAAGTTTTAGAGATGGCCAAGGTCGAATGTAAATCACAAGAAGTTACAGTCATAATGGGAGATTTTAATGCTAAAGTGGGACAGGATAGGTGGAGGATATAGTTGGACCTCATGGCCTTGGTGCACAAAATGAAAGAGGGGGGAAGCTTGTAGAATGGGCACAGATGAATGAGTTCATAGTAGGAAACACCTGGTTTGAACAGCCTAACAGAAGAAAATGGACTTGGATGAGTCCAGGAGATAATACCAAAAACCAACTTGACTACATCCTGATCAACAAAAGATTTAGAAATTCTTTACTGTCAGCAAAAACACTACCAGGCGCAGACTGCAACAGTGACCACAATCCGGTAGTTGGAAGGTTTAGGCTGAAATTGAGGAAAAGGAAACAGAACAAACGCAACATCAAACTAAACCTTGGACTCTTAAAGTCAGATGAAATGATACGTCAAAAATTTAATGTACATGTTCAAAACAAATTCAGTGCTCTGGAAGACGTTGGTGACAGTGAGGAACAATGGACAAAGTTGAGAAGTTCTATAAATGAAGCTGTGAAGAATCCCTAAGGCAAATAGAAAAGCATAAAAAGTTGGATGACTAATGAAATTTTGGGCCTGATGGAGGAAAGGAGGAAGGCAAAGAGAAATGAGGAGATATACAGGAAGATAAACAAAGAAATCAGGTATAAGTGCAATGAAGCTAAGGAAACTTGGCTGAACACAAAATGCAAAGAGATAGAAGAACGACACAAAATGGATCCTCAGGGTATGTACAGACGAATTGAAGAAATTGTCCACAGGAAAAATGCATGCACATCGGCTGGTTGCTTAAAATCGAAAGATGGCACGCTTGTCATGGAAAAAGGCAAAATGTTAGACAGATGGGGAGAGTACATTAAAGACCTTTTTGGGGATGACAGAAACGAAAAACACATTGTGAAAAAGAACTTTGAAGGACCACCCATGGTGAAAGATGAAGTTGGAGCAGCACTGGAAAAAATTAGGCCGGGAGGGGTCCCAGGACCAGACAACGTTGCTACAGAGATGATTGAAGCCCTGGAGGAATTTGGCATAGAGAAAGTGACAGTCCTCCTGAATGAAAATTTGTGACACTGGAGGGGTCCCCAAAGATATGTCAAAATCAATTTTCATTGCACTTCCAAAGAAGACAGGGGCTATAGAATGCGAACTCCATCGCACAATCAGTTTGATGAGTCATGTGACAAAAATCCTGTTAAGAATAATCATGATGACAAGGAATAGAATCGAAAGAGAGATGGCGGAGGAACAGTGTGGATTTGTGTGTGGGGGGGGGGGGGGGGGAACTATTAATGCCATATGCATCCTAAGAACTATCATAGAGAGATCAATTAGATGAGTGGGGATTTGTGTTTGTCTTGTTGACTATACCAAGGCTTTCGATCGGGTACGACATGATGAATTGATCAGCCAACTGGAGAGACTCAATGTCGATGGAAAAGATCTGCGAGTGGTCGGGAATGTGTGCTGGGAACAAACACTGCAATGAGAATAGAAAACAATATAAGCTCTTTTCAAAACATCAAAGGAGGAGTCAGACAGGGTTGTGCTTTGTCACCTGATCTGTTTTCACTATATGGCGGAAACATCATGAGAAACCTAGAAGAAGACCCTGGATTAAAGTTGGAGGGAACATGATAAACAACATTCGGTACGCAGATGACACCGTGCTGATTGCAGAAAATGAAGGGGACCTACAAAGCCTTGTGGGTATACTGGAGACGGAGGGCGAGGGTGGGGGGTTGGAGCTGGGCGGCAGGAAGACTGAGGTCATGGTGGTCGGTAGAAAACATGAAATCCCCTCCTGCGAGATGAAAACAAATGGCATAGCCTTGACACAGGTTGGTGAGTTCAAATACCTGGGAACGGTCATTTCATCAGACGGCAGAAGCACATCGGAAATAGCTGGCAGAATCGGCCAAGCCAAAACAGCATTCAAGAAGATGACAAGCATTCTTACCAACAAATGCCTATCAATTAACATCAGAAAGAGAGTCCTTGAATGTTTTATAGAACCAATACTGTTGTACGGATGCGAGGCGTGGACAGTCAGCAAGCAAAGCCAGAGCAGGATCGAGGCAGCCGAGATGTGGTTTCTAAGAAGAATGTTGAGAGTTCCATGGACAGCAAAGAAAACAAACGAGACAGTCTTGATGGAGGCAGACACAAATAGATCACTCATAAGGAAGATTAGGAAAAGACAAGCAACATTTATAGGCCATTTTATGAGGAAGGGGGATTTGGAGCACCTGGTCACAATGGGAAAGCTGGAGGGAAAGAGAGCACCAGGTAGACCCAGGGAGAGAATGCTGGACGGACTTGCAGAATGGCTGGGGATGAAGAGGGTGAGGGAGATGCTGGGGGCAACGAGAGATAGAGATGGTTGGAAATCCATGGTCGGCAACGCCATGCGGCAGGGCACCTGATGATGATGATGATGATGATGCTGTACGCAGACGGCTGGGCTATAAACAAAACTAACAATAACACTAAATAACAATACATTGATCTCTAAATTTGTGAGCCTTTCAGATGAGATGATGAACGAGGTCTTGTGTGCAGCACGCACTCATTGCACGTTAGAGATCCATCGGCAACAAAGGAGCTTACACAGAAAAACGTTCTATAGAAAATATCACTTTAGTTAAAAAAAAAGATAAATACAAACACCAAAAAAAACAAAACAGAAGTGTACGCATAGAGAAAAAATGGGGGGAAAATGGGTGGCGCTATATTTGGCGATGTGCGTTTCCCGGGAATGCATCTTGATTTTCACATGGTAATCTCATTGCATTGTAGAAAAAAAAAAAAGAAAAGAAAAAAAGACATAAAAATACAAATAAATGATGAATCGTCGCGTCATTGACGCGGCGATTTTCTGTTATTTTTTTTTTTTTCCTTTTTGATGTTGTTGTTGTTGTTTTTCTTTGATTTCTTTCGTTAATTAGTTGTTTATTGATGGTTATTTCTTTCTGTCTCTTTTTTTTTCTTTTCTTTTTTTCTTCCAATTATGGTTTAAAGAGTGCTTTATCTGAAAGAAGATTTTCAGTTTTTGTTTCCGTTAAATTATACCAATCATTTTGTATGTTTTTTGTAACGTATTTCTCGTTTGTTCTGGGCGTTCATCGTTGTGAGATTAAATCAGTCATCTGACTCTATTTCCCTCCTCCTCTATGTGTGTGAGTGCGTGCTGTGTGTGTGTGTGTGTGTGTGTGTGTGTGTGTGTGTGTGTGTGTGTGTGTGTGTGTGTGTGTGTGTGTGTGTGTGGGATGTGTGTGTGTGTGTGTGTGTGCGTGCACACGCGTGCGTGTGTGCGTGCACACGCGTGCGTGAGCGCGTATGTGTATGTGTATATGTTTGAGACTTAATGGTGGGTTTCGATCAGTGATGTTCTCTGTCCACGTCCTTTTCTGAGCTTGAAGTCTTCTATGTTTGTTTTGTTGTTGTTGTTGTTGTTGTTTTGTTGTTGTTGTTTTCTTTGTTTGTTTGTTTATTTGTTTGTTTGTTTTTGAAGGGGAGGCTTCTTGTCTTTTGTCTGTTCGTGTCTGTCTTGTTGGTTGGTTTATTAGCTGGTGGGTCATTTGTTGAACCACAGTGTGCGTATGATGTCTGTGAATTTGCATTTCGATACCAATGTGGGTTATACTGTATGCTGATTGTGTTCTAAAACTGAAATTGAATTGTTTCTTGAAGCTGACCTTGTTCGATCGTAAGTCTGCACACTGAAGCTAAACCAGCGGTACTGTTTTGTAG
>CM060314.1:15391234-15403734 GCA_030674185.1 Monoplex corrugatus | reverse complement strand
TACATTTTTTTAATCCCTGTATTATAGATTGCAAATACCTGGGAACGGTCATTTCATCAGACGGCAGATGCACATCGGAAATAGCTGGCAGAATCGGCCAAGCCAAAACAGCATTCAAGAAGATGCCAAGCACTCTTACCAACAAATGCCTATCAATTGACATCAGAAAGAGAGTCCTTGAATGTTATATAGAACCAATACTGTTGTACCGATGCGAGGCGTGGACAATCAGCAAGCAAATCCAGAGCAAGATTGAGGCAGCCGAGATGTAATTTCTAAGAAGAATGTTAAGAGTTCCATGGACAGCAAAGAAAACAAACGAGACGGTCTTGATGGAGGCAGACACAAGTAGATCACTCATAAGGAAGATTAGGAAAAGACAGGCAACATTTAAAGGCCATTTTATGAGGAAGGGGGATTTGGAGCACGAAGTCACAACTAGAAAGCTGGAGGGAAAGAGATCACCAGGTAGACCCAGGGAGAGAATGCTGGACGGACTTGCAGAGTGTCTGGGGATGAGGAGGGTGGGGGAGATGCTAGGGGCAACGAGAGATAGAGATGATTGGAAGTCCATGGTCGCCAACGCCATGCGGAAGGCACCTGATGATGATGATGATATAGATTGCATGGGGTGGTCAGGAACAGGGACATCTCCTTAAATCGTGCACGGGAATACATTAATATGGGTACTTAATTTTCTTTTCCCTCTTTTTCTTGTTGAAGTACTCTGTGTGTATTGAAACGGTTATATCCCTGAAGTGGCTCTACGCAGTTGGCTGGGCTATAAGCAACACAAAGAATAAGATTAAGAATGGTCTTTAGTTTCTGTACAGTGTAGCCTATTCTGGTTTTTAGTTTTCATACAGTGTGATCTGGACTTCAGTTTTCAAACAGTAAATTCTACTATCGAGTTTTCTCACAATGTATTTTAGCCTGTAGCTTTTGCGCAGTGTATTCTGGTCTTTAGTTTCGTATAGTGTATTCTGGTCTTTAGTTTCGTATAGTGTATTCTGGTCTTTAGTTTCGTATAGTGTATTCTGGTCTTTAGTTTCGTATAGTGTATTCTGGTCTTTAGTTTCGTATATTGTATTCTGGTCTTTAGTTTCGTATAGTGTATTCTGGTCTGTAGTTTTAGAGTGTATTGTGGTCTTTTTTCTTGTGCTGCATATCTAATTCCTGTCCCATCTGTTCCATTATTCGGTTCCTGTGTGGTGCCCAAGCCTTTCTATTCCTGTACAGTGTTGGGGTCTGTAGTTTTATGTATTCCAGGTTGAGTTCCTGTACAGTAATTATGCTATAACCTTTAGTTTGTATGCAGTATTTTCCAGCTTTTAGTTTTTGTGTAAAGTGTCCTACAGCGTTTAGTTCCTGAGCAATTCGTTCCAGCCTTCACGCTCTGTCTTTCGTTGTTCATATTGGTTTAGCTGTATATTCATGTCTCGTGGCCTTAATATTGTTTCCATACTTTTCCATTTTCATGAAAGATATCTTTACTACTATCGTTAGACAGGTAGAGGTGTTTTGTGTTGAGGTATTCTTTATTTTTATGATGTATGTGAAAAATGAAGAGAACGGAATACAGATGCGCCTAAAGAATTCTCTGAGGAAGAGTCCCATGTATTCAGTGAAATACGCAGATCGTGGGGAATAAGCAGTCCTCTGAGAGAAACAACTCAAACAATATGTTGTTGATATATTGCCCATACCGTCTTTGTGTTAAGTGTTGTTTCTAATGATTCTGTCCCTTTGTGAAATAAAGTACACTGTAGACAGAGAAGTTATTTGTGTTATATGTGTGTCATGTCTCTGTAAGAAATAAAATACTGCGAACGAAGAAGTGATGTGTGTACATGTGTCTGTCCTTTTGTGAAATAAAGTACATTGTAAACAAAGATATGACATATGCATAATTTATGTGTGTGTAGATGTGTGATATCTGAACCACCACCAACTCTCTCTGTGTCTCTGTCTGTCTCTGTCTGTCTCTGTCTGTCTCTGTTCTCTCTCTCTCTCTCTCTCTCTCTCTCTCACTCTGTGTGTTGTGTGTGTGTGTGTGTGTGTGTTGTGTGTGTGTGTGTGTGTGTGTGTGTGTGTGTGTGTGTGTGTGTGTGTGTGTGTGTGTGTGAGCAAGGTGCGTTGCAGACTCTATTTTCTGTCAACAGTACTGCGAGAAATTATTTCTAAACTCAATAATATCAATTGGTGTATGTAACTCTCATGAACACATACCACTACAATTCGTGGCTGCGTAATGGAGCTCCGTGGGGCTCTTTCAGTATAAATATATACCCACCTTCTGGACATTTTGTGCTAGAAATTTCCTCTTTTCTCTCTGTTTCTGCCTTGTTCCTTTGCTTTCTGTCATTTTTTCCTACCATTTTCCGCCTTAAAGATCCATTCACCTGTATGTGTTCGATAAAGTCTTCCGTATTTTTTCTTAGGATTGATATCTGGGTACACGTATTTAAGTGCATTTTTGGCTGTAGGAAAACGAGGTATGCTGAATCGATTTTAGGTCATTTAGAACCGTTTTTATATATGTTTTAGTGTTCTCAGTTGTGTTTACATTTGTATTCAGGTATGATTTTTTGTTAAATCCCTGTGTAATAAACTGGACGGAGTGGTCAACGCCATTGGCATTTTCGTAGATTATGCGAATGCATGATATGTGTATTTAGTTTTCTCTTCCTTTTTTTCTCTGTTGAAACACTGTGTGTATATTAAAATGATTATAACCCTGACATGGCCCATGCAGTCGGCTGGGCTTTAAGCAACAATAAGAATAATGCATTCAATGCTAGTGGTTTTGAAGTATACAAACATAATTTCTCTGTTTCCTTTGTTCTTTTTGAGGTCCTCTCTAGCTCTCAAAACATTGCAAAAAACACACATGTTGAAGTGTTGCAAAAAATACATATGTTGAAGTGTTTAAATCGTGTAATTGAGTCAATGATATAGACACAATAAATCATCTGCAGTGATGGGTGGTGTCTTTATTTTGTGTATTTCTATATCACCACATTTCTACTGCACGTTTTTTTGAGAAAAAATAATATACATTAGTGTGCGCGTATGTGTTTGTGTGTATGTGTGTGGGTGTGTGCATAGGTGTGTGTGTTTGTGTTTCTTTGTTTGTCTGTTTCGTTTGTTTTATGTTTTTTCATATTTGATGTCTGTGCAAGAAGTCAGAACTCATCTACAATCACACAGACGAAAGAATGCATTGTTTTCTTTATCAAAAGCCTGTCGTTTTACTTGAGAAAGAGTTGCATACACAATCATCAAGATAAACAAAAATGGATATCAATAACCAATCACCCTTTACCGGTCTAATAATGGACACTTCTATAGGTACGTATCCGAAATAATCGGGGGCTCGCGTCTGAACAATTATTGTAGTAAGAAGTGGGCTTTGTAGGCAGTTAGAGTGCTTAGTAAGTTGGATCATAAGAGGCACTGTTGAACTCCATTGAAGTTACCCAGCAGTAGTCCAGGACCTCCTCTGGTGGGTGGTCTCCTGGCCGAATGACGTCGCTCGCTGACGTGGACATTTTTTAGCATCAGGACTTCGACTGAATGAATTCGGGGTTGTGCTAAGGAACTGGAATGAGCGGCATAGGATCAACGCCATTTAAACAGCACAAGGGTAGGACAACAACAGCAACAATAACAACAACAACAAAACAAATCACTACAACAACAACAACGACATAAACAAGCACCATTTTATTGATAATTTATGCGTTCGGGAAACAACATAAATAACAAGCAATATTTAATCCATAATTTCTCATCCACTCAAGAAAAAACGAAAACAACAACAACAACATCAACAAAGCACCATTTTATCCGTAATTTTTCATGCACTCGAGAAACAACAACAGCAACAACACAAACAAGCACCATTTGATCCATAACTTCTCATGCACTCGAGAAAAAAACAAAGACAACAGCAACACAAATAAACACCATTTTATCCTTACCTTCTCATGCCTTCGTGAAACAACAACAACAACAGCAATACCAACAACACAAGCACCTTTTTGTCCATAACTTCTCATGGACTCGAGTAATGTCTCGGATATGTGCATGCGTATTGTTCTGGTTGTTTGGTCTATGCTGTGCATTATGTTATGTTACTGCACACCCTGCAGACGCCGAATTTTTTTATTTTTTTTTTTAAGTGGGTAAGTGATATATCCCCTTCCTTTTGATGACTAGCTGGTTCTGTTGATAGAGAATTGGACTGAAACTCGGATATCTGGAAATCGATCTTAGCACTCAGCATAAAACTTGATTTGTCCGCTGCCTGTTTTCATGCTCATGATCATTCAGGTTTTATAGGACATTTTATACAGCAAGAGAAATTTGAGCACCTAGTCATAACAGAAAAGCTGGAGGGAAAAGAGCACCAGGTAGACCCAGGGGAAAAAAAAACAACATTGGACGGACTTGCACAGTGGATGAAAATAGACAAGATGTGAGAAATGCTTGCAGTGACAAACGATAGATTCATATATGGAAGACCATGATATCACCGACGCCAGGCGGCAGGACACATGATGATGATGACTTTTTTTTTGATGGTGTCAGTGTTTTACTTGCCTCGTTCTTCTCCCCATTTCAAGACATTTCCTTCGTATACTATTTTGTAAGTCTTCCCCATGGAGTCTGTCAAATCATCACAGGCAGATTTGGGTGGAGCACAGACGGAAGTGGACGCGTGTGATGAATCCCTCTTGAATATTTTTTTTCCATTCTAACATTCCCTCATCATACAGTCATACAAAGCTACAATTTTGTCGATTATTAATTTTGCATGTACATCTCTCTCTCTCTCTCTCCTCTCTCTCTCTCTCTCTCTCTCTCTCTCTCTCTCTCTCTCTCTCTCTCTCTCTCTCTTATGTGTGTTGTGTGCTTTTGTTTGTTTTGTGTGTGTTTTTGTGTGTTTGTGTGTGTGTGTGTGTTGTGTGTTTGTTGTGTGTGTGTGTGTGTGTGTGTGTGTGTGTGTGTGTGTGTGTGTGTGTGTGTGTGTGTGTTTGCATGTTTTAATCCACCTATTAAATTGAATAGTTTTTTAACGAAATTCTACCAACAACAACCTCATTGTCACGGAGGTCTTTTGCCAAAAGGCTTAATACATGCTACACAAGTGACCTAGATTTACCGTCTCATCAAAAAACGACAAGCACCCCGATTACCATTCAAGTCTAATCGAGGGGTGTGGGGAGGGATCTGGTGAAAGGGAACAGGGTAGGAAGAAAGAAAGGAAGGTTTTTTGTCTGTCCAGGAAACGAACCTGAAACCCCTGTCTCTATGCATGCACCATTTAAACAGTCGTGAACACATCCATCCATAAATGCAACGACCAGCAATTTATCTTCGCATTGACAGTCCGCACAAAGTTCAAGTCGATGTCCTGGCAGGAATGGAACCCAAGACACACATGTTTCACGTATGTCTTTGCCTTCACTTAAATTGTGGTGATTGCCTCCATTTACATGTTCACAGTCGCGCAATTTGACTCCGCCCACCACCACCACCACCATCACCACCACCACCACCACCACCACCACCACCACCACCAACTCCGCACCCAAGTCCATAACAGCCCGTATATTGCTATCCCATTGTTGTCTGGAACCAGTTCAACAAATCGACGACATACATAACAAACTACAGGTAGGCCCTTCTGTCTTCCCATCCTTGTCTTATCCTCCCACCTTCCCACCCATCAACCCACTCTCTCTCTGTCTCTGTCTCTGTCTCTGTCTCTGTCTCTGTCTCGTCTGTCTGTCTGTCTGTCTGGCTGTCTGTCTGTCTGCTCTCTCTCTCTCTCTCTCTCTCTCTCTCTCTCTCTCTCTCTCTCTCTCTCTCTCCCCTGTATGTATGTGTGTGCCAAAAAATAATGGCATGACTTGTAACCATTAATATCTCTGTCTGTCTGTCTGTCTGTCTGTCTGTCTCTTTCTCTCTTTCTCTGTTTCTCTGTCTCTCTGTCCTTCTTCTCTCTCTCTCTGCGCCAAAAATAATGGTATAACTTGTGACTGAAAATCTCTCTCTCTCTCTCTCTCTCTCTCTCTCTCTCCTCTCTCTCTCTCTCTCTCTCTCTCTCTCTCTCTCTGTATGCCAAACATAATGGCATGACTTGTGGCTGAAAATATCTCTCTGTCTGTCTGTTGTCTATCTGTCTGTCAGTCTCTGTCTCTGTCTCTCTCTCTCTTTTTCTCTCTCTCTCTTTCTCTCTCTCTCTCTCTCTCTGTGCGCCAAAATTATGGCATGACTTGTGACTAAAAAGCTGTCTTCTCTCTCTCTCTCTCTCTCTGTCTCCCCCCCCCCCCTTCTCTCTCTCTCCCTTTTTTCTCTCCTTCCTTCCGTCACATCTGGTTTGGTCCAGTTGGGTGTCCAGGCTGCGCGTGCTCATTAACATACAGTTGTGTCACTGGCTGTGGGCTTCTTGCATATATTATTCCAGTGGAAATCGTTCCATCTGTAAAACGTACCAAAAAAAAAAAAAAATTGCTTTGTCGGTGAAAATAGCTTCCATCTGCGCAGCAGTAACAGAGATGTCTGCAAATTACTGTAATCAGGTCTGGATGTCTGTACTGTGTAACATAGTAATGGATGTCTGTATGTGTAACATAGTAATTGGATGTCTGTACTGTGTAACATTGTAATGGATGTCTGTACTGTGTAACATAGTAATGGTGTCTGTACTGTGTTAAATAGTAATGGATGTCTGTACTGTGTAACATTAGTAATGGATGTCTGTACTGTGTAACATAGTAATGATGTCTGTACTGTGTAACATAGTAATGGATGTCTGTACTGTGTTAAATAGTAATGGATGTCTGTACTGTGGTAAATAGTAATGGATGTCTGTACTGTGTAACATTGTAATGGATGTCTGTACTGTGTAACATAGTAATGGATGTCTTGTACTGTGTTAAATAGTATGGATGTCTGTACTGTGTTAAATAGTAATGGATGTCTGTACTGTGTTAAATAGTAATGGATGTCTGTACTGTGTAACATAGTAATGGATGTCTGTACTGTGGTAAATAGTGATGGATGTCTGTACTGTGTAACATAGTAATGGATGTCTGTACTGTGTAACATAGTAATGGATGTTCTGTACTGTGGTAAATAGTGAATGGATGTTCGTACTGTGTAACATAGTAATGGATGTCTGTACTGTGTAAAATATAATGGATGTCTGTACTGTGGTAAATGAAGAATGGTGTCTGTACTGTGTTAACATAGTATGGATGTCTGTACTGTGTAAATATAATGGATGTCTGTACTGTGTAAATAGTAATGGATGTCTGTACTGTGTAACATAGTAATGGATGTCTGTACTGTGTTAAATAGTAATGGATGTCTGTACTGTGTAAATAGTAATGGATGTCTGTACTGTGTAAATTGTAATGGATGTCTGTACGTGTAACATAGTAATGGATGTACGCCTATATTTTATCCAATGTTGTCTGAACGTGTAACAAAATGATGTCGACATCTTAACATAGTAATGGTGGTCCTGTACTGTGCTTACCATCATTGCTAATGATCCTGTCACTGTGTAACATATAATCGCATGTCTTACTGTCTGTTACTAGTTCATGGATCGTCTTGTACTGTGTACATTGTGATGGCTGTCTGTCTGTGTCTAACATCATCTACTCGATTCTTCTTTCTCAATCATTATCATCTATCTGTCTGTATCTGTGTTAAAATAATGGCATGCTTGTAACTGTTAATATCCTGTTGCTGTCTGTTCTGTTGTCTTACATGTATTGCATGTCTGTACTGCTGTTCTACTTGTTGCTCTTTTCGCTACATGTTATAATACTTGTGACTAAAATCTCTTACCTTCTAACTATATGTGCTTCTCTTTCTCTGTTCCTTCTTAGTAATGATGCATGACTGTGGTAAAATATATGGATGTCTGTACTGTTACATGTACGGTTTGTCCTGTTACTGTGTTAACTTTATGATTCTGTACTTTTAATGCATGGATGTCTTTCTGTGGCAAATATTAATGGATGTCATGTACTGTGTACTAATAATGCTGTCTGTACTGTCTACTTAATGTGTCTTACTCTTTAATAGTAATGATGTCTGTACTGTGTACTAGTAATGTGTTTGTACTGCGTTGAAGTAGTCATGATGCTGCGTACTGTGTAAATAGTCATGGATGTCCTGTACTGTGTTTGCATAGTATTGGTTTCCCTGTGAACTCGTTAAATCGAAAAGATCTGTACTGTTAAAATAGTAATGATGTCTGTCTGTGGTAAAAGTATGGATGTCGTATGTAACATGTAATGGATGTCTGTACGTGTAATCAGTATGGATGTCTGTACTGTGTAATAAATGATGTCTGTACTGTGTAAATAGAAGGATGTCTGTACTGTAACATATAATGGATGTCTGTACTGTGTAAATAGTAATGGATGTTGTACGTGTAACATAGTAATGGAGTCTGTACTGTGGTAAAGTAGTAATGGATGTCTGTACTGTGTAACATTATGGATGTGTACTGTTTAATAGTATGGATGTTGTACTGGTAAATAGTAATGAGTCTGTACTTGTAAATGTAATGGATGTTGTACTGTGTTAATAGATGATGCGTCCGTGTACATAGTAATGATGTCTGTACTGTGTAACAATGATGGATGTCTGTACTGTGTAACATAGTAATGGATATCTGTACTGTGTAAAAGTAATGGATGTCTGTACTGTGTTAAATAGTAATGATGTCTGTACTGTGTAAATGTAATGGATGTCTTACTGTGTAAACTAGTGATGGATGTCTGTACGTGTAACATAGTAATGGATGTCTGTACTGTGTAAATAGTAATGGATGTCTGTACGTGTGTAATAGTAATGGATGTCTGTACTGTGTAACATAGTAAGGATGTCTGTACTGTGTTAACATAGTAATGATGTCTGTACTGTCTAACATGTAATGGATGTCTGTACTGTGTAATAGTAATGGTGTCTGTACTGTGTTAAATAGTAATGGATGTCTGTACTGTGTAACAGTAATGATGTCTTACTGTGTTAAATAGTATGGATGTCTGTACTGTGTAAATAGTAATGGATGTCTGTACTGTGGTAAATAGTAATGGATGTCTGTACTGTGTAAATAGTAATGATGTCTGTACTGTGTAACATAGTAATGGATGTCTGTACTGTGTAACATAGTAATGGATGTCTGTACTGTGTAAATAGTAATGGATGTCGTACTTGAAATAGTAATGGTGTTGTACTGTGTAAATAGCATGGATGTCTGTATGTGTAAATAGTAAGGATGTCTGTACTTGTTAATAGTAATGGATGTCTGTACTGTGTAACATAGTACATGCTGTACTGTACAGTGATCTGTCTGTGTTAACATAGTAATGGATGTCTGTACTGGGTAAATAGTATGGATGTTGTACTGTGTAACTATAATGGATGTCTGTACTGTGTAAATATAATGGATGTCTGTACTGTGTAACATAGTAATGGATGTCTGTACAGTGTACAATAGTAATGCGATGTTCTGTACTGTGTAAATAGTAATGGATGTCTGTACTGTGTAAATAGTAATGGATGTCTGTACTGTGTAAATAGTAATGGATGTCTGTACTGTGTAAATAGTAATGGATGTCTGTACTGTGTAAATAGTAATGGATGTCTGTACTGTGTAAATAGTAATGGATGTCTGTACTGTGTTAAATAGTAATGGATGTCTTACTGTGTAAATATAAGGATGTCTGTACTGTGTATACATAGTAATGGATGTCTGTACTGTAGTAAATAGTAATGGATGTCTGTACTGTGTAAATAGTAATGGATGTCTGTACTGTGTAACATAGTAATGGATATCTGTACTGTGTTAATAGAAGGATGTCTGTACTGTGTAAATAGTAATGGATGTTGTACTGTGTAACATAGTAATGGATGTTGTACTGTGTAAATAGTAATGGATGTCTGACTGTGTAAATAGTAATGGATGTCTGTACTGTGTAAATAGTAATGGATGTTGTATGTGTAATAGTAATGGATGTCTGTACTGTGTACATAGTAATGGATGTCTGTACTGTGTAACATAGTAATGGATGTCTGTACTGTGTAACATAGTAATGGATGTCTGTACTGTGGTTAAATAGTAATGGATGTCTGTACTGTGTAACATAGTAATGGATGTCTGTACTGTGTAACATAGTATGGATGTCTGTACTGTGTAACATAGTAAGGATGTCTGTACTGTGTAACATAGTAATGGATGTCTGTACTGTGGTAAATAGTAATGGATGTTGTACTGTGTAAATAGTAATGGATGTCTGTACTGTGTAACATAGTAATGGATGTCTGTACTGTGTAAATAGTAATGGATGTCTGTACTGTGTAACATAGTAATGGATGTCTGTACTGTGTAAATAGTAATGGATGTCTGTACTGTGTAAATAGTAATGGATGTCTGTACTGTGTAAATAGTAATGGATGTCTGTACTTTTGGGAGTCTGAGTAATAGTAATGGATGTCTGTACTGTGTAAATAGTAATGGATGTTGTACTGTGTAATAGTAATGGATGTCTGTACTGTGTAAATAGTAATGATGTCTGTACTGTGTAAATAGTAATGGATGTCTGTACTGTGTAAATAGTAATGGATGTCTGTACTGTGGTAAATAGTAGGATGTTCTTACTGTGTTAAATATAATGGATGTCTGTACTGTGTAAATAGTAATGGATGTCTGTACTGTGTAAATAGTAATGGATGTCTGTACTGTGTTAAATAGTAATGGATGTCTGTCTGTGTAAAATAGTAAGGATGTCTGTACTGTGTTAAATAGTAATGGATGTTGTACTGTGTAACATATAATGGATGTCTGTACTGTGTTAAATATAATGGATGTCTGTACTGTGTAACATAGTAATGGATGTCTGTACTGTGAAATAGTAATGGTTGTTTGTACTGTGTAAATAGTAATGGATGTCTGTACTGTGTAACATAGTAATGGATGTCTGTACTGTGTAACATAGTAATGGATGTCTGTACTGTGTAAATAGTAATGGATGTCTGTACTGTGTAAATAGTAATGGATGTTGTACTGTGTAAATAGTAATGGATGTCGTACTGTGTTAAATAGTAATGGATGTCTGTGTACTTAGTAAGGATGTTGTACTGTGTTAATTTAAGTATGATGATGTAACTAGTAATGATGTACATGTACTGGAATAGTGATGGATGTCTGTAACTGTTAATAGTAATGGATTCTGTACTGTGGTAAATAGTAATGGATGTCTGTACTGTGTTAAATAGTAATGGATGTCTGTACTGTGTAACATAGTAATGGATGTCTGTATTGTATAACATAGTAATGGATGTCTGTACTGTGTAACATAGTAATGGATGTCTGTACTGTGTAACATAGTAATGGATGTCTGTACTGTGTTAACTATAAATGGATGTCTGTACTGTGTAACATAGTAATGGATGTTCGTACTGTGTTAAATAGTTATGGATGTATGTACTGTGTTAAAAGAGTAATGGATTTCTCTATCGTGTTAAATAGTGATGGATGTGTGTACTGTGTTGAATAGTGATGGATGTCTGTACTGTGTTAAAGAGTAATGGATGTCTGTACTGTGTTAAGTAGTGATGGGTGTCTGTACCGTGTTAAATAATGATAGATGTCTGTACCGTGTTAAATAATGATGGATGTCTGTACTGTGTTAAATAGTGATGGATGTCTGTACTGTGTTAAATAGTGATGGATGTCT
Source organism: Monoplex corrugatus (assembly GCA_030674185.1). Taxonomy (NCBI): domain Eukaryota; kingdom Metazoa; phylum Mollusca; class Gastropoda; order Littorinimorpha; family Ranellidae; genus Monoplex; species Monoplex corrugatus. The sequence goes on along the minus strand of CM060314.1, from coordinate 15,391,963 downwards.
GTACTGTGTTAAAGAGTAATGGATGTCTGTACCGTGTTAAATAATGATGGATGTCTGTACTGTGTTAAATAGTGATGGATGTCTGTACTGTGTTAAATAGTGATGGATTTCTGTACTGTGTTAAATAGTGATGGATGTATGTACTGTGTTAAAAGAGTAATGGATTTCTTACCGTGTTAAATAGTGATGGATGTGTGTACTGTGTTGAATAGTGATGGATGTCTGTACTGTGTTAAAGAGTAATGGATGTCTGTACCGTGTTAAATAGTGATTGATGTCTGTACTGTGTTAAATAGTAATGGATGTGTGTACCGTGTTAAATAGTGATAGATGTCTGTACTGTGTTAAATAGTAATGGATGTGTGTACCGTGTTAAATAGTGATTGATGTCTGTACTGTGTTAAATAGTAATGGATGTCTGTACCGTGTTAAATAGTGATAGATGTCTGTACTGTGTTAAATAGTAATGGATGTCTGTACCGTGTTAAATAGTGATAGATGTCTGTACTGTGTTAAATAGTAATGGATGTGTGTACCGTGTTAAATAGTGATTGATGTCTGTACTGTGTTAAATAGTAATGGATGTCTGTACCGTGTTAAATAGTGATAGATGTCTGTACTGTGTTAAATAGTAATGGATGTCTGTGCTGTGTTAACTAGTGATAGATGTCTGTACTGTGTTAAATAGTAATGGATGTCTGTGCTGTGTTAACTAGTGATAGATGTCTG
>CM060314.1:15378734-15386234 GCA_030674185.1 Monoplex corrugatus | reverse complement strand
CACATACACACACACACACACACACACACACACACACATACACACACACACACACACTCAGTATGTTGCATATGATAGGAAGGACGTGATTTAACCTGTGACCTAGATCTAAAGTGCTACTTGCTGCTAATCTGCATATCTAAAGTGCTACTTTTTTCTCTCCCTATGTATGTGTGTGTGTGTGTGTGTGTGTGTGTGTGTGTGTGTGTGTGTGTGTGTGTGTGTGTGTGTGTGTGTGTGTATGTGTATGTGTTGTGTGTGTGTGTGTCTAAAATCACTATTGTGAACAGACATTAAATAAAGATTCCTTCCTACTTGCTGCGAAATATTACGTCATTAATTATTCTTTACGTCACAGACTGCTTGGTCTTCAGAACAAAGGCATGGCCAAGAAAATGAAGTTGGTCCTAAACGTGGAATAAAAAACCGAATTCGTTAATTTAACAATTCCAGGAAGCGTTTATTGATACACATGTTAAAACAAAAAAGTTGACAGCTGATGAGCGTGTTTTCAGTTTCATTCATGCTAATGCGGCCTGTCTGGAACCTACTGTCAACTAGTCTAAGGGTAGGCCTGTTCGCGCTTCAAATAATAGTTGAGGAATTATGTGTTAACCTGGCTTCCGGTTCCACTGTTGATACCACAGCTGCTTTTCCATTATGGTGCACTTCCTCTTCTGACTTGCTGATCATGTGGGATCCTCTAATCATCCATGTACGTATATGTTTATGACCTTGAATGTGTGTGTGGTTTTTTGTTTTTTTTGTTTTTGTTTTTTTTTCTGTAAACGGTGGCTATGTAGGGTTGACATTTTTAGTGTGTGGATTTATTCATCTATGTATGTTCATTAATACGTGTGTTTTGATGCGTGTGTGTGTGTGTGTGTGCGCGCGCGCGCGGTTGCGATAGTGCTTCTGTACGTATTAACCTACTCTCTGTGTCTTGTGTAATGTATGACATAACGATGCTTTGAGTGTAGTAAGCAGACGGGCGTTTGTGTACAATCATTGTTTAACGTAGTAGTTAATCCAGTTAATCCCAAGCGAGGCGGCCTCAAGAATTATGTCCCTTTAACAGTGGAGTCATAGCAGGTAAACACTACCTTAAACCTTTCTGCGACGGAACTGATCACTGCAGATTTCTATTAATTGAGTCGAACCCTTTTTTTTTTTTTTTTTACAAAATCAATAAAAGCAACATACAATTTACGATTACAAGAAAACTATTTCTGACTAAACGAAAGGAGAGGAAACATATTATATGATCTACCGTATAATGTGTTTTCTTACAGCCAGCTTGGTGTCTCCTGTAATGTCATTAATCGCACTCCAATCCTGTAACCTTTTATTGACAATGGTCCTGTATAACTTATCGCTTACATTACAGAGAGATATTCCTCTATAATCATTAGGCTTACTGAAATACCATTTCTTAAATTATGGTTAGATCATTGACTCTGACCAACTTTCTGGGAATATGCCATCATCAAAAATGTTGATCAAATAGTTTCAAGAAAAACTGAATTATATATTCTGTTCTGTTTTTTTGTTTGTTTGTTTGTTTGTTTGTTTTTTCCTTCTAAATATCACCTATACTAGGATCAGAGTCTGCAGCTTTATTGTTCTTGAATTAGGCATGGTGGACACAGCTTCATCCACTGAAATAGAACGATTAAGGTAGTGACATGTTTATACGTCGATTTGCACTGCATACTTAACCTCTTGCACGACATCTTTATTTAACGAAAAGTTTTAATCCTTGTATCAATAGCATTGGAACATGTTGGCTTACTTCTTTAAAATAATGTCTTTTCAATGGATTTCCAGAATGCCTACTGGTCGTTCAATGAGGACACCAATCTATTCAGTAATGCTAGATTAAAACACCTCTTTCTTTTCAGAAGACCTTGAAATTATCTTTTAGCAATGGTGTATAGTATATATATATATATATATATATACTGACCTCATCACTTAATTTTTTTCTGAGTATCTTTAACAGCCTTCAAACATTCCATTTAGCTGTAAGGCAACCAAAATCAAACCAGTCACTGTTGTCTTTGCCAGTCACTACGCAAGTATCTCTTCATATTTTCAGCATTATCTTTTATCTGTGACCATTTTCATCGCTCCATATAAAAGTTTTAATGGTTGTGTCACTGTCACAAACTTAAGTCTTAATTCTATTTTCATTTGGGAACGTTATATTTAATTGGACAGGTAAGTGGTCCGAGTCAATGCGATCAGATATGTACAAAGTAAATCATCAAAAAAAAGAAAAAAAAAAAAAAGAAAACGAAAAAAAAACAAAAAAACCCGAGACTTTAAATAAAAGAAACTAACCAATGACACTGCATCAGTTATCAGGTATATAGGTATAGCGAACCTGATGATCGCCTTTACAAAACTCATTGAAATGTACAATCCAAATGCAGCACACATATTCAACAACATTTTATCATAATTGACTATTCGTCATTGAGCCAACACTAAAACAATCGTTGTACATTTGCGGAGAAAATTTTGATAAAAAAAAAAAACACCCCCTTTGTAAAAAAAAAAAAAAAAAAAAGCAGACTAGCATGCACAAATGTCAAGAGCCTGACGAAGCAGTACAAAACAGTTGAATGTGTTCTTCACATGGGCAGGCTTTGAGTTAGGGCTGTAGACGTGATCCAGCACAACAACCTTTGAAGACGACAGAAATGCCCCCAATGGAATGGATCAAAATGTTTGATACATTTCCGCATTTAATCTTAGAGGTTTTTTTTTATCAACTGTTTGTTTCATTTGTAGATCAAAAACCAGACATCTGGAACATGTGTCTGAATTCTATGTCCTCTCTGATAAATAATAAAAAAATAAAAAAGGAAACTTCAGTCTCTGTGACCAGATACATGATCAGACACCAAATTGTGTGTATGTATATACATGATTATATGTACATTACTATATATATATTTGTGTGTGTGTGTGTGTGTTGTTGTGCGTGTTGTCGTGTTGTGTGTTGTAGTGGTGTGTGTTGTGTGAGGTGTGTATGTGTGTGTGTATGACGCAACATTTCAGTTTCTCAAATGCATATAATGTCCTTAAACTGAATCCCAAGAAAACCATTTTTACACATTGGCTCGGGTCCAGCCAAATACATCTACAAGTCAAGACTAAGCGGAAGACGTCAGTCACTTCAAGTGTTTAGGATCAATCAAATCCAGTCATGTTCCACCGACATCAACGCCACGATTGGCATGGCAAAGAAACAGATGATAGACCCCACAAACATCTAGAAAGATAAAACGATAGACACAAAACTAAAACATGAGAATGATGAGATGTCTGGTCTGGACCATTATGATATACGGAGCTGAAGGATAGCCTCTCAAAAAGAAAACAAACAAACAAACAAACAAATAAATAAACAAACAAACTGCAAAGAAAATACATTCAACTGAATTGTGGTTCTATAGACGTCTCTTAATGGTGAGCTGGAAAGACAGCACAATTGATAAGAGCATGTTCGATGAGCTGAATACCCAGAGAACCCTGATGCAGGTCATCCTAAAAAGAAATGGACCTTCTTTGGACGTGTGTGTGTGAAAAAAAAGGCGCTCTCTGAAAGATGTCATTCACGAAAAGTCGAGGGCAAAAGAAAAAGGGAGAGATCACGAACAGATCTCGTAACATCAAGGGTGGACAGGTCCATAACAGTCCAGAATTTGGAGATAAAATGCCAGACAACCAGTTACGAGAAGAAAAAAAAAAGAGTAATCGTATATCTAGTTCCAAAGAATTAACCCTAACATGAATGTGCCCAGAACAAATAAAAAATAATCAACACACTGCAACCCCAGGTCAGAACGTTTGACACTAAGCTCCTCAACACTCAACATAACACTTACAAGCAAAACGTCATTATATCAGTCACTGATGTCATTAACTGGCTTTACTTCATTGGTAAGAGAACAATGACTTATTCTTCCTGACCAAAAATAATGTAGGGCATTGAAAAAAACTTGGCCGATGTTCTGACCTCACGGGGAAAAAAAAGAAAAAAAAAAAGAGGGACAGGTTTCAGCCGTCAGTTGAAATCTGCTCGCATTTCATATTTGTTCACCGATTGTAGTCTTGATTAGAGAATGACTATACGTATATAATACACTTGAGGCCAACATTTACAAGTCGCTTTACTGAGACGAAAGTACACTGCAAAACTTGGTCAAGAAATGCAGGGGCAAAACTGGCGTGACAATGGGCAAAGAGGCCATGGCCCGCAGTACCAACCGGCGTGCACAATCAGAGGGGACTGTTTGTTTTAGGTTAGTGGGGACATGATTGGGGACAGGACAAACTAGGGTTGCAGAATGTAGCGTCAAGGTCTGAGCCGCGGACAACAGAGCGTCAGTCAGCATTTACAACACTATAGAACGAATGCCGCTCCACCAAGGAGAAGAGGTGACTATGAATCGTGCACGCCCTTCTTGAAAGCTTATCTAAACAGAAGACTTGTTGAAAAGCACGTCGGAGTAAGACAAAATTCAACCAAAAATGTGGGAACAGTACATCTAAACTGAAATGTTACAGGCAGAAAGGGGTGGGTGGGGTGGGAGGGGGTGAAAATAAGTCCGCAGATCACGCAAAAGTGTCATTTCACCTAAAACGAAAGAACAGGATTGGTGATGAAATGAAAAACCTGCTTGATAAAGAATTTAAAGGAGTGTTCACATTTAAAGAACAGCAAATGGTCCCTCTGATATTTGTTCTTATCTATAAAAATTAGGTTATCATGTTACAACCCACTTACCCATGAATATTTTCTGGTCACTGCTAAATGTGAATCTTTTTACCTACCGACGACACAAAATTTTTCCTATTTTTATTTATTCTGTCAAAAAGATAATTTTTTCCCCAACAGATTACAAAATAAAAGATCACGGGGGGTTGCAAAATTTTTTTTTTGAAGCAGGGAAAAACAGGGGCTTATTATATTCGTTATAACCCAAAACATAAACTGAGGTTTCCCCATTGGGATGCTGGCGACTTTTCATGTACAGTAAGGTACCACACACTCGGAATTTCATGCTAGAATTTCCCTTTTTTTGGGGGCCCCCTTTTTTTTCTGCCTCGCCCTTTGCGGTCTTTTTTTCTAAAATTTTTCTCCCTGCCGGCCATTCACCTTGTGTGTTAAAAATAAAGTCTTACATATTTTCTCTTAGGTTGAAATTTGGGGTCCTTTTTAAAGGTTTTTTTTGCTGGGGGAAAAAAGACCGAGGAATTTTTTTTAGGTATTTTTTACCCGTTTTTTAAAATTTGTTATCGTTTTTTTTAAAAAAAATTATTTGTATTCGGAGTTTATTCCTTGTGATAAATTGGCCAGTGTCAACGCCAGGTCATCCCTTAATTATGTCCGAATATTTTTGAGTGTCCTTTTTTTTTTTTTTTTTGTTCCGTTGAGTACTGTTAAGCCCTAAGGCTCTACGCATCGACTGGGCTTTAACAAAAAAAGAAAAGGAGGGGGGACACTGCCGCGTTTTTTCTTTTGATAATGCATTCCCCCCAATCATCTTTTTTTTTTAATAATGCTTTGTTTTTTTTGAACCCCTCAATGTCTTACATTTTTTAACTAGATATTTTGGGGGCGGTAGGATACAATTTTTAAAAGCGCGAGAAGGCATGCATGGTGTCTGCTGCCGCCTCCAGCCCCCTGCCTGTCTGCTTTCTGTCTGCCGCTGCTGTCTGTTGCTGTCAGTCAGTCTGTATGTATGCTGACTGCCGGGGTCCTTTCGTTTTTTGGGGTTATTTGCTTGCCCCACGTCTGGCAAAATCCAGGCCAAATTTTTTTTTAGTGGAAAAATTTCAAACTCTGCCAAAAAATTTTTCCCCCAAAATTTACCCTCAAGGTTTCTTTATATATATAAATATATAATATATATTATATATATTTATAATATTTTAAAGATGTACTTTTATAACAACAGCGTTTGCTTTTTGCGGGGGTTTGTTAGAACGGAATTGAATTGGCAATGAAAAATCACATGGGGGGGTTGTACGGTTTTAATGTACTTACAAACTGGCAACTTGGGTTAAATTTTCTTCTCCTTAAAAGGAACATTCTCTTTTGCTTCTCTCTCTCCCCCTTTTTCTCTCCTTTTCTCCCCTTCCCCCCCCCCCCTCTATCTCTCTCTCCGCTTTTTCTCTCCCCCCGTCCTCTTCCCCTCTCCTTCTCTCTCTCTCTCTCCTCTCTCCGTCTTTTTTTGCTCACACACACGCCGCGTGCACACAAAAACCCCCACAAAAACCCAAAACAACACACACACACACAAAAACCACCACCTCCAAACCCCCCCCCCCAAAAAAAAAAAAATCCCAAAAAAAAATTAAAAAAAAAACACACAACACACACACCCCAACACACCACATATAATTTTTGAAGAGAGAGTGGATAAATTTAAATTTTAATAATTTTATGAGGGGAAGAAAAGAGAGGGGAAAAGGGGGGGAAAAGGGAAAAGGGGGGGGGGGGGGGAAAAAAAAAGAAAAAAGAAAGAAGAGAAAGGAAAAAGGAGAGAGGAAAGAAGAAAAAGGAGAAAGTGGGTGCCAACCTAAAAAAACCCATTGCCACACCCGGGTTTCCTTTTAAAACCCGAAAGAAAAATTCAAAACCCCGGGCCCCTTCACACGACATTAAATTTTTTTGCACAGAGGCAAAACCCATTCCACCTTCCAACTTACCCAAACAAAGCGTTCACCAAAAAACCCCATGCTAAATTTCCCGGGGGCCCCGATTGCCACCCAAAAAACCCACCAAAAAACGCCTCCCAAGCCCCAAAAACTAAACCGATTCAGCGTAGCCGTTAGTTGTTTTTTTTTTCCCGCCAACATTTTGTTGCCGTGATAAGAAAAAAAAAAATACTGCTTTGAGTTTGTTTGGATTTTTTATCTTCTCGAAACGATTCACCACTTGAACAAAATTTCCCAAACGCTCCTCCAAAAACCCCCATATTTTTGCCCGAACCCTGACCCCCCCCAAACCCCCCGAAAGGCGAGGTTTTTAAAATTTTTCAAAAAAAATAGCTGCGCAAAAGCTCTAAAAAAAAGAAAACGACGAACGCAGCGTTTTAATTTAAAAACCATTTTTACCACAAACTTCACAAAAACAAAAACCCCCCAAAAAAACCCCAAAAAAAACACACACAAAACACACACACACACACACCCAAAACACCCCCAGGACCAAAAATCACTAAAGGGGGGCATAACTCTCAGTTCCTGGGTTTCTAAAAAAACAACAAAAAAGGGGGAAATAAATCTTAATCACAGGGGGCGCCCCCACAATTTTGAAAAGGGGGGAATTTGGGGGGGGGGGGGGGGGGGGGGGAGATCAAAAAAACGACTGACACAACCAGAATGATGAAAACTTTAAAGCTAGGAACCTCACGAATTTTTTTAATGTTGCGGGGGTTAAACAAAACCAATACAAATCCATTTTTTCGGTCTTGGGGGGGG
>CM060314.1:15368734-15371234 GCA_030674185.1 Monoplex corrugatus | reverse complement strand
CCCAGTGCTACCTGTCACAGCAGGAGACTTGGAGAGGGGATTGGCGCCACCAAGGATTAACCTAAGCCCACAGAAAAGATATGAGAGACACTATAGCCAACAACATACCGGATCGGTCGGGGCCCGGGTTACAAACGACCGCGCTTATCACTGACAAGCACCAGGGTGGAAGTGAAAAGTCAGCTACTGGGGCAAAGACATCATTCAAACTGCCAACGGAAAAAGCTACCATTGGAACCTGGAATGTCCGTACACTCCATCAGTGCGGCAAAGTAAAAGAACTAGAACACGAGCTGAGACGCTACCAATGGGACATTGTGGGTATATCGGAAGTAAGATGGACAGGCTTCGGAGAAGCAATCACAGAGGAAGGACACAAGATGTGGTACAGTGGCGAAGAGTCACTACATGAAAATGGCGTAGCTTTCATCGTACGCAAAGAAGTCATTCGATGCATCATGAGCTGCACGCCTGTCAACAGCAGAATCATCAGCATTCGGGTGTCAGCCAAACCAAAGAACATCACCATCATACAAGTGTATGCTCCAACTACCAGCCACGAAGACCAGGTGTGTTGAAGAATTCTATGAGAAAATAGAAGACACCATCGGAAAAGCCCCCAGGAAAGACATCATCATAGTTCAGGGGGACTTCAACGCCAAAGTCGGCCCAGATGCCTACAAAAACTGGGCTGGAACAGTGGGTCAATTTGGCACAGGGGAAACTAATGACAGGGGACTTCGCCTTCTGGAGTTTGCCTGCACCCAACGGCTCACCATTGCCAACACCCTCTACCCCCACAAACTGTCAAGAAAACAACCTGGCATGCGCCAAACGGAAAGACTCACAACCAGATCGACTTTGTCCTCACACCGCGGCGCTTCAAATCAAGCATTAATAAAGCAAAGACGAGGACATACCCTGGAGCTGATATAGGCAGCGACCATGACCTCGTGCTACTCACAATGAAGATCAAATTGAAAAAGAAGTACCAAGCTGCGCAGCCACGCATCAAGTTTGACCTGGAAAAGCTAAAAGATCCAGAGATAGAAGAGGCATTCCAGGCACAGCTCGGGGGGCGGTTCGCGGCACTCAACTTCCTGGACAGCGACATCAACGACCTCACAAACAACTTTGGTGAGGCAGTCCGCGAAACAGCAGAGGAGGTACTGGGGCGACAGAGGAAGAAACACCAAGCATGGATCTCAAATGACATCCTTGACCTCTGCGACAACAGAAGATCACTGAAGAAGACGAAAAACTCCAGCCCTGAAGAAGCCGCACAGTATCGTAAAACCAACAACCTTGTAAAGAAGAAAATGATTGAAGCCAAAGAACAATGGATCAACAACCAGTGTGAGAACATAGAGAAAGGCATGAAAAAAGGAAACAGCAAACATGCCTTCACCACACTGAAAAACCTTACCAAGACGCAGCAAAACAGATCGTCAGTCATCGAAGATACCTCAGGCGAGCTGCTGACAGAAAGCTCCGCTGTTCTGAACAGATGGACGCAGTACTGCCAAGAACTATACAACTACCCAATACAGCCAGATGACAGTTTGTTTCAGGGGGACTCAACACCATTGAGGGAATCCTCACCGCTACCAGTGATGAGAGAAGAAGTGGAAGAAGCCATCCGCAGCCTACCAGCAGGGAAATCACCTGGAGCAGACAATATCCCAGCAGAGCTGCTCAAACATGGAGGGAATGATTTGGTCACTCGTGTAACATCGATTTGTCAGAAGATCTGGGAGACAAAACAGTGGCCCACAGAATGGACTCAATCACTCATCATCCCCCTGCCCAAAAAAGGGAAATATGCGTCAATGCCAGAACTACAGAACAATAAGTCTCATTAGCCACACCAGCAAGATCATGCTCAGAGTCATATTGAATCGACTGAAGAAAGAAGCGGAAGAACACCTTGCGGAAGAACAAGCTGGATTTAGGGCGGGCAGAAGCACAGTAGAACAGATCTTCACCTGCCGGATAATGATGGAGAAACATCTGCAGCATCAGAGAGACCTGTTCCACAACTTCATAGACTTTAAAAAAGCATTCGACAGGGTGTGGCATAAGGGTTTGTGGCAGGTGCTAAGAAAGTTTGGCATAGAGGAAGGTCTCGTCCAAACCATCCAGGCGCTGTATAACACTGCCAGCAGCGCAGTTCTCCTCAACAACCAGATAGGGGACTACTTCAAGACCACAGTTGGAGTCCGTCAAGGCTGCCTACTCTCTCCCGTGCTGTTCAATCTCTTCCTGGAGAACATCATGCGTGAAGCCCTCCATGACTTCCACTCCACTGTCTCCATCGGAGGAAGAACCATCAACAACCTGAGGTTCGCAGATGACATCGACCTGATGGGAGGCAGCAACGAAGAACTACAAGACCTGACCATGAGACTGGAAGAAAGTGCAGGTGCACACGGAATGGAAGTGAGCACAGAAAAAAGCAAAGTCCTGGTCAACAGCACAACCAACACCCATGCTGAAATCT
>CM060314.1:15336234-15346234 GCA_030674185.1 Monoplex corrugatus | reverse complement strand
TCATATTCATATTCATATTCATATTCATATTCATATTCATATTGAATACAGTCATGTAAATTAGTACAATGGGTGCACATACAGGAAATGTTTTCCTACGGGGTGTGCTCTGTGGTCTCTCCCTCTTCTCCGGCAGTGTGGCCGCCGCCTCCATGGCACGAAGCACTGTGCAGGACGGGACAGGGGGCAAGTCTCAGGTCTGTCGTTTTGTTTGTCTGTCTTCCATCCATCTGTCCGTTCATATGTCTGTCTGACTGTTCCTTATCAGTCTGTCTGTATCTGACTAGGTAGGTGTACTGTCTTTTCTGTACCTGACAAGGTAGGTGTGCTGTCTTTTCTGTACCTGACAAGGTAGGTGTGCTGTCTTTTCTGTACCTGACAAGGTAGGTGTGCTGTCTTTTCTGTACTTAACTAGGTAGGTGTGCTGTCTTTTCGGTACCTGACTAGGTGGGTGTACTGTCTTTACTGTACATGACTAGGTAGGTGTACTGTCTTTTCTGTACCTGACAAGGTAGGTGTGCTGTCTTTTCTGTACCTGACAAGGTAGGTGTGCTGTCTTTTCTGTACCTGACTAGGTAGGTGTACTGTCTTTTTTGTACTTAACTAGGTAGGTGTACTGTCTTTTCTGTACTTAACTAGGTAGGTGTACTGTCTTTTTGTACTAACTAGGTAGGTGTACTGTCTTTTCTGTATTAACTAGGTAGGTGTACTGTCTTTTCTGTACTGACTAGGTAGGTGTACTGTCTTTTCTGTAGTTAACTAGGTAGGTGTACTGTCTTTACTGTACTTAACTAGGTAGGTGTGCTGTCTTTTCTGTACCTGACTAGGTAGGTGTACTGTCTTTTATGTAGTTAACTAGGTAGGTGTACTGTCTTTTCTGTAGTTAACTAGGTAGGTGTGCTGTCTTTTCTGTAGTTAACTGAGGTGTAGTTTGTTTATGTACTGTCTTTTCTGTACTTAACTAGGTAGGTGTACTGTCTTTTATGTAGTTAACTAGGTAGGTGTACTGTCTTTTCTGTACTTAACTAGGTAGGTGTACTGTCTTTCTGTACTTAACTAGGTAGGTGTACTGTCTTTTCTGTACTTAACTAGGTAGGTGTACTGTCTTTTCTGACTTACTAGGAGTGATGTTTTTGTATTAATAGTGGTGTAGTCTTTTCTGTATTACTAGTAGGACTGTCTTATGTACTATGGTGGTACTGTTGTACTACTAGTGGTGTTGTCTTTCTGTATTAATGTAGTTACTGTCGTATGTTTTTTTTTGTACTAATAGGTTGTACGTTTTATTATTATAGTAGGTGCTGTTTTTTGTATAATAGTAGGTGTACTGTCTTTTGGTACTATAGTAGGTTAGTTTTTAGTAACTAGTAGTACTTCTTTTCTTATTAGGTAGGTGTACTGTTTCTTACTAAGTGGTTACTGTCTTTGTATTAATAGATTCTTCTTTCTTATTCTACTATATTAACTATCTTCATTTATATATATTAATTCTTTTCAATTCATATCTTTTATATTAAACGTATGAATGTACTGGTCACTACAAAACTAGGGGTGTGCTCTTTTTCCTTTCTGGAGGTGGCGGTCCATGCAGACTTCAGGAGGGACGGCAGTCTAGTAGTGTGTGTCTGTCTTTTCTGTCGTTAATGTGTTGACTGTCTTTTTCTGTATTACTAGGTAGTGTACTGTCTTTTCTGTACTACAGGTAGGTGTCTGTCTTTTCTGTACTACAGTAGGTGTCTGTCTTTTCTGTACTAAAGGTAGGTGTACTGTCTTTTTGTACTTAACTAGTAGTGTCGTCTTTTCGTACTAACTAGGTGGTGTACTGTCTTTTTGTACTACTAGGTAGGTGTACTGTCTTTTTGTTACTGACAAGGTAGGTGTCTGTCTTTTCTGTACTACAGGTAGGTGTCTGTCTTTTCTGTACTGACAGTAGGTGTCTGTCTTTTCTGTACTACAGGTAGGTGTCTGTCTTTTCTGTACTACAGGTAGGTGTACTGTCTTTTTGTACACAGGTAGGTTCTGTCTTTTCTGTATTAAAGGTAGGTGTCTGTCTTTTCTGTACCTGACAGGTAGGTGTCTGTCTTTTCTGTACTACAGGTAGGTGTACTGTCTTTTCTGTACTACAGGTAGGTGTGCTGTCTTTTCTGTACCTACAGGTGGTGTACTGTCTTTATGTACAACTAGGTAGGTGTACTTCTTTATGTACTACTAGGTAGGTGACTGTCTTTTCTGTACTTAAAGGTAGTGTGCTGTCTTTTCTGTACCTGACTAGGTGGTGTACTGTCTTTATGTATAACTAGGTAGGTGTACTGTCTTTTGTACCTGACTAGGTAGGTGTACTGTCTTTTCTGTACTTAACTAGGTGGTGTACTGTCTTTTCTGTATTAACTAGGTAGGTGTACTGTCTTTTCTGTACCTGACTAGGTAGGTGTACTGCTTTCTGTACTTAACTGGTAGGTGTACTGTCTTTTCTGTACTACTAGGTAGGTGTACTGTCTTTTTGTACTTAACTAGGTAGGTGTACTGTCTTTTCTGTACTACTAGGTAGGTGTACTGTCTTTTCTGTACTACTAGGTAGGTGTACTGTCTTTTTGTACTACTAGGTAGGTGTACTGTCTTTTCTGTACTTAACTAGGTAGGTGTACTGTCTTTTGTATTAACTAGGTAGGTGTAGTCTTTTCTTTACTTAACTAGGTAGTGTACTGTCTTTTCTGTACTTAACTAGTAGGTATGTTTAGTAGTACCGTAGATGTACTTTTTTATAATAAGTTACTGTTTTCTTACTTAATAGGTAGTTACTGTCTTTTCTGTACTTAACTAGGTAGGTTACTGTCTTTTGTACTTAACTAGGTAGGTGTACTGTCTTTCTGTACTTAACTAGGTAGTGTACTGTCTTTTCTGTACTTAACTAGGTAGGTGTCTGTCTTTTCTGTACTTAACTAGGTAGGTGTACTGTCTTTCTGTACTACTAGGTAGGTGTACTGCCTTTTCTGTACTTTAACTTGGTAGGTGTACTGTCTTTTTATCTAACTAGGTAGGTGTACTGTCTTTCTGTACTTAACTAGGTAGGTGTCTGTCTTTTCTGTACTACAGGTAGGTTTACTGTCTTTTCTGTACTACTAGGTAGGTGTACTGTCTTTTCTGTATCCTACTAGGTAGGTGTACTGTCTTTTCTTACTTAACTAGGTAGGTGTACTGTCTTTTGTACTTAACTAGGTAGGTGTATCTTTTCTTACCTGTTAGGAGGTGTACTGTCTTTTCTGTACTTAACAGGTAGGTGTACTGTCTTTTGTATACTATGGTAGGTGGTTATGTCTTTCTGTACTTATACTAGGTAGGTGTACTGTCTTTTTGTACTTAACTAGGTAGTGTACTGTCTTTTCTGTACTTACTAGGTAGGTGTACTGTCTTTTCTGTACTTAACTAGTAGGTGTACTGTCTTTCTGTACTTAACTAGGTAGTGTACTGTCTTTTCTGTACTTAACTAGGTGGTGTACTGTCTTTTTGTACTTAACTAGGTAGGTGTACTGTCTTTTCTGTACTTAATAGTTAGTTAGGTATGTTAACTCGTTTCTGTACTTAATAGAGTAGACTGTCTTTTTGTACTTAACTAGGTAGTGTACTGTCTTTTCTGTACTTAACTAGGTAGGTGTACTGTCTTTTTGTACTTAAACTAGGTAGGTGTACTGTCTTTTTGTACTTAATAGGTAGGTGTACTCTTTCTGTACTTAACTAGGTAGGTTGTACTCTTTTCTGTACTTAACTAGGTAGGTTGTACTGTCTTTTTGTACTTAAACTAGGTAGGCTGTACTGTCTTTTTGTACTTGACTAGGTAGGTGTACTGTCTTTTCTGTACTTAACTAGGTAGGTGTAATGTCTTTTCTGTACATGACTAGGTAGTGTACTGTCTTTTCTGTACTTAAACTAGGTAGGTGTACTGTCTTTTCTGTACTTAACTAGGTAGGTTACTGTCTTTTCTGTACTTAACTAGGTAGGTGTACTGTCTTTTCTGTACTTAACTAGGTAGTGTACTGTCTTTTCTGTACCTGACAAGGTAGGTGTACTGTCTTTTCTGTACTTAACTAGGTAGGTGTACTGTATTTTCTGTACTTAACTAGGTAGGTGTACTGCTTTTTCTGTACTTAACTAGGTAGGTGTACTGTCTTTCTGTACTTAACTAGGTAGGTGTACTGTCTTTTCTGTACTTAACTAGGTAGGTGTACTGTCTTTTCTGTACTTAACTAGGTAGATGTACTGTCTTTTCTGTACCTGACAAAGGTAGGTGTACTGTCTTTCTGTACTTAACTAGGTAGGTGTACTGTCTTTTCGTACTTAACTAGGTAGGTGTACTCTTTTCTGTACTTAACTAGGTAGGTGTACTGTCTTTTCTGTACTTAAACTTGGTAGGTGTACTGTCTTTTCTGTACTTAACTTGATAGGTTACTGTCTTTTCTGTACTTAACTAGGTAGGTGTACTGTCTTTTCTGTACTTAAACTAGGTAGGTGTACTGTCTTTTCTGTACTTAAACTAGTAGGTGTATTGTCTTTTCTGTACTTAACTAGGTAGGTGTACTGTCTTTTCTGTACTTAACTAGATAGGTGTACTGTCTTTTCTGTACTTAACTAGGTAGGTGTAAAGTCTTTTCTGTACCTGACTAGGTAGGTGTACTCTTTTCTGTACTTTACTAGGTAGGTGTACTGTCTTTTCTGTACCTGACTAGGTAGGTGTACTGTCTTTTCTGTACTTAACTAGGTAGGTGTACTGTCTTTACTGTACCTGACTAGGTGGGTGTACTGTCTTTTTTGTACCTGACTAGGTAGGTGTACTGTCTTTTCTGTATTTAACTAGGTAGGTGTACTGTCTTTTCTGTACCTGACTAGGTAGGTGTACTGTCTTTTCTGTACCTGACTAGGTAGGTGTACTGTCCTGAGCAGGACGGATTCATCAGCATCATCATCATCAAGTGTGCTGGCAATGTGCGTGCAGCAAAATTGATTGAAAATTTGATATAAATGTACTGGTGCTGTTTTCTGCAAAATTATTCAAACCATTAATCAAAGTGTACTGTTGCTATGTTTTTAGCAAAATTAATCAAATAATTAATCAAATTGTACCGGCACTGTTTCAGCAAAATTAATCAAATAATTGATCAAAGTGCCTTAATGAAATGTTTTCAGCAAAATTAATTAAATAACTAAACAAAGCCTACGGTGCTATGTTTTCAGGAAAAATAATCAAATAATGAAACAGAGTGTACTGGTGCTATATTTTCAGCCACATCGATTAAATAACCAATCAAAGTGTACTGGTGCTATGCTTTCAGCAAAAATAACCAAATAGTCAATCAAAGTGTACTGGTGATATGTTTTCAGTAAAATTAATTAAAAAAAAAATAATTTAAGTGTGCTGGTGCTATTTTTTTTCAGCATATAATTAATTAATTAATTAAAGTTACTGTGCTATGTTTTCAGCAAAATTAATTGAAAATTAATCAAAGTGTGCCGTTGCTTTTTTTTTTTTTTTTAGCAAAATTAATCAAATAATTAATCAAATTGTACTTGCGCTGTTTCAGCAAAATTAATCAAATAATTAATCAAAGTGCCTTGGTGCTATTTTTTTCGGCAACATTAATCAAGTGATTAAACAAAGCGTACTGTGTTATTTTTTCAGCTAAATTAAATAAATAATCAAAGATGTACTGGTGCTATGTTTTCAGCAAAAATAATCAAATAATTAATCAGAGTGTACTGGTGCTGTTTTCAGCAAAATTAATTAAATAATGAAGCAGAGTGTACTGGTGCTATATTTTCAGCCACATTAATTAAATAACCAATCAAAGTGTGGTGGTGGTATGTTTTCAGCAAAACTAATCAAATGATCAATCAAAGTGTACTGGTGCTATGTTTTCAGCAAAATTAATTGAATAATTAATCAAAAATGTACTGGTGCTATGTTTTCAGATAGCCAGTCTCATCGGCAGTGTTGTGGTGTTGATGGTCATCCTGTTTCTGGGACCGCTGTTCCACTATCTGCCCATCGTGAGTTCCCTGTGTGTAGTGTTCTGTTAGAGGCCAGGGCCCTTGTGCTCTACACGTTTTGATCTCCGTGAAGCATTCTGAATGTTAAAATCATTTCAGTTCTATACACAGTTTTCGCGAAAGTACTCAAAGTTTGGGGTTTAAAATGGCTCAATAGGGAGTCATTCCACGTGGGAATGTTCCATTATAACCTCCACCCAAATCTGTTAGCAGTCATTGGGCACAATCCTTAAGCCTGCGCAAAATTCTATACGGTGGCAAGATCTTGGAATGGAAAGATAGGGGGAGGGGAGGGGGGGAGAGAATGAACCTATAAAACATTAAGCTGAAACCACCAAAATGATGGAATCATTAAGATGGGCAGCAAACAGGCCTATTTTTAATGTTTTTGTGCTAGAATTAAACACGAGATCAGATCTTGCGTCCACAGCTTTATCTAAAAGACCAAAACGGCTTGTGAAAAAAAAAGTGGCCAGCCCAGGTGTAGAGGAGTTGACTGATCATCAAATAACTAAGAGCTGAATGAAATATATTCAAGATTTTCAACGTGTAGTTGTTTCTTTTCAACAACTTGAAAAAAAAAAAAGACTGGTTGGTTCTTTGATAGAGCTGTAGAATAAACGTCTAATATGTAGAGCCCGCAACATTAAAAACTGGCCTGTTCGCTGCTCGTCTTAATATTTCCATAATTATGATAACGTCAGCCCAGTGTTTCATAGATCTCTTCCCCTTCCCTGTTTAAAAAAAATGAATAAATTGTTGGTGTTGAGACTGGGATACCAATACTAATACGAATAATGTATTAAGAATTTTATAGAACATTTAGTCACACCATGGCCAGGAATAGTATACTTCCGTAGACGTGAATAAATATGTAAACGCTCCTCTTGTCTGTTTAAAGTTTGGTGTTAGTGATACGGTTGTACACTATGTGTGATATAAAATACACGCTGATACAGAACTTGTTTGCCTATTTTGCAGACTTTCATTGAAAATGAAATATACTCTAACCTTTGTTGTCTGTATTTGAAGAACTACAAGTAAAGTATATTCCAGCAAAGTTTTACTTAATTCCAAGTGTGTGTGTGTGTGTACGTGTGTGTGTGTGTGCGTGTGTGTGTGTGTTTGTGCGTGTGTGTACATGCGTGCGTGTGTGCGTGTGGGTGTGTGTGTGTGTGTGTGTGGTTCTGCCTGACTTTACGTATGCGTGTGTGTGTGTCTGTGTATGTGTGTGTGTCTCTGTGTGTGTGTGTGTGTGTGTGTGTGTGTGTGTGTGTGTGTGTGTGTGTGTGTGTGTGTGTGTGTGTGTGCGTGCGCGCGAGTGTGTGTGTGTGTATGTGACTCCGTCCGATTTTGCGTGTGTGTGTGTGTGTGTGTGTGTGTGTGTGTGTGTGTGTGTGTGTGTGCCTGTGTGCGTGCGTGCGTGCCTACGTGTGTATGTGTGTGTGTGTGAATGTGTGTGCGTGTATGTGTGTGTGTGTGTGTGCACGTGTGTGTGTGTGTGTGTGTGTGTGTGTGTGTGTGTGTGTGTGTGTGTGTGTGTGTGTGTGTCAGTGTATTCTTTCCAGTGTCATCATTGTCAACCTAAGGGGCATGTTCCGACAGTTCCTGCTTCTGAAGCCTTACTGGAAACAGTCCAAACCCGACATGGTCAGTAGATGATAATAGAAATAATATTTATAATGCTACCAATTTTGAAGAACAAGGTCTCCCAACAGTGTAAAAATCGCTACTCACAGTTCCGTAGCTTTCGATGGCGTTCTCGCCATCTTCGTCAGCGCTCTAATGCTGTCTGCGTGAATCTCTACTCAGATCTCGCGAACATGGGATGAACCCAGTTCACGAGATCGAATCAGAGAATGGTACACCGGGGGCAGGGTGTAACGGCCCCGGTCCCTGTTGAGCGGGGGGTTGGTGGCTGCGATGTAGATGGCCTCCTTGACTCCTCGCTGGAACCACTTATTTTCTCTGTCCAGGATGTTGACATTGTCCGCACTGAATTGATGTTTTTCGGCGTGTAGGTGAGCTCCTACTGGAGAAGAGTCCCTCTTGTGTTCTGTTAGTCTCTTCTGAAGGGGGCGTTCAGTTTCACCGACATAATGTTGGTTACAGTCCTGGCAGTCTATTCTGTATATAATGCCAGCTTTGTCGAGTTTGCTGGTTTTGTCCTTGGGGGTGACCAGCTGGCTGCGTATGGTGTTGGAAGGTTTGGAATGTACAGCCACCCCCAGTTTTCTGATCTTTCTGGACAGAGCGTCACTCACACCTCCTACGTATGGGATGGTGATGTGTCCCTTGCGCTGGTGTTGTTTCACTGGCTGTTGGGATGCGGTGTTGGATTTCCTGCCTCCCGGGCTGTTCCAGGCCCACTTTTTGTAGCCCGAGATGGTGAGCACTTTTTTCAGGTGGTTTGTCTCCTTGTCTTTTGCCTCTTGGGTACTGCATATGGTGTTAGCTCTGTGGGTAAGGGTTCGAATCACTCCCAGTTTGTGTTCAAGGGGCTGGTGGCTGTCGAACTGTAAATATTGGTCCGTATGAGTTGGTTTACGGTAGACCGAGAAGGATAGAATGCCATAATATTGTTGATAATGATAATGATGCTGACGATGACAATGACGATGATGATGATAATGATGATGATGATGATGATGATGATGATGATGATGATGATGATGATGATGATGATGATGATGATGATGATGATTAGAAGAAGAAGAAGAAAAAGAAGAAGATGACGATAATGAAGGAAATGATGATGATGAAGGTGATGATAATGATGAAGGAAATGATGATGATGATGATGATGATGATGATGACGATGATGATGACGCTGACCTAAATGTTGTGATCACTGATGTAGACACAAAGTACTGGTCACTGACCATATTCCTGGCTGTAATGGTCACTGAAGGAAACACAAAATACTGATTATTGACCATATTCCTAGCTATAGTATTCACTGATGTCAGAAAAAGTACCGGTCAGTTATCTATTATTATTACTGTTTAATGTTTAAAGCCCAGCATATTACACAGGTCCATATCAGGGCTGAAACCATCTGAAAAAACAAACAAACAAAAAACTCGTCCGAGGACATCGATGATCTTAAAAAAGAAAAACAGCACAAAACGAAAAGAAGTGCACATATCATTGCAGTCTAGCAAGTCATCTGAGCGTATGCCTGAGGCGTTCGTCATTCCGCCGAGTTCATCACCCGAGGGATTTTAAAAGATCTGAATGCAAGTGTATAAACATAATCACGTACACACACACAAACACACACACACACACACACACACACACACAACACACATGCACACACACACACACACACACACACACACACACACACACACACACACACACACACAGACACACTCACACACACAACAACATCAATAACAGCAATCAACAAACAAACAAACAAAACAAAACAAAAACCTGGCCTTCACTTCCTGATTTTGTCACTAAGCAGTTCACATTACCTCAGAACTGAAAATGCAGTTAGTGCATGCATTCGATTATTAGTCCTAGCAAAAAGCATGGACAATTTTATGGAAAGCAGAAAGGTGAATCAACCAGCAAGACAGAACATAAGAAAAGGACGAGACAACAGAAAACAAAGGACCAAGACAGAGACAAAGAGAATGACAGAACAGAGGAAATGTCTAGCACAGAATTTCCAGGTGGATATAGAGTTTACACTGCAAGAGCCCATGGCATTACCACTGGAGGACGGAACAGTGGACGGCAAAATCATAGTCAATGAGCAGGTTCTTAGCTACAGTGATCCTTGATATGACCAGAGTTATGGTCACTGTCTGCAGATCCTGTTCATGGTCACCTTCATGGCAGTGGTGGTGATTGACGTGGATATCGGACTGGGGGTGGGGGTGGCCGTCGCCATTTTCTCCGTCGTCGTCAGGACACAGGCGTACGTACACACACGCACACACACGCA
>CM060314.1:15330049-15331134 GCA_030674185.1 Monoplex corrugatus | reverse complement strand
TAGGTAGGTGTACTTTCTTTATTTACCTGACTAGGTAGGTGTACTGTCTTTATTTACCTGACTAGGTAGGTGTACTGTCTTTTATGTAGTTAACTAGGTAGATGTACTGTCTTTTCTGTGCTTAACTAGGTAGGTGTACTGTCTTTTGTGTACTTAACTTGGTAGGTGTATTGTCGTTTCTGTACGTGACTAGGTAGGTGTATTGTCGTTTCTGTACCTGACTAGGTTGGTGTACAGTCTTTTATGTACTTAACTAGGTAGGTGTACTGTCTTTTGTGTACTTAACTAGGTAGGTGTATTGTCGTTTTTGTACCTATCTAGGTTGGTGTACTGTCTTTTATGTACTTAACTAGGTAGGTGTACTGTCTTTTGTGTACTTAACTTGGTAGGTGTATTGTCGTTTCTGTACGTGACTAGGTAGGTGTATTGTCGTTTCTGTACCTGACTAGGTTGGTGTACAGTCTTTTATGTACTTAACTAGGTAGGTGTACTGTCTTTTGTGTACTTAACTAGGTAGGTGTATTGTCGTTTTTGTACCTATCTAGGTTGGTGTACTGTCTTTTATGTACTTAACTAGGTAGGTGTACTGTCTTTTGTGTACTTAACTAGGTAGGTGTACTGTCTTTTGTGTGTTTTAACTAGGTAGGTGTACTGTCTTTTGTGTACTTAACTAGGTTGGTGTACTGTCTTTTCTGTACTTAACTAGGTAGGTGTACTGTCTTTTCTGTATCTGACTAGGTAAGTGTACTGTCTTTTTTGTACTTAACTAGGTAGGTGTACTGTCTTTTCTGTACATGACTAGGTAGGTGTACTGTCTTTTCTGTACTTATCTAGGTAGGTGTACTGTCTTTTCTGTGCTTATCTAGGTAGGTGTACTGTCTTTTCTGTGCTTATCTAGGTAGGTGTACTGTCTTTTCTGTACCTGACTAAGTAGGTGTAATGTATTTTCTGTATTTAACTAGGTAGGTGTACTGTCTTTTCTGTACCTGACTAAGTAGGTGTAATGTATTTTCTTTATTTAACTAGGTAGGTGTACTGTCTTTTCTGTACCTGACTAAGTAGGTGTAATGTATTTTCTGTATTTA
>CM060314.1:15317549-15325049 GCA_030674185.1 Monoplex corrugatus | reverse complement strand
ACACACACACACACACACACACACACACACACACACACACACACACATATGCACACACACACACACACATACACACACAGAAAGGTCAACAACAACAACAACAAACAAACAAACGAACAAAAACAAAAAACCCTGGCCTACACTTCCTGATTTTGTCACTAAGCAGGTCACATTACCTCAGAACTGAAAATGCAGTTAGTGCATGCATTCGATTATTAGTCCTAGCAAAAAGCATGGACAATTTTATGGAAAGCAAAAAGGTGAATCAACCAGCAAGACAGAACATAAGAAAAGGACGAGACAACAGAAAACAAAGGACCAAGACAGAGACAAAGAGAATGACAGAACAGAGGAAATTTCTAGCACAGAGTTTCCAGAAGGTGGAGATAGAGTTTACACTGAAAGAGCCCCTGGCATTACCACGGGAGGAGGGAAGAGTGGACGGCAAAATCATAGTCAATGAGCAGGTTCTTAGCTATAGTGATCCTTGATATGACTAGAGTTATGGTCACTGTCTGCAGATCCTGTTCATTGCCACCTTCATGGCAGTGGTGGTGATTGACGTGGATATCGGACTGGGGGTGGGGGTGGCCGTCGCCATTTTCTCCGTCGTCGTCAGGACACAGGCGTACGTACATACACACGCACACACCCCCCCCCCCCCACACACACACACAACACACACAAATTCACACACACACACACACACACACAAACACACACACACACAAACACACACACACATATACACGCATATATACACACATATACACACACACAAAACATACACAGAGACGCAAACACACACACACACACACACACACACACACACACACACACAACACACACACACACACACACACACAGAGATATATATATATATATATATATATATATATATATATATATATATATATAGAGAGAGAGAGAGAGAGAGAGAGAGAGAGAGAGAGAGAGAGAGAGAGAGAGAGAGAGAGAGAGGTGATTCATAATGAAGATTAGGAAAAGACGAGCAACATTTATCAGACATTTTATGAGGAGAGAGACATTAGGGTACCTAGTCATAACAGGAAAGCTGGAGGAAAATAGAGCACCGGGTAAATCCAGGGAGAAAATATTGGAGGGACTTGCACAATGGCTGAAAACAGAGAGGGTGAGATGTGTACTTGCAGCGACAAGGGATAGATTCGTATGGAGGGCCATGATCGCCAACGCCATGCGGCAGGGCACATGTTGATGATGATGATGATACATACATACATATACATAATATACTTGGACAGTTGTTACAGGTGGCAGTACATATCGGTGGAGCAGTAATTATAATAATATTAACGATGGAAAGCCTTGAACAATAAAGTTCGCCTTTGCAATAGAACCATGACTCAAAATCCGATATCTCAAAAGCTGGCCAGTTCGTTGCCCATTTAAATGATCAAGTCACTGTTATTTTTCCCACCTCGCCCGCTCTCATCTTCATTTCAGGAACTTGTCAGCACATAGAATTTTGTGCAGGCTAATGGTGTCTCTTTCATAACAACAGGCAGACGGGATGGAGCGAGTATGGATACATCCCAGTGTGATGAATCCTTACTGAATACACTGTCAACTCCTTATTGTAAACGACAGCGAAGATTTCAGCCCTGTCACACAGTTTTGAGAATGGAACCCCACAGCAGTACAATCATCATCATCATGTGCCCTGCTGCACGGCGTTGGCCATCATGTCCCTCCATACGAATCTATCGTTTGTCGGTGCAAGTGTATCTTCCACCCTCTCTGTCCTCAGCCACCCTGCAAGTTCGTCCAATATTTTCTCCCTGGGCCTACCCGGTGCTCTTTTTCCTTCCAGCTCTCCCATTGTGATTAAGTGCAGCAATACAATAGTCATCCTTATACATACTCAAAATCACATTAGCATTGTTCCACACTCTACGGCCACTGAAGTGGCTGAGAGAATGGGAGGTAAAGTACACTGGAGGCGACAGGCGACAGACCATTTTGTTAGCTGATAATTAATTTGTGCTGTGTGTTTGTGTCATAGAGCGGACTTTGTCGAACTTGGCGAAGTGGATGACCTGGCAATCTACAAGCCTGTCAACTTATATGAAAAGGTCAGAGCGTTGACAGGTGAAGAAAGACAGAAAGAAAGAAAGAAAGAAGGAAAGAAAGAAATAACGAACGAACGAACGAACAAATGAAAGAAAGAAAGAAAAATAGGCATGTAACGAGTAAACGCATGCGTGTGTGTATATGTATGTAAGTGTGTGTGTGTGCGTGTGTATGTTCGTGTGTGTGTACATATATGGAACCGCTTATTTCTTACGCACGTGTGTGTGTGTTCGTGTGTGTGTGTCTGTGTGTGTGTCTGTGTGTCTGTGTGTGTGTGTGTGTGTCTCTGTGTATGTGTGTGCGTCTGTTTGTTTGTGTGGGCGCATGCATACAAACGTGCATCGGTGTCATTGCGTCTCATTTTTATACTTACCAAGATGGCCCATTAGCTCAGCTGGTTAATAAAATGCTATCCTCGGTAAGCCATAGGTTTTTGTGTGTGTGTGTTTTGGTTTTTGTTTGTTTGTTTGTTTTTTCTTTACGGGACAATGAAATTTAAAAGATACGTTTCATTCGATTAAAGCCTATTGTCATCATCACGTGCCTTGCCGCATGGCGTTGGCGATCATGGCCCTCCATATGTACACACGTATATCCCTTGTTGCAGCAAGCACATCGTCCACCCTCTCTGTCTTCAGCCACTGCAAGCCCGTCCAATATTTTTTTTCTCGGGGTCTACTTGGTGCTCTCTTTCCCTCCAGCTTTCCTGTTGTGACCAGGTATTCCAATTCCCCATTCCTCATAAAATGGCCTATAAATGTTGCCTGTCTTTTCCTTATCTTCCTTATGAACGACCTTGAGTGTCTGTCTCCATCAAGACTGTCTCGTTTGTTTTCTTTGCCGTCCATGGAACTCTCAACATTCTTCTCAGAAACCACATCTTGGCTGCCTCAATCTTGTTCCGGCTTTGCTTGTTGACTGTCCACGCCTCACAACCGTATAACATTATCGGTTCTGTATAGCATTAAAGAACTCTCTTCCTGATGGTAATTGATAGGCATTTAATTATAGCCTAAGTTATTTCGATAACAGACTCTCACCTTTCTCACCTGTCGGCGTCACCGGGTTCAGTGTTGGCCGCTGTACTCTTTGATAATGCCCCCCCCCCCTCCAAACGGCTCTGTTTTGGATTTTGTGGACAACTTCTTAAATATCTAGGCCACTGATGTTGGCTGTGTTCTCGATGTATGAGGTTGGAGGTCTGACTTTCTTCCTTCCTTGAAAAATGGTTGCCGTGAGGTCTGTGTTCTTGCTACGTGACGCATGGCCAGTGTATTTCAGTGTTCTCTTCTGCTAGTAATTTTCTAGTGGTATCAAGTTCTTCGAGGACACTTTCATTAGTTCAAATGTGTTAACGTCCTGTAAGTGGCCTAAAGCAGTAAAACACTATGATTTGTTAGATTCTGTAAAGAAACCCGTATTGATACAATTTTCAAAATTGTTTAGTTATTGAGCCTTTCATCAATAAGAGAGTGATAAAAAATATCTACAAGTTATGATCTGAGGACTCTCCAGCACTTAGAGCTTATACACAGGCATATAGCTTATGTGGTGATCATTTTGGAGCTTCTCTATCACTTAGCATCTGCAGCGTTGGTACATATGGAATTTATTCCGAGCGTGGTGACACAATGTCTAGAAACCAACACTAAAACAAATCTAGTTGTAGAGATAAACTCTTGAAAATTATCTCCCATCTTGTACTTCTCAATTCTAACACAGCTTGCGCTACCCATTCAGCTAGCATAGAAGTACATACTGTGTTAGATTTGAGAAGTACAACATGGGAGATAATTCTCAAGAGTTATGTCCTTTGATTAATATTATAAAAATTATCCCTGCTTCCCTCTTATTTCATTGGTATTTCTAGTTGTAGAGGTTTCCAGTTTGTTTTTTTTCTGCTTCTATTAAAAATCATGCCTTTGTCCTTTGTTGACAGACGTTCACCAATTTCCACCACACGCGTGTTGAAGTTCAACTCCCCCCTGTATTTTGCCAATGCCGAGATCTTTCACAGCCGAGTGTACAAACTGCTGGGTATCAACATCAGCAGACTGAAGAAAGAAAAACTGCATCACAAGGACATCGATATCCCCACGACGGACGTCACTGGTCCAAAGGTGAGGGCTTGTGTTTGTCACCTACATCGATAGCAATGCGTACTTATTAATCTATCTTGTAAAGAGTGTTCTCCTTGCCCATTCTTGTCAAGAGCTCTTCTCCCAACTCATTTGAACTCGCTGTGTATTAAATGTACACACAATCATGTTTTTGACCGGAACACGGAGAACTCAAACCTTTTAAGTAAGCGGTCCACATTCCACTACGTTGTTTCACAGTGTGCGTCTTTGGTGGGTGTGCATGCAGGGTGTTTACATGTTTCCATAAGCCAGCCAGCCACTACCCTGACTTCCAGGATCTTTAACGTGCATGTTTGATATTCTGCACGCGCATAAACACGAGTGAGGTTTAGGCACATGCAAGTCTGCACACATGCTGACCTGTGGGATTGGAAAAAATCTGTCCCCTTTACTCAACAGGTGGAGGTTTCATGGCTGATCGAACCCTGGGTCTTCCAACTGGAAGTCGCAGTGCAGTGTAACAAAATCTCGGGGTCTGTGTTGACGCCACCTTTTCCGTGCATGAACATACAGGGGGATGCAAAAGTAGGTATATAGTTATGAAAAAAGAAAACACGTACAATACTCATTGCATTTATTATACAAACAAATGAATATTGCATATACATGTAATAACAAGCACAGCCTTAATCCCTCAGATACTCAAACTGCTTGCCGTCGGTATTCACACACTCCTCTAATCGAGAGCGGACACTCATGCACACTCTTGCACAAAGATCTTTATCAGCATCAACTTCTTGACAAGCCTGCAAGAAGAACTGAATCATGTTATTAACAGTGCGCGGCTTGCGTGCAAAAACCCTTTCCTTTACATATCCCCCCAAAATAAGTCCATCTGTCTTCCAGTATTGTTTTATTCATCTGCGCTCTGTCAAATTACCAGCCATGGTTAAATTAAATTGCCGCTTAAATCTAAATTAAATTGCCGCTTTACCCGCAAAAAATTTAAAAAATTTAAAATTAGGATAAAAGTACATGCATATTATTAGTTACGATACAATATGATTAATGACACTGGAAATATCGAAAATAAGGCCAACTTACTTAATGTGCTAATAATTTTAATGAATTAAGCATTATAACAATGATGTGATACTAACTGTATACCTACACTTGCACCCCCCTGTATTTCACCAATCTGCGAAACGGTATACTCTGAGCTGAAAAACGTATCTTCTGTTAGATCTTCTCTCACTTGTTTATACTCTTGTCCAGAGTCATCTTGACTACTGCAAGTCTCCGTCTTCAGCTGGTCACAACGTCTTTAAATAGTTAAAATAAAATGATGCTATCAAACTCATTCATAAAAAAAAATAAATAAAAGAATCGAGGAATGACCACATTACGCCACTACGCACCAACCCTACTGGCTTCTAAAGTTATGGCAGTGTAGTGTAGCCATAACTTCAGAACTTCGTCAGCAGTCTTGCTCATGCCTCATTCAGAGAAAAGCAACGCAGTCACACCAGTAATGATGACTAGATTGCTTACCGTTGTCTGACAGTATATCGACCTGAGTCGCTCACAGTTGTGAGCCTGTGCTACTGACTCTAGCCATCGCCGAAATTGGTGAACGGCTCGATGACTAAAACAAATTCGAAATTTTGATCAATATACGTTTATTTATAAAGACTATCAAATCGTAGTATTTTGCTGTTTGGGGATACTTACAGGACGTAAAGACTTTTCTAAAACATCGTAACTTAAACCGTTATATTTTTGATAGCCGCTGTATACTAGTAATAATAATAATAATAATAATTACAATATTTATATAGCGCAAAATCTTGATAAAATCAAATCTAAGCGCTGAAACAGACACACACGCACGCACGCACGCACGCACGTACGCACGCACACACACGCACGAACACATACACACACACACACACACACACACACACACACACACACACACACACACTCACACACACACATGGCTATAAATGGGGAGAAAGAATAAAAGCAATAAAAGCAAGAATAAAAGCAATGGAAAATTATAGAGAGCATATCATACACAATTATATATTATAACGATGTGATTCCTCTCCGAGCGGAGACAGGCTGAACAGAGGGGGGGGGGGGGGGGTTGAGTGAGGTTAGGATTTTATGCAGAGGAGAAAAGGTGAGTTTTGAGAGCGGACTTGAAGGAGACAAAAGTAGGTTGCTGACGGACTGAGAGAGGAAGTTTGTTCCAGGAGAGTGGACCAGAAACAGAGAAGGCTCGTGGACCATAGGTATTGAGCTTAGTGCGTGGAAAGCGAAAAGTCAGAGGATCGGAGGCAGAGTGGAGGGTACGTGAGGGAACATAGATCTCAAGTGGGCTTGACAGGTAATCGGGGGTTGCGTTATTGAGGCTTTTGTAGCACATGGTGTCTAGTTTATACTGTATGCGCTTTGATACAGGGAGCCAGTGAAGTTGTGCCAGGAGAGGAGATATGTGGTCAGCTTTTTTCTTTTTGAGTACAAGGCGTACAGCATTGTTTTGAATGCGCTGTAGGATGTGAATGGTGGAGGCAGGAAGACCAGACAGGAGTGAATTGCAATAGTCAATGCGAGACATTATGAAGGAGAGAACGAGTTTTGCAGTTGTTTCGACAGAGAGATACTTCCTGATCAGGCTTATACGATGGAGATGATAGTAGCAAGATCTGGCAGTTTGAGAAACAAAGTTGTTCATGGACAGGGTAGAGTCAATGCAGACACCAAGGTTTTTAGCTGAATCAGAAATTGGGACTGATGTGTTACATAATGGGAGAGAAAGAGGAGGCAGCTGAGAAAGTTTCTGACGGGTGACAATGAGGATAGCTTCTGTCTTGTCGTCATTAAGCTGAAGTCTATTGTGTGTCATCCAGTTCTTAATGTCCGAGTAACACTCAGTGGTGCGAGTCAACAGGCGCTGTATATTATCAGGTGAGTCACTGTCTTGAAGTTAGTGACCCAATACTGTTTGTTAACCCTTTGACTCCCGCAGCTCGTCAACCAGCTCCTTGCATTGTCAACCATGCAAGCAAAGCAAACACTTAACCCTTTGACTCCCTCGCCCTATCCACCAGCTTCCGGCAGGAAGCTGGTAGATAGGGTGCTGGAGTCAAAGGATTAAGTTTTTACAGCTTATGGATAGGCTGCGGGAGTCAAAGGGTTACAACCGAGTATTTTCTCGATTTGATCAGTTTTCTTGTCCTATAAAATCACTGCAGGACTCTTTCTTGACAGGAAGAGCATACACAAAATGGCGGAACGGGCG
>CM060314.1:15302549-15315049 GCA_030674185.1 Monoplex corrugatus | reverse complement strand
GTTCGATCCTACCCAGTTATCTCCGGCCAGGCAGGTAAAAGAGTGGAGATTTTTCTAATCTTCTAGATCAACATGGGCATAGACCTCCCAGTGACTAAACTCCCTTTGTGTACATATGGCTTCAAGCACTGCATAATAATAATAATAATTACAATATTTATATAGCGCAAAATCTTGATAAAATCAAATCTAAGCGCTGAAACACACACACACGCACGAACGCACACACACGCACGCACGCACGCACACACACCACACGCACCCACGCACACCCCACACACACACACACACACACACACACACACACACACACAAACACGGCTATAAATGGTGAGAATAAAAACAATGGAAAATTATAGAGAGCATATTATCATAACACCAGAGAAGCTCGTTTAGAATCCTGTGAGTCATTGTCAGTGTCCAGTGACTTATGAAATCAAGAAAACACCCAGTCGCCGTGGTGTAGTGATCAACGCAACGGACTACCGACTGGAAGGTTGTGGGTTCGAATCCCCATCAGTTCCTTCAGAAATAGATCATTGTGGGGTTGTTGTTTTTTTCGGCTCTAACCGGCTCCTAGTCAGAGTTGGGCGTGCTGTGGACTCATTGGCAAGACTGGGACCACACAGTCGAGTCTCATCCACTTCACGGATGCGTCATTGAGGGTGTAGCTCAAATCTTCCGACCAGCGCCACAGGTGTCTGTATCTCTCGGACCTGATTGACGCCATGATATATCATGATAGTAAGCGTAGAGTACAGCCCTGTCATGCAGTCTCACAATCCTAGATGGAACTTCACAGCACCATGATTATATCATCCTCATCGACACCATTGTCATAGCATTGTTAAGAAAAAAAAACAACCAACCAACAAACAAACAAAACCTGTGCCAGGTTCTGTGGCCATTAAGGTGGCGTAGAAAAAATGGGACGAAAAAAGAAAAGATGAGCACAAAGGTAACTTCCCTAAGTGCGATGATCCTTAAAAAAAAAAAATGTGCATGCCCACTGAAGACGTAGTATGCAGACTGCGCAACGACATACTGCTTGCACAGTGCGAGGAAAACAAGGTGCATACACACAGAGAAAACAGGAACGCTGTATACAACTGACCGTGACCATGACTATGTCGTTGTGCTGTTGCAGGTGATCATAGACCTAGAGACAGTGAACATCTACCTCTATGTCACCGGGTTACCAGGTGAGACAGACAATGAGGGAAAGTGTGTGTGTGTGTGTGTGTGTGTGTGTGTGTGTGTGTGTGTGTGTGTGTGTGTGTGTGTGTGTGTGTGTGTGTGTGTGTGTGTGTGTGTGTGTGTGTCTGTGTCTGGTGAAACATACAACATTTATTTTATAACAAACATTTTATTCACTTTTTGTTCCACATCAAACGGACACCAAACATACAATACGGCACCGAAAATAAAAACCATATACAGATGAAAAGACATCGTAGACACGCAAACTTCATGGAGCATAAAGACGCACATAATGACATTCCATCCATTGGAGGTTCAAAAATGAACAACAAAATCTAAGCACATGTCAACGTCCTTTTGTTATTTTTTTCCTCAAACTATATGTGACCTCCCGCAGTCAGTCGAACAGCACTAGGAGCTAAAAAGGTGACTGAGGGTCTATCTGGTGTGTTTTGACTTTTTCTCAAAATTGATTTCTGTAGACTATAATCTATCCCCCACAGATTTTTTTTCTTGAAAACATGTTATTAATTAATTTAAAATGGTATTTTAATGCACTGATCGCGGCAGAAAGAACGCAATTTCCTACCAAAAGTACCTCTTTTTGTCTCTTATTATGAACTGTAACATGTACAGGACCCCCACATGTAACATATTGACAAAAAGCTTTTTGGTGCACCTTTCAGATAATGACAGCTAAACTTAGAAACAAAATGGGTCAAAGCCACCAAAAAAAAAAACAAAAAAATTTAAGGAAAATGAGTAGGAGAGCACACAAAAACTTCTGAGGCCGTTTTCTCAAAATGGCCGTCATACAACTTAATGGCTTTGAACAATAACTTCTACATTTTATTTTTAATACAAGCTTTATTCAAGTACCAAAATAATCAGCAGAATGTACACTTTCCAGTGATATGTATATCTCAAAATGCCCAAAATGCTAGTTAAGACTGATTTCGTGCTGGCAGGTCACATATGTTATTGCTGTATGACAATGAAACATCAACGACCAATGTGGTAACAGAAAATGACATCAGTCTATACATACGAAACAAGTATTTTTCACATACATACAACCTATAGAATACAAAATGTGACCTCCCACCACGAAATCAGTCTTAACTAGCATTTTGGACATTTTGAGATATACATATCATTGGAAAGTGTACATTCTGCTGATTATTTTGGTACTTGAATAAAGCTTGTACTCCAAAAAATATAGAAGTTATGTATGTTTAAAGTCATTAAGTTGTATGACGCCATTTTGAGAAAACAGCCTCTAAAGTTTTTGTGTGCTCACTTACACATTTTCCTTAAATTTCTTCATTTGGTGGCTTTGACCAGTTTGTTTCTAATTTTTGCTGTCAGTATCTGAAAGGTGCACCAAAGAGCTTTCCATCAGAATATTACATGTGCGGGTACTGTGCAGGTTACGGTTCATAATAAGAGATAAAAATAGGTACTTTTGGTAGGAAATTGCGCTCTTTCTCCTGCGATCAGTGCATTAAAATACCGATTTAAATAGATTAATAATATTTTTTTCAAGAAACAAATTCTGTGGGGGATAGATTATAGTCTACAGAAATCAATTTTGAGAAAAAGTCAAAACACACCAGATAGATCCTCAGTCACCTTTTCAGCTCCTAGTGCTGTTCGACTGACTGCGAGTTAAGACTGATTTCGTGGTGGGAGGTCACACATATAATTATATGACGATATTCTAAAAAATACTTCATTGCCAAGGATGATGGATAAGCACAACGCACATACTGCGACAGCTAATGATATACTATTTCATTCACCAACGGAATAAGTTACCGGATGAAAGCCTTTTTTTTTTCTTTTTCAAGAGAGAGAGAGACACACACACACACAGACAGAGAAAGGGAAGGGAGAGAGAGAGTTTTAACTGAATCCAGAGGGCAGCATTGACGTATACTCTTTCTGTGGGAAACCAGCACGCGAGCCACCCTCCATTATAAATGCAACTTTCCGTACATGTAACATTTCGGCAACATTTATAACGGTTGGAGCAAAATGCATCTACAGAGTCAAATGCACACTCTTTGGAAAGCATTTGATACAATCCGCAAGGTCTAACGCGATTAGAACTCTGAAACAGTTGATCTTGTTAAGGTGACTAGTCATACCATTTATTCAGGTAATCAGTCATACCATAAATGGATTTGGTACAAATACTTAAAGTATAACGTGATTAAAGTTCTTGGACAGTTGGCTTTATGAGCGTAATTAGTGATTAGTCTCTATGAACATATCGATCTGTCGCCTTGATCATCTACAACCGATTAATTTATCGACATTGTGATTTTATCATTTCAGATTCGTCATACCATGTGCTGCAGACCACCGACGTTTGGAAAAAGTGCGGGGAACACTTTTACGTCAGCGTTAGTGACGTCATGAATGACATCAACACCATCAGCATTCATCTGTGACGTCTTGCTTCCGTATATAATAAAATCATGTGATAATTGTGTGCCCCCCCCCCCCTCCTCCAACCCTTTTAACTTCTGCGCCGCTCTCAGTGGGAATTGAACACACGTCGCTCATCCATTCCCTGGTTCTGGTTTATATTGCTTATAGCCCAGCTGAAGACTAGAGCCATATAGTCCGTTCCATTAACCCTTTTGACTACCGCACCCTATCCACTAACTGCAAAAATTTCACCCATTGACTCCCTCACCCTATCCACCAACTTCCTGCAGGAAGCTGGTAGATAGCGTAAGGGAATCAATGGGTAAAGTTTTTTTGCTTTGCTAGCATGGCTGACAATGCAGGATGCTGGTGGACAGGCTGCAGGAGTCAAAGGGTTAACATAGCGCCAACTTCAAGTTATTCAGTCGAAGTCCCGGTGCCAGGAAACCCACTGGCGCCAGCGATGCCAAGCCACCACAGTGCGTCACCCACCATAAGAGAATGCCCTGCATGCTCTGGGTCATTTTGGTGAAGTCAACAATGCCCATCATCATCCCACTTTACTTTACTTCAGCTTGTTTCGGTCCGTTGTTGGACATAAGCCTTCCTCACTGCATGCCACTGTTGCCGGTCAACTGCTGTTCTGGTCCATTGTTTGTCGAACTTTTCTACATCGTCTCGGCATCTGGTTCGCTGCTGGCGACCTCTGTTCCTTTTTTTTTTTTTTTGCTTCGAGGGATCCAGTGCGTCACTTTGGTGGTCCACCTGTTGCCAGATCTCCTACTAGTGACATGACCAGCCCGGTTTTACTTTCATTCACAAACTGTGTCTATTATGTCTTGGACCTTTGTTTGTCCTCTTACCGTCCGACTTACTGAAACACAAATCTCTTTTGACAATAATCCCTCACAATAATCCCTCAGTCTCCAAGCCACGTTAATTAAAAGCGATGGATTTCTGGTAAGGATACCACCACCACAGCCCCCCGCACCCCCCACCACCACCAACGACAGCCCCCATGAGCCACTCACACCCAAGGCCCAAACTTGAATTTATCTCGGGCATGCCCACCCCTTCCCCCCGTAAGGATACCTGGCTCTCTTTCAGTATAAATAGTATCCCTACCTTCCGGAAACGCTGTGCTAGAAATGTCCTCTTTTCTGTCATTCTCTTTGTTTCTGCCCTATTTCTTTACCTTTCGGTCATTTCTTCCTATCATTTTCTACCTTGCTGGTGCATTCACCTGTATGTGTTCGATAAAGTCTAACGTACTTTTTTTTCAGAATTGATAATAGGGTACATATATTAAGTGCATTTTTTTGGCTTTACTAGGGAGGTGAGATATGCGGAAGCAATTTCAGGTAATGTATGCCCGTTTTCATGTTTTGGTATCCTTAGGTATGCTTACATTTGTATTCAGGTATTCTTTTTAAATCCCTGTACGATAAACTGGACGGAGTGGGGTCAATGCCGGGGGCATGTTCTTAGATTATGTGCACGAAAGCACTGATATGTCTACTTAATTTTCTTTCCTTTTTTTTTTTTTTTTTTTTTCTTGTTGAAGTTCTGTACGTTTTAAAGCGGTTATAGCCCTAGCATGGCTCCACGCAGTGGGCTGGGCTTTAAACAACAATAGCAATAAGAATAACAATCTCGGGAAGGGAAGCAATAGAAGAAACCGAAACCAAGATTTTGACGAGATCAGGGAATGAGGGGTCACACAGAAGGCTTGGGTTAATGTTTACGATGCTGTGATTATTATATCACGATAATGTGGATGACCATGATACCGTGGAGATTCATCTTGGATCGACATTGAGTGACATGACTGTACGCTTACTATCGTAATATACCCCTGTCGTTAACCAGGCCTGGGATATACATACACCTATAATGTTGGTCAAGGAATTTCATCACCCTCTATGACACATGTGAAAAAAAAAATAACGCTTTGACTCCTGCACCCTGTCCACCAATATCACGCGTTGTCAACTATCTTGGCAAAGCAAAAACTTAACTCTTTGACTCCCTCACCCTATCCATCACTTTCCTGCAGGAAGCCGGTGGACAAGGTGAGGGAGTCAAAGAGTTAAGTTTTTGCAGTTGGTGGACAGGGTGCAGGAGTCAAAGGGTTAATAAGACTCAACGGTGTAGTCTTTGTCTTCCCCCACCAAAAACAAAAACAAAACCAAAAACAAAAACAAAACAAACAAAACAACTTTAACACACTCAACCATGGATATGTCTGAGTTTGGTAATGAGCGAAAAGTTCTACGTGTTTTGTTTTTTGTTTATTCTTTTTCTTATGGGGGGTGGGGGGTGGTTGGTCTGATAGTGATCCGAACCTCTGCCCTCCCAGTTTGTGATCGTTGCACTAAAGACTTCACCACTTTGACTGCTGTGGTATTCTGTCACTGCCAGATGGGAGGGCGTTTTTGACTATCGTGCGTGCGTGCGTTCGTGCGTGTGTGTGTGTGTGTGTGTGTGTGTGTGTGTGTGTGTGTGTGTGTGTGTGTGTGTGTGTGTGTGTATGTGTATGTGTGTATGTGCGTTTGTGTATGTGTGTTGGTGATTCTGTGCATGCGTTTGTGTGCGCGATGTGTGTGTGTGTGTGTGTGTGGTGTGTGTGTGTGTGTGTGCATGCGTGCGAAATTACGGTCAATGATAAAAATATTCATTTCAATCATTCTGGAAAGTGTTGGTGGTGGGAGTACCTGAATGTAACCCAGTTTGACTGTTTTATGAACATTGTTGTACATGTACGTTGAGAACCAAAAGTTATTGCTGGATGGATATTACTGTAAATAAATGTTACGAACATTCACCTTTGTTTTTTGGTGTGAATGCGTGAAAACAACCTCCTGTCATAATGCTTACTCCATGTTGCTTTATAATTCTTTTGTTTTTTTTTTTTATCCTCCTCCTCCTCCTCATCAGGTGCCCTGCCGCATGGCGTTGGCGACCATGGACTTCCAACCATCTATATTTCTCGTTGCCCCCAGCATCTCCCCAACCCTCCTCATCCCCAGCCACTCTGCACGTCCGTCCAGCATTCTCTCCCTGGGTCTACCTGGTGCTTTCTTTCTCTCCAGCTTTCCCGTTGTGACCAGGTGCTCCAAATCCCCCTTCCTCATAAAATGCCTATAAATGTTGCTTGTCTTTTCCTAATCTTCCTTATGAGTGATCTACTTGTGTCTGCCTCCATCAAGACTGTCTCGTTTGTTTTCTTTGCTATCCATGGAACTCTCAACATTCTTCTGAGAAACCACATCTCGGCTGCCTCAATCTTGATCTGGCTTTGAAATTGGAAAGCAAGGTATCATGTAAATCTTGGAGCTATTACTGCTACTATAAGTAATATAAATACCTCCATCACCACCACCATCACCACCACACACCACCACCACCACCACCAATAACAACAACAACAACAACAACAATAATAATGATAACAGAGGCGAACTTACCAAGATTTTTCAGTTATGCTGTTTACCTGTCTGGTTGAGGTTCATATTGCTCATAGCCCAATGAGCCGATAAAGCCTCTCAGGGCTAACACCAATTTAAAACAGCTCCGAGGTTTTAAGTAGAAAGACTACGGTTCAAAACCAAGCACACTACCATCCCAACCTACCCTTGTGACACATCTCACCAGGTGGTAAATTTGGACTCCCATGCTCGAAATAACCTGATGAGATGTGTCACGTATGTAGGTTTGGATAGTCGCTTTTTGGTCCAAAATGGCCACCAGGTTCGCTGCTGTCAAAAAGGCCGGAAAAATGACCAATTGCAATTCTGCTTTTTTTTCCTGGTGGAAAACGATAGACTAGAATGCAGATATAAAATTTTTTGATAAATTTACTGGTTTTGAGACGTCCGAACCTACTGAAACAGACCGATAAGAGTGATCTCTAATTTTTCATGGTCGCTAACTTTGGAGGCTATTTCTCGGCTAATGTTCATCGGAGACCAATCTGGATGGTAAATTTGACTCGGCATGCTGCAAATAACCGGATGGTGGCCTTTTCGGTCCAAAATGGCTGCCGGGTCCGCGGCTATAAAAACAAAACAACAACAACAACACCAACAACAAAAGAAAAATGATCGATTGTGATTCTGCTTTTTCTTCTGATGGAAAATGATAGTGTTAGAGACAGACACTTAGTCTGTCCAAAAGGTCTTTATATTTTATGTGTGTGTCTGTCTTTCAGTTAATTGACCATTCTGTCAGTAAGTCAGTTAGTCAGTCAGTTAGTTAGTTACTTAGTTATGTAGATCGGTGGGTAGACAGGTAGGTAGGTAAGTAGGTAGGTAGGTAAGTGGGTAGGTAGATAAGTAGGTAGGTAGGTAAGTAGGTGGGTAGGTAGGTAAGTAGGTAGGTAGGTAGGCAGCTAGGTAGGTAGGTAGGAAGGAAGGAAAATAGTTGATTGGTTAGTTGGTATGTTAGTTAGTTAATTAATTGGTTGGTTTGATTGGTTGGCTGGTTGCTTCTTTAGTTTGTTAATTTGTAATTAGTTAGTTAGTTAGCTTGTTAGTTAGTTAGTTAGTTAAATAGTTAGTTAGTAGGTTGGTTAGTGAGTTAATTATTTAGTTTATTTGTTTGCTTATGAGTCTGTTTTCTTTTCTTTTCGCGTAATTGTTTATTCATTTCTTTGCTTCGACTTTATAACGTCATGGTGGCCTATTTGATAGAGGGCGATGGGAAATGGGGGACGGGAGGGGTGGGGTCATCTCACTTGGTCCAGGTTTCACGTAGAAGCAATTTCTGTCGTGTTGGGACTTTAGTGGACTGTATCTCAAGCACTGTTGAGACCCACAGCAGCGCAGTCTTCGCTGGAAAGTGGCCTTTCAGCATCATGACAAGGGCTTTCAAGTAGTGTCTCAAATAATTTCAGTTATACTGGCAGCTTTAAAAAAATGTGTTTTTTGTGTTATTATGTGTGTGTGTGTGTGTGTGTGTGTGTGTGTGTGTGTGTGTGTGTGTGTGTGGTGTGTGTGTGTGTGTATGCGTACATGTATGTGTGTGTTTGAGTGTGTGTGTGTGCGTGTGTGTGTTCGTGTACGTGTATGTATGTGTGTGCGTGCGTGCGTGTGTGTGCGTGTGTGTGTGTGTGTGTGTTGTGTGTGTGTGTGGTGTGTAAAAGCACTAGAAGCAGTTTTGTGTGATTAAATATCAATAATAATAAGAAATAAAGAGAGGGAAGAGAGAGAGAAAGAGATAGCTAGATAGCTAGATAAATAGATAGATAGATAGATAGATAGATAGATAGATAGATAGATAGATAGATAGATAGATAGATAGATAGATAGACAGATAGATAGATATATATATAGAGAGAGAGAGAGTTGCAAAGACATTGATATCAAGGGAAATAAATGTGAGTATATTTCACAGCTTTCAGTGAAATAGAGCAAGATTGACTCCCTTTGAATGGCATGAATGCGTGCACGTTCTGCACAATCTGAGAGGGAGAGAAGAGGGGGTGGAGAGAGAGGGGGGGGGGGGCAGAGAGAGAGAGAGAAGAAGAGAGAGATGGAGAGAGAGAGA
The DNA here is from genome assembly GCA_030674185.1 of Monoplex corrugatus. Classification (NCBI taxonomy): domain Eukaryota; kingdom Metazoa; phylum Mollusca; class Gastropoda; order Littorinimorpha; family Ranellidae; genus Monoplex; species Monoplex corrugatus. The sequence continues at coordinate 15,305,866 of CM060314.1, read as the reverse complement.
GAGACAGACAGACAGACAGAAAGAGGGAGAGAGACAGAGATAGAATGAGAGAGAGAGAGAGTTTTAAAAACAATGGTATCAAGGGAAATAAATGTGATTATATTTTACAGGTTCTTGTGAAATGGAGCAAGGTTGACTCCCTTCCAATGGCGTGCCTGCTCGCACAGTTTGTGCAACTTGTTCTGAGAGACGGACAGAGGAAGGATAAAGAGAGAAAGAGAGAGAGGGGGGAGGAGGAGGAAGAAAGAAAGAGAGAGAGTGAGAGAGAGAGATTGTGTGTGTGTGTATGTGTGTGTGTGTGTAGAGAGAGAGAGAGAGAGACGAGAAAGACAGACAGACAGACAAACACAGACACAGACGACAAACAGACAGACAGACAGACAAACACAGACACAGACAGACAGACAAACAGACAGACAGACAGACAGTCAGTCAGACAGAGAGGCAGAGAAAGAGAGACAGAGAGAGACAGAGACATAGAAAGAAAGAAAGAAAGAAAGAAAGAAAGAAAGAAAGAAGAAAGAAAGAAAGAAAGAGAAGAAAGAAAAACTGACAGAGAGAGAGAGGGAGGGAGGGAGACAGAGAAAAATAATTTTAAAAAAAGAAAGAGGGTGAGAGAGAGACAGAGACAGACAGACAGAAAGACTGACAGACAGACAGATAGACAGACAGAGAGACAGAGAAAGACAGAGAGAGATAGAGACAGAAACAAAACGGACAGACATATAGACAGACAGACAGGCGGGCAGACAGAGAGGACAGACAGACAGACAGATAGGCAGACAGGCAGAGACAGACAGACTGACAGAGAAAGACATCAGTTATTGAGAAGGGAGCCTACTGACCTATCAGAGCTGCCTTTCCGTTATAATCAGGCGATAATGTTCATTCACATTTCATATCTTTAACATTTCATTTGCTTCGTTTTTTAGCCGGTTTTTTTTTGTTTTTTTTTCTTATTCTAATCATTCATTTGCCATTCCGACTAAGATGATTAATCCTGACATTTTTCAGTGTCCGCTCTCACCCTCCCGGCCTTCTTTCGTTCAATTAAAAATGGAAACCAATCTTTCGTGACCTAATTTCTCTGACTCGTGCTGATTTTGACAGTTGTCTTTTCGTTTTTGGTTTACCTGTCTCTGTTAAGAAGATCTCATGATTAAAAGTACAAAGTTCCCAGTAAAAACGACTCGTCATCAGTTCTCTCTGTTTATTTGTCTGTTCTTCTGTCTGTCCGTCTCTCTGTCTGATTTTTTCTGACGTCTCTCTGTCTCTGTTTCACTGTCTGGTTTCGTTCTCTCTCTTGTGTCTCTGTCTCTGTCTCTCTAGCTCTGTCTTTTCTGTCTCATTCTGATCGTGTGTGTGTTGTGTCTATGTCTCTTTCTGTCTGTCTCTGTCAGTCTGTCTGTCTCTATCTCTGTCTCTGTCTTTCCTTCTCTCCTCTCTCTCTCTCTCTCTCTCTCTCTCTCTCTCTCTCTTCTCTCTTTTGTCTTCGCTACTACATGATTTCTTTCCTTTTCTCATTCATCTGGAATTTTATTGGCAAGAACAGTTACTCTTCCGTTGATTTTTTTTTTTAATGTTTTGTTCGTTGGTTGGTTGGTTTCTTTTCTGTTTTTTTGCTTATTTGTTTTTTTTTTTTACTGTTTTGTTTTTTTCTTGTTTTGTTTGTTGTTTGGTTTGTTTGGTTTTTTTTGTTGTTTGGTTTGGTTTGTTTGTTTGGTTTTTTGTTTGGTTTGTTTTTTTTTGGTTTGGTTTTTTGGTTTGTTCTTCCTTCTTTCCTTTTCTTTTCTTCTACTTTGTCTGTTTCTTTTTCTTCTCTTTCTTTTTCTTTTCTTTTCTTGTTTCTTCTTGTCTTTCTTTTCTTCTTCTTGCTTCTTCTTCTGTTCTCTTCTTCTTCCTTCTTCTTCTTCTCTTCTTCTTCTCTTCTCTTCTTCTTCTTCTTTCTCTCCTCGTCTCTTCTTTCTCTTCTTTTTTTTTCTTTACTTCGTATCTGCATTTGAGTCTATATCAGCGCTCTTCGATGTATTCAATTTCATGTCTTTAAGCCGCTTTAACATCTCTCTCTCTTCTCTCTCTCTCTCTCTCTCTCTCTCTCTCTCTCTGTCTGTCTCTGTCCTTCTTGTCTCTCCTCTCTCTCTTCCGTTCTGTCTCTCTCATCTTTCTGTCTTTCACTCTCTTCACATTCTCCTCTGTCTGTCTGGTTCTGTCTGTCTTCTGTCTGTCTGTCTGCTCTCTCTTCTCTCTCTCTCGTCTTTCTCTCTTCTCTTCTCTATCTCTACCTTTCTCTCTCTCTCTCCTCTTTATCTCTTTTCTGTCTCTCTCTTCTCTCTCTCTCTCTCTCTCTCTCTCTCTTTCTCTCTCTCTCACTCTCCCTCAGCTCTCGTCTTTTCTCTCACTCTCTCCTCTCTGTCTCCACCCCCCTTCTCAAAAATAAACGAAAAAGATATTTGACTTTCCATTTATGAAATTAGATAAACATGTTCGGATGTGCATGCTTTGTTGTGCTGTTGTGTGTATATGTGACTGTTTGTGTGTTCGTGTGTGTGTGTGTTGTTTGTGTTGTTTGTTGTTGTTGTTGTGTGTTGTGTGTGTGTGGTTGTGTGTGTGTGTGTGTGTGTGTGTGTGTGTGTGTGTGTGTGTGTGGTGTGTGTGTGTTGTTGTGTGTGTGTTTATTTGCTTGATTGTCCTATCTGTGTACGTGTGTATGTGCGTGTATATACATTTTTTTTTTCAAAGAGAACAATGAACAATATTTAATACATTCGGGCCCTTGCCCTTTAAGGAGCAAAGGAACACTGCTCTGCTCCACACAACAAAAGAATGAAGAAAATCCCTAATTTAATGGCACGCACGCGACTGAAACACAACGAAACGTGAGTATATCCATATCATTAAGTTAGTGATGAAAAACTGAAACATCATTACACGCCGCAAGGAACCCCACCCTCAACCGTGACCGGGGCCGACACAACCTGCCATCGGTGTACTCCTCACTTATTCAGTCGCACTGTCGTGAGTTCGCTCACGGCGGTGCGCAGTGAAGCCAGTTCTCAACCCAACAGTTGCGCTGAAGAAGTCGGCCGGATCGCCGATGAAAGCTACGCAGTAAGTAGCCTTTTTTGTCACTGAGAGACAGGTTCAACCAGGTAGTCATTATCATTACATGTATATAATAAGATAGATAAGTACGTCGGTTCTCTATTTAGTGATGTTCAGATCACGCAATTCAAAGTTGGTTGGGTTTTGTTTTTTTTCCTTTCTTTACGTATATGAATAATGCTAGCTTTCTCAGCAAGGAATCATTTTAGTTAGCC
>CM060314.1:15282549-15287549 GCA_030674185.1 Monoplex corrugatus | reverse complement strand
TGATGGCTGTTGGTATTGTCGATGGTGCAATCCTTGATGGCTGTTGGTATTGTCCATGGTGCATTACCTTGATGGCTGTTGGTATTGTCGCATGGTGCAAATCCTTGATGGCTGTTGGTATTGTCATGGTGCAATCCTTGATGGCTGTTGGTATTGTCTCATGGTGCAAACCTTGATGGCTGTTGGTATTGTCACATGGTGCAAACCTTGATGGCTGTTGGTATTGTCGCATGGTGCAATCCTTGATGGCTGTTGGTATTGTCTCATGGTGCAATCCTTGATGGCTGTTGGTATTGTCGCAATGGTGCAATCCTTGATGGCTGTTGGTATTGTCACATGGTGCAATCCTTGATGGCTGTTGGTATTGTCACATGGTGCAAACCTTGATGGCTGTTGGTATTGTCACATGGTGCATTCCTTGATGGCTGTTGGTATTGTCACATGGTGCAACCTTGATGGCTGTTGGTATTGTCACATGGTGCAAACCTTGATGGCTGTTGGTATTGTCGCATGGTGCAAATCCTTGATGGCCTGTTGGTATTGTCACATGGTGCAATCCTTGATGGCTGTTGGTATTGTCGCATGGTGCAATCCTTGATGGCTGTTGGTATTGTCACATGGTGCAATCCTTGATGGCTGTTGGTATTGTCACATGGTGCAATCCTTGATGGCTGTTGGTATTGTCACATGGTGCAATCCTTGATGGCTGTTGTATTGTCGCATGATGCAACCTTGATGGCTGTTGGTATTGTCACATGGTGGCAAACCTTGATGGCTGTTGGTATTGACACATGGTGCAATCCTTGATGGCTGTTGGTATTGTCTCATGGTGCAAACCTTGATGGCTGTTGGTATTGTCACATGGTGCAATCCTTGATGGCTGTTGGTATTGTCACATGGTGCAATCCTTGATGGCTGTTGGTATTGTCGCATGGTGCAAACCTTGATGGCTGTTGGTATTGTCACATGGTGCAACCTTGATGGCTGTTGGTATTGTCGCATGGTGCAATCCTTGAAGTGTGTGGTGTTGTAATTGTAATGTCAAACTTTGAATTGTGTGTTGTTGTTTCATCGTGATGTCAATGTATGTGTGTGTGTTGTGTTTTTGCGGCATGTGTTTGTGTGTGTTGTGTGATGTGTCATGGTGATGTTGTATGTGTGTGTGTGTTGTGTGTGTTGTGTGTGTGTTGTGTGTGTGTGTGTGTGTGTGTGTGTGTTTTAGTGTGTGTTGTGTGTGTATGTGTGTGTGTGTGTGTGGTTGTGTGTGTGTGTGTGGTGTGTGTGTGTGTATGTGTGTGTGTGTGTGTGGTTGTGTGTGTGTATGTGTGTGTGTGTGTGTGTGTTGTGTCTGTGTATGTGTGTGGGGTGTGTGTGTTTCTGTGTATGTGTGTGTGTGTGTTGTGTGTGTGATGTATGTGTGTGTGTTGTGGTGTGTGTGGTTTCTGTGTATGAGTGTGTGTGTATGTGTGTGTGTGCGTGCGTGTGTGTGTGTGTGTGTGTGTGTGTGTGGTGTGTGTGTGTGTGTGTGTGTTGTATGTGTGTGTGTGCGTGCGTGTATGTGTGGTGTATGCGTGTGTGTCTGTGTATGTGTGTGTGAGTGTGTATATGTGTGTGTGTGTTTGTTTGTCTCTGTGCGCGCGTGTGTGTGTGCGTGTGTGTGCGTGTGTATGTGTGCATGTGTGTTGATGTATGTGTGTGTGTGCGCCCTGGTGTGTCTGTGTGCGTGTGCGTGTGCGTGTGTGTATGTGGACGCGCGCATGTGTTTGTGCATATGTGTGTGAACGTGTGTGTGTGTGTGTGTGTGTGTGTATGTGTTGGTGTATATGTGTATGTGTGTTGGTGTGTGCGCGTGCAGTGTGTGTGTGTGTGTGTGTGTGTGTGTGTGTGTGTGTGTGTGTGTGTGTGTGTTTGTATGTGTGTGAGCGCATGTGTGTATGTGCGTGTATGTGTGAGTGTGTGTGTGTGTATGTGTGCTTGAGAGAAAGAGAGAGAGAGAGAGAGAGAGAGAGAGAGAGAGAGAGAGATGGTTGGTTGGTTGGTTGCTTGGTTATTAGTTTATTTGTTGATTTATTTATCATTTATCAATAATAATAATAATAATTACAATATTTATATAGCGCAAAATCTTGATAAATCAAATCTAAGCGCTGAAACAGACACACACGCACGCACGCACACACACGCACGCACGCACACACACACACACACGCGCGCGCGCGCCACACACACACACACACACACACACACACACCACACACACACGACTATAAATGGGGAGAAAGAATAAAAGCAATGGAAAATTATAGAGAGCATATTATATACAATTATATATTACAATGTGATTCCCTCCCGAATGGAGACAGGCTGCAGAGGGGATTGAGTGAGGTCAGGATTTTATGCAGAGGAGAAAAGGTGAGTTTTGAGAGCGGATTTGAAGGGACAAAAGTAGGTTGCTGACGGACTGAGAGAGGAAGTTTGTTCCAGGAGAATGGACCAGAAACAGAGAAGGCTCGTGGACCATAGGTATTGAGCTTAGTGCGTGGAAAGCGAAAAGTCAGAGGATCGGAGGCAGAGCGGAGGGTACGTGAGGGAACATAGATCTCAAGTGGGCTTGACAGGTAATCAGGGGCTGCGTTATTGAGGCTTCTGTAGCACATGATGTCTAGTTTGTACCGTATGCGCTTTGATACAGGGAGCCAGTGAAGTTGTGCCAGGAGAGGGGATATGTGGAAAGCTTTTTTCTTTTTGAGTACAAGGCGTGCAGCATTGTTTTGAATGCGCTGTAGGATGTGAATGGTGGAGGCAGAAAGACCAGACAGGAGTGAATTGCAATAGTCAATGCGAGGCATTATGAAGGATGAGAACACGTTTTGCAGTGTTTCGACAGAGAGATATTCTGATCAGACTTATACGATGGAGGTGATAGTAGCAAGATCTGGCAGTTCGAGAAACGAAGTTGTTCATGGAGAGGGTAGAGTCAATGCAGACACCAAGGTTTTTAGCTGAATCAGAAATTGGGACTGATGCGTTACATAATGGGAGAGAAAGAGGAGGCAGCTGAGAAAGTTTCTGACGGGTGCCAATGAGTATAGCTTCTGTCTTGTCGTCATTAAGCTGAAGTTTATTGTATGTCATCCAGTTCTTAATGTCCGAGTAACACTCAGTGGTGCGAGTCAAGAGGCGCTGTTTATTGTCAGGTGAGTCACTGTCTTGAAGTTGGGTGTCATCAGCATAGAAGTGGTGTTTTATAGAGTGGGAGTTGATGATGGTGGACAGGGGGGAGGTGTAAAGAGTGAAAAGAACAGGGCCAAGGACAGATCCTTGTGGAATACCACAGGTCAGGTATGCAGGTTGAGAGTAAGTGCCATTGATGAGAACAGTTTGTTTTCTGTTTGATAGATATGAAGTGAACCAGGAGAGAGCAATGTCAGAGATGCCAAAAGTATGATGAAGTCTAGAAAAGAGAATACCATGATCAATGGTATCAAAGGCTGCAGACAGATCAAGGAGTGTGAGGAGAGAGACTTTGCCAGTATCAGTTGCAAGGAGGAGATTGTTGAGAATGTGTAGCAGGGCAGTTTCAGTGCTGTGGCACTGGCGGTAGGCTGACTGGAAAGGATATTTATTCCTTATTTTCCTGTATGTTTATTTGTTTATTTAGTAGTTTTTCATTTATATATGTATTTTTGTACATATACATGTATATATATATACATTATATGTATATATATACTATATATGTATATATATATATATATATATATATATATATATATACACCTATATATATATATATGTTTATTCATTCATTTGTTTATTTTTTACTTGTTTGTTTACATCTTTATTGCTGTCGTCGTCGTCGTCGTCGTCGTTGTTGTTGTTGTCTGGAGCCACAGCCATTCACAACATGTGCACGCTCTCCCTATCGATAGGTGAAGTGACGCCACTCTCTTCCTGCCAGGGGCGATAATCATACTGGAGTGTCAGCGTTCATCAAGAGCGACCAATCTAATTGTAGTGCTGTCTGAAAAGCAATGGAGATTCGAGCACTTGCTTGATGAACAGGCGATCATCCCCGGGTCTGGGCAGTCAGGGGGGGGGGGGGTTGGGGTTGGATGGAGGGTGGAGATTGGGGTGGGGATTCTTGGAGCGGATCCCGGGAAGGTGACTGACAGGAACAGACAAGACACGCCCACCAGTTTATCGCTCAAACTTCAATGCACCGTTTAAAGCGAGCTGACCACGTTCCATTTTTTGTTGTTGCACAGTTTTGCGTATGAAGTCTGTGTTTGTTAAAAAAAACGAAAGAAAAAAAATAACTGGGATGGTAGTCGGAAGAGGGGGGGAGGGGGGGGGGGAGGGGGGGGGGAGGGATTGCACATTTCCCAGAAGATTCTTTCCTTTCAATTCATTTATATTGTATGGCCGGCTCATAAGTTTGTGTGCAGGCTTAAGCCTTGTGCCATGATCCACAATACACATGGCATCTGTGACGTTAGTGTACAGAGGGTGTGCAAAAGTAGGTATACAGTAAGTATCACATCATTACCATAATGCTTAATTCCGCTCTCGATTTAAAAGGGAGTGTGTGAATATCAACGGCAATGCAGTGTGAGTATCTGAGGGATTAAGGCTGTGCTTGTTATTACATGTATATCAATATTCATTTGTTTGTGTAATAAATGCAATGAGTATTGTACGTGTTTTCTTGTTTCATAACTGTATACCTACTTTTGCAACCCCATGTATATGGAATTCGTTCCGAGCGCGGAGATGTCTTCTTGAGAAACTGAAACTGAAACTGATAGTTATATTGTAAACGAACGAGCATTGCAGAAATAACCACACGTCATAAGATATTGTATTTGCTACGTGCATATTACGCGACAAGTAGCATTATATATATAATGCAAACTGGTATAATAGGACATTTCAGTGCAGAAATAATACGTGTATAACAAAGTACACATGGACACATACACACACACACACACACACAC
>CM060314.1:15272549-15280049 GCA_030674185.1 Monoplex corrugatus | reverse complement strand
GACGACAAGCGTGTGTCGTAAAGAGGAATGTTTTGTGTGCATGGACAGGAATATATTCAGAGACCCACACTATCTATCATCAAAGCAGCCATGTACAGAAAATCAAGCATTAATGATCTTTTTTAGGGAGTTTGTTGTTGTTTTTGTTGCTTTGTGTTATATTTTCTGATGCAACCTCTGTATCAATTGAGTGGCGTTGAACCCACATCCTGTTGAAGTGTCGGTGCCAAGCAAACCCCTGGGAGCCAGTGACGTAAAGTCTTCACGAAGAGACCTTGCATTGCAGCTGGATCTTTTTAGTGAATTCAACAGTGCCTGTTTTGATCCAACATACTAAGGCCACCGTCTACTAAGACCTTTACTCACCTGTCTCACCTGTCGGCGTCACCAGTGTTGGCCGCTGCGTTCTTTGACAACACCACTCCACTCCAAAGGGCGCTTGACTTTTGTGGACAACCTCTTGAATATTGAGGCCATTGTTGTTGGTCATGTTCTCGATATGTGAGATTGGAGGTCTGCCTTTCTTCCTTCTTGCCTCTGCTTTTCCTTTAAGAAATGGTTGCCATGTGGTCCGTGTTCTTGCTACGTAACATATGGACGTGGACAAGGCAGAACCCTGACTCTGAAGGCTGATGTTACGAATGATCTTGACCTCCTCGGCGTTTCCCCAGCAATTGTCATGAACATGAACAGCATCCAATTTTCACAGTTGATTGGTTCGCTCTAATTTGCTGAGCGTTAAATATATATATATATATATATATATATATATATATATATATATAATATATATATATATATGTATATATAACAAATGGCCGATGTATTTTAGTCTTCTCTTGTTGATGTCTGCTACTAATTTTATGGTGGTATCAAGCACTTCCAGACACTTTCTTGTATCTGTCCATTTGACACGTAGCAGTCTCCAATGACAGCACATCTCTGCTGCCTCAATTCCTTTACAATCAACTTTTCTGAGAGCCCAGGCTTCGTAGCCATATATCATGATTGGCCAGATCAAACATTTTGAAAGTTTAATTTTCAGGCCTTTTGGTATTCTTATGTCTTACTAATGACAGTAATTACTCGGTCACAGAACCAAGCCAGTAAGTAGACCACTACCATAGTGCTCCAATGATAGTCCCCATGTGCCACAGACACTAAATCTACGTTAGGCATGGAAGCAGTAGAGGAAACTAAAACTTTGATTACAACAAAAATTCAGGACATGAAAGGCAACAGAATCTGGGACGTTTTTTTTTTACAATCCTGTAATGATTGATAGTTTCGTGATACGGGGATGATAATCATGATGCTCTGGACACATCTCTCTAAGACTGAGACAGGGTTGGTCTGTACGCTTTCAATCATAAAACAATCTGGAATCAGCCATGCCCAAGAGACACAGGCACTTGCAGCGGTAACGCACGCAATGACGCACCTGTAAAACAGATAAGACCTGACCGCGTGGCCCCTAGTCTAAAGAATGAGCACATAGCACAAATTTACCGAAACGTCTAGATAGACACAGACAGAGAAACAGAGAGACACACAAAATTTACGGAAACGTCAAGACAAATACAGACAGAGAGACAGAGAAACACACAAAATTTACCGAAACATCTAGATAGATACAGACAGAGAGACAGAGATAGGCAGAGAGACAGATAGAAAGGCAGAGACACATAAACGGAGATGGAATGGAGAGAGGGAGAGGGGTGAGAGAGAGATTGAGCCATACAGACAGCCAGATTGAGATAGACAGACAGACAGACAGAGATAGAGACAGAGAGACAGAGACAGAGAGGCACAGAGAAACAGACATACCTAGAGACAGCAACAACGACAGATACAGAGAGACATGGAGACATAGACAACAAAAAAGACAGAAACAAAAACAGACACACACTCACACTCAGAGCCACATAGACACACAGACAGAGATGAAGAGCGAGAGACACAATGAGACAGAGTGACCCAAGGGGGGAGAGAGAAAAAAGAGAGAGCAGAGAGAGAGAGACAGAGAGAGAGGCAGAGAGAGAGAGAGAGAGGACAGAGAGTGACAGAGAGAAGAGAGAGAGTTAGAGAGAGAGCAGAGAGAGAGAGAGGCAGAGAGAGAAGGAGTGACAGAGAGGCAGAGATAAGATAGAGAGAGAGAGGGGCAGAGAGAGAGAGAGAGGCACAAGAGGAGACAGAGACAGAGAGACAGAGAGCAGAGGAGAGATAAGAGGCAGAGAGAGAGGCAGAGAGAGAGAGAGAGGCAGAGAGAGAGGCAGAGAGAGAGAGAGAGGCAGAGACAGCAACAATAACAGAGACAGACAGACGGAGACAGACATAGACAGTGACAGAGAGACAGAGACAGGTACACACACACTCAGAGCCACACAAACAAGGACACACAGAGGAAGAGACAGAGACACTGAGAGACCCAATGGGGGGGGGGAGAGGGAGAGGGACAGAGACAAGACACAGAGAGAGAAGAGAGAGAGAGAGGGGGTGGGACAGAGACAGAGGGACAGAGACACAGATAGAGAGAGAAAGAGAGAGAGGAGAGACAGACAGACAGACAGACAGACAGAGAAGAGACAGAGACGGAGACAAAGAGAGATCCTGATTTATTTCACCAGTTTCTCTTTGCCACACACCCAGTCCATTTTATTCAAATAATGGCTGTTTTTTAAAGAAGCTAATTCTCAAGAGACAGGCAATTCAAAGGCCTATCAAACATTTCAATCGGACTTGAGTGAGTTTGATCGTGAAAAGAAAGGGCAAAGAGTCTCTCAGATACTGAGTCTTCTCATTCTGTCTCTGGCGACCCCATCGTTTATTGGCCACATGAAAACTGGAAGTTGAATTGTTGAGCTGAGGAAATGACCTTTTATTAAAACTGTGGGAATATGTGAGCTAGTAGATAAAGCAATCCACCGAGGATGCCACAAATTGGGTTCAATTCCCGGTTGTTGGACAAAGTTTTCTTCTTCTTCTTCTGCTCCGTATCTTGCAAAAAGTTGAGGAGGTAGTTGTACAAGTTTGGTAATTGGATTTCAGCCGTGAATGCCAAGCTTTTTTTTCAGTTACTTGCTTTGTGTCATTACCGTTATCGTCGTCATCGTCGTCGTCGTCATCACCATCAAGACCCTCATCATCATCATCGTCATCACCATCATCATCATCATCATCACCACCACCATGTATCATCATCATCATTATCATTATCATCATCATCTCTCTCTCTCTCTCTCTCTCTCTCTCTCTCTCTCTCTCTCTCTCTCTCTCTCTCTCTCTCCTATTTCTGTCTTCGCCTGAGGTCAAATTTCATTAATCAAAATATTTTATCCATTCTTTCTCTCTCTTCTCGCTTTTTCTCTGTCTCAGTCTCTCCAGCTCCAGTCTCCGTGTCTCTCTATTTCTCTCTGCCTCCTCTGTCTGTCTGTCTGCGTCCGTCTGTCTGTCTGTCTCTCTGTCACTCTCTTTGTCTTTCTCTTTCTTTTTTGTTCTTTCAGCACATCGATAGTATTCAGTAACACACACACACACACACACACACACACACACACACACACACACACACACACACACACACACACACACACACACACACACACACTCATACATACATTCACAGACATATTCGTTTCCATATACCTCTCTTCACACACATGACTCGGACTGCTTCTTGGTTCAAAAACTGAATGGGTTACATGAGGATTCATGGTGCCATGAGATCACCTCATACAAACAATACAGAAGACAAGGGGTTCTTCATGACAAATGAATAAGTATACGATCCTCGGGATCACATGCTAAAAGGTAGTAATAACACAATGGCATTAAACACAAAACGCTAGTATGCGCTGGCTTGGCCATGTTACCCGCATGCAAGATGGCAGAATACCCAAAGACATTTTGTACGGAGAGCTTGCTACTGGCTCCAGACTCACGGGAAGTCCCATACTCCGCTACAAAGATGTGTGCAAGCGGGACCTCAAGGCGGGTGGCATTGCACCAGCAGGCTTCGAAGTGGTAGCAGCAGACCGCAGCAGCTGGAAACTTGCCATCAACTCGGCCATCAAGACATCCGAGCGGAGGAGAGAGGAGCAGTGGGAGTTAAGAAGAGCACACAGACGCCAGAGAGCAGGGTCAGCGCCTTCGGACGACGCCATCTTCACGTACAGCAACTGCAACAGGACCTGCCGTTCGAGGATTGGGCTCTACAGCCACAGCCGACGCTGCAGTTCCACCGCAAAATGACTTCCAAGGCGCAATCTCCATTGTCTCCCGAGACAGATGGATGCCAATACAAGTATGCATTTAATATAAAACGTAATAACACTAACACCATGGCATTAACCACTTGTGAACCCAAAAGGATATTGTGCATTTAATATAAAACGTAATAGCGATAGCTCCATGGTATTAACCACATGCGAACACAAACGAATATTATGTATCTAACATAAAACGTAATAGCAATAACACCATGGTATTTACTACTTGTGAACACAAAAGGTGTTATGTACCTAATATAAAACGTAATAACAATAAGACCAAAAACATTAACCACTTGTACACACAAAAGGGTAAAATCTATCTAATATAAATTCTAACAGCAATAAGCACCATGACATTAACCACGTGTGAACACACACAAAAAATAAAACGTAATAATAATAATAACACCATGGCATTAAACATCTGTAAACATAAAATGATATTTATCTAATATAAAACGCAATAACAGTAACACAATGGCATTTGCCACGTGTGAACACAAATATGTATTATGTATACTATTACAACACGTAATAACAATAACACCAAGGCATTAACCATATGTGAACACAAAAACGTTACTATGTATCTAATATAAAACATATGAAACAGTGTGAAGTTCTATTTTCCACACGAGACAACAATACAGACAGCTGTGATGGAAGCTGCATGAAAAATAACTAACACGCAACTCCAAAGGTGTGATCATAGACATGGACAGCTGATTCATCAATCACAAATCAGATCTGGGACAATGTCAGTTTGAACTTGCGGTTTATACAGTTGTGGATGGTGTCTAGCCTCATGAAGACCTTGATGGTGGACTCACCGGTGTATCTGATGACTGAATAAACAGGTCCTCAGCAGCCACTGTGGGTCTCTACACAGGACAAAACGTCACTTCTGAAAGGACATTCTTCGCTCGAAATATATGGGAAGGAGTCCTGCAGTCTCACGTTCTGCTTCCACTGGTTCTACTGTTGTTGACTGGCAGCTGTACTGTACTGTTCAAATGTTATTGTGCACTGTATGCACTGAGGTCTCCTGCAGCATGCTGGTGTCAGCCGTACTTGAATAACAAAGTTATTCTCCTATGAACTGTGATCCACACAGCAGGTGTCCATATCCTTACCATAGCACCGAATGATTGTCTATGTGTCGTCTACTCACTTAGACTTTTCTTACTACACCTGGTCACATCAGACACCTGTGCCAGTGCTTAAAAAGCGAGATGAAAACAGAAACGTATTGCTCGCACCTGACCACCACCTGGTGTTGTTTGTGTTTCCTATCATGTTAGATGTCACCTTGTTTTTAAAGCAGCTGTTCTTTCGTGTTATTGTTATTGCTCAAGTAAGTAAAACAACACTTCTTCAATAAATTGTTTCAACAGTTTGTTTGTCTTTGTGTGTGTTTGTTTATTACTTTTGTTCTTACTTCTTTTTTCCCCTGTTGGTATGGCAAGCCACAAAGTGAAGGACGTGGCTGTTGCCTTTATTTTATTTCATTTGTTTGTTTTGTTTGTTTGTTTTTCTTTTTCTTTTTTCCCCTGGCTGCCATGGAGTTTGGTAGTCAGATATGTAGGTAGTCATGACTCTGAATGTTCCCCTTGATAGACACGACACCCTGAAATATGTCTTCAGCTGTTTGGTCCTCTTGACTATAGAGGCAGGATGGGGATGGTGTCGGTTCGAACTTGTGATTCATACGATTGTGGCTGGTATGAAGCTTCACAGGATCACTTGCTGCTCTGTAGACAGAAGGTTGTAACCGTCCCTTTTTGCTGTTGTTATTCGCCCTTCGTTGTCGAAGAAGACAACGACTTCAATTTTGGCTGGAAGATTGGCAATTGTGGGTCCGATGGTGGCTGGTGAGGCCAGTCCAGGCCAGGAAGGCTAATCGCACATAGGGCAAGCGTGGATTGGTGCAACAGTAGAGTTGGAGGTCACTCGTGTCTTGCGCGCTTCTCGTTTTCTTCGAGCCTCTGCTATACATCTTCTCTCTGCTGCTCTTGCTCCGATGGTCAGCTTGCCTACTAATCCTTTACTGGCCGTGCAGCTAATCTACAACTCCAAAGATGTGTCATAGACATAGACAATTCATTCACTAATTACCAATCAGATTTGTAACAAAGTCAGTTTGACATTTGCGGTTCATACAGTTGCCGCTGGTGTTGAGACTCATGAATATTATTTGATTATTTCTAAACAGAATGTGGTGATCGTCCTTACTGTCTGAGCAACTAAGCTGCAACCCCAAAGATATCATCTACATGGATGGCTCAGTCACCGATAGAAAATCTGGTTGGAGCTTCACTGTCAAATGAAAAAAAAATCCCATACAGGAAGAACATTCTACAACTAGTATCATAGCTTCCAGTATAACAACGGATTCTGACTTTACGCAGTCACGCATCCTCAAAAATGGTTATATGATGAGATGAAAGTAAATCAAGCCTTCATTCTGACCGACTCGACGAATCTGTTTCTAAAAGTGCAAAATGGTGCATGAATCCAGACTGGCACAAAGCAATGAGCAGCATTGACCGACAACAGCTCACGTGGATCAACTGCCCAGACACACTGGTGCCAAGGACAATGTACTTGCTGACAAACTTACATGCAATGCTACTGCAACAGAAATTCTCCAACTTGGAAAGACTGTGTTGCTTGGGGTTTAAGATCATACCTTTGCAAAGACAAAATATAAGTAATCCCACCACTGACAGTCTTCCCCCAAAGGAATGATAAGAGGATGTAGCCGAAAATCTCCCATGAAAAGAAAACAAGAGCCATCATTAGACAGCTAGATAAATGGTATCGTCTGCCCAGACTCCTGGAGAACGCATTGCAAAGTGGGATTCCTGAATGGGAAATAAAGAACACTCGAAGGAAAGAAGAAAAAAACAACAACACAAAAAACAAAAAGAGCCGGAAAAACGTGAAGGTTGCCATAGTTTTTGCTTGTTTGTTGTTCGCGTATGTACACATGTATCTGTAATTTTGCCATGGTGTTTACTTGCTCTTGTGTGTGTGTGTGTGTGTGTGTGGGTGTGTGTGTGTGTGTGTGTGTGGTGTGTGTGTGTGTGTGTGTGTGTGTGTGTGTGTGTGTGTGTTGTGTGTTGTGTGGTGTGTGTGTGTTGTGGTGTGTGTGTGTGTGTGTGTGTGTGTGTTGTGTGTTGTGTGTGTGTTGTTGTGTGTGTGTCTTTTGTTCGATTGTCCTGTTTTA
>CM060314.1:15260049-15267549 GCA_030674185.1 Monoplex corrugatus | reverse complement strand
AGTTGATCAAGACATGTCCACATTTCTGCTATCCATATATCTCTCTCTGACAAGGGTGATTACTGGGCTGGAGTGGCAGCGTTCATCAAGGGAATTGAAGTGCAGTACATAGGAGAAGCAGTTACATGTTTGATACTTGCTAAGTCTTTGATGAACAGAAGCATTGACGATGCAAAACAGTCATCTACAAAGAGAAGCCATGAAAATACAAGTGATTCCTTGATGTACAGAAGCAACGAAATTACATACAGGTTCTCGCTGATCAAAACCAATAAAGATGAAACGAGTCACTAATGATCAAATTATGCAGACAAATTTTCAGCATTAAGAACTTTATTGAAAAAAAATTGATAACGACAAGTATAACTCTTCTCGAAAGAGTCGCTGTAATTAAATCATTAATTCTGTCCAAACTGATCTATCTGTGGATTCTGCTGATGATTTTGTCAGTGATTTTTAGAAATTGTGTTTTTCGTTTCTTTGGAATGCATCATCATCATCGGGTGCCTTGCCACATGGCGTTGGCGATCATGGACTTCTTGTTACTTCTAGCATCTCTTCCATCCTCCTTGTCCTCAGCCACTCTGCAAGTCCGTCTAGTATCTTCTCCCTGGGTATACCTGGTGCTCTCTTTCCCTCTAGCTTTCCCGTTGTGACCATATGCTCCAATCCCCCTTTCCTCATAAAATGGCCTATAAATGTTGCCTGTCTTTTCCTAATCTTCCTTATGAATGATCTACTTGTCTGCGTCCAAGAAGACTGTCTCGTTTGTTTTCTTTGCTGTCCATGGAACTCTCAACATTCTTCTCAGAAACCACATCTCGGCTGCCTCAATCTTGTTCTGGCTTTGCATGTTGACTGTCCACGCCTCACAACCATACAACAGTATTGGTTCTATATAACATTCAAGAACTCTCTTTCTGATGTTAATCGATAGGTATGTGTTGGTTAGAATGCTTTTCTTGGAATGTATACATGACTGGATTAGCAGGAGACAAAAAACTGCCCACATAAGATTTAGAAATACAGAACATGAATAGAAGAACAAAACTGGTAGAATGTACCCTTTTTAAACAGATTTTGATAAGAAGAGGATATAGCCCCAGCTATACTTTATGTAAATTGCCCTGGAAACATATCTTTAAGACATATTTTGAATTTTGTGGTCATGTTAAACCAATACTGCCAATTGATTTACTTTCAGAATCAGTTGTATGTAACAACCACATCACAATTGGGAATAAAATAATGAAATGCAGTGTTCTTTTTTTTAATGATAATGGGGTTTTGCTGACACCTCATGAATTTAAGAGAAAATATGAAATGACTGCACATTTGGTCATCTTCAAGCTTTTTAGCAGTTTTGAGGCATATACACAGAAAACAAAGCTGAACATACCAAATGAAAGAAAACATAACATTCTTACAGCGCTGAAGGCAATTTTTCCATGTAGTAAAATGGTTATGCTATGAATCATGAACAACTGATGATATAATTCAACAGTCTTTCTCTAAATGGACAGAAAAAAATAGGAGTAAATTTCATGAATTAAGTATTGTGAAACTCCATAAGATACAAGAAGTCGAATTGAAATGGCTACAGATACGTAGTGGTGGTGCACAGAGAAACATGTCCAATGTTGTTATCGTGTCCCGGTCAACAGCCAGACAAACGTCGTTTCCAGCCAACCCTCTATTGAATTACGCCAGTAACACACCAACTTCTGCACGATAGCAGCCTACTCTACTGGAGGATGCTGCATTCATTTGCATTACAACAGGATGAGTAGGCTGGTAGACTTCGATTACGTTATCTCCCTTCCTCGCTCTTCATCGTGTGCGGCACTCTGAACAGCTTTTCATCCCACGTGTCTTTCGCTACGTAACTAAGCAAGTTTACACAGCAAAGAGACATCAAGGGAGGCAATGACTGGGGAACTGTGTGGCGTTTAAACGTGTCAATGGGCAAGACAAGCTGTTTTCCCGTCTTCAGCTACCTGGACTTGGCTTTATGCCCAACGTGACTGATGTGTCCATGAGACGACATACGTGTGTCGTAAAAAGCACTAAAATGTACACATGTACAGTGATGTATCCAGAAATCATCACCATCTGCCATTAAAGCAGACATTGACAAAAAGAAAAAACAAAACAAAAAACAAAAAAACACACAACAACAACAACAACAACAACAAACGGAATCACTGTGCATTTAGTTTGAAGTGACAGATGTATACATCGCTTGTGTATTTTCTGTGGTTTGTGCCGTACATTTTCTTTTAATCTCCCATGGTAGAAAACGTTATTTATTTTGTATACCTCTTTATTTGTTTTCTCTACTCCATGTTGTATAACGTTCTTTTCACCCATTGTGG
The DNA here is from genome assembly GCA_030674185.1 of Monoplex corrugatus. NCBI lineage: Eukaryota > Metazoa > Mollusca > Gastropoda > Littorinimorpha > Ranellidae > Monoplex > Monoplex corrugatus. Next base: position 15,265,174 of record CM060314.1, on the reverse strand, counting down.
ACGATAATCGCATGTCTGGGAAGAGAAAAACACACACATAAAGATTTTGATATATGACGTTTCTTTAAACCCAGTTAACAGCTATTTGAACATGTGTGATGCTGTACATTTTTCACGAAAGGGTTTATTGGTTTGCCGTAATTCTTTGAAATATGATCCTAGAGGGGTGATCACAGTCCTCAGAGGATAAGGTTTGCAGGTATCTTCCATTACTTAGGTATTGCAAGACACTTGTGTTTTCAGACAGCTGAATGCCAATCAGGTTCTGAGACTATTAATGAATGAGAAAATTTTGTATCAAGCTTATGTATATATGTATATACATTCATATACACACACACATATATATATATACATATATATATATATATATATATATATATATATATATATATACACATATATATACGGAGAGAGAGAGAGAGAGAGAGAGAGAGAGAGAGAGAGAGAGAGAGAGAGAGAGAGAGAGAGAGAGAGAAATTACATTGAGCTACTTTTCTATGAAGTCATTGCACAGGACAAAGGAGGAACATACTCTAATGTAAACTGACACAGAGTGAGAGAAAAAAGAAAAAATACAGTTCGTCCAGGTCAAGCCAGTAAATTTTGGATATTGTGAGTGCAGTCTGACAGCACCACTGGGACAAGTGCTGTTGTGTAAATCTTATTTAGGGACACATACATGGCAAACAAAAATGTATCCTGAGTTGAACCGAGAAGATCTGTTCTCATTGACCATAAATACAAACCACAAGAGAATGATATCAATTTTCATTTAGTATTTAACGAAATATCCACATCACTGAAGCTGACTGCATCACAATCAAGATCACTTACACTGGTATTATTTGTGAAAATCATCTTCGGGATTTTCCTGGGAAAACGACTAGTCACTCCAAGTATGGTTTTACTGCGACAAGAGGCATAACAACAGCCTTAGCGCATGCTGTCTCCCCTCCCGTGGGGATGCCGGGGACTCTTTCAGTATAGATAGTATCTCCACCTTCTGGAAATTCTGTGCAAGAAATTTGATCTTTTTTGTCACTCTCTTTGTTTCTTCCTCACCATTTTACTTTCTATCATTTCTTCCTGCCTTGCTGGTTCATTCACCTGTATGTGTTCAATAAAGTCTTATGTACTTTCCCTTAGGATTTATACTTGGGTACATGTATTAAGTGCATTTTTGGCTCCAGGGAAATAAGACATACGGAAGCGATTTTTAGGTAGCTTAGGCCCGTTTTTATGTATGTCTTACTGCCCTTAGTTATGTTTGAAGTTGTATTCAGGTATGTTTTCTAATTTCCCTGTGTGACAAAGTGGACAGCGTGGTCAACGCCAGGGGCACTGCCTTAGATTATGTATGCGAATGCATTGATACGTATATTTGTTTTCCTTTTCTTTTTTTTTTCTTTTTATTACTTATTACCTGTTGAAGTATTGTGTATGTTTTTAAACGGTTATAGCCCTGATATGGCTCTAAGCAGTAGGCTGCGCTCTAAACCAAAATAACAATAGCAACCACAACGACAATAACAATAACAGCAATCACAATAGCAATAACAATAACATTAACAATAACAATAGCAATAACAATAACAATAGCAATAACAATAACAATAACAATAGCAATCACAATAACAATAACAGTAACAGTAACAATAGCAATCACAATAACAATCACAATAACAATAATATAACAATAACAATGCTGTCTCCAACATAGTTGGTATTTATCCTTCCCAGTCTGTACACAGCCGGACAAGTTACAAGAGATGAAGTGCGTATATTCAGCTTTTGTTTTTCTTTTCCAAACGATTATTACAGTGGATCAAACAGAATATGCCATATGGAATCAAGCCATTCTTCTTACACCTCTTTCTTCAGACTGACAGATGAACGGCAAAGACGTCTTTTAATGAGCAACCTTGAAAGTATTTGTGGTTTCATCGCTTTTCTAGACGTAAACAGACTTGATATTTCGAAGACAGAGTCTGATCGTTTTATTGCTGTCACCCTAATCCTAAGACTGGAAGAAGGAAGTGTCTGGTGATAGCACGGGAAAAGCTGCCTATTTTGGTGTTTTTGACTAGCTACATGGATCATACAAGCAAAACCAGAACAAGATTGAGGCAGCCGAGATGTGGTTTCTAAGAAGAATGTTGAGAATTCCATGGACATCAAAAAAAACAAACAAACGAGACAGTCTTGATGGAGGCAGACACAAGTAGATCACTCATAAGGAAGATTAGGAAAAGACAGGCAACATTTATAGGCCATTTTTATGAGGAAGAGGGATTTGGAGCACCTGGTCACAACGGGAAAGCTGGAGGGAAAGAGAGCACCGGGTAGACCCAGGGAGAAAATGCTGGACGGACTTGCAGAGTGACTGGGGACGAGGAGGGTGGTGGATATGCTAGGAGCAACGAGAGATAGAGACAGATGGAAGTCCATGATCGCCAACGCCATGTGGCAGGGCACCTGATGATGATGATGATGACATGGATCATCCCTAGTATAGTCCTTGGGAGGCAAAAAAATTAAAATCCTTGGAAGGCAACAAGGTTATAATCAAGACGAACAGAAATTAAGCGCATAAATATACATCTAATCCTATTTCAGTATACATTTTTAATGTAATGGTTTGTTTTATATCGACAGGAGGAAGATCTGTTTATAAAAACGTGTGATAGAGATAAATGTTTGCCAAACCGTTTTCTTGTTTGCCTATCTTATCAAATATGTTCTGCTATAGATGGTCGGGTTTTTTTTAAAATTAATCAGATGTCCAGTGTTAAGACGTTTGAAATGTATTACACACTTGTTTATGGTCGGTTGAACTGGTAAGAACAATCTTTAAGATGAAAACACTGGTTATTTATCAATGGATCTTTACTGTTGATCTCGCATATCAAACCACTGTAAACATGCTACGTTCAAAGACACTGGACGGTTTTCGTGACTTTGGCTACAAAGTATTTAGAATAAGAAAATGTACACATACACAGAGTTTTTGAGTTACAGGATAATGATAACGATGTGGCAAATGTCGTCATCTGTGAGCGATTACTTTATAAATAGTTTACATTCGCATTTGAAATCTTCAAATCTGTATGCCGTAACTGTGGCACTTTTAACATTTACTTCCGTAGAAACAGAACATAATCTGATAAAACAATATAGAAATTTATCAATGACGAGAACAGCTAAAAATTTCTCCGAGATCATATTGTTTTCACTAATCAATAGGTCTCTCAACGGCCACATCCATTAAGTTTTCTGAACCATTCTTGTTTCAAACCAATCATTAAATCATATAAGAAATCTTCTCCCGTCATCAATACCTCCAGTAATGATCACTGCAGAAGACGAGAAGAGGGACAGAGAGAAAGAGAAAGACAAAACGAAAGAGAGAAAGAGAGAGAGAGAGAGAGAGAGAGAGAGAGAGAGAGAGAGAGAAGGAGAGAGAGAGAGAGAGAGAGAGAGAGAGAGAGAGAGAGAGAGAGAGAGAAGAGGAAGAAAAAGAGAGATCATTTCATGTGTCAAAGAAAGAAGTGTCTATCAAACTCTAAAGGGACATGGACATGAAGGAAAGTCTATAAAACAAATGACGGCTTCTTGAACAAAGGCAACTCACGAAAGGGTCAGGATCGTTAGCTTCCAGCTAAGCTAGCGGGGACGCAGCAGGGGAGCTCATTCCTGTCACACTAATTGAAAGGATGGCGTTCATCATAGAGTTGCACGCGCGTGATATTGGAGACACGCGAACCATGCACGTGCGACAAAAAAACAAATAAGCGTGACTGCAAAATTGAAATAAATCACTTTCGTACTTCCTTGTGTGTGTGTGTGTGTGTGTGTGTGTGTGTGTGTGTGTGTGTGTGTGTGTGTGTGTGTGTGTGTGTGTGTGTGTGTGTGTGTGTGTGTGTGTGTGTATGTGTGTGTGTGTGTGTGTAAGTTTGTGTATGTGTGTGTGTGTGTTTGTGTGTGTGTGTATGTGTGTTGTGTGTGTGTGTGGTGCGTACGTGTGTGTGTGCGTACGTGTGTGTGTACGTGTGTGTGTTTGTTTGTGTGTGTGTGTGTGTGTGTGTGTGTGTGTGTGTGTGTGAGAGAGAGATAGAGGGAGAGAGAGAGAGAGAGCAATGCATGCTTGGGTAAGTGAGTGTATGTGTGTGTTATTACCGTTGCAAGCATGAAAAACAAAGACACAGAAAGAAGAAGAAGAAGAAGAAGAAGAACCAACAACAAATCAACAACAACAAAGAAAAGAGACAGACAGAGAAGAAGAAGAAGAAGGAAGAGAAGAAGAAGAAGAAGAAAGAAGAAGAAGAAGAAGAAGAAGAGAAGAAGAACAAGAACAAGAACAAGAAGAACAAGAAGAACAAGAAGAACAAGAAGAAGAACAAGAGCAAGAAGAAAAAGAAGAAGAAGAAGATGAAGAACAAGAACAAGAACAAGAACAAGAACAAGAACAAGAACAAGAACAAGAAGAACAAGAAGAAGAAAAACCAGAATCAGAATAAGAATGAACCATACGTTTTCCGTTCACTGTGGCCGTTACATAAAACAGAGACAAGACAAGTGAAGACTCTTCAAGGAAAATAGCCCAGACGATGCAGATTGTTTTCTGTGTAATCAAGCGATCAGTACCATGCTTAGATAGACTTTTGCCCTAAGCTTTGAGTGGAGTATGTGTCTGAGTATTTCTTCTCCCACTTCCGTCAAAGCATGGTAATGTGTTCAATGGTCAGTCTGGTGGTCTACATGTACATGCGACATAATCGTTTTGATTTTACACTAGTTTATCACACTGCATACCATACAAACACTCCACACACACACACCACACACACACACACACACACACACACACACACACACACACACACACACACACACACACACACACACACACACACACAGGCACACACACACACACACACTCACGCACACTTTAGCCTGCTCAAAGAAAGAGAGGTTCTTATTGATATAAAACACTTGCATTTTTCATTAAGAATACAGAAATATTAATTGCAATCCAATAAAATGTGAGAAAAAAAACTTAAAATAGCTCAGAAAGAAAATTCAATTCGAAATGTGTATTGTAAACTGTAAGAAAAACCTTCTG
>CM060314.1:15235049-15240049 GCA_030674185.1 Monoplex corrugatus | reverse complement strand
CACACACACACACACACACACACACACACACAACACACACACACACACACACACACACACACACACACACACACACACACACACTCATTACATCACACAAATCACAACATCTATAACACACTATAGCAAACATACACAACACACACACACATCACATACAATCACATACATTACACCCCACAATCACACATACACACACAACACACACACACACACCACTACACACACACACAGATTCACACACATCGACAACAAAAACAACAAAGGCACGTTATTCCTGATAATCAGTTCTTTTGATCTGTTTTAGATATTATAAAAGGGCATGTATAATTGAGTTGATAATCAGAGTGCATTGTATGAGTTTCGAAATCCTAGTGCAGGGAGATGCAGTGAAAAAAATTAGTGTGAATTGTATTTGAAAGGTTGTGGTGCAGTGTTGTGTGTAGTGTTGATTGTTAGTGATGTGTGTGCGTGTGTGTGAGTGGTAGTGTGTGTGAGTGGGGTGTGTGTGTGTGTGTGTGGTGGTGTGTGTGTGTTTTGTGTGTGTGTGTGGTTGTGTGTGTGTGGTGGTCTGTGGTGTAATCGTCCGTTTGCGTGTTTTAGTGACTTTTCAAAAAGCTATGAACGCAAACCTCAATACAGTATGTCTGTGTGTGTGTGACAAGCCAGCACAATGGGAAAAAATGTGTGTGTATGTCCCAACATAATACATTATTTTTCCTAACCCAAGGCATGCTGTGTATATGTTCCGACCAACACGTAAAGTGTATATGTCCCAACTCCACACATTAAACGTATGTGTCCCAACACAGCATATTAAGTGTATATGTCCCAATTCAACACATCAAGTGTATATGTCCCACCCCTACACATTGAGTGTACATGTCCCAACCCAACACATTTAGTGTATATGTCCCAGCCCAGCGCATTGACAGTATAAGACCCAACCCAACCCAACACATTAAGTGCATATGTTCCAACCCAAAACATTAAATGTATATGTCCCTCCCAACACATTAAGTGTGTATGCCCCAACTCAGCAGATGAAACGCACATGTCCCAACCTACTATATTAAGTGTATGTGTCCCAACCCAAAATATTAAGTGCAAATGTCTCTACCTAACGCATCATACAAAATGGGTTTATGTCACAACCCAACGTAATCTGTGATTATGTAACAACCCAACACAATATGTGTACATGCTACAAACCAACACAATATGTGAACATGTCATAACCCAACACGCTGCGTATATGTCACAATCCAGCACAATATGTGTACATGTCACAATCCAGTATAATGTATGTACACGTCCCCAACCCAATACATATGGGTACATGTCTCAACCAAATAAAATATGTGTATATGTCACAATTCCACACAATATGTGTACATGTCACAAGCCAATACAATATGTATATATTTCACAATCCAATACAATACGTGGGCATGTCACAACCCAACACATAAAGTGTACGTACATGTCACAACCTAACACATTATGTGTGCCTATCACAACCCAACACACAAAGTGTACTTACACGTCACAACCCAACACACAAAGTGTACATACATGTCACAACCCAACTCACAAATTGTACGTACATGTCACAGCCCAACCCATTATGTGTGCCTATCACAACCCAACACACAAAGTGTACGTATATGTCACAACCCAACACACAAAGTGTGCCTATCACAACCCAACACACAAAGTGTACGTACATGTCACAATCCAACACACAAAGTGTACGTACATGTCACAACCCAACACATTATGTGTGCCTATCACAATCCAACACACAAAGTGTACGTACATGTCACAACCCAACACACAAAGTGTACGTACATGTCACAACCCAACACACAAAGTGTACGTACATGTCACAACCCAACACATTATGTGTGCCTATCACAACCCAACACACAAAGTGTACGTACATGTCACAACCCAACACACAAAGTGTACGTACATGTCACAACCCAACACACAAAGTGTACGTACATGTCACAACCCAACACATTATGTGTGCCTATCACAACCCAACACACAAAGTGCACGTACATGTCACAACCCAACACACACAAGTGTACGTACATGTCACAACCCAACACAATATGTGTGCCCATCACAACCCAACACACAAAGTGTACGTACATGTCACAACCCAACACACAAAGTGTATGTACATGTCACAACCAAACACAATATGTGTGCCTATCACAACCCAACACACAAAGTGAACGTGCATGTCACAACCCAACACAATATGTGTGCCTATCACAACCCAACACACAAAGTGTACGTACATGTCACAACACAACACACAAAGTGTACGTACATGTCACAGCCCAAAACATTATGTGTGCCTATCACAACCCAACACACAAAGTGTACGTACATGTCACAACTCAACACAATATGTGTGCCTATCACAACCCAACACACAATGTGTACGTACAACCCAACATAATGGCTGTACATGTCTCAACGGAATACAATATGTGTACATGCCACAACCCCATACAATATGTGTAAATGCCACAACCCCATACAATGGGTGTACATGTCACAACCCAACACAATATGTGTGCCTATCACAACCCAACACACAAAGTGTACGTACATGTCACAACCCAACACACAAAGTGTACGTACATGTCACAGCCCAAAACATTATGTGTGTCTATCACAACCCAACACACAAAGTGTACGTACATGTCACAACTCAACACATTATGTGTGCCTATCACAACCCAACTCACAAATTGTACGTACATGTCACAGCCCAACCCATTATGTGTGCCTATCACAACCCAACACACAAAGTGTACGTATATGTCACAACCCAACACACAAAGTGTGCCTATCACAACCCAACACACAAAGTGTACGTACATGTCACAATCCAACACACAAAGTGTACGTACATGTCACAACCCAACACAATATGTGTGCCTATCACAATCCAACACACAAAGTGTACGTACATGTCACAACCCAACACACAAAGTGTACGTACATGTCACAACCCAACACACAAAGTGTACGTACATGTCACAACCCAACACATTATGTGTGCCTATCACAACCCAACACACAAAGTGTACGAACATGTCACAACCCAACACACAAAGTGTACATACATGTCACAACCCAACACACAAAGTGTACGTACATGTCACAACCCAACACATTATGTGTGCCTATCACAACCCAACACACAAAGTGCACGTACATGTCACAACCCAAAACACAAAGTGTCGTGCATGTCACAACCCAACACAATATGTGTGCCCATCACAACCCAACACACAAAGTGTGCGTACATGTCACAACCCAACACACAAAGTGTACGTACATGTCACAACCAAACACAATATGTGTGCCTATCACAACCCAACACACAAAGTGTACGTACATGTCACAACCCAACACAATATGTGTGCCTATCACAACCCAACACACAAAGTGTACGTACATGTCACAACCCAACACACAAAGTGTACGTACATGTCACAGCTCAAAACATTATGTGTGCCTATCACAACCCAACACACAAAGTGTACGTACATGTCACAACTCAACACATTATGTGTGCCTATCACAACCCAACACACAAAGTGTACGTACATGTCACAACCCAACACAATATGTGTGCCTATCACAACTCAACACACAATGTGTACGTACAACCCAACATAATGGCTGTACATGTCTCAACGGAATACAATATGTGTACATGCCACAACCCCATAAATATGTGTAAATGCCACAACCCCATACAATGGGTGTACATGTCACAACCCAACACAGTGAGTACGTACACGTCAGAGCCCAACACAATATGTGTGCATGTCACAACCCAATACAATATGTGTGCATGTCACAACCCAAAACAATATGTGTGCACGTCACACCCCAATACGATATGTGTACATGTCTGAACGCAATTCAATATGTGTACATGTCACAACCCCAATACAATATGTGTACATGCACAACCCAATACAAATGTGTACATGTCACAACCCAATACAATATGTGTACATGTCACAACCCAATACAATATGTGTGCATGTCACAACCAATACAATATGTGTACATGTCACAATCCAAATTACACATCATTGTGTACATGTCACAATCCAATACAATATGTGTACATGTCACAACCCAAAAACAATATTGTACATGTCACAACCCAATACAATATATGTGCATGTCACAACCAATACAATATGTGTGCATGTCACAAACCATATAATATGGTACATGTCACAACCCAATACAATATGTGTACATGTCACAACCCAATACAATATGTGTACATGTCACAACCCAATACAATATGTGTACATGTCACAACCCAATACATATGTGTCATGTCACAACCAATACAATATGTGTACATGTCACAACCCAATACAATATGTGTACATGTCACAACCCAATACAATATGTGTACATGTCACAACCCAAACAATATTGTACATGTCACAACCCAATACAGTATGTGTACATGTCACAACCCAATACAATATGTGTACATGTCACAACCCAATACAATATGTGTACATGTCACAACCCAATACAGTATGTGTACATGTCACAACCCAATACAGTAGTGTCAGTCACACCAATACATAGTGTACATGTCACAACCCAATACAATATGTGTACATGTCACAACCCAATACAATATGTGGACATGTCACTACCCAATACTGTACGTGTACATGTCACAACCCAATACAGTACGTGTACATGTCACAACCCAATACAGTATGTGTACATGTCACAACCCAATACAATATGTGACATGTCACAACCCAATACAGTACGTGTACATGTCACAACCCAATACAGTACGTGTACATGTCACAACCCAATACAGTATGTGTACATGTCACAACCCAATACAATATGTGACATGTCACACCCAATACATAGTGTACATGTCACAACCCAATACAATATGTGGACATGTCACAACC
>CM060314.1:15207549-15210049 GCA_030674185.1 Monoplex corrugatus | reverse complement strand
CCGCAGCCGCAGCCGTGTCGTCGTCGTCATCATCGTCGTCGTCGTTGTTGTTGTTGTTGTTGTTGTGTGTTGCTGGCGAGGATGGAAGGCGGTGGTAGTTGTGGTGGTGATTGTGCTTTTTTTTATTGTTGTGTCATCGTTGTCTCTCTTTGTTGTTGTTGTTGTTGTTGTTAATGTTGTCACTGCCGTTGCCAGTATGGGTGGAAAGTTGTAGTAGTGGTGGTAATGATGGTGATGGTTATGTAGTTATGATGTGTGGGTTTTTGTTGCTGTTGATGTTATTTCTTGTCGTTTTTCGCACAAAACTGTCTCTACATTTCCCTTTTCGCAAAGATGTTGTTAATTAACCGATCGACTAATCCCATCTGTGCAAACGCTGTACATTTTAGATAACAACTACAATAACAAAACAACAACAACAACAACAACAAAACTACCGATCCTGTGGTATTGTATATTCGTTCGTGCATGTATACGTTTATACAGTAGTAGCAGCAGCATAGCAGTTGTAGTAGTAGTAGCGAGTAGTAGTAGTAGTAGTAGTAGTAGTAGTAGTAGTGTAGTGTAGTAGTAGTAGTAGTAGTAGTAGTAGTAGTATAGTTGTTGTTGATAGTAGTATGTAGTACGTGTATGGTGTGTATGTGAGCAGTTAGGGTAGATGTTTTTAAAGTAGTAGCAAGTAGTAGTAGTTTGTTGTTGTAGTAGTAAGGGAGGTAGTAGTAGTAGTAGTAGTTGTAGGTCAAATGAGTAGTAGTAGTAGTATGTAGTAGGTAGTAGTATGGTAGTATAGTGTTAGTAGTAGCGTAGAGAGTATAGTTATAGTAGTAGTAGTAGATAGTAGCAGTTTAGTAGTAGTAGTAGTAGTAGGCCTCCATCCATCATCAGCGTCGACTATGATTGATGCGCCTTAGTGTCGTGTCGAGTGGAGTTGACGCCTCTGGAGCAGCGTCGGCTGTGGCTGTTAAGGCCGATATGGGAAAGGCAGTCTCTGCGACATTGGATGCATGTATGGATGCTGCCAGGGAATTGCCTTCACGGGAGTTTGCTTTCCAACTGGTTCTCTTTTCCTCAGCTAAGGTCTGCATCTTCTTTTCCCCCGACCTGGTTGTTTTTTTTTTTTTTTTTTTTTTTTTTTTTTTGAGCACACTGCGCCATCTGTTAATAATAAAAAATAATAATAATTACAATATTATATATAGCGCAAAATCTTGATAAAATCAAATCTAAGCGCTGAAACAGACACACACACCCACGCACACACGCACACACACACACACACACAGCGCGCGCACCGCGCACACACACACACACGCACACGGCTATAAATGGGGAGAAAGAATAAAAGCAATGGAAAATTATAGAGAACATATTATATACAATTATATATTACAATGTGATTCCCTTCCGAGTGGAGACAGGCTGCAGAGGGGATTGAGTGAGGTCAGGATTTTATGCAGAGGAGAAAAGGTGAGTTTTGAGAGCGGACTTGAAGAGACAAAAGTAGGTTGCTGACGGACTGAGAGAGGAAGTTTGTTCCAGGAGAGCGGACCAGAAACAGAGAAGGCTCGTGGACCATAGGTATTGAGCTTAGTGCGTGGAAAGCAAAAAGTCAGAGGATCGGAGGCAGAGCGGAGGGTACGTGAGGGAAATAGATCTCAAGTAGGCTTGACAGGTAATCGGGGGCTGCGTTATTGAGGCTTTTGTAGCACATGGTGTCTAGTTTGTACTGTATGCGCTTTGATACAGGAGCCAGTGAAGTTGTGCCAGGAGAGGAGATATGTGGTCAGCTTTTTTTCTTTTTGAGTACAAGGCGTGCAGCATTGTTTTGAATGCGCTGTAGGATGTGAATGGTGGAGGCAGGAAGACCGGACAGTAGTGAATTGCAATAGTCATCTGTTGCGGTCGGCTGCTGTGTCTTCCCCAGCTCTCTGTGTGATATCCAGAGCTTTGATATCGCAGTTGCAGGCGTTTTTCTATCGTAGTAATCATCGCTGGGGACTGCCAACAGATCTCTTGCCGGAGACTAGTTCACATTAAAGTATATCTTTTGGTATTATGTCCATCTTCATCCGACGCACATGGAAGGAATGGAATCTTTATTTAATGTCTGTTCACAATAGTGATTTTAGACACACACTCTTCCTCACCACCATCTCACTCCTCACCTCCACACACACACACACACACACACACACACACACACACACACACACACACACACACACACGTAGGGAGAGAGAAAAAAAAAAGGGTGGGGGACGGGGATGGAAGGGGAAAAGTGGGAGTTTGAATGTAAAAGAGGAACAATAACAATTAAGAATTCAGAACATTAAGTTAACAGTGTCAATCAATAACAGACAACAATTAATTAACTCTTCATAACAATCTGCCAACAGGGGATCTGAGAATCAGCTGGACTACCGAAATAATATAAGTATTTTTGTTGTAAAGGATATCTCTAGAGTCAGTACATGGTCAAGCCAGCACAGCTGGGTTTTTA
>CM060314.1:15200049-15202549 GCA_030674185.1 Monoplex corrugatus | reverse complement strand
AAGAGCGGAAACAGTAGCACAGTGTGTGTGTGTGTGTGTGTGTGTGTGTGTGTGTGTGTGTGTGTGTGTGTGTGTGTGTGTGTGTGTGTGTGTGTGTGTGTGTGTTTTGTGTGTGTGTGTGTGTTTTGTGTGTGTGTGAGTCAGACATACAGACAGACAAACGGACAGACAGTCAGACAGATAGACAGACAGGCAGACAGACAGTGAACAGATTTTGGATTGAGGTAGTATATAGTGAGATTCGGAAAGGATAAAAGGTCTTTTACTGTTTTGGTGTTTTGTGTGTTGTGTGTTGTGTTGTGTTGTGTTGTGTTGTGTTGTGTTGTGTTGTGTTGTGTTGTGTTGTGTTGTGTTGTGTGTGTGTGTGTTGTGTTGTGTTGTTTGTGTTGTGTTGTGTTGTGTTGTGTTGTGTGTGTGTTGTGTTGTGTTGTGTTGTGTGTGTGTGTTGTGTTGTGTTGTGTTGTGTTGTGTGTGTGTGTGTGTGTGTGTGTGTGTGTGTGTGTGTGTGTGTGTGGTGTGTGTGTGTGTGTGTGTGTGTGTTGTGTGTTTTGTGTGTTTGTGTGTTTGTGTGTTGTGTGTTTTGTGTGTTTGTGTGTTGTGTGTGTGTGTGTGTGGTGTGTGTGTGTGTGTGTGTGTGTGTGTGTGTGTGTGTGTGTGTGTGTTGTGTGTGTGTGTGTGTGTGTGTTGTGTGTTTGTGTGTTTGTGTGTTTTGTGTGTTGTGTGTTGTGTGTGTGTGTGTGCGTGTGTGTGTGTGTTGTGTGTGTGTGTGTGTGTTGTGTGTGTGTGTGTGTGTGTGTGTGTGTGTTTGTGTGTATTGTGTGTTTGTGTGTGTTGTGTTGTGTGTGTGTGTGTGTGTGTGGTGTGTGTGTGTGTGTGTGTGTGTGGTGTGTGTGTTGTGTGTGTTGGTTTTGTGTGTTTGTGTGTTTGTGTGTTTTGTGTGTGTGTGTGTGTGTGTGTGTTTTGTGTGTATGTGTTTGTGCTTTGTGTGTGTGTGCGTGTGTGTGTGTGTGAGTCAGACAGACAGACAAACAGACATTCAGACAGATAGACTGACAGGCAGATAGACTGACAGGCAGACAGGCAGGCAGGCAGACAGACAGGCAGACAGACAGACAGATAGACAGACAGGCAGACAGACAGTCAGGCAGATAGACAGACAGAGACACAGAGACAGTGACAGTTTTCTTTTTATTTTTATTTTTTATTATTATTTTTTTTTGTCTTTTAGTGTGTTTGCCGTTGTTTTGTTGTTGTTGTTATTGTTGTTACTGTTGTTATTGTTGTTGTTGTTGGGACAGCGGGGATTGGGGGTATGTCAGCATTCGAATTCATAATAGTAAGTGCAATAAAAAGAGCGGGAACAGTAGCACCAACAGCCACAGTAGCTAGTGTAGTGGTAAAATCAGTTTCCATAATCGTGATACAGCGACACAAGCGTGTAAATGTTTGATAGAACGATTTATTTCTGTCAATTGATACGTCATGATTCGGTTTCTTTCGTGCTTGCCGTTAGACGGCGCTGACAGGCCTGATCAGCCACTCAAAAGGCTCCTTACAATCCTGATCACAGTCATGACAAGAGAGAGGCTTAGACGAATACCAGCCATCTGACTATCCATATTTAAATCATGACATTTTATGAATATTCATCAGGACTCACCTTTGATCAAGAAATGTATACGATGTATGATTCTCTGAAAACAATGGTTAGTGTTAGTCAAGTTGATTTCATTGTTTTTGACTTCCCCATATGAATAAACAGAAGGGTATTGTGTAAGTGTGTGAGTGCGTGAGTGAGTGTGTGTGTGCTGGGGGAGGGGGTATGCGTGTTGCTTGCGTGCGTATGTGTGTGTGTGTGTGTGTGTGTGTATGTGTAGTGTGTGTGTGTGTGTGTGTGTGTGTGTGTGTGTGTGTGTGTGTGTGTGTGTGTGTGTGTGTGTGTGTGTGTGTTCGTTCTTTGATTTAACGTCTTTTCACTATGAGTGTTATTAGACGGGGGAAAATGGAGGATGAGATTTGGGTGGGTTGGACTGGGGGCAGAGAGGAGACAGAGTAAGAGACAAAAGTAGGTGGGAGAATAGAAAAATGGAACATGAACTTAACACTAATAATTAACATCAACAATATGAAGGGAAAATTTAACGCTAATGTACAAACTTCATAAACTTAAAGTAATGCACTAACAGGACTGTGAACCAATGATTCTGAAATTTCAACTGACAAAGGTTGATCTGATGTCACTTCTTTACAATGAATGTCAGAATAGTTTTCTTGTGTAAATATTTTTGGTAAAAAAGAACGTAGTATTTTGTAGGAAAATAAACAGTGAAACTGTGAATTGTTCGCCGCAAATACGCTTGACATTTTAACAATGTATTTTTTTTCAATGCGTTTAGCTGAATACGAAAATGAACAGCAGCAATCGATCTCAAATGATATATGGAAGAATACTGCAACCTTTTACATACATTTTGAAATGAAAGTTTTATCATTTTTTGTG
>CM060314.1:15190049-15192549 GCA_030674185.1 Monoplex corrugatus | reverse complement strand
TCAATTCTCAAAGTCATAGTGATAACACTGAAATGCTTGAAACTGCGGTAAAATCTTCATTATTTGCAGCACATTGCCAAACTGCTCAAGGACATTTCTTTTTTGATGTAAAAAAAAAGTCAAAGTCAATTAAAATTAAAGTGGCAGTGGTAGAAGTAGCAGTAGTATCAGCAGTAGTAGTAGTAATTGTAGTACGTGTACTATTGGTAGTGTAGTCATAGCAGCAGCAGCGGTAGTAATATAGTTATAAACACCCATATAGGCAAAACAGAAACAATCTGATATACATTTACATAAATGGTGAATGAAAAAATAGCAGCAGCAGCAGTGATAGTAGTAGTAGTAGTAGTAGTAGTAGTAGTAGTAGTAGTAGTAGTAGTAGTAGTAGTAGTAATAGTAGTTAGTAGTAGTAGTAGTAGTAGTAGTAGTAATAGTAGCTAGTAGTAGTAGTAGTAGTAATAGTTGTAATTGTAATAGTAGTAACAAATGCCTATCAATTAACATCAGGAAGAGAGTTCTTGAATGTTATATAGAACCAATACTGTTGTACGGATGCGAGGCGTGGACAGTCAGCAAGCAAAGCCAGAACAAGATAGAGGTAGCCGAGATGTGGTTTCTAAGAAGAATGTTGAGGGTTCCATGGACAGCAAAGAAAACAAACGAGACAGTCTTGATGGAAGCAGACACAAGTAGATCACTCATAAGGAAGATTCGGAAAAGAGAGGCAACATTTATAGGCCATTTTATGAGGAAGGGGGATTTGGAGCACCTGGTCACAACGGGAAAGCTTGAGGGAAGGAAAACACCGGGTAGACCCAGGGAGAAAATGCTGAACGGACTTGCAGAGTGGCTGGGGACGAGGAGGGTGGGGGAGATGCTAGGGGCAAGGAAAGATAGAGGCAGATGGAAGTCCATGATCGCCAACGCCATGCGGCAGGGCACCTGATGATGATGATGATGATGAGTAATAGTAGTAATCGTAGTATTAGCAGCAACAGTATAAAATAGAAGTAGTGGTAGTGCAGGTGGTGTTGGTAGTGATAGAAGTAGTTGTAGCAGCAACAGCAGCAGTAAAAGTAGTAGCAGTAGTAGTGGTAATAGTAGTAGTAATAGTAGCAATAGTAATAGTAGTAGCAGCAGCAACAGCAGTAGTAGTAAAAATACTGACCTCAATCAACCCCCTCTGCAGCCTGTCTCCACTCGGAGGGGAACCACATTGTAATATATATTTGTATATAATATGCTCTCTATAATTTTCCATTGCTTTTATTCTTTCTCCCCATTTATAGCCATGCGTGAGTGTTGTGGGGTGGTGTGTGTGTTGTGTGTGTGTGTGTGTGTGTGTGTTGTGTGTGGTGTTGTGTGTGTGTGTGTGTGTGTGTGTTGTGTCGTGCGTGCATGTGTGTGCGTGCGTGCGTGTGTCTGTTCAGCGCTTAGATTTGATTTTATCAATTTTTGCGCTATATAAATGTTGTAATTATTAATTATTATTAGTAATACTTGCAGTAGTGGTAGTAGTAGTAGTAGCAGCAGCAGCAGCAGCAGCACCAGCACCAGCACCAGCACCAGCACACAACACACCACCAACCACTAACACTACCACTACCACTACCACCACCAACAGTCGTAATAATATCAGAAATGATCTGACAGGCACAACTGGGAAGCTGTCTGATATAACAGTATCAGTTAGATGATCATTTTCGATACCTCTCACGATGCATCGGCGCTAGGGTACTTGATCAAGCAATCACGATGCTCCAAACCATTCCAGTCCGATCACGATCATAACCAGAGAGAGAGGCTTAGACAACACACTACCCTGTCTTTGTACTGATATTCATCAGGTCTGACCTTTTGAGCTGAGATCCTGTACGTTGTGCAGTCTCTTTAAAAAAAAAAGAAAAAGATGTGGTTCGTTTTGATGAAGAGTACTTTTTTTTTTCTTTTCTTTTCTTTTCTTTTTTTTTTTTTTTATTATTACCAGAGGAGACTGATCCGTAGAAGTGAAGTATGAATCTGTTTCTGTCTGTCTCTGTCTCTGTCTGTCTGTCTGTTTCTCTGTCTCTGTCTGTTTCTCTGTCTGTCTGTCTCTCTCTCTCTCTGTCTCTCTGTCTCTTTCTCTCTCTCTCTCTCTCCTTCCCCTTCTCTCTCCCCACCCCCTTTGTGTGTGTGTGTGCATGAATTTGGTATGTGTGTGTGTGTGTGTGTGTGTGTGTGTGGTGTGTGTTGTGCGTGTGTGTGTGTGTGTGTGGGGTGATGTGTTGTGTCTGCAAGAGAGACAAATAGTGTGTATGCGTGTGTGTCTGCACACACGTTCACCTTAGAGCGGAAAGACACTAGCCCTTGTACATCAAGGAGAGGTGTCTGACGTGGACCCACTTGACTACCACGCCCGTCATACAGGGAGAGGAGAGAGAGAGAGAGAGAGAGAGAGAGAGACGGAGAGGGAGAGAGGACAGAGACAGAGAGACAGAGAGAGACAGAGAGAGGCAGACAG
>CM060314.1:15177549-15185049 GCA_030674185.1 Monoplex corrugatus | reverse complement strand
CTCTGTCTTCTCTCTGTCTGTCTGTCTCTCTCTCTCTCTCTCTCTCTGTCTCTGTCTCTGTCTCCGTCTCTGTCTCTGTCTCTTTACTCTGTCAAAAGTTTCTCTGTCAGCGCACAAAGCCTGCAAGCTGCCTCGGTGTAGCTGACATGAAGGATGAAGGTAATTTGTTCCTAGAATAATGGAACAATGGGTTCAGCCAGGACTATTTTGTTTTTTGTTCAAAGGTAAAATTTGCCCCTGAACCCTGCAATCGGAAGGGAGTGAGGTGGTAGTGGACTTTATTCATTTATGTTCTTTTTTGTTGTTGTTATTGTTATGAAGGAGTTACCTGCCTTGTCTCCTCCATCACTGCTGTATCTGCCATATACCTGAAGCTTCAGCTTCCATTTTGTCGCTTTTTGTTTGTTTGTTTGTTTGTTTTTTGTTTGTTTGTTTGTTTGTTTGTTTGGTGGTTTGTTTGGTGGTTTGTTAGTTTGTTTGCTTGTTTGATTGTTTGTTTGTTTGTTTGTTGTTGGTTGGTTGGTTGGTTGGTTTGTTGGTTGGTTGGTTGGTTGGTTGGTTGGTTGGTTTGTTTTGTTTGTTTGTTTGTTTGTTTCTTGGTTGGTTGTTTGGTTTTTGTTTGTTTGTTTGTTTGTTTGTTTGTTATTTGTTTGTTTGTTTGTTGGTTGGTTGTTTGTTTGTTTAGTTGGTTTTTGTTTGTTTGTTTGTTTGTTTGTTTCTTTGTTTTGTTTTGTTTCTTTGTTTGTTTGTTTCTTTCTTTCTTTTTTCTTTCTTTTTTTTGTTTGTTTGTTTCTTTGTTTCTTTGTTTGTTTCAAGATAGCGTTTCAGCGTTCTAAAAAATTCCATCGGTACAGACGCCACTGACGCCATATGATAAAGAAGAGACAATATGGCCATCAACCTTGACACAGGTTAATAAGTTCAAATACCTGGGAACGGTCATTTCATCAGACGGCAGATGCACATCGGAAATAGCTGGCAGAATCGGCCAAGCCAAAACAGCATTCAAAAAGATGACAAGCATTCTTACCAACAAATGCCTATCAATTAACATCAGAAAGAGAGTCCTTGAATGTTATATATAGAACCAATACTGTTGTACGGATGCGAGGCGTGGACAGTCAGCAAGCAAAGCCAGAGCAAGATTGAGGCAGCCGAGGTGTGGTTTCTAAGAAGAATGTTGAGAGTTCCATGGACAGCAAAGAAAACAAAAGAGACAGTCTTGATGGAGGCAGACACAAGCAGATCACTCATTAGGAAGATTAGGAAAAGACAAGCAACATTTATAAGCCATTTTATGAGGAAGGGGATTTGGAGCACCTGGTCACAACGGGAAAGGTGGAGGGAAAGAGAGCACGAGGTAGACCCAGGGAGAGAATGCTGGACAGACTTGCAGAGTGGCTGGGGATGAGGAGGGTGGGGGAGATGCTGGGGGCACCGAGAGATAGAGATGGTTGGAAGTCCATGGTCGCCAACGCCATGCGGCAGGGCACCTGATGATGATGATGAGTGATGATGATGATGATGATGATGATGATGATGATGATGATGATGATGATGAGATGATGATGATGATGATGATGATGATGATGATGATGATGATGATGAATATGGTCATGGCGTAAACCGTAAGCCTGCACATAAACTCTACACCCTAGTAAGGTCTTGGGATCCTAACTTATCGTATGAGTTTGAATGCCAGTCTTTGTACCACCAGTCTGGTTGGTTTATTTTGACAAAGCCGAGGACTCGAAATATAATATTTGGAGTTCAATCCCAGCTGTCTACATTAAAAAAAACACCAAAAAAACTGGCTTGTTCAAGACCCATCTTCATGTTTCCATTATTCTGGTAGTGCCAGCGTAGTGTTTCATAGCCTCCCTCCCCTCCTCATCCTTCCCCTCCTCAAAACGTTCCAGAGCATAGGGTGTTGTGCACGGTCAGGAAGTCTATCAGATAGTTGCTATCAGATTTGGTAGTGCGCATATGGAAGTGTAAGAGCGCGATGAACTCCTCTTAAATAAACACAACAGAATGTGCCAGTCTGAACGACGTGGAAAAAACAAACAAACAAACCGACAAACAGGCAAACAAGCAAACAAACAAACAAACAAGCAAACAAGCAAACAAACAAACAAACAAGCAAACAAACAAACAGACAAACAAACAAACAAACAAGCAAGCAAACAAACAAACACAAACAAACACAAACAAACAGACAAACAAACAGACAAACACACAAACAAATAAACAAACAACCAAACAAACTGACAAACAAACAGACAAACAAACAAACAGACAAACAAACAAACAAACAGACAAACAAACAAACAAACAGACAAACAGACAAACAAACAAACAAACAGACAAACAAACAATCAAACAAACAAACAAAACCAAACAAACAGACAAACAAACAAGCAGACAAACAAACAAACAGACAAACAAACAGACAAACAAACAAACAAACAAGCAAACAAGCAAACAAACAAACAAGCAAGCAAACAAGCAAGCACACAAACAAACAAACAAACAAACAAAGGAACCAGCCATGCATGTAAACGTTCTCTTGTACATTGGAGTGTTGGTGGGAATTGTTGATTTAAAAAGAAAGAAAGAAGAAAAAGAAAAAGAAGAAAAGAAAAGAAAGAAAGAAGAAGAAATACACCGTAACATGTTTCGCCTTCTTTAACGAAATGTTGAACACACTTGTTTCTGATGAAAATTATTTCTGTCACTCTCTGTCTCTCTGTCTCTCTGTCTCTCTGTCTTTCTGTCTCTATCTCTGTCTCTGTCTCTGTCTCTTTCTCTCCCTGTCTTTCTTTCTCTCTCTCTGCCTTTCTCTCTCTCTCTTTCTCTCTCTCTCTCTCTCTCTCTCTCTCTCTCTTTCTCTCTCTCTATCGTTTTCTCTTTCTCCTCTCTGTCTGTCTCTCTCTCTCTCTCTCTGTTTGTCTCTCTGTCTGTCTCTCTGTCTCCCTCTCTCTCTCTGTCTTTGTCTGTCTCTGTCTCTCCCTCTGTCTCTCTGTCTTTGTCTGTCTCTGTCTCTCCCTCTGTCTCTCTGTCTGTCTCTCTATCTCTCTCTGTATCTCTGTATCTCCCTCTCTCTCTCTCTCCATGGGTCAGTGATTGTCCAAGTCTTTGTCCAAACCTGAGCCCTATAGTCACTGACCAGTTTTTCATATGAGTATGCGACAGGCGCGGTAGTCAAGTAGTTTAAACATCGGACTTTCAATCTGAATGTCCTGGGTTCGAATCGCCTTGACACCTCCGCCAGGTGCGTTGGTAGAGATTTTTTTCCCATCTCCTAAACCAGCATGCATGCTGACTAGCCAGTGCATAAATCCAGTTCATTTGACAATGCACACGCATGTAGAACACCGAACACCGAAAATGCGCGTTAAAAGATCCTGCAGGCAACGTGATGCCAATTACTGGCATACGGAAACAACAAAAACATCCAGCATTCACGCCCACATTAGACATGATAAGCAGACTGTTCTATTTCTCTCCCTGTCTTTCTTTTTCTCTCTCTGCCTTCTCTCTCTCTCTCTCTCTCTCTCTCTCTCTCTCTCTCTCTCTCTCTCTCTCTCTCTCTCTCTCTCTCTGCCTTTCTCTCTCTCTCTCTCTCTCTCTGCTTCTCTCTCTCTCTCTCTCTCTCTCTCTCCTCTCTCTTTCTCTCTCTCTCTTTCTCTCTCTCTCTATCGTTTTCTCTTTCTCCTCTCTGTCTGTCTGTCTTCTCTCTCTCTCTCTGTTTGTCTCTCTGTCTCTGTCTGTCTGTCTGTCTCTCTCTCTCTCTCTCTCTCTCTCTGCCTTTCTCTCTCTCTCTCTCTCTCTGCCTTTCTCTCTCTCTCTCTCTCTCTCTTCTTTCTCTCTCTCTCTCTTTCTCTCTCTCTCTATCGTTTTCTCTTTCTCCTCTCTGTCTGTCTGTCTGTCTCTCTCTCTCTCTGTTTGTCTCTCTGTCTCTGTCTGTCTGTCTGTCTCTCTCTCTCTCTCTCTCTGCCTTTTTCTCTCTCTCTCTCTCTCTGCCTTTCTCCTCTCTCTCTCCTCTCTCTTCTCTTCTCTCTCTCTTCTCTCTCTCTCATCGTTTCTCTTTCTCCTCTCTTCTGTCTGTCTTCTCTCTCTCTCTCGTTTCTCTCTTCTCTCTTCTGTCTGTCTCTCTCTCTCTCTTCTGCTTCTCTCTCTCTCTCTCTTTCTCTCTGCTGTTCTCTTCTCTCGTCTTCTCTTTCTCTCTCGTCTCTCCTCTCTCTCATCGTTTCTTCTCCTCCTTCTGTCTGTCTGTCTCTCTCATCTGTTCTTCGTCTCTGCTGTCCTCTGTCTCCTGTCTCCCTTACAGTGAAAAGACGTTAAGTCAAAGAACGAACGTTCAGCAATATGCCGTGCGAAGTGTGGGCCAGAACAACGCGCTTACACGCATCCGAGACAAAACAGATTCTTTGAAAAAATGTACTCTGAGATTATGCTGTTACGAGCCATGGAAAAACATGGGAAGAAAATGGGTCAAGGTGTATCATTCCAGACAATCTGTTAAAGAACCATGCAGCATTTAGGAAATATGCATTCTGTCGAGCATCAGAAAGGAAACATTTTAAAAAAGATGAAAAAACAGCAACAAGTTTCATGTCGATCTAAGTGAATTTAAATGAAGCAAATTTTAGAGCGAATAATGTGAAACTGAGTTGATGTGTTTATCATCAAAATGCGTGTCACGTGCGTCATGCCATACGGAACTTAGGAAGTTTTCTGACATTTGTAACTTTTTTTTTTTTTTTTAATGTTGTTTTGTTTCAAACAAACAGAATGGTATCTTGTGTTTATGATCTCACGGTGCATGGCAATTTTTCATCTTCTTCCTCTTTTTCTTCGTCTTTCTTCTTCCTCTTCTTTCTTGTCTTTTTTCCTTTTCTTCCTTTTTTCTTTCTCTTTCTCTTTTTCCTCTTCCTCTTCTTCTTTTAGTTTCCTTTTTGTTATTCTTCCATTTTTTATTATATTCTTTTTTTTCTTCTTCACTCTCTCTTTCCTTTCTCTTCCTTTGTCTCTTCTTTTTCCTCTTCCTTTTCTGCTTTCTCTTCCTCTTCTCTCCCTTCCTTTCATCCTCCTCCTCTTCTCCTTGCACTTTGTCTTCTTCTACATCTTCTTTTTCCACTTCTTTTTCCCTTTCCTCTTCTTTTTTCTTTTTTCCTTTTCTCTTCATCTTCCTCCTCTTCCTATTTTTCTTCTTCTTTCTTTTCTCCTTTTTTTTCTCCTTCCTCTTTGTGTTCCTCTTCTTGTTTACCTCCTTCTTCTTATTATTACCTTTTCTCTTTTTCTTCCTCTTGCACTTTTTCTTCTCCTTCCTCTTTTTCTCCTTCCTCTTCTTCTTCCTCTTCTCTTTTCTCTTCGTATTCACTTTCCTCCTCTTCTTTTTTTCCTCTTCTTCGTTTTCTTTATCTATTTCTGTCTCCACCTTTTCCATTTTCTCTTAATATTCTCCTCCTCCTTCTCCTTCTCCCCTTTGTTCTTCTCCTATTTCTTGTTCTTTTTCTTCTTCTTTTTTTCTCTTCTGCTTACGTTAGTCGTCTACATGCGCAAACCACATCTGGCGATGATGTGACAGTTTTATCCAAGTCTGGCTGGCTGTCATGGAGCCTGGTGGTCAGCAGATTTGTGCTCTCCTACAGTTCCTGTCGCCCCCATCGACAGAGACGACACTGCTGCAGTATGTGCTCAACTGTGTGTTCCTCATGATAGCAGGCGCAGGGTGGTGAAGGCGTCAGCTTGCGCTTCTTGTTCGTGTGTCAGCTTTTGATATATTCTGATCCCCCCCCCCCCCCCCCGCCATGTTCAAAATGATGTCGTCCACAAAAAGCTGCTCTTTCTCACTCATTCTTACTCTCTTTTTCGTTTTCTGTCTCTCTCTCTCTGCCTCTCTCTCTCTCTCTCTCTCTCTCTCTCTCTCTCTCTCTCTCTCTCTCTCTCCCTCTCTCTCTCTCTCTCTCCCCCTCTCTCTCTCGCATGAAGAAGGTTTAGGTACTAACACATCTGTATACATATTGACCTGTGACATCGGATAAAAAAAAACCCAATAAACTCAACCTTTACCTGCTTGGCAGGACGCACCTTCATCGTCATCATCATGTGCCCTGCGGCATGGCGTTGGCGATCATGACCCTCCATACGAATCTATCCTTTCTCACTGCAAGTACATCTCCCACCCTCTCTGTCTTCAGTCACCCTGCAAGTCCGTCCAAAGTCTTCTTCCCGAGTCAGTCCTGGTGCTCTCCTTCCCTCGAACTTTCCTTTTGTGACCAGGTGCTCTAATTTATCTTTCCTGATAAAGTATTCTACTAGAAATATCGCTTATCTTTTCCTAATCTTCTTTATTTATTCATGATTTTCTTGTGTCTGCCTTTTAAAAGACTGTTTCGCATTTTGGCTTGAAATGATATAACTTGGGAGTATACCATGGTGGTTTCCCGTTGTCTTCCATCGGTTTTTGTGCAGACTTTCCGCTAACCTTTGTCGTACCCACGGCTACCCACAAGGATCAAACCCCAGACTTTCCAGTTACAAGTGTGACAGTTTGTCCATTGGAATGTCGCTCCCCGTCATGTGGATTCGATCAGGAGGTTGTGTTATTGCACGAACCGTCCATTACCATGACTGCTCTTAAACTCTTTTATTTGCTGCATTTGTTGACTGTTTAAGATTTGGCCCCTGTGGTTAGCCCTGATCAGAATCGATACACCCACTCAGCTGTCCTTTGACTCACCACATAGAAGGAAAAGCTAACAGCTACTACAATTCGTCTGACCTCCAAGCTCCATGGCAACCAGCAAGAACTAGAAAAAAAATGGCCACATTCATTGCCAGATGAAGCCTGACCATGTAAACGGTAAAACAAAAATAGAACAAAAATCGAAAAAAGAGACGACGACGAAACAAAGAGAAGAAGAAGAAGAAGAAGAAGACGGAGGAGGAGGAGGAGGAGGTTGAGGAGGAGGAGACAAAGAAAAAGAAGAAGAAGAAGAAGAAGAAGAAGAAGAAGAAGAAGAAGAAGAAAAGAAGAAGAAAAGAAGAAGAAGAAGAAGAAGAAAGAAGAAGAAGAAGAAGAAGAAGAAGAAGAAGAAGAAGAAGAAGAAGAAGAAGAAGAAGAAGAAGAAGAAGAAGAAGAAGAAGAAGAAGAAGAAGAAGAAGAAGAAGAAGAAGAAGAAGAAGAAGAAGAAGAAGAAGAAGAAGAAGAAGAAGAAGAAGAAGAAGAAGAAAGAAGAAGAAGAAGAAGAAGAAGAAGAGAAGAAGAAAGAAGAAAAAGAAGAAGAAGAAGAAGAAAACGAAAATAGAAGAAAAAAAACAACAACAAAAAGAAAAAGAAGACGAAGAAGAAAAGGAAGGAAAAGAAGAACGAAAAGAACAAAATGAACAGCAAGAAGAACAACAAGAACAAGAAGAAATTTCATTGTTCTTGAAATCACCATGTTTTAGTTTCGTTAGTTTGTTTGTTTGTTCGTTTGTTTGTTTTGTTTG
>CM060314.1:15152549-15155049 GCA_030674185.1 Monoplex corrugatus | reverse complement strand
CTGACTTATTTATTTACTCACTGACTGACTGACTTCCTTCCTTCTAACTTCGTTACGTTATTTCTTCCCTCTTTCCCTCCTACTATCCTTCCCTCCTTCCTTCCTTTCTGTCTTCTCTTCTTCTTTCATTCCTTCTTCTTCGTTTCTTCCTTCTATCTTTCTTCCTTCGCTACTTCCTTCCATCCTTCTTTCCTTCTTTCTTTCTTCGCTACTTCCTTCTGTCCTTCTTTCCTTCCTCCTTTTCTGCTTTCTTTTGTCACTTTTTCTTTCTTTTCTTCATTCTTTCTGTCTTTCTTTCTTTCTTCCTTCCTTCCTTTCCCTTCTTTCTTCCTTTCTTTCTTCCTTTTCTCCTTCTTCCTTAATTACTTTCTTTCTTCGTCCCTTGCTTACTTTCTACATTCTTCCTTCAATACTTTATTCTTTCCTTCCTTCCTCCCTTCTAAATTTCTTTTCCTCTTTACTTCCTTCCTTCCTTCCTTATTTCCTTTCTTCGTTACTTCCTTCCTTTTATTCTTCCTTCTTTCCTTCTTCCTTCCTTTTATTCTTCCTTCTTTCCTTCTTTTTCCCCATCCTTCCTTCATTGCTTCCTTTTTTGCTTCTTTCCCTCTTTTCCTCCTTACTTCCTTCTTTACGTTCGTCCTTCCTTCCTTCCTTCTGTTCGTCTGTCCTTCCTCATTTACTTACTAATACTTTTTTTTGTCCGCCTGTGAAAGTTGGTGTCACAGGGAGATGGAGCTGCCACACGGCAGCGGGGAGCCTGGAGTAGAATTAAGTTGTAGATGTGGGGTGTGTTTGACACCAGATACGTCCAGACCCGTCGTAGGTTTTCATCTGGCTCTGAAGCCTTAACAGCTGGTGTTATAATTTCGAAGACCTGACTGACCTCCCCTTGAAGGTCAATTAGCCTCCTGCCTTTGTGAAGTCTTGGTTGAAAAAAATGGGTGGCACAGCACGGCGGCGACGCGGTTTCAAAAGGGAGTTTATCCCCAGTTTCACGTGGTAAATCCACTGTAGCAAGATGAAGACATGAATATAGAATGAACAAATGACTATGAATGAATGCAATTACCTTTCTGTGCTCCTTCATTAGTGTTGTTCCCCAAACCACTCAATCTGCATCCTAACACATCGCCATCACTAAGTTTATTCAGGCGGCATCTCAGTGCCAGAAAGCCTATTTGGAGCCAGTGATGTCAAGCCGCCAAGGAGCCACTCACCAGAGAGTACCATGCACTGTTCCTGCATCACCTCGGTGCAGTCATATAGTGCCTGTTCTGAGTGACAGTTGAGTTGGCTAAGACGACAACATTTGAATCACCAAGTCTGAATTCGATCCTGCCTGATAGCACCTTGTGTGTACAGAATGGAGATCTTTTTGATCTCCCTTGGTAGCATGTGTGTCGACCTTGGTTATGGTATGGTAGCAGTTTCAGCAGTAGTAGTAGTGAAGGTGGTTCTGAGTACTAACTCATGCTGATCTTAATAATGACGATGATGATTACGCCATACATGGTTTGATAGGACTAATATTAATGAAAATAGTAACAACAACAACAACATTGTAATAACAGTAGTAGTAATAATGATGACGATAATAATAATGATAATACTAATGATATAATAATGATAATAATAATAATGATAAATAATAATAATAATAATAATAATAATAATAATAATAATAATAATAATAATAATAATAATAATGATGATGATGATGATGATGATGGCGGCGACGACGACGACGATGATGATGATAATGACGCTGACGACGCTGATGATGATGATGATGACAACGACGACGATGACGACGATAATAATAATGATAATAATAATAATAATATTAATAACAATAAAATAATAATAATGATAATAATAATACATAAAATAATAATAATGATGATGATGATAATAATAATGATAATAATAATAAATAAAGAAGAAGAAGAAGAAGAAGAAGAAGAAGAAGAAGAAGAAGAAGAAGAAGAAGAAGAAAAAAGAAGAAGAAAGAAAAAAGAATAGCAATGACAATAACAATAATGATGATGATGATGATGATGATGATGATGATGATGATGATGATGATGATGATGATATGATATGATGATAAAAGAAGAAGAAGAAGAAGAAGAGCAACAACAACAACAACAACAGCAACAACAACAACAACAAAACAACAACAACAACAATAAGAACACGAACAAGAACAAGAAGAATGATAACAAACAAATGCTGCTACTCTACTCTACTTACTGTTACTGTCATTATAGTTAGTGGTTTGTTTATGACACATAACGAGATACCGAGGACGAGAAGAAGATGAATAAAAAAAAAAGAATTGTGGTCAAAAGTGAGAGCGACACTCAACGATTGAGAGCTTTCCGGCTGATCAAACATCGCTGCTTTCTATCGTCTGCTCTGCCAGCCTCCCAGTATTCCGTGCTGATAACGACTTGAGGTGGTCGTAAAATCACGCCTGAAAACGAGGCTGTGTCTTAGG
>CM060314.1:15135049-15140049 GCA_030674185.1 Monoplex corrugatus | reverse complement strand
TTCAGGAATCAGCGTGCCTGGCATTTCCGTGTTTTCATAAGCCATCAAACACTGACATGACTGACAAGATCTTTAATGTGTATATTTGATGGGTAGCAGAATTACTTTTTTTTTCTTTTTTGTTGGGGAGGGGGGGGGAGGGATGTGCTGGGATTAAACTCGAGACATCGAATTTTCAATCATTTGAGCTGTTCAGTTCATTAGTTTATAAGCCCAGATCAAAACCCTGATTGTTCATGCCACGGTATCAAGCCTCAACCATTACGATTTCACTAACAGTACAACGAGGACTCTTTCATTCTTTCTTGGTTCGGTAGCTAGGCTGGACCTGATTGGTGGAACACATTGTGTGGTTATGTCCCAGGGTTTGTCGTCTCCTCATCACCTTGCCATTCGGTTTATAAACGTGACAAATGATGACTGAGTCCAAAACGGGTCGTGCAGCTCATGGACAGCCGCTCCCCCCTCACCGCCCCCCCCCCACCCCCTTTGCTTGGTGAAATGTCTATTGTGTGACGTCCGAAGCTGGGAGGTGACTGCCAAGACAGTGGTAAGGCATTAGTGCTCTGTGTCCCATACAACATCTTTCTTTTTTAACTATTGGAATTTGACATCCTGAGCAGGCCTTGGTGCTATGGGTCCCATCCTGCACCTTTTTTTTTTTTTTTTTTTTTTTTTTTTTAACCATTAGAACTTAACATCCAGTCCTGTTAGGGAAACAATAAAATATCAGAAGATGCAAGAACACAATTCACGTTAGGGCGAGATCAAGTAAGTAGTGAGGTCATGAACTTTTCCGTGTCTGCAAATAACCCTTACGGCATGTTGCGCCCTCTACAGACCCATTATCGCCCTTAGGGGAGGAAGCAGGTCATGACAGTGACGCTGTTTAATAACACGTCTGACCCTGGTGTCGTGTTGCTTCATTACACACGGAGTAGTCTGCACGGCGCTTCATCTCTCATGGTGGTTATTAAAGCCACTGCAGGACTGTGTAAAGCGCCATGCGCCAGAGATGTCGCTTCATTTCTACCTTTGTAACAGCAGGCATCACATCTCTCCAACGTTTTCTCAAGTAGTTCGATGCAGAAGCAACAACGCAACGTTTATCATCATCATCATCAGGTGCCCTGCCGCATGGCGTTAGCGACCATGGACTTCCAACTTTATATTTGGTAGAATGGTGGCTATCATTCCCTCCTAATAAAACGGTTTAAAAAATGTGACATTAATGGAAAATGTTATGGAAAATCTATAGAAACATTTCAAATCAGGGCAGATTCGAACTATGACAGGGTGGAGCTAGTCTTTTGCGCGAGGCGTCCCGCCTGGCACTACGATTACGGATCTAAAAATAAATGTTTAGGTCTGTGGTACTTTTCTGGGGCCACAGTAGGGCTGCAGGCATATCACTGTCAGTTTCAGTTTGACCTTACTATACCTGTACGGCCTACCCACGTGCATGCTGTGAATACGTGTGGAACCCTTGAAGTGCCCCACTCTGCAAACATCACGAGCACAGCATCGCACACGCGGGTGAAAATCCTTGAACTAACCCTTCTCACCCGATCCGCCGGATCGGATGCCGGGCCTTTAAGCGCTATGCTCCGAACTCAGTGTCGAGACTATGGTAAAGGGAAAAGAGCTGGCACCTATACGAACTGGCGGTTGGGCGCCTGGGCGGCCGCAAGATAAACACAGATGAAGACCCAGAGTAACGCAACGGAGGGAGGGCTTTAGGTTTCGTAGCTTGGCTATCAGTTAACATCAGAAAGAGAGTCCTTGAATGTTATATAGAACCAATACTGTTGTACGGATGCGAGGCGTGGACAGTCAGCAAGCAAAGCCAGAGCAAGATTGAGGCAGCCGAGATGTGCTTTCTAAGAAGAATGTTGAGAGAGTTCCATGGACAGAAAAGAAAACAAACGAGACAGTCTTGATGGAGGCAGACACAAGTAGATCACTCATAAGGAAGATTAGAGAAAGACAAGCAACATTTATAGGCCATTTTATGAGGAAGGGGGATTTGGAGCACCTGGTCACAACGGGAAAGCTGGAGGGAAAGAGAGCACTAGGTAGACCCAGGAGAGAATGCTGGACGGACTTGCAGAGTGGCTGGGGATGAGGAGGGTGGGGATATGTTAGGGGCAACGAGAGACAGAGGCGGTTGGAAGTCCATGGTCGCCAACGCCATGCGATAGGGCACCTGATGATGATGATGATGATGATGATGATGATGATGATGATGATGATGATGATGATGATGATGATGATGATGAGCTTGGCTGGATCTGCCGCTGGTAGACGTTGTGTGGTTACGTTGCAGGATCTGGCTGCTGTACGTTGTATGACTTTGTCTTGGGGTTTGTCTTCACCCCATCACTTTGCTGTTCGGCTTGTTGACTCCTGCACCCTCTCCTCCAACTGCAAAAACTTAACCCTTTGACTCCTGTACCCTCTCCCCCAACTGAAAAAAACTTAACCCTTTGACTCCTGCACCCTCTCCCCCAACTGCAAAAACTTAACCCTTTGACTCCTGTACCCTCTCCCCCAACTGCAAAACTTAACCCTTTGAGTCTCTGTAGCTCTCTCTCAACTGCAAAAACTTAACTTTGACTCCTGTACCCTCATCCCCCAACTGCAAATAACAACCTTTGATCTCCTGTACCCTCTCCCCCAACTGCAAAAACTTAACCCTTTGACATCCTGCACCTCTCCCAACTGAGCAAAAATGTAAGCCTTTGACTCGTGATTACCCTCTCCCCGAACTGCAAAAACTTAACCCTTTGATCTGTACCCTCTCCCCAACTGGCAAAAACTTAAACCCTTTGACTCCGTGTACCCTCACCCCCAACTGCAAAAACTGTAACCTGTTGACTCCTGTTACCTGCTCTCCCAGACTGCAAGATACTTAACCCTTTGCTCCTGCACCCTCTTCACCCCACACTGCACAAACTTAACCCTTTGACTCCTGTACCCTCTCCCCCAACTGCAAAAACTTAACCCTTTGACTCCTGCACCCTCTCCCCAACTGCAAAACTTAACCCTTTGACTCCTGTACCCCTCTCCACCAACTGCAAAAATTAACCCTTTGACTCCTGCACCCTCTCCACCAACTGCAAAAACTTAACCCTTTGACTCCTGCATCCTCTCCCCCAACTGCAAAAACTTAACCCTTTGACTCCTGCACCCTCTCCACCGACTGCAAAACTTAACCCTTTGACTTCCCGCACCTCTCCCCCAACTGCAAAATTAACCCTTTGACTCCTGACCCTCTCCACCGACTGCAAAAACTTAACCCTTTGACTCCCCCACCCTTTCTACAGCTTCCTGCAGGTAGTAGGTGGATAACGTGAGGGAGTCAAAGGGTTAAATTTTTGCTTAGCTAGCATAGTTGACAATACAGGATGCTGGTGGACAGGGTACGGGAGTCAAAGGATTAACAAGATAATTGATGGCTAGGCTATGAACACATGGACAGCCCACCTCCGCCTTGGCAAGATGGGTTCCATTCCGTGTTGCGTCTGGAGATGGGAGGCGATTGTTTAGACATGATGAGACACTGTTGTTCTAGGACCCATCCAGCACCGTAACAAACTCTGTTGGACTAACAACGGATCGCACAAAAAAAAATCAGATATTTCAGTGGAGCATCGATAACTCAACTTGTAAAGCCAGCTGACTGTATCTCATTACATTACTGTATAGTCTGCACTTTTTGCTGGACGTGTACGCTGAGTGTTTTGATATTTCCATAACCCAGCCACTGGCATGACTTACAGCATCTTCACCATGTATATTTCGTATTCTTCGCACGTATATAAGACAGCAAAGAAAACAAACGAGACAGTCTTGATGGAGGCAGACACAAGTAGATCAATCATAAGGAAGATTAGGAAAAGACAGGCAACTTTATAGGCCATTTTATGAAGAAGGGGTATTTGGAGCACCTGGTCACAACGGGAAAGCTGGAGGGAAAGAGAGCACCAGGTAGACCCAGGGAGAGAATGCTGGACGGACTTGCAGAGTGGCTGGGGATGAAGAGGGTGGGGGAGATGCTGGGGGCAACGAGAGATAGAGATAGATGGAAGTCCATGGTCGCCAACGCCATGCGGCAGAGCACCTGATGATGATGATGACAGGTATGAACACGTGTTGATCTGTTACATGGGAATGACCTCCACACTTTCTTTACCCACTAAGCGGGAGGTACCCAGGTACGATTATACCTGCACTTTCCGATTGGAAGTCCGATGTTTAACATTTCACTACCGCGCACTGTCTTTCCGTTTGGTTGGTTGGGTGGTTGGTTTGGTTGCTTGCTTGTTCGCTTGCTTGGGTGGCTGGGTGGTTGGATAGAGATGGTTGGAAGTCCATGGTCGCCAACGCCATGCGGCAGAGCACCTGATGATGATGATGATGATCGATAACTCAACTTGTAAAGCCAGCTGACTATATCTCATTACATTACTGTATAGTCTGCACTTTTTGCTGGACGTGTACGCTAAGTGTTTTGATATTTCCATAACCCAGCCACTGGCATGACTTACAGCATCTTCACCATGCATATTTCGTATTCTTCGCACGTATATAATACACGAACAGGGTCGACCCACTGGCAGGTCTGCACACACGTAGTTGACCTGGGAGATTGGAAAAAAAAATCTCGAATTTTCACCCACCAAGCAATATTGTATAGGCGAATCGAATCCAGGATCTTCTGTTTGATAGTTCAACATTTACTATTTGACTACTTCGTTTGTTATGACAAGCAGCAGCACGTCTCTTAACTGCTGTTTTCTATTGGAAACATGATGGATCTGTCTGACTGATTATGCATTGGATGTGTCCGGTTAAGGATTCAGTAGGATGTGGAACAACGTCAGCTGTAGCAGAACGAGCAGATTCTTCAGTGGCCGTCTTTAGCACCGCTGACGTGACGCACGTAAAGAATGATGACTATGGCTGTGTGGTCACTGCCGCAGCTTTCCTTCTCTTTT
>CM060314.1:15120049-15127549 GCA_030674185.1 Monoplex corrugatus | reverse complement strand
TGGTTTATTGCTAGTTAAGGTATGGCCGATGTGTGTGATTTACTGCAGTTCATATATAACAATACACATGGTTTATTGCTAGTTAAGGTATGACCAATGTGTGTGATTTACTGCTAGTTCATATATAACAAATGTACATGGTTTATTGCTAGTTACGGTATGACCAATGTGTGTGATTTACTGCTAGTTCATATATAAACAATGTACATGGTTTATTGCTAGTTAAGGTATGACCAATGTGTGTGTGATTTACTGCTAGTTCATATATAAACAATTTACATGGTTTATTGCTAGTTAAGGTATGACCAATGTGTGTGATTTACTGCTAGTTCATATATACACAATGTACATGGTTTATTGCTTGTTAAGATTGGCCAATGTGTGGGATTTACTGCCAGTTATGATTGATCAATTGCATGGCTTACTGCTAGTCAAGATATGGCTATTACTTATGACATATTGCCAGTTTAGATATAGCCAATCTGTACGGCTTATTGTCGGTTAAAATATGAACAATAACCAATTCATTCATACACATACATACAGACAGACAGACATACATAATACATTACTTATACATACTTGCAGCATACAGACATACATCAGATAGAAGGTCATATAAAATATACATAACATTCATTACATACACCATACATACATACATACATACATACATACATGCATGATGCATGCAGCAGCATACAAATATACATGCATACATAGTACTTACATACGTACATACTACATACATACATACATACATACATACATACATACATACATACATACATACATACATACATGCATACAACCGTCTAATATCACTTATTAGTAAAAAGACGTTATCAGGCAACGAACGAACGAACATGCATACATACATACATACATATATACATACATACATACATACATCCATCATACAGATATAATGCATACATACATACAGACATGACATACAACATACATACATGCATGCATACACACATACATACATACATACATACATACATACATACATACATACATACATACATCTACATACATACATACATATATAAACACATACATGGCCGTTTAAGATCTTGCCAGTTCGCAGAGTTTTTGCAGTTGGTGAGAAGGGTACGGGAGTCAAAGGGTTAAATTTGTTTGATCCCTGATTTAGGAACAGCCCAAGTACATGCCATATCACGCTGCAAGTGAGTGCACCCTGATATATTTAAAAATAGTATCAATTGCTTGTTAAGATGTAGCCATTGTGTATGTTTTGCTCTGAGTTAAGGTATGACCAATGTGCATGGCTTTGTCTTAGTTAAGATATGATCAATATGTATGGCTTGCTCTTAGTTGCTGACGATGCAAAGATCTGGCGGATAGGGTGAGGGAGCCAAAGGGTTAAAAAGTCCTTCTTAAACAAACTCCAAGTACACAAATCCCTCCCTGGGCAAACTCTAGAAAAACAAATCCATCTTAAACATACTTCAAAAAACAAATCTTTCTTGAATCTTAAAAACTAATAAAAAAAAAAAAATCCAGTCTTAAAATGAAGTTCATAATATACGAGTTCCTTTTTGAATAAACTCCAAGAGAACAAATCCTTCGAACACATTCCAAATAAACAAATCCCGTTCTCCCATGATGGATGCAGGGGAATCTATTAGCATAAATTGTATCCCCACCTTCTACAAATTATGTGCAAGAAATGTCCTCTTTTCTGTCATTCTCTTTGTTTTTTCCTTCCTTCTTTGCTTTCTGTCATCTCTTCGAATGATTTTCTGCATTTTTGTCCCATTCCCCTATTGTATCTTAAAATCTTTACATACCTTGTTTTAGGATTGATAATCGGTTACATGTATTGACTGCGAATCGGCCAAGCCAAAACAGCATTCAAGAAGATGACAAGCATTATTACCAACAAATGCCTATCAATTAACATTCAGAAAGAGGTCCTTGAATGTCATATAGAACCAATACTATTGTACGGATGCGAGGCGGGACAGTCAGCAAGCAAAGCCAGAGCAAGATTGAGGCAGCCGAGATGTGGTTTCTCAGAAGAATGTTAGAGTTCCATGGACAGCAAAGAAAACAAACGAGAACGTCTTGATGGTGGCAGACACAAGTAGATCACTCATAAGGAAGATTAGGAAAAGACAAGCAACATTTATAGGCCATTTTATGAGGAAGGGGGATTTGGAGCATCTGGTCACAACGGGAAAGCTGGAGGGAAAGAGAGCCCCAGGTAGACCCAGGGAGAGAATGCTGGACGGACTTGCAGAGTGGCTGGGGACGAGGAGGGTGGGGGAGATGCTAGGGGCAACGAGAGATAGAGATGGTTGGAAGTCCATGGCCGCCAATGCCATGCGGCAGGGCACCTTATGATGATGATGGTGATATATTGGCTGCATGTCTGGCTCCAAGGAAATGTGCCATGCAGGAGCAATTTTAGGTAATTTAGTTCATATGTTTAGTTATGTTCATAGTTGAGCTCATATTTCTTTCTTGTGTGTGTGTGTGTGTGTGTGTGGTGGTGTGTGTGTGTGTGTGTGTGTGTGTGTGTGTGTGTGTGTGTGTGTGTGTGTGTGTGTGTGTGTGTGTGTGTTCGTTCGTTCGTTCTTGATTTAACGTCTTTTCACTATGAGTGATATTAGACGGTGTGTTGTGTGTGCGCGTGCGTGTGCATATGTGTGTGTGTGTGTACGTATGTACGTGTGTACGCGTGTGCGTGCTTGCGTGGCCTGTGTGTGTATGTGAGTATTTGTGTGAGTTGTGCGCGCGCGTGAGTATGTGTGTGTGTAAGTGTGTGTGTGTGTAAGTGTGTGTGTAAGTGGTGTGTGTGTGTGTGTGTGTTGTGTGTGTGTGTGTGGTGTGTGTTGTGTGGTGTGTGTGTGTGTGTGCATACATGCGTGGTGGTCTTTTCATTCAATAAAGGTATACTTGGAAATGGTTAATCTTAGAAAAAAAAGAAATGAACAGAAAACAAGTGCCGAATACAAAAGTAACAAAATGACAAGTAGTTACTAATTAGCAATTGAAAAAGTAAACATTGGCTAACCATAACATTGAACATGTGAAATAATGGCGTGTTGAAAAGTATTGTGTGTGTGTAAGTGTGTGTGTGTGTAGTGTGTGTGTAGTGTGTGTGTGTGTGTGTGGTGTTGTGTGTGTGTTGTGTGTGTGTTGTGTGTGTGTGTGTGTGTGTGTGTTGGTGGTGTTGTGTGATTGTGTGTGTGTGTGATGTGTTGTGTGTGTGTTGATGTGAGTGTGATGTGTGTGTGATGTGTGTGATGTGTGTGTGTGGTGTGTGTGTGTGATGTGTGTGTGTGTGATGTGTGTGTGGTGAGTGTGTGTGTGATGTGTGTGTAGTATGAGTGTGTGTGTGTGTGTGTGATGTGAGTTGTGTGTGTATTGTGTGATTGTGCGTGTGTGTGTGTATGTGTGTGTGTGTGTGTGTGTGTGTGTGTGTGTTGTGTGTGTGTGTGTGTGTGTGTGTGTGTGTGTGTGTGTGTGTGTGTGGAGAGAGAGAGAGAGAGAGAGAGAGAGAGAGAGAGAGTCTGTGTGAAATCCTCAGGTGATAAATTGGACGGAATGGTCAAAACCAGGGACGTATCCTTAGATTATGTGCATGCAAACATTGATATGTACACTTAATTTTCTTTTCAGCTTCTTTTTTCCCAACCGGATGTTGTTTGCATTTCGACATGGTTATAGCCCTGATATGGCTGTGTGCAGTTGGCTGGGCTTTGAACAATAAGAATAAGAACAAATAATCAGGACAAAGTTTGAAGAAAAAAGTCCTTCTCAAACAAGCTCCAAATAAACAAACCTATTTTGAATAAACTCCGGATAAAGGCATTCCTCTTCAACAAATTTCAGGGGGGGGGGGGGGGAATCCTGTTGTAACGAACTCTAAACAAACAACACCCCCCCCCCCACCACCCCCAACCTCATTTCCACTCTCGACCCAACAAAGTGTTTGCCAATGTTGTTTTGCGTACATCGAATCCCATTATTTTTTGCATATGGGGAACTGGGAAGTTCAAAGGCAGTTCATGTGAACCAAAGTGTTCCAGTTTCCCCCCACTGTGTCGTGTTATTGTGCTATTAATTTAACTCTTGTTTTGATAGTGGAAAGATGGGCAGTGTGTTTTGTCTTTGATCTGTAATCTTTGTGTCTATGTCTCTGTCTCTTTTTTTTCTTTTTTTTTTTTTGTTTTGGTTGGTCTGTCTGTTTATCTGTCTTTGCCTCTGTCTGTCAGTCTCTATCTCTGTCTACCTCTGTGTCTCTCAGTCTGTCTCTGTCTCTTTTTGTCTCTGTCTCTCTCTGTGTCTCTCTCAGTCTCTCTCACTTTCTCCCTGTCTCTGTTTCCCTCTGTCTTTCTGTCTCTCTGTCTCTGTCTCTGTCCGCCCTGGCGTTGAACACACCGTCCAATTTATCACACAGGGAATTTAAGAAAAAACATACTTGAATACATATGTAAATATAACTAAAGACACTAAAACATATAAATACGAGCTAAATTACCTATAATTGCTTTAGCATATCGCATTTCCCTACAGCCAAGAATGCACTTAATACATATACCCAATATTATCAGTCCGAAGAGAAAGTACGTAAGACTTTATCGAACACATACAGGTGAATGGACCGGCAAGGCAGAAATGACAGGAAGAAATGACAGAAAGCAAAGGAGGAAGAAAGAAACAAAGAGAGTGACAGAAAAGAGGAAATTTCTAGCACAGAATTTCCAGAAGGTGTGGATACTATTCATACTGAAGGGGCCCCTGACATCCCCACTTGGGGTTCTGGCCGTTAAAGATCTTGCCACTTCAAGGAGTCTGCATGTTGGTTGTTTGCAGATTTGGGTACAACGTATGCAGAAATGTCCAAGTGCGAGAAATCCCACTTGAGCAAATTGAAAACCACAAAATCTGTTGTTTGGTTTTTTTTTGTTTTTTTTGTTTTTTTGTCCATCTCTTTCTGCTTGTATTTGTCTGTCTGTTGGTCTCTGTTTCTATTTGTCTGTTTTCTCTGTCTCTATTTCTGTTTGTATATCTGTCTGTCTCATCTCTGTCTGTCTCTCTCTCTCTCTCACTCTCTCTCTCTCTCTCTCGTCTCTCTCTCGCTCTCTCTCTCTCCTCTCTCTCTTCTTTTTCTCTCTCTTTCTCTATCTATCTCATGTTTGGACATTCTGTGGACATTGGGATCCTTGAATAAAGTACCATCCAGCTGATCGTTAATCTTGTGCCTCTGTTTTTTATTTTTTTCTGTCTTTGTTTATCTGTTTGTCTGTCTTTGCCTCTCACTCTCTTCTCTCTGTCTCTCTCTCTCTGTCTCTCTGTCTCTGTCTGTCTGTTCCTCTCTCTGTCTCTGTCTCTCTGTCTCTGTCTCTCTCTCTCTCTCTCTCTCTCTCTCTCTCTCTCTCTCTCTCTCTCGCTCTCATGTCTGGACGTTCTGTGGACATTTGGGACCCCCGAAAAGAACACCGTCCAATTGCCAGTATATAGAAATAATGTCTTCTCTGCCTTGTCTTGGGGTCCCGCATATCAGAAACAATAAAACCAGAACGCAAAAGAAAAGCAATTTACGTTAGGGGAGAGATCAAGCAGCGAGGGCGTGAACTTGCCATGTATGCAAATGACCTCTAACGGCGTACAGTGCCCTCTACTGGCCTATTATCGCCCTTAGGGGAGAGAAGGAGGTCGCGATAGTGATGCTGTTTGAGTTACACGTCTAATGGTGGTGTCGTGTTGTCTCATTAGGCACTGAGTAGTCTGTATGTATGGCTGCTGTATCTCATGGTGGGCAGCTGTGTGTTTCTTAGCAGCTGCATTCTGTCTTGTTTGTTTAGGAGGTTAGGTTTATACAATGCCAGTTTGTTTTTTTGTGTGTGTTTTTTTTTAAACTGCTTCCTTATGGCGTGGGTGGTCAAGATGGTGTTTAGGTATGAGTATTTTGTTTCTGTTTGTCTCAGCGGATTTATCACCGTGTAAGATTTGAGCTATGGATTATTCTCTTTATTCTGTTTGGGAGAGCTTTGGTTTGCCTGGGAGAGTGGGATTTTTGTACAGAATTTAGCCAGGAACGATTCACTCACTTTAGGAACAATGATCTTCACTCAGTTTGAGAAAAAAAATGATCGTCACTCGGTTTGATAACAACGATCTTCATTCGATTAGGAACAACGATCTTCACTCAATTTGGTAATAAGATTTTCAATCAATTTGGGAACGATGATCTTCACTCAATTTCCGAGCAACGATCTTCATTCAATTTGTCGATCAATTTAGGAACGACGATCTTTACTCAATTTCGGAGCAATGATCGTCACTCAGTTTGGACACGATGACCAACACTCCCTTTGGGCACAATGATCTTCATTCACTTTGGAGAATAATTATCTCACATCACTTTGGGAATAACGACCATTCCTCGCTTTGGACAGGAGAACTGTCACTGTGTTGGAAACAATGATCTACATTTACTTTGGAAACACTGATCGTGACTGGCTTTGCAAAAATAAAGTTTTGAGTGGCTCATTTTGCATTTGATTTACTCTTATGCTCTTTTGCATAGTTGATATTACTCTCTATGGCTCATTTTGCTTATGTTTTGATATTACTCTCTAGCTCATTTGCATATGTTGATATGCTCTCTACTTCTATTCAGACAAGAAGTCTGGCGAATACTATGCGTGCAAGGAAATAGGTGTCACTTGCTTTGAGAACATGTTGGTTCCTTCTTATGGAAGATGTGTATTCTAGCATAATACTCCGAAAAGGTCCCGCAGGAACTGCCTGTCTTTCATCATTTTGTTTTACCCAGTATTTTCTGCCTCAGAAGTATGTGTTTCGTTTGTCAAAATGTCTCTGTTTGCTTGTTTGTCCATGTGTGTTTGTTTCTATGCATTTGTAATTAGTGGACAGATAACCCTTTCTCTTTCTTAGGGACCTGCAATTACTTTGTATGCAAGTTATTCAGCTTGTTCTGTGACATTTGAATTGCCATGGTAGAAGATTTTGTTTTTGCTTAATTGTCTATCTTTGTTTTATTTTCAACAGCAAAACAAAAAAAGTAAAACTTTTAGTCCTTTTCTCACACTGGACGAAGCAGCCGGGAAGTTTTAGCCCTTTTCTCCCCATTTTTGTATTTGTTGTTTGTTCGTTTGTGATTTACGTTTACACTTGACCACGGCCAGTAGGACAAATAAAATTGTGCCTATGTTGTCTGGTTGTATTAAATACGCGTTCTGATTCTATTTTGTGTTTTGTGGAGCCCAAATGAACGGCATGGTAATGACGCCACTGAAGCTGTGCGGAAGGTAAAAGAAATGACTAAATGAATAGATAAATAAATAAATAGAACACTACCAGAAAACAAATACAAAAAAGAAAAAAAAAACATACCGAGTAAGTCCTGTATCTCACAATTCCAAAATGCCAAAAAATAACAACAAACAAACAAACAAACAAAGAAACAAAAACGCAAACAACAAACAAACAAAC
>CM060314.1:15112549-15115049 GCA_030674185.1 Monoplex corrugatus | reverse complement strand
TGTTATTTTGCAGGAGGGGATTTCATGTTTTTTACTGATCACCATGACTTCAGTCTTCCTGCTGTTTTGTTCCAACCCCTTACCTTTGCTTTCTATTTCTAGTATATTCACAAGGTTTTGTAGGTCCCTTTCATTTTCTGCAATTAGCACAGTGTCATCTGCATACCGAATGTTGTTTATCATTTTCCCTCCAAAATTTAATCCAGTGTCTTCTTCTAGGTTTCTCATGATGTTTTCGCTATGTAGTGAAAACAGACCTGGTGACAAAACACAACCCTGTCTGACTCCTCTTTTGATGTTTTGAAAAGAGCTTATATTGTTTTCTATTCTCATTGCAGCTGTTTGTTCCCAGTACATATTCCTGATTATTCGTAGATCTTTCCCATCAACATTGAGTTTCTCCAGTTGGTTGATCAATTCTTCATGTCGTACCTGATCGAAAGCCTTGGTATAGTCAACAAAGCATAAATACAAATCCTTATTCATCTCAATTGACCTCTCTATGATAGTTCTTAGGATGTATATGGCATTAATCGTTCCTTTCTCCTCCACAAATCCACTGTTCTTCTGCTATTTCTCTTTTGATTCTATTCCTTGTCCTCATTATGATTATTCTTAACAGGATTTTTCTTACATGACTCATCAAACTGATTGTGCGATGGAGTTCGCATTCTATAACCCCTGTCTTCTTTGGAAGTGCAATGACAATTGATTTTGACATATCTTTGGGGATTTTTCCAGTGTCATAAATTTATGACACTGGAAGTCGTGGTAAAAAAGTGAATATGAATATAAAAATGAAGCAACGGAGTGGAGATGGGCACCATCCTCGTAATGCTGGCCCGGACAAAGGTTGAGGTCTCTACCACCTCACTCCCCTACGACCCTAGGGTTATGGGACTATCTGTCTATCTAACTATGGTTAGTGAGTTGTCCTTTACAAGACGTTTCCCTGTCTTCTGTACATGATTTTAAAGAATTTTGCTGCATGTTAATGCAAAGTTGATGATATACATTATTTTATAAGCTCTTTCCAAAATATCGAAAGATGGGTTAGGCAGGGATGTGTTCTGTCACCTGATGTGTTTTCACTGTACAACGAAACCATCATGAGAAACCTAGAAGAATGTCCTGGAATAAAGATTGGAGGAAAAATGATAAACAATATTCGTAACGTATATGTCACCATTCTAATTGCAAAAAAATGAAAAAGACCTTCATAATCGTGTGAATATAATAGAAATAGAAAGCAGAAATAAAGAGTTGGAGTTGAATAGAAGAAGACTGAAGTCGTGGTAATCAGCAAAAAAACAAGAAATTCCTCTCATGGAAAATAACGCGAAATGGCACCACATTGAGACCAGTCAATAACTTAAATCTGGGAACTGTCATTTTACCAGACAGCATACGCACATTAAAAATGGCCAACAGACAGGGCCAGGCTAAAGCAGCATTCAAGAAGATGAAAAACGTTCCTACCAACAAATGCCTATCAATTAACATCAGGAAGAGAGTTCTCCAGTGTTGTATAATTCGATAGTGTTGTACGGATGTGAAGCGTGTGCAGTCAACATGCAAAGTCAGATCAAGATTGAGGCAGCTAAATTGTGATTTCTAAGAAAACTGTCAAGAGTTCCATGGATGGCAAAGAAAAAACTCAAAGCGAGACAGTCTTGAAGGACGCGTACACAAAAAGAACATTCACAGAGAAAAGTAATAAAAGAAAGCAACACTTATAGGACATTTTATTACGTAAGAGAAATTAGAGCAGCTAGTTACAACAGGAAAGCTGGAGGGAAAAAAGGTCCAGGTAGACCCAGGCAGAAAATATTGGACGTTCTTGGACAGCGGATGAAAACAGACAGGGTGGGAGAAGTTTGCTTGCAGCGACAAAGGACAGATTCATACAGAGGGCCATAATCGCCAATACAATGCGTAAATGCACATGGTGATGTCGATGCAATTGTTTCTTACTGTTATTAGTTTCTTCAATGTAAAAAAAAGTATGAAAACCGATTAAGAAGAATTCTTTTTTTACTAAGACGATCAACTAGAGCTTCCCATTATCAGGTTTTCGCCAGCATGTACAGTGTGTGTGTGTGTGTGTGTGTGTGTGTGTGTGTGTGCGTGTGTGTGTGGTGTGTGTGTGTATGTGTGTGTGTGTTGTGTGT
This sequence comes from Monoplex corrugatus, assembly GCA_030674185.1. Classification (NCBI taxonomy): domain Eukaryota; kingdom Metazoa; phylum Mollusca; class Gastropoda; order Littorinimorpha; family Ranellidae; genus Monoplex; species Monoplex corrugatus. Next base: position 15,112,878 of record CM060314.1, on the reverse strand, counting down.
GTGTGTGTCCTGTGTGTTGTTGTGTGTGTGTTGTGTGTTGTCTGTGTGTGTTTTGTTGTGTGTGTGTGTTGTGTGTTGTGTGTGCGTATGTGTGTGTGCATGGTGTGTATGTTGTGTGTGTGTGTGTGCGTATGCGTGTGTGTGCGTGCGTGTGTGCATGTTTGTGCGTATTGTGTGTATGCGTGTGTGTGTGTGTGCGTGCGCGTATGCGTGTTTCTTTGCGTATGCACATGAAAGAGACAAGCAGAAAGACCGAGAGACAAACGGAATTACAGAAAGGTTATTTCGGTGTAATTATTCGTTTCCTACTCTTAAGATGCCGCGGGATA
>CM060314.1:15085049-15092549 GCA_030674185.1 Monoplex corrugatus | reverse complement strand
TTTGTTTTACTTTGACTTCTGGACAGAAAGTGTGTTTCACTGATTGATCTCTGTAAGTTATCCAAACCAATGCTGTTTAGAATAACAAATGTGACCTCCCCACGAAATGAATCTTAACTCGAAGTCAATCGAACAGCACTAGGAGCTGAAAAGGTGACAGGGTCTATCTGGGGTGTTTTGACTTTTTCTCAAAACTGATTTCTGTAGACTATAATCTATCCCCCACAGATTATTTTTTATTGAAATAATGTTATTAATCAGTTTAAATCGGTATTTTAATGCACTGATCGCAGGAGAAAGAACGCAATTTCCTACCAAAGTACCTATTTTTGTCTCTTATTATGAACCGTAACTTGTACAGTACCCGCGCATGTAATATACTGATGGAAAGCTCTTTGAAGCACCTTTCAGATAATGACAGCAAAAATTAGAAACAAACTGGATCAAAGCCACCACATAAAGAAATTTAAGGAAAATGTGTAGGAGAGCACACAAAAACTTCAGAGACCGTTTTCTCAAAATGGCTGTCATACAACTTAATGACTTTAAACATACATAACGTACATTTTTTTAGTACAAGCTTTATTCAAGTACCAAAATAATCAGCAGAATGTACACTTTCCAGTGATATGTATATCTCAAAATGCCCAAAATGCTAGTTAAGACTGATTTTGTGGTGGGAGGTCACAAATGTTGAACGAACAGAACATAGGAAGAATGATAAATACCATATTCTGCTAATCTGTACAACATTTTGTATACCACACTTGAGAATTTTTCTTTTTTGTCAAAATTCTGAATCAAAATTTCCTGCCAGCGTACCAACAGCGAACCATTGCTCAGCTGATCTTAGATTGTGAGCTTAGGTAAGTTTCCTTTAGACCTAAGCAAAGTCAGAAAAGACGAGGTTTCCCCGTATACACTCAAAAGACAGACAAGCCTATGCTAAATAATTTGGGCCTAAGCAAATTTAGAAGAGACGAGGTTTGCACGTGCAGTAGTAGTAGTAGTAGTAGTAGTGGTGGTGGTGGTCATGGTGCTGGTGGTGGTGGTCATGGTGGTGGTCATGGTGGTGCTGGTGGTGGTCATGGTGGTGGTGGTGGTGGTAGTAGTAGTAGTCGTAGTAGTAGTGGTGGTGGTGGTGGTGGTGATGATGATGATGGTAGTAGTAGTACTACTACTACGAGTAGTAGTAGTTGCAGAAATAGTAGTAATAGTATTACTGCTGGTGTAAATATCTACTTGTTGTAGTTCAAACAGAAACCGTTGTACTCGACAGAAGTAACAAACACAGCAAGTAAACAACCAAAGGAGCAGAGAAGGAACACTTTGGTCATTCGCCATTATTCTCTCACGACCTGTAATCAACGGCCTTGATAGAGAAGATTAGAAACGAATTGGCAGCTGGAATTGGGATGGGAAGGTTGGCGGGGTGTGTGTGGAGGGTAGTGGTGGTGGTGGTGGTGGTGATGGTGGCTCATCTGATGGACAAATGACCACACTGCCACATCTCATCATCTCGCTCAAAGTCAAGGTCAGGACAGAGAAGTCAGAGGTCATTGACTAATGACCAGTTCCGGGAAGCCTGTTTCGATAATGTCAAACATATTGCTCCGTTCTCTCTACCACCACCACCTTTTAACCCTTTGGACTCCCGCACTCTGTCCACCAGCATCTTGCATTGTCAACCATGCTTGCAAAGCAAAAAACGTAACCCTTTGATTCCCTCACCATATCCACCAGCTTCCTCAGGAAGCTGGAGGATGGGGTAAGGGAGTCAAGTGGTTAAGTTTCTGCATATGGTGAATAGGGTGTGGGAGTCAAAGGGTTATGGTTCAGCGATGTTGAGTGGTCTTTGGTCTTTTTTTTTTTTTTTTTTTTTTAAGTCTGAACAATGGTTCTGATGAATGCTAATGAAAGTTCTGGGTTCAGTCCTGCCTGGATTCTTTCGCCTGAAGGATAAAGATTGGAACTTTTTTTTATGATCCTCCAAGTCAATATGTCTGCAGATCTCCACTGCTAACTCCTCCTCTTCCCCCATCTCCTTTGTGTGTGTACACGAGCAGGGTATCAAATATACACGTTGAAATATTGTAATTCATGTCACTGTCCGGTGACTTATGGAAACATGAAGACACATAGGCAGACACACAAAAAGAACATTAATAAAGAAGATTAGAAAAAAAAAACAAGCAACATTTATAGGACATTTTATGAGGCAAGAGAAATTAGAGACCTGGTAACAATAACAAAGCTGGAGGGAAAGAGAGAGCATCGTGTAGACCCAAGGAGAAAATACTGGACGGGATTGCAGAATGGATGAAGACAGAGAGGGTGGGAGATGCACTTGCAGCGCCAAGGGATAGATTCGTGTGGAAGGCCACAACAGAAAACGCCATGCGGCATTGCACATGATGATGATGAATGATAGATGATGATGAATGATGATATATGGAGGAGGAGGAGGAGGACGAGGATGAGGATGATGATGATGACATCCAGCAGACACACCCACCGAGGAGATAGGCCGTGCTAAACATAGTGGGATATGGTCACTCGCCAACATACTGAGTTAATCGTGTTCCACTCAAGAGTCTGGTTATGTGTAATGCACTGTGACTAGAAATGACTTTTAAGTAAGGCATCGAATCTTGATGTATAAATCAAATCAAAGTCAACAATATCGTGGTTCATTCAAACATTCACTCATCATTATCATCATAAGGTGCCCTACCGCATGGCGTTGGCGACCATGGACTTCCAACCATCTCTATCTCTCGTTGCCCCTAGCATCTCCCCCACCATCCTCATCCCCAGCCATTCTGCAAGTCCGTCCAGCATTGTCTCCCTGGGTCTACCCGGTGCTCTCTTTCCCCCCAGCTTTCCCGTTGTGACCAGGTGCTCCAAATCCCCCCTCCTCATAAAATGTCCTATAAATGTTGCCTGTCTTTTCCTAATCTGCCTTATGAGTGATCTACTTGTATCTGCCTCCATCAAGACACACTGTGTGTTTGTGTCCCTGTATATGCGTACATGTTATATGCGCGCGCACGTGCACGATTGTGTGTGTACTCGTATGAGTGTGCGTGAGGGTGTGCGCCCATGCAAGTGTATGTATTGTGTGTGTGTGTGTGTGTGTGTGTGTGTGTGTGTGTGTGCGTGTACGTGGTGTGTGTGTGCGTGTGGTGTGTGTGTGTGTGTGTGTGTGTGTGTGTGCGTGTGCATGCGTGTCTGTCTGGGTTTATATGCACATGTGTGTGTGTGCGTGTGTGTGTGTGTGTGTGTGTGTGTGGTGTGTGTGTGTGTGTGTGTGTGTGTGTGGGGTGTGTGTGTGTGTGTGTGTCACTGTATGAGTGTGTGTTTATTATTTCTGTCTTTGAATACGGATGGTGTTTGTGAGTTTGCGAGCATTTATGAATGTTCATACATGTGTGTGTGTGTGTGTGTGTGTGTGTGTGTGTGTGTGTGTGTGTGTGTGTGTGTGTGTGTGTGTGTGTGTGTTTAAAAGTGTATGTGTGCGTGTGTGTGTGTGTGTGGTGTGTCTGTGTGTGTGTTTAAATGTGTGTGTGTGTTTAAATGTGTGTGTGTGTGTGTGTGTGTCTGTGTGTGTGTTTAAATGGGGACGGGGGGTGTGATGGAAGAAAAGACGTGAGATGGGTAATTACTGTCCGCGTCTGCTGACCGTGGCACGAGCGGAATGCTGATCAAAAGACTCCGGCTCGCGCTATGCATATGCATGAAGCAACAGTAGACGAGTGCGTATGAGGTGACAGCATGCAAAACAAAGGCGTAGCTGCTATATAACTATGGCCACAATGGCTTAATCCACTGAGTAACGGGACTTCTTTTTCACGGTTCAGGTTTCATGGACATGTTTACGGGCACGCACACACACGCGCATGCACGAGTGTATGCTACAATTTGTTCGATGTTTTGAGTTTTGGGGTCTCTGTTCCATGAGGGGATTCATCGTACCCGGATAACTCCATATGCGCTCCACCCAAATATGCGAGCAAGTGTCTGGCAAAATATTCGACCCTACGTACCTGGCAAAATGTTCCAGCCTACGTACCTGACACAATTATCGAGCATACAGGAAGCTGGTGGGTAGGGTGAGGGAGTTAAAGGGTTAAGTGTTTGCAGCTGGTGAATAGGGTGAGGGAGTCAAAGGGTTAATGCAATGTACAATTCAGCTGATGTTGTTCGCGATCTGACCTAAAAGAGCGATTATATCAGAGCTGACATAAGACAACTAAATAGATTCTTTTTCTTTTTTTTTTTTTTCTTTTTTTTTTCGCATTTCAAACACATACTGTAGACTGTACCAGAGTCAACAAAACGCGAACTATGGAATTCTTATTCTAACGACACACACACAGCCTTAACACAACACACAGCTGTTGAATTTTTGGCATTTTGACCACGCACATTATATCAGCGCTGATTTAATCCACAACTATGGAAATTTTCGTAATTTAAATGTTAACATTATAACATACTGACTTAACACAGAATGTTGGAATATCTTGCATTTTAACCAGCCATGGACACTTAACAAAAGGCAAAAAAGGGAGATAACAGCTTGCGAAAAGAGGTGTCTCAGAAAGACCATGAATTTCACACATCGAGACAAAATCAGAAATGAAGTCATTGGAGATACTGTGGGGACTGTGCCCTGTCTAGATTATACAGAAAAAGAGAAGCTGAAATAGTTCTGTTTCCTCATGAGGCTTCCAAGCGTACAGCCAGCATGCAAAGCTTATGACATGACAAGACATGGATCCAAGGGAAGAGGGACGTCCTAGGGAAAAGATGATTAGAAAGTGGGAAAGAAACAATTGAAAGAATTAACCTAACTATGGCAGACACTACCCATCTGGCCCACGTCCGAAAGCTGCATCGCCTCTCCCTCGACGTTTAACGTCACAAGAGGACAGAAAAAAAGTAACAGTAAATCTACATTCTAATCACAAATGGCATAACGCACAAATATGGAATTTTTCGCATTGTCTGTTATCAGCATCATCATCATGTGCCCTGCCGCATGGCGTTGGCGATCATGGTCCTCCATATGTATCTATCCCTTGTTGCCGCAAGCACATCTTCTACCCTCTCTGTCCTCAGCCACTCTGTAAGTTCGTCCAATATTTTCTCTCTGGGTCTACCTGGTGCTCTCTTTCCTTCCAACTTCCCTGTTGTGACCAGGTACTCTAATTCCCCTTTCCTCATAAAATGGCCTAAAATGTTGCCTGTCTTTTCCTAATCTTCCTTTTTCAGCATAAAGAAGATGACATCGGGTGTACTGTTTTGGGAGAGACATAATATTTTCCCATCATGGTAAAAGAAAGAATATAGAATAAATATATGATTCATAGAGTAAACCTTCTTTATTACTATCACATCCCAGCCATACGTAATCTTGTGTACTTTCCCTCACCCAAATCATTCTGATGCTGCTCATAGCTGACGCCATTTTCAGCGACGGCCACTGCGACAGTATAATCAATTCTTCCTTGGCGGTTCATTTGAAGGGGTTTCTGTTGTTACCTGAACACCGTTATCCATAGCTCTTAACTATTTCCAATGTCCTCAGTGCCCGGTGTCGCAGACTGATCTAATCCCTCTTCACTGCATGCCTGGTGTCGTATTCTCCATGGTTTATCAATAAGCAGAGACGGGCTCTCGAATGAACATATGATAGAATGTAACTGTTGGTCTGTCTGTAGGAGAAGTTGTAACTGTTGATATGTCTGTAGGAGAGTTTGTAGCTGTTGATATGTCTGTAGGAGAATTTGTGTCTGTTGATATGTCTGTAGGAGAGTTTGTAGCTGTTGATATGTCTGTAGGAGAATTTGTAGCCGTTGATATGTCTGTAGGAGAGTTTGTAGCTGTTGATATGTCTGTAGGAGAATTTGTAGCTGTTGATATGTTTGTAGGAGAGTTTGTAGCTGTTGGTCTGTCTGTAGGAGAGTTTGTAGTTGTTAATATGTCTGTAGGAGAGTTTGTAGCTGTTGATATGTCTGTAGGAGAATTTGTAGCCATTGATATGTCTGTAGGAGAGTTTGTAGCTGTTGATATGTCTGTAGGAGAATTTGTAGCTGTTGATATGTTTGTAGGAGAGTTTGTAGCTGTTGATATGTTTGTAGGAGAGTTTGTAGCTCTTGATATGTCTGTAGGAGAATTTGTAGCTGTTGATATGTTTGTAGGAGAATTTGTAGCTGTTGATATGTCTGTAGGAGAGTTTGTAGCTGTTGATATGTTTGTAGGAGAATTTGTAGCTGTTGATATGTTTGTAGGAGAATTTGTAGCTGTTGATATGTTTGTAGGAGAGTTTGTAGCTCTTGATATGTCTGTAGGAGAATTTGTAGCTGTTGATATGTTTGTAGGATAATTTGTAGCTGTTGATATGTTTGTAGGATAATTTGTAGCTGTTGATATGTTTGTAGGATAATTTGTAGCTGTTGATATGTCTGTAGGAGAATTTGTAGCTCTTGATATGTTTGTAGGATAATTTGTAGCTGTTGATATGTCTGTAGGATAATTTGTAGCTGTTGATATGTTTGTAGGATAATTTGTAGCTGTTGATATGTTTGTAGGATAATTTGTAGCTGTTGATATGTCTGTAGGATAATTTGTAGCTGTTGATATGTTTGTAGGATAATTTGTAGCTGTTGATATGTTTGTAGGATAATTTGTAGCTCTTGATATGTCTGTAGGATAATTTGTAGCTCTTGATATGTTTGTAGGAGAATTTGTAGCTCTTGATATGTCTGTAGGATAATTTGTAGCTCTTGATATGTCTGTAGGAGAATGTGTAGCTCTTGATATGACTGTAGGAGAATTTGTAGCTGTTGGTATGTCTGTAGGATAATTTGTAGCTGTTGATCTGTCTGTAGGAGAATTTGTAGCTGTTGATCTGTCTGTAAGAGAATTTGTAGCTGTTGATCTGTCTGTAGGAGAATTTGTAGCTCTTGATATGTCTGTAGGAGAGTTTGTAGCTGTTGATCTGTCTGTAGGAGAGTTTGTAGCTGTTGATCTGTCTGTAGGAGAATTTGTAGCTGTTAATCTGTCTGTAGGAGAGTTGGGTGATACATGCCGCCACACGTGTCTTAACAGACAGTAAATCCTTGGATTCAGGCATTAGAGGTAATATGCTTTCGCAAGATCCCTAGCATCTCATACAAAGACCTCTTTACCAACTTGGAGGTCCACACCAGAGTAAAGCAAGCCATTGGACCATACGAAGACCTGTTGTCCACAGTGAAAAGAAGTAAGGCAAGCCATTGGACCATACGAAGACCTGTTGTCCACAGTGAAAAGAAGTAAGGCAAGCCATTGGACCATACGAAGACCTGTTGTCTACAGTAAAAAGAAGTAAGGCAAGCCATTGGACCATACGAAGACCTGTTGTCTACAGTAAAAAGAAGTAAGGCAAGCCATTGGACCATACGAAGACCTGTTGTCTACAGTAAAAAGAAGTAAGGCAAGCCATTGGACCAT
>CM060314.1:15075049-15080049 GCA_030674185.1 Monoplex corrugatus | reverse complement strand
CGTCTGATGTATGTGACGAAACAACGTGAGCTGTTTGGGTCTTTTGACAGAGCCGTTGACTCAAGATTTGATACTTCCAAGTTTAATCCCAGCCTGGAACAGTAAAAACTGGTCTGTTGGCTGCCTAGTCAAGTCAAGTCAAGTCAAGTCAAGTCAAGTCAAGTCAAGTCAAGTCAAGTCAAGAACATTTTATTCCAGTATGAATCATGAAAAACTCACAGTGTCACGAATGCCATAAAACATGTATGATTAAAATACAAACAATAAAATGCATATATAAGAACTAGGTTATTGTACATGAACAATGATATCTTAAACTCCTTTACACTTGCTTATTCCAGTTTGTCACACACACACACACACACACACACACAAACACACACGCACACACACACACACACACACACACACACACACACACACACACACGCACACACACACACACACACAAACACACGCCTATCTTCATGTTTCCGTCATTCTGGTGATGTCAGCGAATAGCTTAGTGTTTCATGGGTACCTTCTCTCGTCCCCCCCCCCCCTCCCTAATTTAAGACCTTGCCAGCGCATATGGTTTTGCGCAGGCTTATGGAGTCTGCCTGATAATTACTGGCAGATTTGGGTAGAGCGCGTATGGTGTGGTCTGAGTGCATATGGTTTTGTGCAGGCTCAGGGAGTATGTTAGATAATTTCTGGCAGATTTGGTTAGAGCGCGTGTGGTGTGGTCTGAGTGCGATGAAATTTTCTTGAAGAAACTCGAAATCCAAGGCTGTGAACAAGTTTGCCCTAAAATGTATGGTAGCTTTTTTTTTTTCAAGGATAGGGGGATTAATACCTGGGAACGGTCATTTCATCAGACGGCAGATGCACATCGGAAATAGCTGGCAGAATCGGCCAAGCCAAAACAGCATTCAAGAAGATGACAAGCATTCTTACCAACAAATGCCTATCAATTAACCTCAGAAAGAGAGTCCTTGAATGTGATATAGAACCAATACTGTTGTACGGATGCGAGGCGTGGACAGTCAGCAAGCAAAGCCAGAGCAGGATCGAGGCAGCGAAGATGTGGTTTCTAAGAAGAATGTTGAGAGTTCCCTGGACAGCAAAGAAAACAAACGAGACAATCTTGATGGAGGCAGACACAAATAGATCACTCATAAGGAAGATTAGGAAAAGACAAGCCACATTTATAGGCCATTTTATGAGGAAGGGGGATTTGGAGCACCTGATCACAGCGGGAAAGCTGGAGGGAAAGAGAGCACCAGCTAGACCCAGGGAGAGAATGCTGGACGGACTTGCAGAGTGGCTGGGGATGAGGAGGGTGGGGGAGATGTGGGGGCAACGAGAGATAGAGATGGTTGGAAGTCCATGGCCGCCAACGCCATGCGGCAGGGCACCTGATGATGATTATGATGATGAGGGGATTAAGAGGTGCCCACTGGCTCGGTCATTTCGGCTTCAGACCTCAAGGCTTTCTGTATGAGGTTACCCTGCTCCCGGCTCATTGCTGAAAGAGCTAGCGCAGAGGGGAGTCCTAGTGATTTCTGCAGTACTTTTCCGCCTGTTGGCTATGTCATAATATATTTAAGGTTATTTCTAAGTATGGTAATACATGTAAGGTAATTTCACCTGTATATGTTCGATAGAGTCTTACGTACTTTCTCTCAGGACTGATTTTTCTGTTGAAGTATTGTATCTGTTTTGAAACGATTATAGCCCTGATATGGCTCTATGCAGTCGGCTGGGCTTTAATAACTCTTTGACTCCCGCACCCTATCTGCCAATAGCAAAACCTTAACCCTTTGACTCCCTCATCCTAACCAAGAGCTTCCTTTTTAAATTTGTTTTTGCTTTGTTTGCATAATTTGACAATGCAGGATGCTGGTGGACAGGGTGCGGGAGTCAAAGGGTTAAACAAAAATAACGATGCAGGATTCTGGTGGACAGGGTGCGGGAGTCAAAGGGTTAAATTAAAGAAAAATAACAATGCAGGATTCTGGTGGATGGGGTACAGGAGTCAAAGGGTTAACCATTAAAATAAAAATATCATTAACAAGTTTGGCCTTGCCAAATATCACCTGCTCCCGTCCTGAAACAAACCATCGACAGTTGGCCCTGAACTGCCTGTTCGTCCAGAAAATGCCCGATTTATCACGTAGCTAACCTGCAAATCCGAGGGTCATCCACCGTCTGCTACCTGCCACCTTCCGGGTTGGCGATGGTCTCGCCACCACCAAAGTTCAAGGTAGTCTTTTTTTTCCCAAGATCGTCAATGGCAACGGGCATTTGTCGGGGTCTCAGTTTATGTCTCTGAAATGTTTTTTGAAGAAAAAAATATATATAAAAAGGCAGAAGCCAGCAAAAGGTTATAAGGTTTCCAGGGCGATTTCTGGATGAAAGTCATCTGTCTGTTCTGAGACAGCTCTCGGGATATCAAAGGATATGTTTATGAATCATTTAGTAAGACAAAGAACGCAGTCTAGACAGAGAGCGAGTGAAGTTTACAACTTGTCTGCTCGATCTGGTGTAGACTAGCAGAGGGGTGTTAGGGTGGGGGGTGGGGTTGTGGGGGGGGGGTGGTTGGAAGGATGATGCTGCCAGTGGTACTTAATCAGGAACGCAGACGTCCACAAGGAAAGGAATGAGGGGTGGTGGTTGGGGAGAGGTGAAGGATAACTCTGTTTAATAGCAACATTCACCGAAACCAACAGACAGCGCACGAAAAGTATGAATCAGGAACATCAAGAACACACTGAAAGTGGACAGAAAAAAAAAGGATCCAACACATCGCATCGCAGAAGCAAAGTTGGACCCAGACTCCAGATACAGAATCAGATGGTCAGAGCAGCCCATGAAAGAAAAAGAAAAGAAGACAAAAGGAACCAAAGGGAAGAGTCTACCATAAATACAGCGCCAAAGACGAGAGAGAGAGATAGAGAAAGAGAGACAGAGACAGAGACAGACAGACAGACAGATAGATAGATAGACAGACAGACAGATAGACAGACAGACAGACAGAGATAGAGAATGCAATGAATAGTATAATGCATGCACCATTTGTGTCCATCTAAGGTACATTAAAAGAAAGAGCTAAGATTCCCTCCCATTAAAAAGAACAAACACGCACTGTAGATAACAATGGGAAAATCTTATCTCAAAAAAAAAAGGAAAAAAAAACCACTCTGTATCGATTTGTACACTGGTGGTGATGCAGAGAGAACTTGTACACCAATCTCATGAGAGTTGTCGGCAATGTTTTAAATGTTATTAGCAACACGTCGTAAGAGCTGTTAACGCTGTCTTTCTCTACAGATATTCTGACGTTGAGTTTTTTGTAGCCACATGTTAGATTGTTCCCTTTGACAAATCCACAGTACATCTATTTTATGAGGAAGGGGGATTTGGAGCACCTGGTCACAACGGGAAAGCTGGAGGGAAAGAGAGCACCAGCTAGACCCAGGGAGAGAATGCTGGACGGACTTGCAGAGTGGCTGGGGATGAGGAGGGTGGGGGAGATGGTGGGGGCAACGAGAGATAGAGATGGTTGGAAGTCCATGGCCGCCAACGCCATGCGGCAGGGCACCTGATGACGATGATGATGACAGTACATCTGAATACAAATGGTCGATTTTATTATTTGTTTTCTCCCAATTGTTGTTGGTATTTATGGTAAGATACACTCAAGAATTATTTCTATCAGTCTGCTCAAACCAGGTGTTTCCTATTATGATTATATTTATTTGTGGCCACTCAACAAGTTTCTCTCCCTTTTCATTTTGTGTGCCAAGGCCATGAGATCCCCAACCATGTCATCCACTCCCTCCTGTCCTACTTTAACATTAAAATATCCCGTTAGTCCTGTGATATCTTGTGATTTGCACTGAGCTTTTGCTGTTAAATTTCTTCCTTAGTACTTGTGGGTGTTGGTGCATATACATGGACGATGTTGATATCAGATGGCTAGCCATCCAGTTTAACTATTCAATTTATATGACATTTTATGGGGCAGGAGAAATTAGAGTGCCTAGTCACAACAGGAAAGATGGAGGGAAAGACAGCACCAGGTAGACCCATGGAGAATACATTGGACGGACTTGCAGGGTGTCTGAGGACAGAGAGAGCGGGAGATGTACTTGCAGTGACAAGGGATATATTCGTATGGAGGGCCATGATCGCCAACGCTATGCGGCAGGGCACTTGATGATGATGACATTCAAGAATAACAGATGCAAAAAAAAAACAAAAAAAAACAAAAAAACACGTGACTAAGATGATGTGTTTTCGGTCAGAAATGTTAGAGTTTGGAGTTTGTTGGAGAGGGATTCATTGCATTGGGTCAATTCCATATTATGTTCTCCACCCAATTTGTTGGAGAGGGATTCATTGCATTGGGTCAATTCCATATTATGTTCTCCACCCAATTTGTTGGAGAGGGATTCCTTGCATTGGGTCAATTCCATATTATGTTCTCCACCCAATTTGTTGGAGAGGGATTCATTGCATTGGGTCAATTCCATATTATGTTCTCCACCCAATTTGTTGGAGAGTGATTCATTGCATTGGGTCAATTCCATATTATGTTCTCCACCCAATTTGTTGGAGAGTGATTCATTGCATTGGGTCAATTCCATATTATGTTCTCCACCCAATTTGTTGGAGAGTGATTCATTGCATTGGGTCAATTCCATATTATGTTCTCCACCCAATTTGTTGGAGAGTGATTCATTGCATTGGGTCAATTCCATATTATGTTCTCCACCCAATTTGTTGGAGAGGGATTCCTTGCATTGGGTCAATTCCATATTATGTTCTCCACCCAATTTGTTGGAGAGGGATTCATTGCATTGGGTCAATTCCATATTATGTTCTCCACCCAATTTGTTGGAGAGGGATTCATTGCATTGGGTCAATTCCATATTATGTTCTCCACCCAATTTGTTGGAGAGGGATTCATTGCATTGGGTCAATTCCATATTATGTTCTCCACCCAATTTGTTGGA
>CM060314.1:15047549-15065049 GCA_030674185.1 Monoplex corrugatus | reverse complement strand
TGTGTGTGTGTGTGTGTGCAAAGATCTATCTATCTATCTATCTATCTATCTATCTATCAATTGTGTATCTATCTATCTATCTATCTTTCTTTCTATCTATCTATCTATCAATTGTGTATCTATCTATCTATCTTTCTATCTATCTATCTATCTATACATCTATATATCTATGTATCTATGTATCTGTCTATCTATCTATATATCTATCTATCTGTATATCTATATATCTATCTATCTATCAATTGTGTATCTATGTATCTATTTATCTATCTATACATCTATATATCTATATATCTATCTATCTATCTATATATCTATGTATCTATTTATCTATCTAGGTATCTATCTAGGTATCTATCTAGGTATATATCTATGTATCTATGTGTCTATCTATCTGTCTATCTGTTACTATCATCATCATCATCATCATCATCACCACCATTATTATTATTATTATTATTACTATTATTATTATTATTATTATCATCATTATTATTGTCATTATTGGAATTATCATCGTTATTAATCCTGCAGGAAGCATGTGGATAGGGTGAGGAATTCAAAGGGTTAAGTTTTTGCTTTGCTAGCATGGTTAAAAAATGCAGGATGCTAGTGGACAGGGAATGGGACTCAAAGGATTAACATATTGACCGTGTAATCCAAATTCTGTGTAAACACACACACACACACACACACACACACACACACACACACACACACAACACACACACACACACACACACACACACACACACACACACACACAATTAAACAAACAAACAAACAAACAAACACGCATACACTAACATAAAGACAAACATGCTAGCAAGCACATCAACGCAAAACACACACACACACACACACACACACACACACACATATATATATATATACTTCATTGCGCCACGTGAACAAAAATAAAAATGATAGCATGTCACACGTGATACAGCGAGGGCTAAAGCCAATTTTTGATGAGGGAATAGTGTGTCAGTCTAGCAGGCAGGGGCAAAGGCCTGTCCTTGGGGAGGATTCCATCCACAGTCAATTAAGCAGGGGAACAAGATTAGATATAGAATAACAAGACAGAACCCATGTGCTGCTGCAAGCTGTTCTCTGTTCGTCATGAACCACAGACAGACACAGAGAGAAGGATGGAGTAGTGGATATGTGTGGAGGTTTGAGAGAGTCTATATGTATATATATATGTGTGTGTGTGTGTGTGTGTGTGTGTGTGTGTGTGTGTGTGTGTGTGTGTGTGTGTGTGTGTGTGTGTGTGTGTGTGTGTTGGTGGTGGTGGTGGTGGGGGTGTGGTTTATGCATGTGAGTGTGGTGTGGCGTGTCTTTCTCTCTTTCTTTCTTTTTGTTTTTGTTTGTTCTTTCCATTTTGATGTCTTCCACAGTGTTAACGTTTCTGTCAACCTTTAGCAATGATTCCATCTTTGGCCTGTTGAAGTTGGTGACTTGAAGGCCTCTGGCAACAGTCTCCTTCAATTCAAACCCCAACTGCTCGACATGCAAACTGTCATTTCTCTCTTCATCATCATCATCATCACTTATCGACAATCCATTGAAGACTTACTTTACTTTACTTTACTTTTCCCTTCCGCTTGTACCGGTGGGCGTCGCGGGGAGATACAGTCGTCTGTCAGCAGCAAGGCGGGTGGCCTGGAGAAGGGACATCTCGTGAGCTCTGAGGGTGTCTGCCACGGAGTCGCTCCATCGTCGTCTTGGTCTTCCTCTGGCTCTCCAGCCAGAGTATCTGGTGTTGTATGCCCAAAGAGCTGGATGGTTTAGGGGCATACGTGTGAGGTGTCCGAACCACTTGATCCTCATATGTTCGATGTGTTGTAGGATCGGTGTTGCTCCTACCACGTCTCGTATCACCTCATTTCTGATCTTGTCCCGCCTTGTCTTGTTTACTGCTTTCCTCAGGCATTTCATTTCACAGGTGACCAGTTTTCTCTCGAGGACTTTAGTTAGGGACCATGTCTGGCACTGGTATGTCAGCGTTGGTAGAAAATGGCGTTGATGAGTTTCGCCTTAGTGCTGGTGGGAATGCTGGGGTGTTTCAGGAGAGGGTCAAGTTGGTAGCTGACTGCGTTGGCTTTCTGGCATCTGGTCTCGATTTCTCTGTCTAGTTTGCCATTTTCAGTGAAGATGCATCCATTGAAGAAGGGTCCTCAAATCCCATCAAGACGCAATAACACTTCTCAGACTCAGTAAAAATCCCTCCACCTGATTCTACAGCGTTCATTCTCCCGCATCCCTTTGAACAACAAGAATGAGAATGGAACTTCCAGTCTTTGCCTTTGTCTATTTTCGGTCTCTGCCTCTGTTATCTCCCACTCTATCTTTCTCTCTTTTTCTCTTTCTCTCTGACTGTTTCTCTCTCGTATCCTTTTTTTTCCCTTTGACTTGTTTTCATGTTTTCTCCTCCCCTGGCCCACTTCCCTCTGTCTCTGTCTGTCTGTCTGTCTGTCTGTCTGTCTGTCTGTCTGTCTCTCTCTTATTCTCTTTCTCGCCCTCCCATTCTCTCTCTCTCTTCTCTCTCTTTCTCTCTCTCTTTCTCTCTCTTTCTCTCTCTCTTCTCTCTCTCTCTCTTTCTCTCTGTCTATATGTTGCTCTCTCTCTCTGTATGTCTGTCTGTCTCTTTGTCTCTGTCTCTCTGTCTCTGCCTGTCTGTATGTCTGTCTGTCTGTCCTCTCTGTCTCTCTCTGTCTCTCTGTCTCTCTGCTCTTCTCTGTCTCTCTGTCTCTCTGCTCTCTCTCTCTCTCTCTCTCTCTCTCTCTCTCACCCATTATCATGGTAACAGCTTTCACAGCCTTTGTTCTGTCATGTTATTGTGCATGCAATCTTGTTCTTCTCCCTAATGACTCTGGAGTCTTCACCCAAGGATAGGCCATGCCTCTTGCCTGATATGCCCTTCCTGCCCACCATACTCTTCTCATCCAATCAGCTTTATCCCTCACTCCAACGATGTGTAATACGTCATCACTTTTTGCTATGATAACGTGATCAAGATGTGTGTCTGACAGATGTTTTGTTTGTTTGTTTGTTTGTTTGTTTGTTTGTTTGTTTGTTTGTTTTGTTTGTTTTTCTACAAGCCCCTTTTGACTACTGGTCATTTTGAAATACTCTAATAGATGTTGTTTATTAATGTTACCAACTCTAATAGATGTTGTTTATTAATGTTACCAACTCTAATAGATGTTGTTTATTAATGTTACCATCTACCCAAACGACAATAATATGATTTTGTTTAGAATTATCACACTCTCAGAGATTTCGTTTTTGATCACCTTTCTTCTTTTCTTTGATTTATGTTTTTATCCTTTTCTACACCACTTTAATGGTTCCAGAAGCTAGCTCAGTTTTTACAATGCCATGGTAGGGATGACGACGAAGATGATGATGATGCTATGGAGTTCCATCTAGGATTGAGACTACATGATAAGGATGTACTCTATGCCTACTATCATAACACATCCTTGCCTCAACCAGGCCTGAGAGATGTAGAAACCTGCAGCTATGGAGTTCCATCTAGGATTGAGACTACATGATAAGGATGTACTCTATGCTTACTATCATAACACATCCTTGCCTCATTCAACCAGGCCTGAGAGATGTAGAAACCTGCAGCGCTGATGCGAAGATTTGAGTGACACCCTCAATGATACATCCGTGAAATGGACGAGACTCTTCCCAATGAGCCCTTAGCACGCTTAACTTTGAGTAGGAGCCAGTTGGAGCTGAAAAATCTCACAGTGATTTTCTGAAGGGACAGATGGTGTTTCGAACCCACAAACGTCTGATCAGCAGACCGTTGCGCTAACCAGTATACCTATGGCGACTGGTCAACAAGAATGTAATGACATTGGGGAAAGGCGCTTGATGGAAAGTTGGAGAGATAATGTCTACAAAAGAAGGGTTTTGTGTGTGTATCGTAGTTTGTCTTGAAGGAGGCAGACACAAGAAGAAATTTTTACGGAGAAGATTAGGAAAAGACCAGCGACATTTATAGAACATTTTATGAGGCAATATAAATTAGAGCACTAAGTCACAACAGGAAACCTGGAGGGAAAAAGAACACCAGGTAGACCCAGGGAGAAAGCTATTGGATGACTTGCAGAGTGGCTGAGGACAGAGAGGGTGGGAGATGTACTTCGCAGCAACAAGGAATAGATCTGTATGGAGGGCCTGATCGCCAACGACCATGTGGCAGGGCACATGATGATAGTAGTTTGGATTGTGTCCATGACTGAGTCTTCGCATGCTGGCATTTCCATATACACTCGACCCAAACTTGCCAGTAGTTATCTAGCAGACTCCTTGTGTCTGCGGAAAACACTATGCACAGACAAGGTCTTAAATGAACATGTGGTCCACCTGAGGGTTGAACCTACGAGCTCTGCCCTCTAACCAACTCAGCTAATGGAGCTTTGGGGAAAAGTGAGCTACTCGGTGGTTGAACCTACAACCCTTACATTGTACATGTAAGCACAGCGCTCTAACAGTGAGCTAATGGGGCACTTGTATGTCAGACAAGTTGGTAAACGCTGAACATCTATCATTTGTCAAAGTCAAGTCAAGTGGACGAAGACAAAGTGTAAACAGTCGCATCAACAGGGAGTGTGATATTTCTGAACATTGACTTATTATCAGTATCTGGACTTCTTATTATATGTGTATGAAAATAGAAGTGTTTGTACGTACACATACGCTCACACCATCGCCATGCCTTGCTAGATGAAGGCAACAAACTGAGACAGACGTGGTCACACAACCCACACTGTCACTAACCCACCACCACCACCACCACCACCACCACCCCCACACACACACACACCATGCTCACTAACCACGCATCTCTGCACCCAATAATAACCTGCGGTCACGTGACACGACAGCGGAAATGCGCCACCGCCAATTAATTGTCTCCCTTCCGGAAACTGCCTTCGCCTGGTCTTCTGGGACCACTGCAGATATATGCAGATGAGCGCGAGGTGCTGTCTGCATAACGGAGAGGCGCGGCAAAGTCCCGGGATGGTGGTCTGCGTCTTGGCAGTTTTGTCACAGTCAATAATTCTGCTTCATGGCGTCGCCCTCTTTATGACCCAGCCTCCCCACTTTCTACCCCCCCCCCCTCCTCTTCGTTTTTCTCTCCCTCCCCCCATCCCTATCTGAGCCTTGCTGACTTGTTTACAGGTCACACACAACACCCACACAGGATAACTAATACCACGCACTGACCAGTGGCAGTCGAAGTGTAATAGTGTCTCTCTTTGTATCACCACCATATACAGAATAGTGAAACAGAATTTATGAACCTGGCCCAGCACGATTGCATAGTGAATTGTAGGGCACCTTAAGTGTATTTATCAATAAAACTTTTCTTAAAGGGGAGAAATCAGCATAAGGCTTTCTTACGTTCTGAGCATATGCCAAAACTCGTCTTTTTTTAAGGTTGGTTAGAACTGGACTAAGGCAAGCTTGCCTTAGGTCACAATTCAAGATTGGCCATACGATTGTGCCCGAGGTTAACAGTAAAGAAACGTCTGTAGTACTCTCATACACTCAGAAAGGTTAATCATCACACGCTTCCAGAAGCAGTCTAAGTGTAATAACGTCTCTCTCAGTATTACCAGAAACATGAAAATGTCAGTTACCATCCACTCATCAGAAGTAATTGATGTGTCGCCGTTTCACCAGGATGGTTGGCAATAATGTGTCTGTATCTACCATCAGAATGTACCAGGGAAGCTGTACCCACTACTATAAGCTGGCTAGATGCAGCCTACGCGTGAAAAATGTGTCTGTTGACATCAACTCTGTAAACCCAGAAAAGGGCAAAGGTAAGATGTTGCTGACAGCATCTGATGGTAATAACGTATTTTGTTCTGTCCCATTTTCTGTGCTACTACATTCATTTGGTCCCTTTTTATCCACTGGACGAGGCGGCAGGGAAGTTTTGTAGTCCTCTTTTTATTATCCGTTGTTTGGGTGTTGTTTGTGACCGTGCATTCGCGCTTGACAAAAGCCGGCTGGCCGAAAATTGTCTTGTCTTGTTTGTTGTGTTGAATACGCGCCTACTTTGGTTTGTTTGTTCTTCTGGTTCCTACATTCATGGTTACAGAATTTTAGACAGTGTTTCACAATGTTATGGTGGTGGTGGTAGTAATGAAGGTGGTGGTGGTGATGGTGGTGGTGGTGATGATGATGATGACGATGACGACGACGACGACGACGACGATGATGATGATGATGATGGTGGTGGTGGTGATGATGGTGATGGTGATAACGATGCTGCTGCTGCTGATGATGCTGATGATGATGATAATAATGATGATGATGCTGATGATGATGATAATAATGATGATGATGATGATGGCGATGATGATGGTGATAATGCTGCTGCTGATGATGATGATGGTGGTGGTTGTGATGGTGGTGGTGGTGTAGTGGTGGTGTGTGGTGGTGGTGTGATGGTTGTGGTGGTGATGGTGGCAATGATGATGATCATAATCATGATCATGACGACGACGACGACGACGATGACGATGGGGTAATTAATCGTTGTGCTAAGGAGTCCTATGTAGAACCGAGACTGTGTGACAAGTCAACACTCTATTTTCATAACATATGCTGGCGTCGGAGAGGTCAGAGAGATACAGATATCCTCAATGGCATGCCCATCAAATGGATCAGACTCAACTGTGTGGTCCCAAGACTTCCCGGTAAGGTCAAAGCACACTCAGCTTTGGGGAGGGACCGCCTGGGGCCGAAATATCTCTCAGTGGTTGTGACAAGACAGAATGGAATCCCTCTCACAATTTTACGCTTCTTAGTCCACTACGCTAACCATTGCATTCATGGTGACTGTTAGTAACAAACAGTGTGTCTTTAGCTGTCAAACAGAATGTTCATAAAGGCTAACCCTTTGACTCCCGCACCCTGTTCACCAACGTCCAGCATTGCCAACCACGCTACCAAAGCAAATATTTAACCCTTTGATTCTCTCACCCTGTCCATCAGCTTCCTGTAAGAAACTGGTGGATAGGGTGAGGGAGTCAAAGGGTTAATGACGACACTCTGACCACCAGTGTTTCGTAGCTGCAGCGCTGTGTCAACCATGGTCATACTGGATACAAAAGACGCTTACTTCTGTGGCACGCTGTGATACGACTTGTCTTGTTATGCAACAAAGCTCGCCCTTGTCATCATCATCATCAGGTGCCCTGCCGCATGGCGTTGGCGATCATGGACTTCCATCTGCCTCTATCTCTCGTTGCCCCCAGCATCTCCCCCACCCTCCTCGTCCCCAGCCACTCTGCAAGTCCGTCCAGCATTTTCTCCCTGGGCTACCCGGTGCTCTCTTACCCTCCAGCTTTCCCGTTGTGACCAGGTGCTCCAAATCCCCCTTCCTCATAAAATGGCCTATAAATGCTGCCTGTCTTTTCCTAATCTTCCTTAAGAGTGATCTACTTGTGTCTGCCTCCATCAAGACTGTCTCGTTTGTTTTCTTTGCTGTCCATGGAACTCTCAACATTCTTCTTAGAAACCACATCTCGGCTGCCTCAATCTTGTTCGGGCTTTGTTTGTTGACTGTCCACGTCTCGCATCCGTACAAAAGTATTGGTTCTATATAACATTCAAGAACTCGCCCTTGTAGGGAGCTATATAAAGCTGCTGTGTCATTCAATCATCCCCAGTTCAATTTAATGGTGTACGTCTTCATATAGCAAAATGAAAACTGAAAAAGGAAGTTACCAGAAACGTGCACAGGGAGGAGAATGGCAGATTGGTTCAGAAGATCGCCTGCCAATAACTAAACTCTAGGTTCCGGTGTTCGTTTCCTGTTGAGGTCTCGTCTTTTCTCTTAAGTTAGACCGGAAAATCGAACTGAGCGTCTAGTCCTTTGCAAGGGGACCAAAAATGAGTCGGACTCCTGTGCTTTCTGGCCCGAGCACGCTAAAGATTTCACGGCAGCTGAAAATCGTGAAGAGCAGGTTATTTGCCCTGCTGCCCTGGAATAAAGCATTGGAGAGATAGGTCGATTTCCGAAGTCACACCTCTTGAAGGTCAATGAGCCTTCTTGCCTTTACAAGTCTTGGTAAAAAAAAATGGTTGGCACTGCAGAGCCAGCGCTGCAGCCTCATAGGGGAGAGCATTCGGAATTCCACATGCTAAATCCACTGTGACAAAAGAGGTTAAAAACCAGTGGAAGATGTCCCTGACCTTTTTGTTGAGCAGGTGAAAACAGCAAGGTTATTTTTACTGTTGGTTTTGCACATTTCTTTCTTGCTGTTTTTGTTGTTTTTGTTGTTTTTGTTGTTGTTGTTGTTGGTGGTGGTGGTGGTAGTGGTGGTGATGTTTTTTGTTTGTTTTGTTTTGTTTTGTTTGTTTTGGTTATTTTGCACGCTTGAATGGCCAAAAATGTATGCCAGTCTTGTTTTGATTATATCAAATATACGTTCTGATTCTATTTTTGCGTGTTTTTGTGGTTCCTGTTTGCATAAACACTGACTGACAATTTGACTTAGATAGACTTTTTATTGAAAAAGAAAGACCAAAGTCATGTCAAAAGAAACACACACACACACACACACACACACACACACACACACACACACACACACACACACACACACACACACACACACACACACACACACACACACACACACAAATCAGACATAAATCAATAAAAAGAATGAAAACAAAACCAAGAAGGAAGAGGAGAGCAAGACCATCAACATCAACATCAACAACAACAAAAGAACAATGAGAAACAAAATGGGCAAAGAAAAGACACAGCAGGAAACAAGTCTTACAGTTCACTCACAAAACAAAATAACAAATCTAAACAAAGGCAACTGGCATTGTTTAAGCAGAAAGGAACCAGAAAAAGGCAACAACAAAAAATCGGAACGCCGTATTTGATAAAACAAAACAGGACAGGCGCAACTCATCCGTCAACTTGTCTTTGTCAAGCGTAAACAAAGGACAGGCAAGAAGGATAACATGCACAAACTTGTCTCTTGTGTGCCCTTGACAAAGGACTGATGGCCGAAAACCTGCGCCTGTCTTATTTAGTTATATTTAACATTTTGCTGATTTTTTTTTTATTGTTTATTCCTGGTTCCTAATTAACAAAGAAAGAGAGACTGACTTCTTCGGCAACTGATGAGCCATTGGAGACAATTGATTTCCTGTAACAGAAATAGGACAATCAAGAAACAAAAAAACGATAATCAGTTCATGCTGGCAAATTATTCTAAAGGGAGACATTCACGGTCACAAATGCCCAAACATTGAAGCAGACAGTTCAAGAGACTTTCAGAAACGCTTCTGTTTTGGTCGATAATGTACAGGTACAAATAAAAACCTATAGACGTGTATACATACGATATTATTGACTAAACAGGACTATTTAACTTGCCTCGATATTTCTTCGAAGTATATAGGCCTCAGTAACATGTTTAAAAAAAGTTGAAATCGATGCTGACGCTCTCTTAGGCAAGAAGTTCAAAAGTAGCCAGTATATGTTAATATGTCACTGTACTGTAGAAAATAGAACTGAAGAAGCTGATATCTAAAGGACTGAAAATTATTCCATTATGTCCAGCAATTTAAGAAAATAAAGCTTCCAAGAAAAAAAGTTTCGCAAAAGAGCTTGGAGCAAGAAGATTGGTGTGCACATCTGCCATTGACCTCATGGAACAGCTCTCGTTTTCTGGGACGGAGAGACGAATGGAGCCCTGAAGGCAATTGCAGAAGCAGCTGAAAAGTGTTCCAGCTGCATATGATCGAGGAGGAAAAAATGTAAGCTTCGGAATAATTAACAACCCCTTCGTGCAGCAAATGCCCTGTAGCTAAGTGGTTAAGGCTGGGTGGGTGTGCAGGTTTAAACCCACGTGGAGGATTGAATTATGTACAACAAAACAAAACAAAACAAAGCAAAAGGCGGCAGCAGAGGGGCATCCAGGAATCACAATCTGGATGCAGCCGGGTCCCTTTAGAGTCATCATCATCATCATCAGGTGCCCTGCCCCATGGCGTTGGCGATCATGGACTTCCATCTGTCTCTATCTCTCGTTACCCCTAGCATCTCCCCCACCCTCCTCGTCCCCAGCCACTCCGCAAGTCCGTCCAGCATTTTCTCCCTGGGTCTACCTGGTGCTCTCTTTCCCTCCAGCTTTCCCGTTGTGACCAGGTGCTCCAAATTCCCCTTCCTCCTTTAGAGTATAAGGAATTTATGGCCAAAACAGTTGCTTAAGGGTGTTTGGGGTGGTGGTATATATTCTGAGGACATTTTGCTGTCGTAATCTCCCCAATTTCCTGCAACTCTAAGTACATACGGGTCCATTTAGTTACAAAACGAAGCAAAAACACAACATCAAGGGTAATGAAAAAAATGACAGAAAGAAAAAAGATCAAGGGAAGAAAAGCAATATCGTCATCAACAACAACAACAACAACACAGCAGCAGCAAAATCAAATCAGCAACACCAACTACAACAACAACAACACAACAAAAAACAACAAGATCAACGACGATGAAAAACAAACTGAGCAAACAAAATAAACACTGAAAATTCGATGGAGACAAAATGACTGATTCCCAAACAAACAAACCAACAAAAACCAAAACAGAAAAGAAAGAAAAAAGAAAAACACAAAAAAACCACAAAAAAACAAAAACTGCAGTGTAGCTGACCAGTCTTAAACAAAAAGATATTTGTCTGTTACCAGCTGTTTTAAAACCGCGGCTCCTTGAAAGTGAGTTTCTGTCCCTATAGATGCAATCAGTTTTTGACTTGAATTTCCTTGAAAACAGCCAGTCTTCCTCAGTACAAACTCCATCCATTCCGTATGCAAACCGCTACTGCTGGCTTCTTCGGCATCATTTGTCCACTATCGATTGGAAAAGGGTGATCAAATGCCATCAAGATTCAAGGACTATTTTATAACATTTTGTGGACTGTTCAAATCCCATTCAAGCTGACTGTGTGTCTGTCTGTGTGTCTGTCTGTGCGTCTCTCTGTATGTTTGTCTGTCTGTCTGTCTGTGCGCGCGCGCGCGCGCGCGCGCGTGTGTGTGTGTGTGTGTATGTGTGTGTGTGTGTGTGTGTGTCTGTCTGTCTGTCTGCCTGCCTGCCTGCATACCTGCCTGCCTGTTTGTTTATCTGTCTGTCTCCGTTTGCCAGTCTGCCTGTCTGTCTGTCAGTCCGTTTGCCTGTCTATCTGTCTTTGTCTGTCCTTGTCTCTTTGTCTGTCTCTGTCTCTGTCTCTGTCCGTGTCTCTCTGTCTCTTTATCTCGCTCTCTCTGTCTCTCTCTTTCTCTGTCTGTCTCTCTCTCTCTTTCTGTGTATCCGTGTGTCTGTCTGTCTGTCTGTGTCTGGCTGTCTGGCTGTCCGTCTGTCTCTCTCTCTCTTTCTCTCTCTCTCTCTCTCTCTCTGTCTCTCTCTCTCTGTCTCTATCTCTGTCTCTCTGTCTCTCTGTATCTGTCTGTGTCTGTGTCTGTCTGTCTCTCTGTCTCTCTCTCTATCTATCTATCTCTCTCTCTCTCTCTCTCTCTCTCTCTCTCTCTCTCTCTCTCTCTTTTCACATTTCTTTTTAAAATCTTCAATTATGTTTTTTTCAACGAAGGTCAGTGCTACCTCAAACACCATTCCCTTTTATCACAGACATTTCATTGTCAACGACCACATCGTTTTTGAAAAGCATTTCCGTGACACCAGTTGTGCAGAGTGCACTTACTGTTGATGCTTATGCACAGTTTTGTTTTTTCTTGTTGTTTTTTTTTTCTTCCCTTTCTGTTTATTTTGAGGTTAGCCTGTCTGGATGAAAACTTGTTCGAACGTACCCCTTGCTTTTGCAAAGCCAGTCTATCTTGTTATTATTTTGTGTGTGTGTGTGTGTGTGTGTGTGTGTGTGTGTGTGTGTGTGTGTGTGTGTGTGTGTGTGTGTGTTTGCATATGTGTATGTGTGTGTGTGTGCATATGTGTATGTGTGTGTGTGTGTGTGTGTGTGTGTGTGTGTTTTGGTGTGTGTGTGTGTGTGTGTGATGTTCCAGATTTGTGAGGAGATAATATATATCTGAAAACAGATAATTTTGTTTGTTTGTTTGTTTGTTTGAGGTCGGCCTGTGCGGATGAAAACTTGTCCAAACGTACACCTTTCTTTTGCAAAGCCAGTCTCTTTTTATTTTTGTGATGTTCCAGGTTTGTGAAGACATAATATTATGTAATGTTATATTATCTGTCCGTCAGTCTGTCTATCTGTCTGTCTGTCTGTCTGTCGGTCGGTCGATCGGTCTGTCTATCTATCTATCTATCTATCTATCTATCTATCTATCTTTCTATATATCTATCTATCTATCTATCTATCGATCGATCGATCGATCTATCGATCTATCTATGTATCTATGTGTCTATGTATCTATCTATCTATCTATCTATCTATCTATGTATCGATATATCTATCTGTCCATCTATCTATCTGTCTGTCTATCTATTCATCTATCTGATCTACCTACCTTTAGATATATATATATATATATGTATATCTATATGTATATGTATATATATATATACACATATACACATATATATATATACACACACATATATATATAGAGAGAGAGAGAGACAAACAGACAGACAGACAGACAGATAGAGAAAGAGAGTGAGGGGAGGGTAGAAGATAGGTCTGATAACAGATACCAATACTTTAATTTCATAGAGTTCAGAGTTTGTACTTTGTTCAAGAGGAGTTCATCGCTCCTGGATAATTCTTGATGATGCGTTTTATTATTATTATCCACATCTCTCAGTAATGACCTGACAGACTCCTTGAAACTGCGCAAAAATCCATTAGATGGCAAGGTCTTGAAAAGGGGGTGGGGTGTGAAGAGAGAATGTCACCTGCACGTTAAAGATCACATTCATTATTCATACTTACATTCATGTTCATATTCGTATTCATTTTCATATTCATATTATTTAAGCCAGAGCAGGATCGAGGCAGCCGAGATGTGGTTTCTCAGAAGAATGTTGAGAGTTCCATGGACAGCAAAGAAAACAAACGAGACAGTCTTGATGGAGGCAGACACAAGCAGATCACTCATAAGGAAGATTAGGAAAAGACAAGCAACATTTATAGGCCATTTTATGAGGAAGGGGGATTTGGTGCACCTGGTCACAACGGGAAAGCTGGAGGGAAAGAGAGCACCAGGTAGACCCAGGGAGAGAATGCTGGACGGACTTGCAGAGTGGCTGGGTATGAGGAGGGTGGGGGAGATGCTGGGGGCAACGAGAGATAGAGATGGTTGGAAGTCCATGGTCGCCAACGCCATGCGGCAGGGCATCTGATGATGATGATGATTCATATTATTTGCCATTTTGACAAATTATAGCAGTCAGAGTGATATTTACCATGTGAAACTCGGGCAGCTCTTCCCTATGAGAGTGCATCGCCGCAGTGCAGCGCCACTCAGTTTTTTTTTAACCAAGCTTTTACAAAGGCAGGAAAGTTAATTGGTCTTCAAGGGGAGGGATCTGGAAAATCAACTATTTCTCCAATGTTTTGTACCAAGACAGCCGGGCAAAAGCCCTGCTCTCTACGATTGTTAACAGTCGTTGGATCTTTAGCGTGCGCAGGCCAGAAGGCACACTGGTATGACTCGTTTTTCGTCCCTTTCCGAAGGACATGACGTTCCGTTCGATTTTCCGGTCAAATTGAGGGGAAAAGTTGAGGATTCAATGGGAAACGAACCCTGAAACCTGGAGTTTACTTTTTGGCAGGCGAACGTCTGAACCATTCTGCCACTGTGGGCAGCGAATAGGCCAGCATCGTCAGACTCCTGTGTTTTATGCTGTAGAACTCGAAACATCAGATCTTGAGTCCACAGCTATGTAAACAGAACCAACCAGAGAGCATGAAGAAAGAAAGAAAGAAAGAACAAAACGGGAGAAAAGAGAGAGAGAAAAAAAGAAAGAATGAAAGAAAAAAAGAAGGAAGCGAGAGAGAGAGAGAGAGAGAGAGAGAGAGAGAGAGAGAGAGAAAGAAAGAAAGAAAGAAAGAAAGAAAAAGAAAGAAAGAAAGGAAAAGAAAACAAGAAGGAAGCGAGAGAGAGAGAGAGAGAGAGAGAGAGAGAGAGAGAGAGAGAGAAAGAAAGAAAGAAAGAAAAAAGAAGGAAGCGAGAGAGAGAGAGAAACAAACAAACAAAGAGAAAAAAAGACTGAAAAAAAAGAAAAACAGAAAGAAAGAAACAGAGAAAGAGGGTTGAAAGAAAGAAAAACAAAAAAGAACGACAAAAAAAAAGAAAGAGACAGACAGACAGACAGATAGATAGACAGAAAGAAAGAAAAGCAGACAGACAAACAAACAGACAGACAGAAAGAAAGAAAGAAAGAAAGAAAGACAGAAAGAAAGGCGAGGGCCATTAGCTTTATCTAGAGCGCCTTATGCATGTTGATAATACGGAAATCGTGGGTCGGACTCCCCAGTGCAAAACACAGCTAAATACATGGATTTAGAATAGGGGTCTGTAATGTAACACGTTGTTTGTCACATGTGATGTCGGTGTATAAAACACAAACAGAAATAGAAGAAAGCATCAAACAAAGACAGACAGAAAGAAAAAATCGTGCAGAAATGAGACACGATACCCAATGTAACCCCATTTGCAACAGAATGTCTTTTGATCCCTCCCTACTCCCCTTAATCCCTTCTCCCTTTTAAATCCAAAGATATAATAAATAGAAAACAAAAACTGTTCTACGATCAGAAATATGGCTTTGAAATAAAAACTGCAACATCAGTGAGTAAACAACAACAACAACAACAAACAACTACAAACAATAACGAGTTCATTTTTTTGTTGTTGTTGTTGTTGTCGTTGTTTATGCTTTTACATATTTTTATCTGTTTGTATCCTTTTCTAAGATTTCGATTTTCCACACTGTGCGAGTGGTATGTTGTTACACGGTTTGCATACCCCGTCTTCAGTGGGAGATATGCTGGGGGTGTTTTCCATGTTTTCCAAAAACCACAGGACAAAGATTACGAAAAATTACTGAGAGGATCTTTCACGTGCATAGCTGATGTTTTACATGTGTATGTATGTACATGTGTATGTATATGTATAGTATATATATATATATATATAT
Source organism: Monoplex corrugatus (assembly GCA_030674185.1). NCBI lineage: Eukaryota > Metazoa > Mollusca > Gastropoda > Littorinimorpha > Ranellidae > Monoplex > Monoplex corrugatus. The sequence goes on along the minus strand of CM060314.1, from coordinate 15,049,877 downwards.
ATATATATATTATATATATATATATGTATACATATATTGTATATGTGTGTGGTGTGTGTGTGTGTGGTGTGTGTGTGTGTGTGTGTGTGTGTGTGTGTGTGTGTGTGTGTGTGTGTGTGAGTGCACGCGCACGCATGGTGTGAATGTGTGTATGTATCGAGAGAGACACAGAAAGAGAGAGTCATTAAACACATAGACATACATACATACATACATACATACATACATACATACATACATACATACATACATACATACATACATACACGTAGACAGATACAGACAGATTAGATAGATAGATAGATAGACAGACAGACAGACAGATAGATAGATAGATAGATAGACAGATGATAGATAGATAGATAGATAGATAGATAGATAGATAGACATACAGACAGACATATAGATAGATAGATAGATAGATAGACAGACAGACAGACAGATAGATAGATAGACAGACAGAATACAGATAGATAGATAGATAGATAGATAGACAGACAGACAGACAGATAGATAGATAGATAGATAGATAGATAGATAGAGAGAGAGAGAGAGAAGAGAGAGAAGAGAGAGAAACATGTCGACACACAGATAGACGGATAAATAGCTAAATAGATGGATAGACAGCTACATACACACATACATACATACATCATACATACATACATACATACATCATACATACATACATACATACATACATACATACATACATACATACATACATACATACATACATACATACATACATACATACATACATACATACATATTTACATATTTAGATATTTAGGTACACGAGGAAAAAAATCTCCAACTTTTACCCACCCACCAGATTGAAAGTGTTCAGGGAGGATTAAACCCCAGACCATCAGACTGGTAATCTGACGTCTTACCCACTCGATTAAAGCGCCTGTCAGAAAACAAACGAACGAACAAACAAACAAACAAACAAACAAACAAACGAACAACAAACAAACAAACAAACAATCAAACAAACAAAAACCGAAGAACAAATTTATAAGCTACATAGCAAGTCTGTGACAGATGAATATCAATAAACAAACAAATGAATGAATAAATAAATAGATAGATAAATAAATAAACAAGTATATAAATAATTAAACAAATACATAAGTAAACGAATGAATCATTGATTAAATAAGTAAACATATAAATAAATAAATAAATGAAAAGAGATAAAAGAAAGAAAGAAAGAAAGAACAACAAAGAAAGAAAGAGAGAAAGAAAGAAAAAGAAGAGAAAGACAGAAAGACAGAAAGACAGAAAGACGTTCAGAGTACGTATGTGCTTATAGACCCAGCCGACTCCTAGAGCTATATCCGGGCTAAAGACAAGACAAGAAATAAAAAAAAATAAAAATAAAAAATAATAATAGATAATAATAAAGATAATAACTAAATAGTAATAATAATAATGAATGAAATGATAATAACAATAAAATAATAATAATAATAATAATATAAAATGATAATAATAATAAATAATATAAATAATTAAAATAAAAAATGTAATAAATAAAAAACAATAATAGAATAAATAATAAATGAATTGAAATCAATCAATGATCAAAGGAGGGACATGAAGGAAAACAGAATGTTAGTAACAACTACAAACAATGCGATTTTCGTTTTTTTTTTGTTTGTTTGTTTGTTTTTTTGTTGTTTTTTGGGGGGGTGTTTGTTGTGGTTTTTTTGGTTTTTTTCTATATTAATGTTTTAAGGGGAGGCCAGTCTTTCCTTCTACCCTCCTACCCTTTAATTTTTCTTTTTTTTTCAATTTGCTTTTTTTCCCATTAATGCAGTTTGCATACAAAGAAACTCAATGGAGCGGAATGCACATGTTTTTGTTGAAAAACTAATTGCATAATGGTCAGAAGATTTCAATCTATATCAGGAATAATCCCTGGAAAAGCCGAGAGACGATGGTTTAGGTGAAATCAAAACACCTTACGGTCTTTGCTTCCTAAGAAAATGGTCAAGGTAAACTAGGGAGCGTGGACGAAATCATTCTCATGTTTCTCTCTCGCTTCGTGCACATACATGAGAATGCATATTCATCCACACACACACACACAAACACATACTTGCGCGCGCACGGGTGCACATACACACACACACACAACTACACACACACACGCTCACACACACGCTCACACACACACGCTCAACACACACCACACACACCACACACACACACACACACACACACACACACACACACACACACACATATACACGCATACGCATGCACAGACATACACAAGCACATACATGCGCACACTTCCATACAGAGATATAGACACAC
>CM060314.1:15025049-15030049 GCA_030674185.1 Monoplex corrugatus | reverse complement strand
CCACAGCGGGCTGGATAGATGGAGTGACAGACACACTCCATAGAGATTGACAATTTCGACCTTACAACCAGATGTTCGGGCTTCAGAACCAGAGCGAAAACAAGAGCGATACTGGACAGCTGGATTAACAGACACACTTCACACAGATTGACGATGTGGAAGCCTCAAAGCTAAAGGAAAATACAACAGCCGTGTTCGTCAGACGGAGAGGGAAACACACTCCACATAGACTGACCGACAATTTCGACCTTACGACAAGATGTTCGTACTTCAGAGCCAAAGGAAAATACCACATGCACAGCGGCGTTGGACACACGGAGCAAGAAACACTCTCTACACAGACTGACAATGTGAACGGTACAACCAGATGTTCAGGCTTCAAAGCCAGAGGAAAACACCACAGCAGCGTTGGATAGATAGACGTAGTGAAAAACACACTCCACATAGATTTGACAATTTCGACCTTACAACAAGATGTCCAGGCTTTAGAACCAGAGGGGAAAAAAACAACAGCGTTGCTGGAAAGATGGGAGTGACAGACACACAGTATACATTGACAACGTCGACCTTACAACAAGATGTTCGGGCTTCAGAGCCAAAGTAAAATACCACAGGGGCGTTAGATAGACGAGAATGGCAGACACACCCCACACAGATTGACAGTGTCGACCTTACAACAACATTCCCGGGTTTCAGAGCCAAAGGAAAACACAACAGCAGTGCTGGATAGATGGGAGTGGCAAACACAGTCCACATAAACTGACAATATAGACCTTACAACAAGATGTTCAGGCTTCAGACCCAAAAGAAAAACGACAGTAGCGTGATAGACGGAGTGGCAGAGACACTCCGCAAGGATTGACAATGTGGACAATACAATAAGATACTCGGACTCAGATCCAGAGGAAAACACCACAGTAGCGTTGGATAGACAGTGGAGCAGACACACTCCACGCAGATCAACAAACAACATGGCTGTAAGCCAGACTTCCCTTTTGGCCGCAAGATAGGCAGTTTCATCTTCCTGCGACACTTCTGGGTACATAGTAGTAGGCCTCCCTCGGTCATGGCTGACCATGGACAAAGTACATCCGTTCTAATGTCTAGATGGGCTGTCTGCTTGGTCCAAGCAGCGTCGCCTGTGACTGTAGAGACCAGTACGAGAGAGGCAGTCTCTGTCGCAGCGGTCGCATGTGTATGCTGATGCTGGTCTGTTGGCTGTCATCCCTTTTCTGCGAACTCGCTTTTCTGCTGCAGCAGCTGACAGTTTGTCCTCACCAATCCACAGCTGTTTCTTGAGAGTGGTTCTCCAGCTGTTGCGGTCGTCTGCGAGGTCCTCCCAGGACTCAGTGTTGATCTCAAGCGCCTTCATGTCACGTTTGCAAGCGTCTTTGTATCTCAGCTGTGGGCGGCCAATGTTTCTCTGCCCTGTGGCAAGCTCACCATAAAGGATGTCTTTTGGGATGCGACCATCTTCCATGCGGCGAGCGTAGCCCAACCAGCGCAGCCGACGCTGTCTCAGCATGGTATGCAAGGTTGGGAGGCCAGCTCGGGTCAAGACTTCGGTGTTGGTCACCTTGTCTTGCCAGAAAATGCCGAGTATGCGCCGTAGGCTTCTCAGGTGGAAGGTATTGAGCCTTTTCTTCTGATGAGCATGCGTGGTCCACGCCTCGCTGCCATACAGCAAGGTGCTGAGGACACAGGCGTTGTATAAGAACGGAGCAAAGGTAAAATCTGAAAAAAAGAAGAAGACAGAAAATGGATGAAATGGAGCATTCGATATCAGCCGCAATCACTGCCACGCTAATTTCAGACGAGCAGGAGCAGTTTAATGATGCTGGTCATGAGTGATTTCTCGATATTTGATCTTGAGTCTGCGTATATTATTCCTTCACTACGTGAGCATAGGAGGTGAATGTAAGCTTACCCATGTTTATTTCCTCCATTCCTTTTGGATGTAATTAGTGTGTGTGTGTGTGTGTGTGTGTGTGTGTGTGTGTGTGTGTGTGTGTGTGTGTGTGTGTGTGTGTGTGTGTGTGTGTGTGTGTGTGCGTGCGTGTGTGTGGTATGTGTGGTGTGGTGTGCGTGTTGTAGTGTAGTGTACTGCAGTGTAGTGGAGTGGAGTGGAGTGGAGTGTCCCGGTATTGTACTGTAGTGTAGTGTACTGTAGTGCAGTGTACTGTAGTGTACTGTTAGTGCAGTGTACTGTAGTGTACTGTAGTGTAGTGTACTGTACTGTAGTGTACTGTAGTGAACTGTAGCGCGTGTACTGTAGTGCATGTACTGCAGTGTACTGTAATGTACTGTAATGTACTGTAGTGTACTGTAATGTACTGTAGTGTACTGTAGTGCAGTGTGTACGAGCTCCTACGTGTGTGATATACGTGCTTGGTGTCTGTATATGTGTGTGTGGGTGAGTGTGTGTGCTCGCGCGCGTGTGTGTGTGTATGTGTGTGTGTGTGTGTGTGTGTGTGTGTGTGTGTGTGTGGTGTGTGTGTGTGTGTGTGTGTGTGTGTGTTTGTGTGTTGTGTCGTGTGTGTGGAGAATTCGTATCATTCAGAACTCATTTATTGTCATAAAAACCCAAAGTCAGGTTATCAGACACAGATTGGCTGTAATAAGTTCAAATAAAGATAAAAATTCATGGTATCATGTGTCACATTATCATCGTCGACACCAATAGCAATAGACATGCATGAGTGAGGAATTGTTACACAGTTTTCAGAAATGCAGATACATTTGCAAATTATCTTTAAGTAGCATGCCACCTGGATTTAACATATTCTGTTTCAAAAACTTTAAAATATTGCACAAACGATTGGTTTTGCTAGAGTAGAAAAGACATTTTATGAGGCAAGAGAAATTAGAGCACCTGATCATAACAGGAAAGCTGGAGGGAAAACGAGCACCAGGTAGACCCAGGGAGAAAATATAGGACGGACTTGCAGAGTGGCTGAGGACAGAGAGGGTGGGAGATGTACTTGCAGCGACATGGGATAGATTTGTATGATCGCCAACGCCATGCAGCAGGGCACATGATGATGAAAAAAAACGAAAAACGAAACGAAAAAAACAGCCATTTGAAGCTCCAATAACGTTCCACAACGACGAAGCCAGTAAACTGTGTCTGGAATATTTTTTAGCCACTAAGAGCATGGAAGCTAGATCTACTGATGGAGCGGATGACTAAATGTGCAGAGAAAGATCTTCCACAGTGCGAAAAAAAAACACTCCAGAAATCATTAACACTTTGGCATCGTCAGCTGGCTATTTGACCTACTTCCCTGCAGACGTGCCAGCTGCCACTGACTACTTTCCTTGGAAACGTGCATTTTTAGGCCACTTTGAATTAATTTTCACAGGCGCCCCAAATGACTAACATCAACATGTAGGGTATGGTTAGAAAGGTAATTTAATCCTCTTTTAGGATATCTACAGTATAAGGTTTGTTCAGACATGCTTTGAGGTTATTTGTGCAATGAAATATCATGGTTGAGGAACATTTCAGACAAGCATTTCATCCATTCAGCAGATGTAAACAAAACAGAAAAAAGAGACACCAATTCTCCATGACTTGTATCATCTGATCAGAAGCTCAGAAAAGTACACACACACACACACACACAAATTCCACAATCCTGAGTGAACAGCGACATCGCGCATTCGCAGGGCTCTCCATTTTGCCTTTGTTTCAGTGAAGCACGCGGTTCGGGTGACGTTGCTCTCGCGTCCGAAAAATTCTTCAAATAGACTTTTTACTCGGGAAATCACTCTCACAGTATTTAGAAATGGTTACTTGATACTATAATAGAGATTTTTTCCCTCAGACCGTAACTGGCTTCACGTAGGAATGTTCTAACGCAAGACGCTAGAATCCTAGCGTTACGTTGTCAGCGTCGAGCTTGCTGAAAGCTATACCCTTAGCTTCCGGCACCTGCGGTTCTCCATGAGAACGCTAGCGGGCTAGCGTTACGATGTGAAAAAGTTAACAAGAGTGTCATGAGGCCGAAAATAGTACTCCACTCCCATTCATCAAACCAAATAAACCTGATGGACCTCATTGCACCGCTTGAAAGTGGAATGGAGGAAGCCCGTCTCTGCAAGACTATAAAGTCTACTGATCTAGCCAACAACAGCTTGAGAAATCTGGCCTCAAAGACAAAGTCCTTACCATGGAAGTTGGAACTACGGGGGTTGGTAGGCACATCTGCCTGTGACCTCATGAAACAGCTCTCGATTTCTGGAATGGAGAGGACCAGACCCCTCAAAATCATGGCAGAAGCAGCTGAAATGGAATTCCAGCTGGTTTTGGTCAGGAGGAGCAAAAACGAACTTGATGAGGGTGATAATTCTCCTATATCCAGCAAATGTCCGGCAACTAAGAGGTTAGGATATCCATCACAAAGATGACTTGACCTTGAGGCGCCCAACTTACTTGGAGGCGCAAGTTCGAACCAGATGAAGGAAAAATATTGAAGAGAGAGAGAGAGAAAGAGAGAGAGAGAAAGAGAGAAAGAGAGACAGACAGACAGACAGACAGACAGATAAACAGACACAGAGAGACAGACAGACAGATGCAGAAAGATAGAGAGAGAGATAAAGACAAAGGGGCAGGGAGACAGACAGACAGACAGACAGAGATAGAGAGAGAGACAAACACAGACAGATAGACAGACCGAAAAATTAATACAGGAAACTGACTGACAGACAGACAGACAGACAGACGGAGACACAGAAAAAGACAGAGACAGACAGACAAGCAGAAACAGACAGACAGACAGACTAACAAACAGACAGAAAAAAAATAAACAAGAGGAGAACAGGAATTGAAAAAAAAAATGATTCAAAAAGGGATTCATCACACTCTTGAGATTCCCATGTGTACCCCCATCCCAAACCTCCCAGCTGTTATCAGGACCACTCTTTTGATCCTGTGCAAAAACCCTATATGCACTGGCGAAGTCTTGAAACAGAAGAGGAGGAAGGGACCTGGGTTATTA
>CM060314.1:15015049-15017549 GCA_030674185.1 Monoplex corrugatus | reverse complement strand
GATAAAGTCTTACGTACTTTCTCTTTGGATTGATAATTGGGTACTTGTATTAAGTGCTTTTTTTCTCTCTAAAGAAATAAGATACGCCTTGTACTCAGAAAGAAAAAAGCTGATCACATATCTCCTCTCCTGGCACAACTTCACTGGCTCCCTGTATCAAAGCGCATACAGTACAAACTAGACACCATGTGCTACAAAAGCCTCAATAACGCAGCCCCCGATTACCTGTCAAGCCTACTTGAGATCTATCTTCCCTCACGTACCCTCCGCTCTGCCTCCGATCCTCTGACTTTTCGATTTCCACGCACTAAGCTCAATACCTATGGTCCACGAGCCTTCTCTGTTTCTGGTCCACTCTCCTGGAACAAACTTCCTGTCTCAGTCCATCAGCAACCTACTTTTGTCTCCTTCAAGTCCGCTCTCAAAACTCACCTTTTCTCCTCTGCATAAAATCCTAACCTCACTCAACCCTCCCCCCCCCCCCCTCTCTGCAGCCTGTCTCCGCTCGGAGGGGAATCACATTGTTATAATATATAATTGTATATAGATCTAATATGCTCTCTATAATTTTCCATTGCTTTTATTCTTGCTTTTATTGCTTTTATTCTTTCTCCCCATTTATAGCCATGCGTGTGTATGTGTGTGTGTGTGTGTGTGTGTGTGTGTGTGGTGCGTGCGTGTGTGTGCGTGCGTACGTGCGTGCGTGCGTGCGTGCGTGGTGTGTCTGTTTCAGCGCTTAGATTTGATTTTATCAAGATTTTGCGCTATATAAATATTGTAATTATTATTATTATTATATTATTATAACTGGAAGCAATTTTAGGTAATTCAGACTCGTTTCTACAAGTGTTTAAATTTGTGTTCTGTTGGGGTTTTTTTTAATCCACTGTGTGATAAGTTGGACGGAGTGGTCAGCGCCAAGGGCATCTCGTTAGATTATGTGCACCAACGCATTCATATCTGTACTTAATCTTCTTTTCCCTTTTTTTCTGTCCTGTTGAAATATTGTATGTTTTGAAACGGTTATAGCCCTGATATGGCTCTGTGCAGTCGGCTGGGCTTTAACCATTTGACTCCTGCACCGTGTCCATCAGCATAGCAAAAACTTAACTATCTCACCCTATCCACCAGCTATTTGCAGGGAGTCAAAGAGTTAAGTTTTTGCAGTTGGTAGATAGGGTGCTGGAATCAAAGGGTTAAACAAAAATAACCCTAACCCTAATTACTCACGAGGCAGTAGGTACACAGGCAGAATTGAACCCATCCCTTCCGACTGGAAATCTGACGTTTTATACACTTGACCATGGCGTCCATCAATGTCGTGGTTAAAACACTCGCTCTTTAACGTCAAGGTAAATGCAAACGGGCGTGGATGAAAAATGGACAGCCCATCACATTCATAGCCATGGTCAAGCTTAAACACGTTCTCCTGCTCCACACAGCTGGAAAAGAGTAACCTGTCCCTTTATGGACCGGGAAGGTAAAGAGGAGATGATCACCGCCTTCGCAACACCGCCCCAAGAAAAAAAAAATGTCGAGGTCCCTGACATTTTGCTTCACAAAGACTGCTGACTGAGGATATGGCCAGCAGAAATTCTGTTAGCAGAATTACGCAACCTCACCATTGCGTCAAATTTAAAAGCTAGGTTTATGGCTGTCTCTTTCTATCTCTGTTTCTCAGTCTCTCTCTCCTGTTTCTGTCTCCGTCTCCGTCTCTATTTCTGTCTGTCCTGTCCGTCTGTCTGTCTGTCTGTCTGTCTGTCCGTCTGTCTATCTTCTCTGTCTCTCTGCCTCTGTCTCTGTCTTTGTCTCTGTCTCTGTCTCTGTCTCTCTGTCTGTCTGTCTCTCTCTCTCTCTCTCTCTCTCTCTCTCTCTCTCTCTCTCTTCTCTGCCTCTGTCTCTGTGTCTCTCTTTGTCTCTCTCTCTTTATGCCTGTCTCTATCTCTGTCAGTCTCTATCTCTGTCCGTCCGTCTGTCTGTCTGTCTGTATGTATGTTTGTCTGTCTGTCTCTTCCTTCCTCTCTCTCTCCCTCTCTCCCTCTCTCTCTCTCTCTCTCTCTCTCTCTCTCTCTCTCTCTGTGCTGGACCTTATCACATGGTATTAGTAGTTTCAAGGTAAATATTTTGATTCACTCGAACGCTGTAAGCTGTAACTTTATCTTGAGCAAACTGACTCTGTGTTTAGTTGACCGTAAAAACGAAACCACTTTCGGCCAGACTAGTTTACAAAGTCTGCCCAAATCTAAGCAGATGACCAAGATTGTGTGTGAACAACGGGTCCTTGTTGTACGGGCCAACTCGTGACCACAGTGTTATAAGCCGCTCATCTATAAACAGTGGAGGGAGACGATACCACTCAAACCTTTATCACAAACTTCTAGGACATGTAGCGCAAACAGTGGTCGTGTACAGTAGGGTCCAAAGTTACCTAAGGGCGTTCACTTACGTACTTACTCACTCACTCACTTACTTACTTACTTACTTACTTACTTACTTACTT
>CM060314.1:15002549-15005049 GCA_030674185.1 Monoplex corrugatus | reverse complement strand
AATAGAGACAGATGGAAGTCCATGGTCGCCAATGCCATGCGGCAGGGCACCTGATGATGATGATGATGAGGTCAACACTGCTTCTTCATCTTCTGTTGGTTACTTCAGTACAGCATCAAAGAGAACGTTGGCCAAGTGGATATGATATCGGAATTCTGATCGGAGGGTTTGCAGTTCGATTCTCCTTGGTACATCCCACCTAGTGGGTAAAGGATGAAGTTTGTTTGTTTGTTTGTTTGTTTGTTTGTCGTTTTTTGTTGTTATTGTTTTATTTAATCTTTTGAATCCAGCACTCTATCCTCCAACTGCAAAAACTTAACCAATTGACTCCCTCACCCTATCCACCAGCTTTCTAAACCAATCCACCAGCTAACTTAACCTTTTGACTCCCTCACCCTGTCCACCAGCTTTCTAAACCAATCCACCAGCTAACTTAACCTTTTGACTCCCTCACCTTATCCACCAGCTTCCTGCAGAAAGCTGGTGGATAGGGTAGGGGTCAAAGGGTTAAGTTTTTGGTCTGCTGACATGTTTGATAATGCAGGATGCTGGTAAAAAGGATGCGGGAGTGGAAAGGTTAACATAATTAATATGTGTACAGAGTTAATCAGTGCGGATCCCTCTATTGTTTGTATATGCACGCAGAGCATAATAGTATGCACGTTGAATATCCTGTAAATGATGTCAGCGTACGGTGTGGCTTATCATCATCATCATCATCAGGTGCCCTGCCGCATGGCGTTGGCGACCATGGACTTCCAACCATCTCTATCTCTCGTTGCCCCCAGCATCTACCCCACCCTCCTCATCCCCAGCCACTCTGCAAGTCCGTCCAGCATTCTCTCCCTGGGTCTACCTGGTGCTCTCTTTCCCTCCACCTTTCCCGTTGTGACCAGGTGCTCCAAATCCCCCTTCCTCATAAAATGGCCTATAAATGTTGCTTGTCTTTTCCTAATCTTCCTTATGAGTGATCTACTTGTGTCTGCCTCCATCAAGATTGTCTCGTTTGTTTTCTTTGCTGTCCTTGGAACTCTCAACATTCTTCTGAGAAACCCTCATCTCGGCTGCCTCAATCTTGCTCTGGCTTTGCTTGCTGACTGTCCACGCCTCGCATCCATACAACAGTATTGCTTCTATATCACATTCAAGGACTCTCTTTCTGATGTTAATTGATAGGCATTTGTTGGTAAGAATAATGCTTGTCATCTTCTTGAATGCTGTTTTGGCTTGGCCGATTCTGCCGGCTATTTCTGATGTGCAGGTGTAGCTTATGGAAACATGAAAACACCCAGCATGCGCGCCCATCGAAAGCAGAGTATGCAGACTGCGTAGCAACATACCCAATGCACAGTGCAGACGAAACAACGTGATTACACGACATCCAAGAAATATCGAACGTCTGAAAATAAAACGAAAACAAAGCCCCCGCCCCCGCCCCCCCCCCCCCCAAAAAAATAAAAAAATAAAAAAAGAAACTATCAGTGCCTTCTTGTAAATGACCCACATCGTCATCGTCTTCCTCCCCTTCTTCTCCTCCTCCTCCTTCTCCTCCTCCTCCTCCTTCTCGTTCTCGTTTTCTCCCTGTGAGAGCCAAGTTTCCTTATTTGACGTAGATTTAATCCCTGGGTATCTTTTTTCCTGATGTAATTACACATTGGTTGTTCGAATTCCAACAAAATTGGATAATTGGATAATATGGATAATATGGATAATATGGATAATATTCTGAATATGTGGCCTGCATGTTTTAGACAGGGTTTCCTTATGTTGATCTTCTTTTTTCTTTCTGTCTTTCTGTCTTTCTTCTTTCTGTCTTTCTTTCTTTTCTTTCTTTCTCTTCTTTTCTTTCTTTCTGTCTTTCTTTCTTTCTGTCTTTCTTCTTTCTTCTTTTTCTGTCTTTCTTCTTTCTTTTCTGTCTTCTGTCTTTCTTCTTCTGTCTCTTTTTCTTTCTTTCTGTCTTTCTGTCTTTCTGTCTTTCTGCTTCTTTCTTTCTTTCTTTCTTTTCTTTCTTTCTGTCTTTCTTCTTTCTTCTTTCCTGTCTTTCTCTTTCTTTCTGTCTTTCTTCTTTCTTTCTTCTTTCTTTCTTTCTTTCTTCTTTCTGTCTTTCTTTCTTTCTGTCTTTCTTCTTTCCTTTCTTTCTTTCTTTCTGTCTTTCTTCTCTTTCTGTCTTTCTTTCTGTCTTTCTTTCTTTTCTTTCTTTCTTTCTGTCCTTTCTGTCTTTCTTTCTTTCTGTCTTTCTTTCTTTCTTTCTTTCTTTCTGTCTTTCTTCTTTCTTCTTCTTTCTTTCTTTTTCTTTTCTTTCTTCTTTCTGTCTTTCTTCTTTCTTTCTTTCTTCTTTCTTTCTTTCTTTTCTTCTTTTCTTTCTTTCTTTCTTCTTTCTTTCTTTCTTTCTCTTCTTTCTTTCTTCTTTCTTTCTTTCTTCTTCTTCTTTCTTTCTTCTTCTTTCTTTCTTTCTTTTCTTTCTTTCTTTCTTCTTTCTTTCTTTCTTTCTTTCTTCTCT
>CM060314.1:14995049-15000049 GCA_030674185.1 Monoplex corrugatus | reverse complement strand
CTTTCTTCTTCTTCTTCTTCTTCTTTGTCTTCTTCTTCTTCTTCTTCTTTCTTGTTTTTCTTCTTCAAAATGTACCATTTCTGTTAATTGCTGCTTGCTTATAAGGAAACAGAAACCAGAAACAAGAGGAAATGGAACAAGAACATGTGTTGAATTGACGAACTGAGACAGGCGCAAATTTTCCACCTCCTGGTCTTTGTCATGGTAACAATAAGGACGATAAAAACGTTTACCACATTCAGATCAAAATTACAGGGCAGAGAATGTGTGGCCTATCGTTGAGTGAGAATCTATCTGTCTCGTCTGTCTGTCTGTCTGTCTGTCTGTCTGTGTCTGTCTGCTCTCTTCTCTCTCGTCTCTTCTCTCTCTCTCTCTCTCTCTCTCTTCTTCTCTCTTTTCTCTCCTTCTTCTTCTTCCTCTTCTTCTCTTCTTCTTCTTCTTCTTCTTCTTCTCTTCCTCTTCTTCTTCTTCTCTTCTTCTTCTTCTTCTTCTTCTTCTTCTTCTTCTTCTTCTCTTCTTCCTCTCTCTCTTCTCTCTTCTCTCTTCTCTCTTCTCTCTCTACTCTCTTCTCTCTCTGTCTCTCTGTCTCTTGTATCTCTTCTCTTCTCTCTTCTGTCTCTCTCTCTCTTTCTCTGTCTCTCTGTCTCTCTCTCTCTCTCTCTTCTCTCTGTCTCTCTCTCTCTTTCTCTGCTCTCTGTCTCTCTCTCCCCTCTTGTTCTCCCCCCCTCTCTCTCTCTCTGACTCTCTGTTTCTCTCTTTGTCTCTCTGTCTCTCTCCCTTCTCTCTGTCTCCCTCCGTCTCTTTTGCTCTGTCTCTGTCTTTGTCTCTCTGTCTCTGTCTCCCTGTCTCTGTCTCCGTCTCTCTGTCTCTGTTTCTGTCTGTCTGTCTGTCTGTCTGTCTGTCTCTCTCTCTCTCTCTCCTCTCCTCTCTCTCTCTCTCTCTTTCCCTCCCTCATAATCACTACTTATTCAGAGATCTTAGAAATGACGACAGTCACATACGAGCGGTTGTTTCGCAATAAGTCTTTCTTGACACCAATACCTGAGCCAAGGGTCCTCACATGTCGCCATATCGATACCTAACACCTTCATTCACACCTGTACGAGAGCCTCTGCCCCCTCCCCCCCCCACCCCCCCCCCCCGTCCCTCCACCACCATCACCCCCCCGCCACCACTTCCCGTGATTTGCTACCACCCGTAGACCCGCCTCTTGACTGGAGTGATCTGCCCATTACCTCCCTTCATCAGCCGCCGCTGAGTGGCGCTAAGCACACAGAACAAGATGGCCGCTCTCAAGGGAGACAACTCCTTGACTGCGATGTGGAGAGCTCATTAGGCAGAAGACCGTGGAGTCACAAAACATGGAGGTGAGATTAGAACGCATGATCCGCTTGATGATTTATAGGAGAAGCAGTGGCAGATCAGTCCTGTGGAGTACCGAGATACCGCTAGCAGGATCCAGAAAACAAACACAGTCAGGTATCGACATTCCCCGGTTCCTGAAACACCCCCAACCTTCGTAGTGAAACATCAGCCAAGCTCAGCAGTCTTATTTCCTTTTTTTTTCCCATTCCCCTCCCTTTGTTCTGGAACGTCTTGAAATGAGAAAGAAAACGGGACCTAGGAAACAGTGATTCCACCAGAAGGATTAGAGCATTAATTAAAAGCATCATCATCATCATCATCATCATCATCATCATCCACCAAGATCATCATCATCACCATCATCATCATCATCATCATCATCATCATCATCATCATGTACCTTGCCGCTTGGAGTTGGCGATCGAGTCCCCTCCATGCAAATGTATCTTTTGTCGCTGCAAGTACATCTCCTACTCTCTGTCTTCATCCACTTTGCAATTCCGTCCTATATTTTTTCTCTGGGTCTACCTAGTGCTCTTTTCCCCTCCAGCTGGCCTTTTGTGACTAGGTGTTCTAATTTCTCTTGCCTCATAAAAATTTTGTCCCATGAATGTTGCTTGTCTTTTCTATCTCTTCATATTGTGTCTTTTTCTTTTTTGTTGGTTGGTTGTTGTTTTTTTTTGTTTTTTTTGGGGGGTTGTTGTTGTTTGTGTGTGGGGTGGTGTGTGTGTGTGGTCGGTGGGTGTTGTGTTGTGTGTGTGTGTGTGTGTGTGTGTGTGTGTGTGTGTGTGTGTGTGTGTGTGTGTGTGTGTGTGTGTGTGTGTGTGTGTGTGTGTGTGTGTGTGTGTGTGTGTGTGTGTGGTTTGTCTCTGTCAAGGTTGTGTCGTACGTTTAACTTTGCTGTCCATGGAACTGTTAACGTGTTAACGTTCGTCTTAGAAACCACATTTCAGCTGCCTCAGTCTTGTTCTGACTTTTTAACTTGTTGACTGTCCATGCGTCACATTCGTACAACAGTATCGGTTCTATGTAACACTGATAACACTGAAGAACTAATTAAGATAAGCAAGTGAAAAAGGCCAAGGCCAAGGCAGCTCTTTATTGTTTTTCTGCGTGATGGGATTGAACTTGAGACATAAGATATTGAGTCCACGCTATATCTAAAGAGCCAACCTACCTGCGTACAAAGGAAAGTCCTGTGTCTCTCATCTGCGTGTGGGAACTCATAACTCCCTTTTTATGCATCGACCAACCAAAAGAAGAAACTCATGAACCAGTCAACGACAAAACACGTATTCATCATCATCATCATCAGGTGCCCTGCCGCATGAAGTTGGCGACCATGGACTTCCAACCATCTCTATCTCTCGTTGCCTCCAGCATCTCCCCCACCCTCTTCATCCCCAGCCACTCTGCAAGTCCGTCCAGCATTCTCTCCCTGGTGCTCTCTTTCCCTCCACCTTTCCCGTTGTGACCAGGTGCTCCAAATCCCCCTTCCTCATAAAATGGCCTACAAATGTTGCTTGTCTTTTCCTAATCTTCCTTATGGTGATCTATTTGTGTCTGCCTCCATCAAGACTGTCTCGTTTCTTTTCTTTGCTGTCCATGGAACTCTCAACATTCTTCTGAGAAACCTACATCTCGGCTGCCTTGATCCTGCTCTGGCTTTGCTTGCTGACTGTCCACGCCTCGCATCCGTACAACAGTATTGGTTCTATATAACATTCAAGGACTCTCTTTCTGATGTTAATTGATAGGCATTTGTTGGTAAGAATGCTTGTCATCTTGAATGCTGTTTTGGCTTGGCCGATTCTGCCAGCTATTTCCGATGTGCTTCTGCCGTCTGATGAAATGACCGTTCCCAGGTAAAGAAAAAACACGTATTGCATGAGGAAATCAAAGAATTGTAGACGATCGCGATAGTTGTTGGGTAAGATGTCAGACTTGTAATCTGAAGGTCCGGGGCTCGATCCTGCCTGGGTACCTCCCGCTCGGTGGGTAAAGAGTGGTGGTTTTTCTGTTTTGTTTTTTTGTTTTTCCTGATTTCCCTACTCTCTCACTACTCCCTCCCTCATCTCTCTCTCTCCTCTTCTTTCTCTCCTTTCTGTCTCTCTCCCTTTTCTGTCTCTCTCCCTCCCTCCCTCCCTCCCTCTCTCTTTCTCTCCCTCTCTGTCTGTCTGTCTCTTTGTCTGTGTCTGGTCTCTGTTGTCTGTCTGTCTGTCTCTCTCTTTTCTCTCTCTCTCTCTCTCGCTCTCTCTCTCTCTTTCCATCGTCTCCCTCTTTCCATGCCTCTCTTTCTTTCTTTCTCTCTCTCTCTCTCTCTCTCTCTCTTCTCTCTCTTCCTCCTCTCTGTCTCTCTTTCTTTGCTCTTCTCCCTTTCTCAATCTTCCCCTTGCTCTCTCTCTCTCTCTCCCTCCGTCTCTCTCCCTCCTCTCGTCTCTCTCTCTTTCTCTCTCTTCTCTCTCATTCTTTCTCTCTCTTCTCTCACTCTCTTCTCTCCTCCCTCCCTCTCTCTTCTCTCTCTGTTCTCTCTCTCTCCTCTCTCTCTCTCTCTTTCTCTCTCCCTCCCTCTCTTCTTTCTTCTCTCCCTCCCTCTCTCTCTCTTTCTCTCTCTCTTTCTCTCTTCTCTCTCCTCTTCTCTCTCTTCCTCTTTCTCTTTCATCTCTTCTCTCTTCCTCTTCTCTCTCTCTTTCTCTCTCTTTTTTCTCTCCCTCCCTCTCTCTCTCTTCTCTCTCTCCCTCCCTTCTCTCTCTCTTTTCTTTCTCTGTCTTTTCTGTCTCTCTGTCTCTCTGTCTGTCTGTCTTCTGTCTCTCTCTCTCTCTCTCTCTCTCTCTCTCTCTCATATAATAACTACTTACTCAGAGATCCTAGAACTAACGACATTAGTGCCTAAACCCCTTTCGTGTGTATGTGTACGCAAAACATCGAACTGACACGTTAAAAACCCTGTAAGTCATATCACCCACCCTGTAATGTCCTCTGGGTTTATGAAAACGATGTAAAATGCTAACATCTCACGCCCACCGAAGACGAAGACGTGGAATATACGCAACATACCACCTGCACAGTGTGGGCGAAAAACACAACGGCTGTCCCCTAAACCCTGAGATCGTCGAGGAATGAGGTGGTAGAGACCTCAAATTTGTCTGCTCCACGCTGCATTCTCCCACCATTCTGACACCCTCTAGTTCGTTTTTACCTTTCTGCCAGCCGGATTCGCCTGTGAGTGCTATTTTTAGCCAGGCAGGTTTGACCAGAGTCCATCACTCTACAGCAGTGCTTTGTAACTGCTGCGGAAGTGACTGAGATTGGCACAGAGTAGGCCGTACTCGAATCTAGGTCAATCTGTAGGCTTATACTTCCACGAGCGCCTGTGTCTCGCCACGGAACAGGTGAGGGTGGTGTGGAGAGTGGAAGGGAGGGAAAGATGCGCGCTGTTAATTAGCCGACAGGGCAGAACCAAAGGGGCTAGCTAAGGTGTCTCCGATTTGGGCGCCGTGTCTGGCGGCCAGCATTACATGTATGAGGGCGGTGCCCACGTCGTCTCCCTCACTACTTACTTGACTTTTCTTTGAACTTTGAAGAAAGTAAAGTGCCTATTTTACAGCTGGGTAGATTATAAAAAGCCAGTTCGC
>CM060314.1:14982549-14990049 GCA_030674185.1 Monoplex corrugatus | reverse complement strand
CCTTCTTGGTCGCTGCCAGTCCTAATGTTTCCATCATTCTGGTGGTGGGTGACAATGTTGTGTTTCATAGCACCCCCTCCTCTCTCCATTTCAACACTTTTGCCGCACCCTATCCACATTTCTATCTATTCGTGTTTCTGGAATTTGCAGTTCGGAGTTTGTTCAAGAGGGATTCGCTGCACTCGGGCAGTTCCATATGCGCTCTGTCTAAGTCAGCCAGCATTTAACTGGCAGACTCCTTTAGCCTGCGCAAAAACTTATACGCTGGCAAAAGTGTTGAAATGGAGAGAGAAGGAGAAGGCATCTATGAAACACAACATTGTCACCCACCATCAGAATGATGGCAACCTTAAGATTGGCAGTGACCAAGGCAATTTTGACCTTGAATCCCTACCCTATCCACCATCAGAATGAGCAACCTTAAGATGGCAGTGACCAAGCAATTTTTGACCCTTTGAATCCCTACCTATCCACCATCAGAATGATGGCAACCTTAAGACTGGCAGCGACCAAGGCAATTTTTGACCCTTTGAATCCCTACCCTATCCACCACCAGAATGATGGCAACCTTAAGACTGGCAGCGACCAAGGCAATTTTTGACCCTTTGAATCCCTACCCTATCCACCACCAGAATGATGGCAACCTTAAGATTGGCAGTGACCAAGGCAATTTTTGACCCTTTGAATCCCTACCCTATCCACCAACTGCAAAAACGTAAAGCTTTTGACTCCCTCCTGTCCACCAGTTTCCTGCGGGAAGCCTGTGGATAGGGTGAAGGAGTCAAAGGTTTAAGTTTTTGCTTTGCTGACATGGTTGACAATTCAGGATGCTGGTAAACAGGGTGCGGGAGTCAAAGTGTTAATGCTGGTGGCTGGATTTGAACTCGAGCTGTCAGATCTTGAATCTATGGTTCGATCAAAAGAACCACCGGCCTGCGTGTCTCTGACCTTCTCGTGGATCGAGCGATGAGGATGTTGTCTGGCATTGTGCATGAACATGATATGATGTATAGTGGTCAGTCAATAGTACTGGGTGATTAAGACTGAACGTGGACTATAATCTGTACATGGTTTTATGAAGATGGTAAGTTGATCTGCTCAGAAAGGTTTTTACCTGTCCGTGCCTCTGATCTGCTGTAGCAATAGCATTAATTAAGTGAGGGAGACAACCAGGGTCTTTAGCGTGATGTGAAGGTGTAAGATACACACGCCATATCTGTTACTGCATAGCCCCCTATTCGTGTGTATATGCTGAGTGTCTTCGTGTTTCCATGGGCCCGCTACTGAAATGGCTTATTCTTATTCTTATTCTTGTTCTTATTCTCATTCTTATTCTCATTCTTATTCTTGTTCTTGTTCTTGTTCTTGTTCTTGTTCTTATTCTCTTCTTATTCTCATTCTTATTCTCATTCTTATTCTCATTCTTATTCTCATTCTTATTCTCATTCTTATTCTCATTCTTATTTCATCTTATTTTATTCTTATTCTTGTTCTTGTTCTTGTTCTTGTTCTTGTTCTTGTTCTTGTTCTTATTCTCATTCTTATTCTCAATCTTATTCTTATTCTTATTTTTATTCTTATTCTTATTTTTATTCTTATTTTTATTCTTATTCTCATTCTTATTCTCATTCTCATTCTCATTCTTTTTCTTATTCTTATTCTCGTTCTTATTCTTACTCTCATTCTTATTCTCATTCTTATTCTTATTCTTATTCTCGTTCTTATTCTTATTCTCATTCTTATTCTCATTCTTATTCTTATTCTTATTCTCATTCTTATTCTCATTCTCATTCTCATTCTTATTCTTATTCTTATTCTCATTCTCATTCTCATTCTTATTCTCATTCTCATTCTCATTCTCATTCTTATTCTCATTCTCATTCTCATTCTCATTCTCATTCTTATTCTCATTCTCATTCTCATTCTCATTCTTATTCTCATTCTCATTCTCATTCTCATTCTTGTTCTCATTCTTATTCTTATTCTTATTCTTGTTCTTGTTCTTGTTCTTGTTCTTATTGTTGCTTATTAAAGCCCAGCTGACTGTGTACAGCCATATCAAGGCTATAACTGTTTCAAGACACACACAGCCCTTCAACAGGTAAAAATGAAAAAGAAACAGAAAATTAAGTGCACATACCAATGCATCCACGCACGTAATCTAAGGGGTTTGCCCCTGGCGTTGACCACTCCAGTTTATCGCGTAGAGGATTTCCAAAACATACCTGAATACAAAATTAATGTAAACATAAAGAAGGACATTAAAGCATATCTAAAAATGGACATAAATTACTACAATTGCTCCCGCATATCTCATTTCCCTAGAGCCAGAAACACAATATATCACTATATGTACCCAATTAAAAAACTATATGTACCCAATCAAATAACTGTATGTACCCAATTATCAATCCTAAGAGAAAGTACTAAGACTTTATCCAACACATACAGGTGAATAGACCAGCAAGGCAGAAAATGGTAGGAAGAAATGACAGAAAGCAAAGGAACACGACAGAAACAAAGAGAGTGACAGAAACTGTACAAAGGACTTCATAGAACACGTACAAGTGAATAGACCAGCAAGGCAGAAAATGATAGGAAGAAAAGACAGAAAGCAACAGAACAAGGCAGAAACAAAGAGAGTGATAGAAAAGAGGAAGTTTCTAGCACAGAATTTCCAGAAGATGGGGATACTACTTATACTGAAAGAGCCCCCAGCATCCTCATGGGGAGGGGGGGGGATATGGCTTAACAGGATTTTGAACGCACATATTTGATACTTTGCATACGTATATACAGGGCGAGGAAGGAGGATGGGGGAGGGGGAAATAGATAAAGGTGTGTCTGCATATATGTTTATTGTGAAGGTCAGAAAAAAGTCAACCACCCTTACCCTACAGGCGAATGTCTAATTGTGTTCACGTGTGTGTGTGTGTGTGTGTGTGTGTGTGTGTGTATGTATGTGTGTGTGTGTGTGTGTGAGAGAGAGTGAGTGTGTGTGTGTGTGAGAGAGAGTGAGTGTGTGTGTGTGTGTGTATCTCCGTGTGTGTATATATATGACTGTATGTGGTATGTCTACATATATACATATATATATATATATATATACATTTACATATATATATATATATATATATATATATATATATATATATATATATAATATATATATATATTATATATATATATGTGTGTGTGGTGTGTGCGCGCGTGCGCGCGTGCGCGCGTTTGTAGGCCTAAATAATTATGCTTACCACATTATCACAGTTCATGAATTTCTTTACTTTCATATTGTTTTTATTGTTCGTTGTTTGTTGTTTACGCCCGTCTCTCATACACTTTCTCAAGGTGCTAAATCCAAAATACAATCTGACTTCGAAAGTGATTAGATCTATTAGAGCTGAAGACTGTTATGCGCAGGCATAAGGCTTCAGAAATGATTTTGGATCTTCACGTAGCATCTGTGACTTCTGTTCATATGGAAATCATATGGAAATCATTCTGATAGAAAAATAAAAGAAGAAGTAGAAGAAGAAGAAGAAGATTGCTCCAGCATGCAGTTAGACGATACTGATAGCGTGTTGGGAAAGGGATTTAGGTCTGTGGCATTGCGAAATATCTCCAGACTTCCAGGCTCAGTTGGCGGGAAAGATTGTTTGTCAGTTCCTTTGTATGTCTGGGTGCAGTCTGTTCATTGAGAAGTTTAATTTAAGAGTAAACTTATTCACTCCTTCGTGGATGCTATTTCTCTCTTTCTTCGTTTTTGTTCATCTGTATATTTGTCTGTCTTTGTCTTCTCTGTTTCTGTCTTTGTCTCTGTTTATCTCTCTCTCTCTCTCTCTCTCTCTCTCTCTCTCTCTCTCTCTCTTCTCTTTCTCTCTCTCTCTGTCTCTCTCTCTCTCTCTCTCTCTCTCTCTCTCTCTCTTTCACTGTCTGTCTCTCTGTCTCTGTCTCTCTCTTTCTCTCTTTCTCTCTCTCTCTCTCTTTCTTTCTCTCTCTCTCTGTCTCTCTTCTCTCTTCTCTCTCTCTCTCTCTCTCTCTCTCTCTCTCTCTCTCTCTCTCTC
This sequence comes from Monoplex corrugatus, assembly GCA_030674185.1. Lineage (NCBI taxonomy): Eukaryota > Metazoa > Mollusca > Gastropoda > Littorinimorpha > Ranellidae > Monoplex > Monoplex corrugatus. The sequence goes on along the minus strand of CM060314.1, from coordinate 14,985,985 downwards.
TCTCTCTCTTTCCTGAGACTAGATTTCTCATATACATATTATTACTTGATAACTGAAGGCTAGATATAAAACTAAGAACAACAATGTCCTTAATTTTCTCCCTCAAATTTTTTTTTTCTTCTGTCTGTCTTTGTCTGTCTCTGTATGTCTGTCTGCGTCCCCCCTTCTCTCTCTCTCTCTCTCTCTCTCTCTCTCATCCTCTCTCTCTCTCTCATACACACACGCACACGCGCAACACACACACACACACACACGCACGCACGCACACAAAATGACCATCCAAGTGGCTTAGTTAAGGGTATTTCCACCTTCATCAGTTCAAACGACATTACACTCACTCCGACCAAAATACCACCAAAGTCACCAGGTCCCTTCACTGTCAAAGCCCCATAGCGGCAGGCAAGGTTGCATGACAACAAGTGGCTCCCTTCCAAAGTCCCAGTACACGTATAATAGTGGCTATCGATTGTCCGAAAACTACACCCCTCTCTCTCTCTTAGAGTGACTTTAACAAATGATATGGGCAGTGGCAGGCACTGGTGGTAGCTGGTTTGTGAGTCTTACCATGTTGGTTTCTCTGATCCATTCCATGTTCTTGGTCAACACACATTTTCTGTGATCGGCCCTCGTTATTTTTATTTGTTTGTTTCTTTGTTTGTTTTTGCTTTTCTTTGTTTTGTTTGTTGATTTGTTTGGTTGGTTGGTTGGTTGATTGGTTGTTGGTTGGTTGATTGGTTGGTTGGTTGATTGGTTGGTTGGTTGGTTGGTTGGTTGGATGGTTGGTTGGTTCATTGCTCATTTGTTTAATCGTTTCGTTGTTCCTTTCTTTCTTTCATCATATTTTTGTTTTTGCTTGGGAGGGGGGGGGGGATCAGAGTTTCAGTCATTCCTACAGAGTGGGTTAAAATAGGGAATCTTTGCTATTCGTAGTTTGACAATTAATTTGGATGGACACAAATGATGAATGCAGTACTCCACTCTCCCCCCACCCTTCTCTCTCTATCTCTCTCTCTCTCTCTCTCTCTCTGTCTGTCTGTCTGTCTCTCTCTCTCTCTTTCTCAGTGTCTCACTCTCTCTTCTCACATGCACACACGCGAGCGCACCACACACACAAAAACACAAATACACGCACGCACACACACACACACACACACACACACACACACACATACGCACGCACGCACACCACGAAATGACCATCCAAGTGGCTTAGTGAAGGGTATTTCCTCCTTCATCAGTTCAAACAAATGCAACCAAACTCCAGGTCCCTTCACCGTCATAGTCCCATAGCGGCAGACAGGGTTGCAGGAGAACAAGTGGCTCCCTTCCAAAGTCCCGGTACACGTAATAGTGGCCATCGATTGTCCAAAAACTACACCCCCTCTCTCTTAGAGTGACTATAACAACTTGCATGGGCAGTGGCAGGCACTGGTAGCTCGTGTATGAGTCTTACCATTTTGGTTTCTCCGGTCCATTCCATTTTCTTGGTGGATGCGAATTTTCTGAGCAGTCAGCTGCGCTTTACACAAAAATAACAGTAACAAGTGGGAAGTCCACGTTTATCCACTTGACTACTACTGCACCTGTCATTTTGAGCCAGATGATTTTCCAAGTCCACAAACACCATCTTTCAGAAACTGAAAAATTAAAAAAAAAACCAAAGCTGGAACAGAATACATCACACTCTCCCTTTGTTCTATATTAATTTTGCTCTTTCCAAAATTGCCAGTAAATGTCTCGATTTTTTTTTTTTTTTTTTTTTTTTTTTTTTTTGCCAGCAGAAAGATGGAACAAAAGATTACATCACACTCTCCATGTGTTCTTTATTTGCTTTCCCCAAAATTGCCGGTAAATGTCTCGAATTTTTTTTGAGCTGCAAAAATCTGGAACAAAACAATACATCACATTCTCCCTTTGTTCTGTATTCACTCTACTCGAAAGCACCGATAATTGTCTCGAATGTTTTTTTAGCCTGCAGAAAGCTGGAACAAAAGAATACATTACACTCTCCTTTGTTCTATATTAGCTCTGCCCAAAACTGTAAGTAATTGTCTCAAACTTTTTCAGCCTCCAGAAAGCTGGAACACAAGAATACATCACACACTCCCTTTGTTCTGCATTCGCTCTACTCAAAACTGCCGGTAACTGTCTCGAAATTTTTTTAGCCTGCAAAAAGCTGAAGCAAAAGAATGCATCACACTCTCCTTTGTTCTGCATTCGCTCTATTCGAAAGTACGGTAACTGTCTCGAAACTTTTTTAGCCTGCAGAAAGCTGAATCAAAAGAATACATCACACTCTTTCTTTGTTCTACATTCGATCTTCCCAAAACTGTAGTAATTGTTTCAATTTTTAGTCTGTAAAACTGGAGCAAAGAATACATACACTTTCCCTTTTTCTACATTCGTCTTCCAAATGTAGGTAATTGTTTCCAATTTTTTAGTCTGTAAAAGCTGAACAAAAGAATACATCACGCTGTCCATTTGTTCTATATTTGCTCTTCCCAAAACTGTCGGTAATTGTCTCGAAATTTTGTAGCCTGCAGAAAGCTGGACCAAAAGAATTCATCCCACTCCTCGCTTTGTTCTATATTCGCTCTACTCAAAACTGCCGGTAATCGTTTCGAAATTTTCGAGCCTGCAGAAAACTCCTGTCCCTGACAACGTTTTATGATGAAAGACACACGGGATCGCAAGGGACCTATTTCACACCAGCTGTCACGTAAATCATTTGGATGACCGCAAGTGAATCATCTGATTGATTGCCACATCAAAATGGGCAGCGAGTGGGTTATTGTTCATGCTGTGGGCTGTAACTAAAACCGATAGTTCCGTTTTTTAGCCCACGGCTCAGCTCATTGAGCCTGATAAAATCCCCCTTTTTCATCCTCATTAATATCCCCTCCTCCTCTCTCCTCCTCCCTCCTCCTCTCTCCTCCTCTTCTCCTCCTCCTCTCCTCCTCTTTCTCCCCTCCTCCTTTCTCCTCCTCCTCCTCATCGTCGTCATCGACATCATCATCGTTTTCGTCGTTGTCATCGTCGTCATCGTCATCGTCGTCATCGTTGTCATCATCATCGTCATGATCATCATTTAATCTTCTAACCAGTATTGTCGCTGGGGGACCAATAAGACGTAGTAGAAAACAGGATTTCCATCTCATATATGAGTATTATTTCATCTATCGTCGTCGTCGTCGTCGTCGTCGTCATTATCATCATCATCACATCATCATCATCATCACTATCATCATCATCATCATCATCATCGTCGTCGTCGTCGTCATCATCATCATCATCATCACCATCAGTAGTAGTAGAAGTAAAGGTGGTGTGGTGGGTGGTGGTAGTGGTGGTGGTGGGTGGTGATTGATTAAATAGTATTAGTAATTGTTGTTCTTGTTGTTATTGTGGCAGTAGTAGTAGTAGTAGTAGCGTAGCA
>CM060314.1:14975049-14977549 GCA_030674185.1 Monoplex corrugatus | reverse complement strand
GATTTACAACGATCAATGCCATTTCAGAAGGACACACATCAGAATTAGACCAGCTTTGTCCCTTCACTGTCCATCTGATTCAAAAAGGATGTGCATTCTTGAAAGAAAAGATCGATCCTACTTGTAAAGTGTGTGTGTGTGTGTGTGTGTGTGGGTGGGTGTGTGTGTGTGTGTGTGTGTGTGTGTGTGTGTGTGTGTGTGTGTGTGTGTGTGTGTGTGTGTGTGTGTGTGGTGTGTGTGTGTTTGTATGAGTGTGTGTGTCTGTGTGTTTCTGTGAGTGTGTTTTTATGTGTTGTATGAGTGTGTTTGTGTGTGTGTGAAAGAGAGAGAGAGAGAAAGGGAGAGAGAGAGAGAGAGAGAGAGGAGAAGAGGCAAAGAGAGGAGACACACAGACAGACAGACAGAAAGACAGAGAGGGGGTGAGGGTGAAATAGTGTATTAACAGCCAACGGAGAGATGGGTTCTAGTCTGTGAGTATGTGTGCGTGTGCGTGTGTGTTTGTGTGTGCGCGCGCGCGCGTGTACGTGCACGCGTGCACGTGTGTGTACGTGTGTGTGTGCGTGTGTGTGTGGTGTGCGTGTGTGTGTGTGTGTGTGTGATGTTGTTGTGTGTGTGTGTGTAGTCTGTGTGTGTGGTATGTGTGTGAGTCTCTGTGGTGTGTTGTGTGTGTGTAGTGTGTGTTGTGTGTGTGTCTGTGTGTGTGTGGGTGTGTGTGTGTGTGTGTGTGTGTGTGTGGTGTGTTGTGTGTGTGTGTGTGTGGTGTGTCGTGTGTGTGTTGTGTGAGTCTGTGTGTTGTGTGTGTGTGTGTGTGTGTTGTGTGTGGTTGTGTGTGTGTGTGTGTGTGGTGTGTGTGTGTGTGTGTGTGTGTGTGTGTGTGTGTGTGTGTGTGTGTGTAAACGATTCACGCACCAGCGTGTGTATTAAATCCTTTGATCAGTGTGGTAATAAGGCAGTGTTAAACCTCTCTTCTTTTCTTCCTAATTAGGCCACTAAATCCCCTTTTTGTCCCATCATCACTTTTAGAGTTCAGTTTTAGAAGTTTTTTCATCTGAGACTATGATTCATTCTGAACGACTAAGAAAACAGTTATAAAGTAAACAGCTTTTTTTTTCAAAAGCAGGCTTATACACACACACACACACACTCAGACGAACATACAAACACACATTATCCAAGCACGCACATATACTCACGCACGCGCACACACACACACGCACGCCCGCACATACACTCACGCACGAACGAACACACCCGCGCACACACACACACACACACAAAGCACGCGCACACACACACACACGCGAGCGAGCACACACACACGGACACACACACACACACACCACGCACGCACACACACTCGTCTAAAAGCACATGAGTGAATACACGTTAACCTATTAATGCCTGAATTTTTTTTTCAGATTTTGTCCTGTTAGTTTAGTGGTAAACATTGTTTGTAGGTCATGTGTTACTGTTATTTGGATGATTTTGCTTTGTGTTATGATTTACATGCCATATAAGGGCCGTCCTCATACGAGGACGCTAGGCACAAGTGGGTACGGGTTTTTAATGAAAACAAAACAAGCCCACTCCTTGCAGACTACTTTGAAATTCGTTTATTTCATGACAACAAAAATTCAGTGTTGATTCTGAAACACTGTACAGACAAACAAGCAGAAAGAAGTGAAAACTGTCTCTTTGAATCTTCAAACAGATGAGAGTTTTGGTCGTTTTCGCCCGACCAGTAAACCAGACTTTATACTCATACTCATGGCTTGCAAAACAATTCTGTTGCATTTGACTAGTAATTACTCACAAAGCTTTGTTCCTTTGCACTTGATATGAATTGAAAAAAATGTAAATGAGTAAAATACGAATTGACACTTTCGGACTCGACTAGCACAAGAGGACTGCGCGTTTCAGCGCTTTACCACCACAGTTGGAGTCAACAATTGGATATTGTGGAGTTCATTCTGTATGGAACTGCTCAAAGCACTTGACATGCACTCCGACATTGCATTTTTTGCACTTTTGCCTACATTTCTTGTGACAGAGGGCGCAGCGGATCTGTTTCTCAATCCACTGTATCATGTGGTCTTTGCCATCGAAGCGCACAGCTGTGCAAACCCTGCGGTCAAGCTGTGGAGTACGGCCTCGTGGACGACCAACAGATGGGGGCTGTGCTGCTTTGGCCAGGTAGTTCTTGACAATGGCACGGCGAACTGCAAGCAGGTCCAGGGGGGTGTGGGTCGCTGCAGCTGTCTGTCGGTACAGAAGCCATGCCTGCTGTACGCAAAGATCCACAAGGTAAGCGAAGATGGGCCACCACCACTTCTTGGTTCGTATGGTCATTCGGTACGTGTCCACGTTTTGATCCATGCGGTCTACACCACCCATGGTCTTGTTGTAGTGGGAGACCAAATATGGTTGATTGATCTGCACTCTCTGGTGAGTAGCCCGGGACCAACGACTGGCTGTTCGAACGGGATGGAGACCCACACAG
>CM060314.1:14947549-14950049 GCA_030674185.1 Monoplex corrugatus | reverse complement strand
GAACAGGAGAATCGTTTGTAGAGAGCAGGCGATACATTTGGGTGTTATTATGATATAACCGTTTGAGCATTCTGAAACGGGAGAACCTTTGGCTGTAAAATATGGGGTGATGCGTACTTTAGCTGTTCAGAACATATCGCTTGATCTGTAGAGAAAGGTAACAGGTTTGGTCACATAGACTTGGTGGTAAGCTTGGCTTTTGGTCAGTGGGGTCAATACTTTTGACCATTAAGTAAAGGTGACGGTCTAAGGAAAAGCTGTTACGTTTGGCCGTCAAGAAAACAAATTATATGTTTGGCTGCTTGGAAAAAACTGATGCATTTGGCTGCGAGGAAAAGATGATACATTTGGCTGCAAGAAAAAAGAAATGAGACATTTGGCTGCTAGGAAAAACTTACATTTGGCTGAAAGGAAAAATGACACCCTTAAAAACATTTCACTGCGGGGAAAAGATGATGCATTTGGCTGATAGAAAAGAAAATGACACACTTGGCTGCTGGGGAAAAATGAGACATTTGGCTGCTGGGGGAAAATGATACATTTGGCTGCTGGGGAAAAATGATACATTTGGCTGCTGGGGAAAAATGATACATTTGGCTGCTGGGGGAAAATGATGCATTTGGCTGCTGGGGGAAAATGATGCATTTGGCTGCTAGAAAAGGAAATGAGACATTTGGCTGCTGGGGAAAAATGATACATTTGGCTGCTGGGGAAAAATGATACATTTGGCTGCGGGGAAAAATGATACATTTGGCTGCTAGAAAAGGAAATGAGACATTTGGCTGCTGGGGAAAAATGATACATTTGGCTGCTGGGGAAAAATGATACATTTGGCTGCTGGGGGAAAATGATACATTTGGCTGCTGGGGAAAAATGATACATTTGGCTGCTGGGGGAAAATGATACATTTGGCTGCAAGGAAAAATGAGACATTTGGCTGCTGGGGGAAAATGATACATTTGGCTGCTAGAAAAGGAAATGAGACATTTGGCTGCTGGGGGAAAATGATACATTTGGCTGCTGGGGGAAAATGATACATTTGGCTGCTGGGGGAAAATGATACATTTGGCTGCTGGGGAAAAATGATACATTTGGCTGCTGGGGAAAAATGATACATTTGGCTGCTGGGGAAAAATGATGCATTTGGCTGCTGGGGGAAAATGATACATTTGGCTGCTGGGGAAAAATGATACATTTGGCTGCTGGGGAAAAATGATACATTTGGCTGCTGGGGAAAAATGATGCATTTGGCTGCTGGGGAAAAATGATGCATTTGGCTGCAAGGAAAAATGACACACTTGGCTGCTAGACAAAGAAATGAAACATTTGGCCGTTAAGAAAAGCTGATACATTTGACCGTTAGAAAAACCTATACATTTGGCTGCTAAAATCAGATGATACATTCAGCTGTTAGGAAATGCTGATACCTTTGTGGTTAAAACAACGGATTACAGACTGGAAGTTTTGGGGATCGAATTCCAATAGTCCTGTCAAAATCATTGTGACATTTTTCAGCCCCAATCAACCCCTAGCCAGAACAGATTGGTTATATAGAAATTTGTTTTTAGTCCTTTTCACCCACTGGACGAAGCAGCAGGGAGGTTTTAGTCTTGTTCTGCTAATTTTTGTGTTTGATGTTTGTTCGTTTGTGATCTTACGTTTACGCTCGACAAAAGCCAGTTGGCCGAAAATATGTGCCTGTCTTGTATGTCTGATTATATTAAATACGTGTTCTGATTCTAATTTCGTGTTTTTGGGTGTGTTTTTTTTCAGTTTCCTGTTTTTGCAATGTACTTTGTTGGGGGATGGGACAATAAATTTGACCGTAACAAGCAATATGTGGCCATTGATAAATGGCCAAGCTAAAACAGCATTCAAGAAGATGAAAAGCGTTCTTACCAACAAATGCCTATCAATTAACACCAGGAAAAGAGTTCTTGAGTGTTAAATAGAACCGATACTGTTGTACGATTGTGAGGCGGGGACACGCAAAATCAGAAAATGATTGAGGCAACTGAAATGTGGTTTCTAAGAAGAATATTGAGAGTTCCATGGACAGCAAAGAAAACAAACGAGACAGTCTTGAGGGAGGCAGATACAAGGAGATCATTCATAAAGAAGACTGGAAAAAGACAAGCAAAATTTTTAGGATATTCTATGAGGCAAAAGAAATTAGAGCACCTTGTCACACCAGGAAAGCTGGAGGGAAAGAGAACACCAGGTAGGACCAGGAAGAAAATATTGGACGGACTTGCAGGGTGGCTGAGAACAGAGAGGGTGGGAGATGCACATACAGCGACAAGGGATAGATTCGTATGGATGGCCATGACCGCCAACACCATCAGCAGGGCACATGATGATGATGATGATGATGATGATGATGATGATGATGATGATGATGATGATGATGATGATGATGATAAAATAAGCTTGACGAAAGAACATTGCCTTTACATGTAATTTGGCCCTTGCAATGTTGATCTGAATCGGCCTTTGAGAA
>CM060314.1:14940049-14942549 GCA_030674185.1 Monoplex corrugatus | reverse complement strand
CCTGATTCACTGGTAATATTTTATTCTTTTCACAGTAGTACATCAATCTCTTTGAAATTATTTTCTCCATTAGTTTACATACGTACGATGTTATTGCAATTGGCCTATAGTTTTTCAAGTCAGTATTACATTTACCTGGTTTTAGTACAGGAACCACTATTGATTGTTTCCAATTGTTAGGCAGTTTGCCGCTGTTCCAGCATTTTTTAAACATAATGTGTAGCAAGATTAAAAAAAATTCTGGTAAATGTTTCAACTTCTCATTGGAAATTGCATCGCATCCTACTGATGTCTTTTTATTTGGAATTGATTTAATGGCATCTTTTAATTCTTGGAGCGTGATTGGTGCATTTACGTAGTGCGTATTATCTGGTGCAGGATCTTTGTATGCGTCGGTCTTTTCTTTCTGTACCCTATAATTTCTACTAGAGGCAGGAAGTCCTTCTACTCGACAGACCTCAGCAAACATGTCTGCAAAAGCTTCTGCTTTTTCCTGCGAGCTAGGTTAAGGGTTGTTTTCTAGCTTTACTGGAACTGATGGCAACTTGATCCCATTTTTCATTGTTTTCAGTTTTTCCCAAATCTTGTGCATATCTTTATTGTCACTTACTTCATATGTACAAAAAGATGTCCAATATTGTTCTTTAGCTTGTTCTATGACTCTGTTACAGTTTATATTTGCTGGATATTGTTTGTATTTTTCTTTCTTTTCGTTGACTGCCTTCTCACAATCTTTATTGCACCAGACGTTTTCATGATGTTTTCCTGTTTTTGACGCTGTAAGTTCTGGAATTTAAATTTTTGCAGCCCTTAAGAGTGAATTACAGAAATCTGCGTACATATCGTTTAAGGTCATTGTTTCAGATAGATCTGTTCTTGTATTTTATAGGATAGCTTTAAAACTGACCCAATCTGCGTATCTATAGTTAAACTTGGGTAAACTATCTTGTGGCATTGCGTCTATTTCAGTGATAAAGTTAAGGGTAAGAAGTATGGGGATGTGGTCTGATCCCAACAAGTCATCCTCTGTTTTCCATGTGACATTTGGTGCTAGCGATGGTGAGATTAAGGTAAGGTCGATAGCTGTGGGTCTGTGGGCTGGTATATCAGGGATACGGGTAACGTGACCGTTGTTAAGTAAGCATGAATTAGAATCTACAATATTATCAATCAACCTGTTGCTAGTTATGTTTTTACAGTTCTTGTCCCAAAATGGGGCATGTGCATTAAAATCACCACCAACTATCCACTTGTCACGTTGAGCATGAAAATGTTTCAGCCACTCGGTATTCACAGAATCGGGACCTCTTGGTAGATAAACAGAGGCCAAATTCAAAACTAATGATGATGAACATTTTATAATGATTGCACATGAAGAAATAGATGAGGACGATTTTGGTACTGGCGATGTTCTTTCACGGTAGTTCAGTCCTTCACGAACATATGTAGCTGTTCGTATACAGCCACCGTCATTTTTAGAGTCATGTATTGGTGGATAATAAAACTCCGATATTTTAGGTATATTAGTTTTGGTGGTATTCAGCGATTGTAGAAGCAAGACTTGGATGTCTCTAGAAGATAGATAGTTTCTCAAATAGGAAATGTTTTTAACAAGGGAACGTGTGTTCCACTGAACAACGTTGATATCACGGACTACACACTTCTTCATGACGAACAGTTGAATAAGCTTCGACTAATATCCTATATTTAGATAATCAGATAATCAAATAATGTTCAAGTAAAATTTACACATATCATAAGTAAGCAAACAAGTATAGATGTAAGTAAAACAATATAGTTGAGTACTGATCAGAGAGGAACTGAATCTGGGCTGAATCTAAAATGACCAGGGAGGGAAGAAAAACTGAAGGTGAAAGCCGGGTCTTGATTGATGGCGTTCATGGGTTGATTTCCGCCTCGGTTTTTCCAAAAGAGCTGATGGATATGCCTCCCTATATTTCTGGCCAGAACGCTCGCCCCTCTGGTGGTTGGATGTACGTCGTCCTGGCTGACTTGGGTGAAGCTGCTTATATGCAGATTATCGTGGCTGATGTAGTCGACATTCGCTGCGTTGAGGAGTCTCTCTTTGGTTAGGGCATTAAGGAGTTCCCTTTTCACATTTAGGTGCTTGTTTCTCACAGGAACGACTTGACTTAACACTGCCTTGGCTTTCGGAAATTGGGTGCTGATGGATTTTACACAGAGATCTAGATTTGTACTAATTGTAGTACGTACTTTTGGCTCCTTTGTTTTCAGATCTGTTATCCCCACGTGTAAATGAACGCAGTCAGGTTCAGGTGTCAGCTCTTCTTTAGATTTTTCAATAGCTCTCTTACGGTCCTCGATGACACGGATCTTCCTCGTCGCCACCTGGAAACCGTAGGACGATCCTAATCTCTTTCCATCCGCTTTAGTTAAGACGGAGTCATGAATGACGAGGGCACGTGGGAGAACACTGGACTCAGATCTGGGATATGTAGATACAGTAGTTTTGACGTCA
>CM060314.1:14922549-14925049 GCA_030674185.1 Monoplex corrugatus | reverse complement strand
ACAAACATCAGTGGCAAGAAACTCCAGGAGGTGGTCAGACTTAGCCAAGATCGAGAGTGCTGGAGGCAACTTGTGAGGACATCATGTGCAGCGGCCAACACTGTTCCCGGTGACGCCGACAGGTGAGACAGGTGAGACCATACCATGCGATACGTTACAATGCAATACGATACAATACAATACAATACAGTACAGTACAATACAATATAATACGGTACGATACGATACAACACATTGCAATGCAACTCCATGCAATACGATGCAATACAGCACAGTACAATGTGGTGTTCGTCTGTCGTCATCGACAATGACCACGGCTTCATGAAGTTGCTTTGAGTCAGTGTGTCCGGAGGTGACTGATCCGGGCACAGAAGTAACGTACAGTACAATGTACACTATACTAATTAGTAGCTTGTTAGTTGCCTATCTTGATGTTCCAATCATCCTGATGGTATCGGTGTAGTGTTTCATAGGTCTCCCCATTCGCCCCTCCCCTCACCCCCTCCATTACCCCATTTCATCTTGATGTTCCAATCATAATGATGGTATCCGTTTAGTGTTCCGTAGGTCCCCCACCCTCACCCACACCCACACTATTGGTGTAGTGTTTCATGTCTCCCTGTTCGCCTCCACCCCCGTCCCACCATCACCCCCTTCATCTTGATGTTCCAATCATAATGATGGTATCCGTTTAGTGTTCTGTAGGTCCCCCACCCACACCCACACCCTCACCCACACCCACACCCACACCCTCACTCTCGGTCTCGGTGTAGTGTTTCATGTCTCCCTGTTCGCCCCTTTCCCCTCACCCCCTCCATCACCCCATTTCATCTTGATGTTCCAATTATAATGATGGTATCCGTTTAGTACTCCATAGGTCCCTCACCCACACCCACACCCACACCACACCTATACCCACACTATTGGTGTAGTGTTTCATGTCTCCCTGTTCGCCCCCACCCCCGTCCCCTGCCCCATCACCCCCTGTTATCTTGATGTTCCAATCATAATGATGGTATATGTTTAGTGTTCCATAGGTCCCAGCACCCACACTCCACACCACACCCACACTCACACTCGCACCCATACCCATATCCACGCCCACACTCAAACCCACGCCCACACTCACGCTCACACTCACACCATACCCACACTCACAACAATACTCACACCCACAACCACACTCACACCCACAACCACACTCACACCCATACTCACACCCACACTCACATCAAACACACACCCACACTCACACCCACATCCACACCCTACCCACCACCCACACCCACACCCACACCTAACCCAAACCTCTTTGCCGTTTCCCTCTCCTCGATTCTGTTTCAAGACCTTGCCAGCACAGAGGTTCTTGCCCTGGGTATCTGCGTGAGCTTTCATTGCCAGCATATTTGAGTGCAGTTACCTCGAATTCTTCTATATGCTGGGCTCCTCCCTTGGGGATGCCGGGGGCTCTTTCAGTATGAATAGTATCCCCACCTTCTGGAATTTCTGTGCTAGAAATTTCCTCATTTTCTGTCACTCTCTTTGTTTCTGCCTTGTTCTTTTGCTTTCTGTCATGTCGTTATATCATTTTCTACCTTGCTTGTCCATTCAACTGTATGTTTTCGAAAAAATCTTACGTACTTTCTCTTTGGACTGGTAATTGGGCACATGTATTAAGTGCAGTTTTGGCTCTAGGGAAATGAGACACTGAAACAAGTTTGGGTAGTTTAGGCCTGTTTTTATTTTCTAGTGCCTTAGTTGTGTTTAAATTTGTATTCAGGTATGATTTTTTTAAATCCCCTGTGCGATAAATTGGAGTAGTCAACGCCAGGGGCATCTCAATAGATTGTGTTTAAGTGCATTGATATGTGTATTTATTTTTATTTTCCTTTTTTTTTTTTTTTTTTCATTTTTCCTGTTGAAGTATTGTGTATGTTTTGAAACAGTTATAGCCCTGATATGGCCCTACGCAGTCGGCGGGGCTTTAAACAAAATAACAGTAGCAGAGGAATGCTGGGCTGGCTGGCTAACTAGCTAGCTCTGTTGGTACGGTCGTGCACTCAACATCTAATGTCTCGAGTTCAGTTCCAGCCCCATCATGAAAGTCTGTTCGGTGCCTGTCTTAATGTTCCAGTCATCTTGTAGATCCACTGTGACAAAAGAAATGAATCTAAATCTGAATCTAAATCTGAATCTGAATCTGGATATGAATCTGAATCTGAATCTGGATATGAATCTGAGTCTGAATCTGAATCTGAATCTGAATCTGGATCTGAATCTGAATCTGGATCTGGATCTGAATCTGAATCTGGATATGAATCTGATTCTGAATCTGGATATGAATCTGAATCTGGATATGAATCTGAATCTGGATCTGAGTCTGAATCTGAATCTGGATATGAATCTGAGTCTAAATCTGAATCTGAATCTGAATCTGGATATGAATCTGAATCTGAATCTGGATATGAATCTGAATCTGGATCTGAATCTGGATCTGGAT
>CM060314.1:14902549-14917549 GCA_030674185.1 Monoplex corrugatus | reverse complement strand
CTGTCTGTGTACGCTTACTTTTAACTACTCGTAGTAACATGTATGTGGACCCTTTAAAGCGAGGTAGGGGAAGCTACTGTGTTTGTTCCTGTCATGGACAGGTCCGATAACCAAGTGGTGAGACCTTTGGACGTGTAGTCGGAAGATCTGACTTTTCTTTGGTAGCGCCTGTCGGGGAAAGGATAGAGATGTTTCCAGTCTCCCAAGTGAAGGCATGTACAGACGTACTTGTGCCTGCAGTGTTTGCATTACACAAATTACATTAATGGGAAAAACTAACTAAGCATGGGGGAAAAGGAGGCCAAGAACGCAGCCAGCCACTCCTACGTAAGGGCTTAAGGGCTTAATTAAAATAGCCTGACTGGGTCAAAACTGGGTCCATGGAGATCTGTCCATATTTTGAGTCTGTAACATTCAGTATTTAAATTCTGGAAGTTTTATCGTATCTCGAAGCTGAAAGCACCCTGAAAAGCAATTCTTTTTATTGAACATTTTTTTCTGCAATTCTAAGAGCATATTATTTCCTAAAAAAAACAAAAACAAAAAAAAACGCTTACAAAGTTCAAACGAGTCTATAAAGAACACTATAATGGATAAATTATTTCTGTTTTTGGTATGTTGCTTTTATACATTTTGATATTTTTGAGATGAATGAAAAGTCGAAAAACAAGAATTTGCTTTTTAGCCTCCTGTTCTCTTGGAGGGTCACTTAAATATTATTCCTATTATCATCATCATCTTCTTCTTTATCATCATCATCATTGTCATCATCATCATCATCATTGTAGTAGTAGAAGTAAAAGTAGTAGTGATGGTGGTGGTGGTGGTAGGTCGTGATAGTAGTAGTAGTAGTTGTTGTAGTAGCAGCATCAGCAGCAGCAGCAGCATTAGCAGGAGTAGCAGCAGCAGCAGCAATAGTAGTAGTAGTAGTAGTAGTAGTATCCTCTCCTTGTGTATGCGCTCAGAATACATTAGCAAGCCAGTTAGTAAAGATACCGTAAGAGATGGTTTATAGGGTGGTGAAAGATCTCAGCATGCACATCTTCAGAAAGACGTTGTTTCGGTAATTCTCCTTCCACGGGCTCCAAACTAAATCAGCGTTAATTTCTCCTAGGCCCTCGGCCACTCTGGTGTCACGGAAAGAGTGAGCCTAATGACCAATCGCCTTGGTGTAGTGGTTAGCGCAACGGACTACCGACTGGATGGTTGTGGGTTCAAATCCCCATCAGTCCCTTCAAATATATATCATTGTGGGATTTTTCGGCTCTAACTGGCTTCTACCGGAGTTGGGTGTGCTATGGGCTCATTGGGAAAACTGAGACCACACAATCGAGTTTCATCTACCTCACGGATACGTCATTGAGGGTGTTGCTCAAATCTTCTGACCAGCACCACAGGAGTCCGTATCTCTGGGGCCTGGTTGACACCAGGATATAATATTATTATGATAGTAGGCGTAGAATAGAGCCCTGTCATGCAGTCTCAATCCTAGATGGAACTCCATAGTATCATGATTATCATCCTCATCAACATCATCATCATCGCATTGTAAAAAAAAAATATAAAAAAAAAATAAAAAAATTGCCAGCTTCTGTGGCCATTAAGGCGGAAAAGAAAATGGGACGGAAAAAAAAGGTGAGCACAAGGTAGCCTCTCTGAGTGCAGTGATCCTATTCTTTTTAAAAAGAAAGAAAAAAAAAAGAAAAAGAAAAAGGTGAGCCTAATGTATAAGCAAGAACTTGTTCTCTATAAATTGTCTTGTGTCCTGGTAACATCCATCTGGGGCGTAATTCGACAGCCCTTACAGACTGAAAGAGGTCATTGAATCTTTTTTTTTTTAATTTAATGTCTGTGCAACTTCTGTCACCAGCTCTTGCTTTCTTCTAGAGTTTTTGTATCAAATAGTCGCTGCTGAGTAATTGTTTTTCATTCATTGTTACCAGTAGTTTGATAATTTTCTTTGAACTTACTTGCGGTCTGGTGGCCCAATGGTTGTGATATTTTAGACAATTTCGGAAAATGCTATTTTTAAATGCAAAATCATCATCGTCATGTGCCCTGCCACATGACATTGGCGATCATGGCCCTCTATATGCATCAGCTACCCTGCAAGTCCGTCCAATAGTTTCTCCCTGGGCCTACCTGGTGCTCTCTTTCCCTCCAGCTTTCCTGTCATGTCCAGGCGCTCTAATTCCCCTTTCCTTATAAAATGCCCCATAAATGTTGCCTGTCTTTTCCAATTTTTTCTTATAAATAATCTTCTTGTGTCTGCCTCCATCAAGACTGTCTCGTTTGTTTTCTTTGCTGTCCATGGAACTCTCAACATTCTTCTTAGTAACCACATCTCGGCTGCCTCGATCTTGTTCTGGCTTTACGTGTTGACTATCCATATTATGCAAAATAGGAAGATTAGATATAGTAAGAAGGGTGAAATGGTTCACTATAAAGCCCTTACTCTATCAGACTAAACGGCGGTGTGTCTAGCCACCAGACACTGCAGTGCAGTCGGTTATTCTGCAGAGATCTACATATGTTAAAAAAGGCGTGTTCAGCAATAATTGTTTTAAAGTAATGCAGAACCTCGGAGATAAACTTTCAGCTTTAGCATTATAAATCAGTCTTTCTCCACAATCATTTTGAATTACCCGCGCGTTACGCATAATCAGAATTTTTTTTTTGTTTTTGGAGCACGGAAAACATCAGCTGTCAGATGAGCTGACCGTATTCCATTATGTTGTTGTACACTAAATTGAAGCAAGTGAAGTGTGGTTTTAAGAAGAATGTTGAAAGTTCCATGGAGAGCAAAGAAAACAAACGAGAAAGTCTTGAAGGAAACAGACACGAGAAGATCGTTTATAAGGAAGATAAGAAAAAGACAAGCAGCATTTACAGGACATTTTATGAGGAAGGAGAAATTAGAGCACCTAGTCACAACAGGAAAGCTGGAGGGAATGAGGACAGCAGGTAGACCCAGGGAGAAAATATTGGACGGACTTGCAGGGTGGCTGAGGACAGAGAGGGTGGGAGATGTACTTGCAGCGACGAGGGATAGATTCGTATGGAAGGCCATGATCGCCAACGCCACGCGGCAAGGCACATGATGCTGCTGCTGCTGCTGCTGCTGATGATGATGATGATATGATGATGATGATGTTGTTGTTGTTGCACAGTCTGTCTCTGTGATGGGCGTGCACCGATGGGTGTTTTCGTGTTTCTATAAACATGACACTGACAAGATTTTCAACATGCATGTTTGATATCCTTCATGCGCACACACACGAAGAGGATTTAGGCACTGGCAGGTCTGCACACATGTTGAAAGATTGGAAGAATCTCTACAATTTACCCATCTTTCAGAGATTTCTAAGCATATGGTACCCAGGACTTTTCCGATTGAAAGTTTGACTTTTACACACTTGACAACCGTGCCATTGTATGTATGTGTAATGTTAAAATATTCACCGGTGTTTGTGTGTGTGTCTCTTTTTTTTTTCCCCCAGTGATGAACATAACTGATCATAATATGTAATATCTGACCATGAGTCACTTTTATTGGTCTCAGAATTTATTCAAATGTTTTGTTTTCACACATACTCACGCGCGCACAAACACACACACATACACACACGCGCACGCACATGCACACACACGCACAATACACACACGCATACACACACACACACACATACACACACACAAACACACACACACACACACACTCCCTCTCTCTCTCTCTCTCTCTCTCTCTCTCTCTCTCTCTCTCTCTCTCTCTTGTGTGTACAATGTATAGACGTTTAAAAAATAGCGAATGAACACATACACGAAAAAACACAACATACCCACACACGCACGCGCGCACACACACACACACACACACGGCACGCGCCCGCGCTGCACACACACACACACACACACACACATACATACATACATACATACATACATACATACACACACACACCTACACAAACGCATGCACGCACGCATTCACGTACACACATACTTATGTGACTAGACGTTTAAAAACGTAACGAACGAACACACACACACACACACACACACACACACACATATATATATATATATATAATCAATATATATATAATATATATATATATATATATAATTAATATATATATATATATATATACAACACACACACACACACACAACCACACACACACACACACACACACACACACACACACACACACACACACACGCATTTCCTGATCAACATGAGACTTAACAGAAGACAGGCAGATTAAACAGTGTAAGCTGGGGGGGATGCACAGTTCATTGCAGTCCCCTGGCCCTAACGAGCCAAGCGGCGGCCTGTCTGGCCAGCAGGCTACAGATTATCTTGAGGGAACATGCACATGCACAAGACAGCGTGATCAGCAATAATTATAAGTTTTCCTTTAGAGCAAGTCTGTACGCTCAAAAAAAAAAAACAAGAAAAAAAAAACTTGGAGCTGAATTGTCTGAAGCTGGTGGAGTCTGTAGTTTTGTTCAAAGAGGGATTTATCGCACTCAGCCAATTCCATATGGGCTCCACCTGTACCAGCAGTTATCTGACTTGAGTCAGCAAAAATCTCCATGTAGACGTAGAGATTATACTATAGTTGAACTGTGTAAACCTGGAGTCTGGAGTTGGTTAATAGAGGGGATCATCGCACTCGGCCAATTCCATAGGGGCTCAACCCAGCAGTTATCTCATAGACAGCTTGAGCCTGCACAAATCCCCCTGTTAGAGATTGGAGCTGAACCTGAAATCTGGAGTTTGTTCAAAAAAGGATTAAGATGTTTAGACAAAGCCAAACGCTCTCTACCCAGCAGTTAAACAGACAGACAGACTCCTTGAGCCTGCACACAAATAAATCCAGGTTTACGTTAGACATAGAGTTTGGAGCTGAACTATCAGAACCGGGAGTCTGGAGTTCCTTAATTTAAGAGAGGGATTCATCACACTTGGACAGCTGCATAAGTGCTCCACCCAGATTCTAAGTCTGATTGCCCGTGGAATGCACGAGACAAATATGGATGTATCCCTATCTCTGTCTGTCTGTCTGTCTGTCTGTATCTCTGTGCCTGCCTGTCTGTGTGTCTGTCTCTCTGTCTCACTCTGTCTCTCTGTCTCTGTCTCTGTCTCTGTCTCTCTCTCTCTCTCTCTCTCTCTCTCTTCTCTGTCTCTCCTTTCTCTCCTCTCTCTCTCTCTCTCTCTCTCTCTCTTCTCTCTCTCTCTTTCCTCCTCTCTCTCTCTGTCCATCACACACACACACCACACACACACACACACTCAAACACACACATGCACACGCGCACACATACATAACTACATTCACATATACGTATGTGCAAATATCTACTAAAATACCTACTATATACATACATACATACATACATACATACATACTGCATACATGCATACATACATACATACATACATACTACATACATACATACAAAACAATACATATTATACATACATGATACAATAATACATACTCATACAATACAATACATACATACATACATACATACATACTACGACATATACATACATTTATACATACATACATACACAGGAAGCTGGTCGATAGGGTGAGGGATTTAAAGGGTTAATTTTTTTTTACAATTGGTGGACAAGACGCGGGAGTCAAAGGTTAAGTTTGTTTTTCTCGGACTTCCCTCTTGCTGACATTGTGAGAAGGGGAGGAGGGTTATTGACCTAACGTGCAAGTGACCACAGTGTGATTTTAGTCTTGTGCCTATGCTCTTTTCCACACTGCAGGTAGGAGATGTGAATGACCACGCCCCTTCCTGGGACCGCAGTGGCTATGCGGCCAACGTGTCCGAAATCGAGGCCGTGAACACCACCGGTGCTGACCGTACAGGCGCATGATACCGACAAGGGAGACAATGGCCTGGTCACTTACCGCTTCACTCCCTTGCAACCTCACACGGCTCTGGGGCTGTTCTCCCTCGACAGCACGTCAGGACAGGTAGGTCCATCATGATCGTCGTCATGACGTCGTCGTCGTCCTCGTCGCATCGGCACATCATCATCACTATGTCTCTGTCTCTCTCTGTTTGTCTGTCTCTGTCTCTGTCTCTCTCTCTCTCTCTCTCTCTTTCTCTCTCTCTCTCTCTCTCTCTCTCTCTCTCTCTCTCGCGCGCGCTCTCTCTCTCGCTCTCTCTCTCTCCTCTCTCTTCTCTCTCTCTCTCTCTTTCTATCTATCTATCTATCTATCTATCTGTCTATCTATCCTGTCTATCTATCTATCTATTGTCTGTCTACCTGCCTGTCTGTCTCTCTGTCTGTCTCTCTGTCTCTGTCTGTCTGTCTGTCTGTCTTCTCTCTCCATATATATGTGTGTGTGTGTTGGTTTGTGTGTTTGTGTTGTGTGAGTGTGCATATACTGATGAGGGCTCAAACCCACTACCTCCCACTCAATATTCCTGTTGCCCTGACCACTTTGCCACGTTGACTGGTCCAGTCAAGACCATACCAACACGTACGGCTCGTGCCATGATCGATTTGGGTCGTGTGCAACACATGGCATGGGTGGTGTCAGAGCATAATATTATGTGGAATTCATGGCAAGCGCGGAGACGCCATGTCAAGAAACTGAAACTTTGAGTGGTCCATCGACATCCTCTAATCCAGTGACTTAGAGGCTTTAGTTTCGAAAGGTCGTGGACATTTTGCTGATGTATGGATGTCCCCAGGACACAATCTCCAGTGTGTAGTTATGTGAAGAGAAAAATGCTTGTTGTTCATGCAGTTAGTTAAGTTGGCCTTCACTGAGCTAACCATTTTTGTTTCGTTTTTGTTTTGTTTTGTTTTGTTTTGCTTCGTTTTGTTTTGTTTTGTTTTGTTTTCTTCAGTTTTTTGTTTTTTTTTTTTTGTTGTTGTTGTTGTTGTTTTTTGGGGGAGGTGTTTGTTTGTTTTTCATGTTTGGTTGTTTGGTCCTTTGGTTGGTTGGTTGGTCGGTCGGTCTGTGGGTTGGTGGTTGGTTGGTGGTTGGTTGATTGGTTGACTAGCTGGTTGGTTGGTTGATTGGTTGGTTGGTTGGGTAGGTGGGTGTGTGGGTGTGTGGATGGTTGGTCGGTTGGTTGGTAGATCGGTTAGTTGGTTGGTTGTTTGGTCGGTCGGTCGGTCGGTTGGTTAGTTGGTTGGTCGGTCGGTCGATCGGTCGGTTGGTTGATTGATTGGTTGTTTGGTTTTTTCGTTCGTTAAATGGCCGACTACAACATCTCTGACCACCACGCTCATACCAGCCGGCAAAACGGGGGGGGGGTGGGGGGGGGACAGCGAACAAAAGAGGAAGAAATAAGAAGTCTGTTCACAGTTGTAAAGGGTATTCCAGCTGAGTTTCTGTGTCTGTCCCAACTGAATCACTGTGCCTGTGTTAATTTGGGATCTTGTACACATTACGCTGAGGGTGTATTGTCACTTACAGAATCACCCATCCCTCCTCAACCACCCTCATTTGGTTTAAACAGAATTTTATTCAAGAAAAGAAGAGTCATAAATACAGCAATGCATGGGCAGGGCATCAAGCAATGGCTTATGTTAGCCCTCCCAAAAACAATTGACACACTATTGGCTCAAATGCGGGCAAGTTGTGAATTTTAAACCAACAAGAAACAAGAAAGAAATGAAGAAAAAAAGCTAAAAGCACTACGATCATATCCTTAGCACATTAGGTGAAAGAAAACAATAGCAACAAAAATGAACCAAAGCAAACTAAGGGAAAAAAAACTCAGAAAACCCAAAAAAAAGCAGGCAAAAACACCCACAATTGATATCACATGTTACTACAAACATAAATAATAGATGAAAAGAGTAAGACTTAGTTCCAACATGCTGGAGGAATGGAGATAGATAAGAGTTGCTTACTGGAGGTCCGGCACACCACCGCAGATCACCCAAGTAGACAATTTAGAAACGCTTGCAGGTATTTTTTTTGTAGATTTAGTGTTATGTCCATTGCTTTTATTCTGCTTTATTGCTTTTATTCTTTCTCCCCATTATAGCCATGCGTGTGTGTGTGTGTGTGTGTGTGTGTGTGTGCGTGCGTGTGTTGCGTGCGTGCGTGCGTGCGTGCGTGCGTGCGTGTGTGTCTGCTTCAGCGCTTAGATTTGATTTTATCAGATTTGCGCTATATAAATATTGTAATTATTATTATTATTATTATGTGGCCCACTTCCCTTTACATTAAATTCCTCAAGAGAGAGCCTACCGTTTTGCTGAGGGTCAAAACGTTCGCAAGATCATTCCTGGCAGATCTGGTGGGAGCGCATATGGAATTGTCCGAGTACAGTGAATGCCCATCGATCAAATAGTGATGTGATGTATGATTTACTATGTATTTGCTTTCATTGTGGCTTTGTATTACTGTGGGTCATGCTATGTTTCCGTGGTTCCTGGTGGTTGTTTTCAGTCCATGGTGTGTTAGCGTCTGTTTTGACTTGTTTGAAAGTTTGATGGTGTCCTATTCCTGATAAATACAGCAATACAATACAATACAATATTTTATTTATATAGCGCAAAATCTTGATAAAATCAAATCTAAGCGCTAAAACAGACACACACGCACGCACGCACACACACGCACGCACGCACGCACACACACACACACACACACACACACACACACACACACACACACACACCACGCACACGCACACGGCTATAAATGGGGAGAAAGAATAAAAGCAATGGAAAATTATAGAGAGCATATTATATACAGCAAGCATACTAATGGCATGGACCTTTTGCGCTCAACATGTGAATCTATCATTTTGAAAAAAAAAAAAGTATTCTGTTCAAAGAAAACAATATATCAAATCTCAGCTGACACGTGCTCTCAGAAAAAAAATATGCATGTCTGTCCTTCCTTTCTACCAGCTGAGTGTGGCCAAGCCTCTGGACAGTTACGCCGGTCAGACCTACACCCTGCAAGTGGAAGCGCGCGACTCGGGCACGCCCTACAAAGCCGCGCGCACTGACGTCATCATCCACGTGATGGATACCCACAATTCCCGGCCGGATATGATCCTGTCAGTCTTCGGTCAGGACAACGTGGCCGTTCTTTCGGAACTTTCGGAGCTGGGAAGGGTGGTGGCTCACATCGCCATCGTCGACCCTGACTCGGGTCTGAACGGCATCGTGATGTGCCTGACCAACTCCAGCCACTTCCAGCTGCAGCCCATAGACGTGGAACAGTACAAGGTCATCCTGCACCGACCCCTGGACCGCGAGACTCAGGATCGTCACGAGGTCAACGTCACGTGCAAGGATTCCGGTAGTCCCCCTTTGGAGGTGACCAAGAGTTTTACTGTGCAGGTATGCCTGATGCTGTGTTTACTGTCTTTTTTCCCCCCTGTCTGCTTGAAGACGCATAGAAGATGTTTTTGTTGTGTGTGCTGATGAATATTTTGGCTCTGTCTCTTAATCTATATGTCTGTCTGTTTGTCTGTTCTTCTAGTTACGAGTATCGGTCTATCTATAGATCTGTCTGTCTATTTGTCTGTCTGTCTGCTTGTCTGCCTGCCTATTTTATCTATCCAGATAAGCCTATTTCTATTGATTTATTTACTTATCTATTTATCTGTCTATCTAGCCAGTTAGTTGGTTAGTCAGTCAGTTAGTTAGTTGGTTATTTGGGTTGTTATTTACTCCTGATGAGGAAGCTGGTGGATAGAATGAGAGAATCAAAGAGTTGAATTTTTTTGCAGTTGGTGGATAGAGTACGGGATCAGCTGGTTAACCTTTTGACTCCTTCACCCTATCCGCCATCATCCCACATCGTCAGTCACGACAGGAAAGCACAAACGTAACCCATTCACTACCTCACCCTATTCACCAGCTTCGTGCTGCAAGCCGGTGGATAGGATGAGGGAGAGAAAGGGTTAAGTTTTGCAGTTGGCAGATAGAGTGAGGGAGTGAAAATGGTTAAACATAATAACAATAACAGCCGCAATGTTCAACACAATAAGCACTCTGACTACAACATACTGACCACTGTGACAGGTTCGCGACGAGAACGACCAGATACCGATGTTCTCGCCTACACACTATGAAGCGAGGATCAACGAGAGTGCTGCGGGGAGCGGAGCACGTGACGTGTACGTGACATCAGTGAGTGCACGTGATGATGACGTTGGGGAGAACGGGAGACTGGCGTTCCGCGTATTGGACGACCCTACACATTTGTTTCGTGTTTTGGACAACGGCACTGTGTTAGCCGTTAGAGGTTAGAGTTTTTTGTGAGTGTGTGTGTGTGTGTGTGTGTGTGTGTATGAGTGCGTGTGTGTGTGTGTGTGTGTGTGTGTGTGGGGTGTGTGTGTGTGTGTGTGTGTGTGTGTGTATCATCATCATCATCAGGTGCCTTGCCACATGGTGTTGGCGATCATGACCTTCCATCTGTTTCTATCTCTTGTCGCCTCAAGCACCTCTTCCACCCTCTTTGTCTTCAGCCACTCTGCAAGTCCGTGCAAGTCCGTCCAATATCTTCTCCCTGGGTCTGCCTTGTGCTTTCTTTCCCTCTAGCTTTCCCGTTGTGACCAGGTGCTCCAATTCCCCTTTCCTCATAAAATGGCCTATAAATGTTGCCCGTCTTTTCCTAATCTTCCTTATAACTGATCTTCTTGTGTCTACCTCAGTCAAGGCTGTCTCGTTTGCTTTCTTTGCTGTCCGTAGAACTCTCAACATTTTTCTTAGAAACCACATCTGTGTGTGTGTGTGTGTGTATGTGGAGAGAGAGACACCAGAAGAGAGAGCAAAACCCTCAACGACACATGTTGAAATGTATGAGACTCGACTTGTCAGTCTCGGTCTTCCCAATGAGCCTGTAGCACAACTGGACTCTGGGTAGAAATCGGTTGGGGGCCGAAAAATCCCGCAATAATTTTGACAGAACGGAAGGGGATTTCGAACCCACAACCCCCAAGTCGATAGTCCCTTGTGCTAATCACTGATCCACAATGACTGGTACACTGCTACTGATTCAGCCCTAACACTAACCCTAACCCTAACTTTCACCTTTGGGTTAGCAGTCTATTCTCAGAGAAAACCGATCGTAAGGGTGAGGGGTTGGGACTTTGCATTTCACAGTCAGGACCACGACTGATGACGCTGTGTTCCTCGGCAAAATCCTTCATCATCATCATCATGTACCCTGCCGCATTACGTGCCGATCATGGCCCTCCCTACGAATCTATCCCTTATCGTTGCAAGTACATCTCCCACCCTCTCTGTCCTCAGCCACCCTGCAAGTCCGTCCAATATTTTCTCCCTGGGTCTACCTGGTGTTCTCTTTTCCTCCAGCTTTCCTGCTGTGATCAGGTGTTCTAATTCCTCTTTCCTTATAAAATGTCCTATAAATGTTGCTTGCCTTTTTCTAATCTTCTTTATTAATTTTTTTCTTGTCTGCCTCCTTCAAGGCTGTCTCGTTTGTTTTCTTCACTGCCCATGGAACTTTTAATATTCTTTTTAGAAACCACATTTCATTTGCCTCAATTGCCTCAATTTTGTTCTGACTTTGCGTGTTGACTGTCCACGCTTCACAACCGTATAACAGTATCTGTTCTATAAAACATCAAGAACTCTCTTCCTGATGTTAACTGATTGGCATTTGTTGGTAAGAATGCTTGGCTTGGCCGATTCTGCTGACTATTTCTGATATGCATCTGCCGTCTGGTAAGATGACCATTTCCAGATATTTGAACTTATCAACCTGTCTCACTGTTGTGCCATTTGCTGTTATTTTGTATGAGGGGATTTCTTGTTTTGTACTGATTGTCATGACTTCAGTCTTCTTTATTTAGCTCCAGCCTTTTAGTTTTACTTTCGATTTCTGTTATATTCACAAGGTTTTGTAGGTCATTTTTCATTTTTCTGCAATGAGCACGACGTCATCTCTCCTTGAGAGAGCTAAACTGATGGAGATAGGGGATATAAAGTATCAAACCTTTTTGTGTATGACCAGGTTTAGACCGTGAATCAGAAGGCAGCCAACGCCAGCTTCAGATCATCGCTCATGATCATGGAACCATCGAGAACACGGCCACCGCCACCCTTGCCCTCACAATACTCGACATCAACGACAACGCTCCCGTCTTCACGGAGCTCCGCCCCCTCTTTTACGTCAGTGAGGGCGCTCCTGTGACGTCATATGTGGGCAACGTCACAGCGACAGACCAGGACGCTGGGGAGAACGCGGTGGTGATGTTTCGACTTCACCCTCAGGAAGAGGAGAGCGGCCTGCTGCCTTTTCGGGTGCTTCCTGATGGGGCCATTCAGACGTCGGCTCTCTTGGACCGAGAAGAACATGACAGGTAAAAAACGAAACAAAAAACAAAGTTGTCGTTTCATCTTTCTTCCGTTAAAACCCTTTCCTGCAACCTGTCCACCAGTATCCTGCATTGTCAACCATGTCAAAAATTCAAAAGCTTTACCCTTTGACTTCCTCACCCTATCAACCAGTTTCCTCCAGGAAGCTGGTGGATAGCGTGAGGGATTCAAAGGGTTAAATGTTTGCAGTTGGTGGATAGGTGCAGGAGTCAAAGAGTTGAAAACGCGTAACATGTAGGATTTTTGTCAAAGGTATGAACCGTTGAGGAGTCACGAATATGTAAATATATGTAAATTGCATGTTGAGGGATAAGGTCAATTGCATGTTGGGGATAAGGTCAATTGCATGTTGGGGGATAAGGTCAATTGCATGTTGGGGGATAAGGTCAATTGCATGTTGGGGGATAAGGTCAATTGCATGTTGGGGGATAAGGTCAATTGCATGTTGGGGGATAAGGTCAATTGCATGTTGGGGGATAAGGTCAATTGCATGTTGGGGAAAGGTCAATTGCATGTTGGGGAATAAGTCAATTGCATGTTGGGGGATAAGGTCAATTGCATGTTGGGGGATAAGGTCAATTGCGTCTATGTTAGTTTGGAGAACAAGGTAAGTCGTGAATATAAAGGTTTGGGGGATAAGGTAAATTGCATTTGGGAAGATAAGGTAATTGCGTATATGTAAGTTTGGAGAACAAGATACATGTAAGTCGCGAATATGTAAGTTTGGGGGATAAGGTAAATTGCGTTTTGGGAAGATAAGGTAAATTGCGTATATGTAAGTTTGGAGAACAAGATAAGTCGCGAATATGTAAGTTTGGGGACAAGGTAAGTTCGTATATGTAAGTTTGCAGGACAAGGTAAGTTGTGTATATGTAAGTTTGCAGGACAAGGTAAGTCGCGATATGTAAGTTTGCAGGACAGGTAAGTGGCGTATATGTAAGTTTGGAGGACAAGGTAAGTCACGTATATGTAAGTTTGGAGGACAAGGTAAGTCTCGTATATGTAAGTTTGCAGGACAAGGTAAGTTGTGTATATGTAAGTTTGCAGGACAAGGTAAGTCGCGTATATGTAAGTTTGCAGGACAGGTAAGTGGCGTATATGTAAGTTTTGGAGGACAAGATAAATCACGTATATGTAAGTTTGGAGGACAAGGTAAGTCGCGTATATGTAAGTTTGCAGGACAAGGTAAGTCGCGTGTATGTAAGTTTGGAGGACAAGGTAAGTCGCGTATATGTAAGTTTGGAGGACAAGGTAAGTCACGTATATGTAAGTTTGGAGGACAAGGTAAGTCGCGTATATGTAAGTTTGGAGGACAAGATAAGTTGCGTATATGTAAGTTTGCAGGACAAGGTAAGTTGTGTATATGTAAGTTTGCAGGACAAGATAAGTCACGTATATGTAAGTTTGCAGGACAAGGTAAGTCGCGTATATGTAAGTTTGCAGGACAAGGTAAGTCGCGTATATGTAATTTTGGAGGACAAGATAAGTCACGTGTATGTAATTTTGGAGGACAAGATAAGTCGCGTATATGTAAGTTTGCAGGACAAGATAAGTCACGTGTATGTAATTTTGGAGGACAAGATAAGTCACGTGTATGTAATTTTGGAGGACAAGGTAAGTCGCGTATATGTAAGTTTGCAGGACAAGGTAAGTCGCGTATATGTAAGTTTGCAGGACAAGGTAAGTCGCGTATATGTAATTTTGGAGGACAAGATAAGTCACGTGTATGTAATTTTGGAGGACAAGATAAGTCACGTGTATGTAATTTTGGAGGACAAGGTAAGTCGCGTATATGTAAGTTTGCAGGACAAGGTAAGTCGCGTATATGTAAGTTTGGAGGCAAAGATAAATCGCGACTTTGGATAACAAGATAAGTCACGTATATGTAAGTTTGGACGACAAGATAAGTCACGTATATGTAAGTTTGGGTAAGTCGCGAGTTTGGAGGACAAGGTAAGTCGCGTATATGTAAGTTTGGACGACAAGATAAGTCACGTATATGTAAGTTTGGTAAGTCGCGAGTTTGGAGGACAAGGTAAGTCGCGTATAAGTAAGTTTGCTCGAATCATCTGACCAGCACCGCAGGTGTCTGTATTTCTTAGGCCTGGTTGACACCAGGTTATATTATGATAGTAAGCGTACAGTACAGCCCTAACACGCAGTCTTAATCCTAGATGGAACTCCATAGCATCATGATTATCATCCTCATCGACTTCATCATCACTGCATTGTAAAAACTGTTCAATTTTCTGTGGCCATTAAATAAGGTGACGTAGAAAATGGAACCAAAAATGAGTGAGCACAAAGGTAGCCTCCCTGAGTGCAATGATCCTAAAAAGTAAATGAATAAATGAATAACTAAGTACATAAATAAATAAATAAATAAGTAAATAAGTAAATAAATAAATAAATAAATAAATAAACTGTTCTCTGGCAAGGTCTTGAAATGGACAGAGGATAGGGGAGGGAGAACTGGATTTATAAAGCACTAAGCTGACACCACCAGAGCATTTGGAGCATTCACCTTATGACTCTCGCACCCTCTCCGCCGACTGCAGAAACTGAACTCTTCCCGGAATTGATGGATGGGGTGAGGGAGTAAGTCAAAGGGTTAAGTTTTTGCTTTGGTAGCGTGG
>CM060314.1:14860049-14892549 GCA_030674185.1 Monoplex corrugatus | reverse complement strand
TTTGTTTCAAGTCTGACGGATAGGTCCGCCTTCACAGTATGCTTGTAAACGTTGAAGTTTGCATAGGCACGGTGTTACTGTTATTTTTGTTTAATTAATAAAGCCCAGCCGACCGTGTAGAGCCTTATTAGGACTATAACCGTTTCAAAACATACACAATACTTCAACAGCAACAACAAAAAGAAAAGAATATTAAATATACATATCAATGCATTCGGACACATGATCTAAGGAAATTTCCCTGTGTGTTGACCACTCCGTCCAAATTGTCTCACACTGAATTAAAAAAAAAAGCATACATGAATATAAATTCAAACGTAACTAAGGATATTGAAACATATACAAAAACAGGCCTAAATTACCTAAAATTGCTTCCGCATATCACGTTTCCCTGGAGGCAAAAATGCACTTAATACATGTACCCAATTATCGATCCTAAGAGAAAGTATGTTAGACTTTATCGATCACAAACAGGTGAATGGACCGTCTAGACAGAAAATGATATGAAGAAATGACAGAAAGCAAAGGAGCAAGGCAGAAACAAAGCGAGCGACAAAAAAGGAAATTTCTAGCACAGAATTTCCAGGTGGGGATACTATTTATACTGAAAAGCCTCCGGCATCCTCACGGAAGGGGGTGAGGGTGGGGGGGGGGCGGCGAGGAGTCGTAGGGGGGTGGGGGGTGGGCATGTGTTACGGGGAATTTTTTAATCACTGTGAAGAAGATATGAAACATAATTGGGTTATCGGTTTTAACCGAACGCCGCTTTACATGCTTTTAGGTATTAGATGGTGATAGTTTTCTTTTTATGAGTTGCTCGTTTTAAAGCACATAGTATGGAAGTAGCGTGACTGTCCATTTTGAGTTTGATTTAATACTTGCCCTGTGTGGTGTGAATGAAATGTCATTGAATTTAACTGAACTTTAAAATGAATGAAAAGTCGATCAGTAAGTGATTTTTTTTTTCCGTCTGAAGTTTGTAATAAATCTTTAATGTTTACATTATCCTCCTTTTCCTCCTCCTACTCCTCCTCCTCATTATCATCATCACCACCACCATCACCATCATCTTTATTACTGTTAGTAATAGTAGTAATAGTAGTAGTAGTAATAATAATAGTAGTGGAAGTAACAGCAGTAGTAGTAGAACACACACAGCAGCAGCAGCAATGGTAGTAGTAATAGTAGTATTATTCTGTTGTTGTTGTTGTTGTTTGTTTATTTTTGTTGTTGTTGTTGTTGTTTTGTTGTTGTTTAGAGTCACTATTATTGTCATTACCATTATTATAATAAATCGTTCCTGTATAAGAATGTTTTCCAAACTCATTTGGACCCACATCACACTACACATAATCAGACTGTTTAATGGAGCACGACCAATACTGTTGTACGGATGCGAGGCGTGGACAGTCAGCAAGCAAAGCCAGAGCAGGATCGAGGCAGCCGAGATGTGGTTTCTCAGAAGAATGTTGAGAGTTCCATGGACAGCAAAGAAAAGAAACGAGACAGTCTTGATGGAGGCAGACACAAATAGATCACTCATAAGGAAGATTAGGAAAAGACAAGCAACATTTATAGGCCATGTTATGAGGAAGGGGGATTTGGAGCACCTGGTCACAACGAGAAAGCTGGAGGGAAAGAGAGCACCAGCTAGACTCAGGGAGAGAATGCTGGACGGACTTACAGAGTGGCTGGGGATGAAGAGGGTTGGGGAGATGCTGGGGGCAACGAGAGATAGAGATGATGATGATGATGAGTGGAGCACGGAGAACGACGTGCATCCTCCACTATGTCCTTGCACCGTCTGCATCTTTGGTGGGTACCGGGTGTGCCTGCCGGCTGTTTTCATGTTTCCGTAAGCCAGCCACACTGACACTTGTCTTACAGGTTCTTTCATGTGCATAGTTCACATTCAAAATAAGTGATTGTAGTAGTGGCTGCAGTAGTAGTAGTAGTGGTAGTGCTAGTTGTAGTGGTAGAGATAGTGGTAGTTGTAGTAGTAGTAGTTGTAGCAGCAGCAGCAGTAATCGTAATAGTAGTAGTAGTAGTAGTGGTAGCAGCAGCAGCAGTAGCAGCAGCAGCAGCAGCAGCAGCAGTAGTAGTAGTAGTAGTGGTAGTGGTAGAGATAGTGGTAGTTGTTGTTGTAGTAGTAGTAGTAGTAGTAGTAGTAGTAGTAGTAGTAGTAGTAGTAGTAGTAGTAGTAGTAGTAGTAGTAGCAGCAGCAGCAGCAGTAGAAGCAATAGTAGCAGAAGCAGCGGCAGCAGCAGCAGTAGTAGCAGTAGCGGTGGTGGTAGTGGTAGTGGTAGTTGTAGTAGTAGATTAGTAGTCGTAGTAGTAGTAATAGTAGTAGTAGTAGTAGATAGGTTGTAGAAACAGCAGCAGTAGTAGTTGTAGTAGTAGTAATAATTAGCAGCAGCAGCGTTATTTATTTATATATTTATCTATTTATTTATTTATTTATTTGTTCATGTATTGATGTATATATTTATTAATTCATTTATGTATTTATTCAGTTGTGGTAGTAATAGTAGTATCGTCACCATCATTATCATCATCATCATTATCATCATTATTATGGTTGTTGATATTGTTCCTATTGTTGTTGTTATTCATGCTACATAGAAGCGTCTGCTGGGACCGCGAGTGCCGGATGACGACGCCAGTGACGTAAGCACCAGTGACAGCGGGAGAGGCGGAAGTGACGTGGAGATGCATAATCAGCATGGTGTGTCCAGAGAGTCAGGTCAGTTTCATATAAAGAAATTGACTGATTGGTGGGTTGGTTGATTGATTGATTGATTGATTGATTGATTGAGTGAGTGAGTGAGTGAGTGAGAGAGTGAGATTGATTGATTGGTGGGTTGGTTGATTGACTGAGTGAGTGAGTGAATGAGTGAGTGAGTGAGTGATTTTCGTTTTCCAACGGTAAAGACAGTGACAATATACTGATATACACAGTCGTAAAAATCTACCTTATCAAAATATGAACAACACAGCTGTAAGCGCACGCGCGCACACACACACACACACACACACACACACACACACACACACACACACACACACACACATACACACACACACACTCACACACACACACACACACACACGCGCGCGCGCGCGCGCACACACACACATATACACACACACACTCACACGCACACACACACATAAATACACGCGCGCGCGCGCTCGCACACACACACACACATAAACACGCATACATATGGAGAGAGACAGACAGACAGAGACAAAGAGACAGAGAGAGGCAGAGACAGACAGATAGATAGATAAACAGACAGATAGATAGATAGATAGACAGACAGACAGATAGATAGACAGACAGACAGACAGACAGACAGACAGACAGACAGACAGATAGATAGATAGATAGATAGACATCGTCTCTGTATAGCGCAACTCTCCAAAATTATTTGGACTCGCTTGGCATTACACATAAACAGACTTTTCAGTGAGGCATAGAGAACCCAAGATGTTTGGTGAGCTGACCATACACTTTTATGTTGTTGCGCAGTCTGCATCTTTGGTGGGCGTGCATGCTGGGTGTTTCCGAGTTTCTGTAAGCCACGGGATTTTGATGTGACTCACAAGATCTTTGACGTGCATATTTGATATTCTGCGTGAGTATAGATACGAAACAGCATTCAAGAAGATGACAAGCATTCTTACCAACAAATGCCTATCAATTAACATCAGAAAGAGAGTCCTTGAATGTTATATAGAACCAATACTGTTGTACGGATGCGAGGCGTGGACAGTCAGCAAGCAAAGCCAGAGCAGGATCGAGGCAGCCGAGATGTGGTTTCTCAGGAGAATGTTGAGAGTTCCATGGACAGCAAAGAAAACAAACGAGAGTCTTGATGGAGGCAGACACAAATAGATCACTCATGAGGAAGATTAGGAAAAGACAAGCAACATTTATAGGCCATTTTATGAGGAAGGGGGATTTGGAGCATCTGGTCACAACGGGGAAGCTGGAGGGAAAGAGAGCACCAGGTAGACCCAGGGAGAGAATGCTGGACGGACTTGCAGAGTGGCTGGGGATGAAGAGGGTGGGGGAGATGCTGGGGGCAACGAGAGATAGACATGGTTGGAAGTCCATGGTCGCCAACGCCATGCGGCAGGGCACCTGATGATGATGATAGATACGAGGTCCACTGGCAGATCTGCACACATTGTTGACTAGGGAAGTTTGGAAAAATGCCCAACCTTTACCTTCCATGTGGAAGTGTCTATGCCTATCGAATCCACGACCTTCCGATTGGAAGTCCTATGTTTACGCTCTTGTTTTACGGTATTTTAGGACATCAGCTAATTTCTGTTTACTAGCAGACATGAACAAGAGAAGACTGAAATACACTGGCCATGTGTCATGTAGCAAGAACACAGACCTCATGGCAATCATTTTTCAAGGAAAAAGAGAAGCAAACAGGCAGAAAGGTAGACCTCCAATCTCAAACATAGAGAAGATAAACCAATATCAGTGGCCTAAATATTCAAGAAGTTGTCCACAAAAGTCAAGACAGAGCCAGCTGGAGGTGGGTGACTGTGTCACAGAGTGCAGTGGCCAACACTGAACCCGGTGACGCCGGCAGGTGAGACAGGTGAGATAATTTCTGGCCTCCTTCCTTGCCACTGATCACAAAAATCCTGTGGCCAGGCTGAGTATCCATCAAACGACAGTTTCTATGAAATGACTGAGGAGAAAGGCATACACATGAAATATCCAGGCACAAAAGAGACTTGAAGAAAGCTAAACTAAGGCCAGGACATGTATCATGAGATCAGCATGAAAGGCCAGGGAATCTGAGAGGGTTTTAATGGCTTATGATACTTTTTATTTTTCTAAAGGGCTGTGATAAGTGGTGGTGTGACACAAAGATGATAATTTGTTGTACTATTCACGAAATAAAGACTGCATTGTGTGGTGGCCATGCCCATACTTTCTGTCTTGATAAAGATACACAGGCCTGAGAGATGCCGACACTTGCATTGTTGGTCAGAAATATGGATCATCATCGTAACAGACGCATCCGCGAGGTGTATGACATGACTATATCATCCTGATCTCTTCAATTGAGCTTTAGGACATTAGACCCTTAATATCAGATGATGAAGTCAAACCTAAAAGATCCTGCAGTGAAATTTCGCGCTGAGAGCGGATTCGAATCCACAGCTTTACAGTGGCAAAGTCTGTTCAGATAACTAGTACCCTGCAGTCCACTGGTGATAAACTATAAAAAGTGGATGGACTGTACCATGGCTACACACTGTCTGCATGCAGAACACCCCCAAAGGTCAGACAGAAAAAGCCAATTGTAGGTTGTAACAATGGACACAAGTGATTTAAGATGGTGGACAAGTAAAGACAGGGATACGTAAACACAGGGTACAGGACAACAAACTCGTTCTATCAAGTTGCGTGGAAAACCGTTAGAAAGCAAAAAAGAAAGTGAGTTTACCCACAAACTAGGCTACCCCCTAAGCCAGCCCTTTGATTATCCCCTCTTTGCCTACGACAGCGAACTAAGACGACTGTGAAGGAGTAATAAGAACTGGTGAGGGAGTCCCTGCGCTCATTACCAGGCGCTGTCCTTTCATCTGCGTTGTGTATGGGTGTCAGTGGTGCCGACATCTCACGCAACGTCTCGCTTTCTGGTAATCGTGATTTTCAGTCTTGATGGAAGAGCTGTTATTTCCTCCTTTCCTCCTTCCTTCTACTCCCCTTCCCCCCTCGCTGAACAGACGTCTTACGTCTTCGTACCTCGCTGCTCCTCTACTTTCCCTTCCCTTCTTGGTTCTCAAGGGAAAGAGAGGAAGATTCCACCACCACCACCACCACCCATGGCCATTGTGTTGTCGGGGCAACAGCCACTTACTTGCAGACAAACAATCTCCTCTTCCAGGAGTGAAGTTTGGAGGTGACGTGACTTTATCACTGGCGCGGTCCCTTGGCGCCTTGATGGAGGTGACGATAATTTCTCAAGTCTGGCCTCGATAATTTCCAACGCTAGGTCTTAGGGATGTTGGGACGGTGGCTGGTTCCAGTATTATTCTGTCTGGGGTTGTTGTTGTTGTTGTTGTTGCGTTGTTGTTGTTGTTGTTTCTTAGTCTCCACTGCTCACCTCAGTGATTGACTCTTCGTCATCCCTCTCGCAGTCTTCTTGAAAAACTTGTTTTCCTTTTTCATCTTCAATGTCATGGTGGTAGTGATTTGTCAGGAAATGAAACGGAATTTCTTCTTTGGGTTTTTTTTTTTCTCCTTTGCTGAAAAGGTACACAATTTTAAGATTTTGCCTGTATCTTATTTAGAACCAGTGTTATATTCAGTCGCTTAGTCAAATCAATGAGTCTCACTTTCTAATGTCTTAAGTTTGCGTTAATGTCTTATTTGGCGCTAGGTACGTTAACTATGGGATTTGCGTCGCCTTTACGTTGTTAAAATTTGATGGCGTGATAGTCGTATGGTAAGGACAGTTTTCTTCTAATCGGAAGGTTTGGGTTCGAATCCACGTAGATATTTCCAGTTGGATACATGGTGACGATTTTTTGTTTTGTTTTGTTTTATTTTGTTTTGTTTTGTTTTTTATTTCCTAGGTCAACATACAAACAGACCTGCTAGTGCTGAACGCCCTTCGTGTGTATACGCATACAGAGCATCTAGTACGCACGTTTAAAGATCCTTCAAGACAGTTCATTGTTTGATGGCTTACACCCAATGAAGGAGTATGACTGTCTTAATGTCGGAGTAAAAAGCGGAGTAAAATTTATAAAATAAAAAAAATAAACAAAGACCATACTCGTAAAAGACCACTCGTATATTGCACATGAGAGTTGAAGCCCAGGAATGAATAAAACGCAACAACAAAAATAGAATCTTAAAAACATTAGAGTATAGAATAATGGAACAAAGGAGACACCATCAATGAAACTGATAGTTTGTGCTAAAGAGTGTCAGTGACGTAGGATGTTCGCTTGGAAAGACAGACAGACAGACAGATAGACAGGCAGGCAGGCAGACAGACAGGCTGGCAGACAGACAAAGAGAGTTGGGGACACAAGATGGAAAGGACAGAGAGGAGAGAGAGAGGGGGGGGAGAGACAGGCAGGCAGGCAGGCAGGCAGGCAGACAGACAGACAGACAGACAGACAGACAGGCAGCAGGCAGGCAGGCAGGCAGGCAGGCAGACAAGAGAGTTTGGACACAAGATGGAAAGGACAGAGAGAGAGAGGGGGGGGGGGGGAGAGAGACAGACAGACAGTCAGATAGACAGACAGACAGGCAGACAGACAGACAGGCAGGCAGGCAGACAGACAGACAGACAGACAAAGTGAGTTTGGGACACAAGATGGAAAGGACAGAGAGGAGAGAGAGAGGAGAGAGAGGGGGGAGAGAGAGACAGACAGACAGACAGACAGTCAGACGTACTGACAGATAGACAAAGAGAGTTTGGGGACACAAGATGGAAAGGACAAAGAGGAGAGGCAGACAGACAGACAGACAGACGTACAGACAGACAGAAACTAGAAAAAAAAACACGAAAGAAGAGTAAGAACGCGTATTTAATACAAGACAAGACAGGCGCAAATTTTCGAAAAAGACTGAAACTCTTTTTCTCCTAATTTTTGTATCTGGTGTTTGTTTGTTTGTTTGCAATCCTACGCATGACAGAGGCCAGTTGGCCGAAAATTTGCACCTGTCTTGTCTTGTTGTATTAAATACGCGTTCATATTCTTCTTTCGTGTTTCTTTTTTTCTGGTTCCTGTTTGCTTGAAAGCGGGCAGTCACACTTGATTTGGATTTCGTACAGACAGTGAGACAAAGACAGAGAGTTTGGAGTTTGTTCAAGAGGGAGTCCCGCACTGAGACAGTTCTATATGCGCTCCACGCAAATCTGCCGGAAATTATCAGGCAAACCCCTTAAGCGTGCGCAAAATGATATGCACCAGCAAGATCTTGAAATAAGAGGGGGCTACGGAACTCTCAAGACGACACCCCCAGAATGGGCAACGAACAGGCCAGTCTTTAGCGTTGTAGGCTGGGACTTGAATCGAGATATCAGAGTTTGAATCCACGGTTTTATCAAAACAGCCAATCGGCCCTGTGAAAACAGAGACAGACAGGCAGACAGAGACAGAGAGAAAGTGAGAGACAGAGAGAGAAAGAGACAAAGACTCTATGACAGAGAGACAGAGAGAGAGACAGAAAGAGAGAGCGAGAAAGAGTGGGATAGCTAGCGAGCGAGCGAGCGAGAGAGGTGAGAGTCAGACAGACAGATAGACAGACAGACAGACAGAGACAGACAGACAGACAGATCATGTGTGTGTTTCATCTCATATGTCATGGTAATGTGCTCTCACGTCCATAAAGTTTCGTTTTGCCGGTCACTTTTTCCCTTTGATCATCTCTGGAGGTAAAACAACAACAAAATAAATAAATGAAACAGAATACAGCACCCCCTCCTCTACCTCGTACACACACATACACTTTTAAAAGATTCAGGAGTCATGCTAAGCTCTTTTTCTTTGTCTGTGTGTGTGTGTGCGTCTGTGTGTCTGTGGTTGTGTGTGTGTATGTATGTGTGTTTGTATGTGTGTGTGTTTGTGTTCGTATGTGTGTATGTGTGTTTGTGTGTCTGTGGTTTTGTGTGTGTGCGTGTGTGTGTTTGTGTGTGTGTGTATGTGTTTGTGTTTCTGTGTGTTTGTGTGTGTTTGTGTTTGTATGTGTGTTTGTGTGTGTATGTGTTTGTATGTGTGTTTGTGTGTGTTTGTGTATGTGTGTGGTTTTGTGTGTATATGGTGTGTCTGTGGTTTTGTGTGTGTAGTGTGTCTGTGGTTTTGTGTGTGTGTGTGTGTGTTTTGTCTGTGTGTGTGTGTTTGTCTGTGTGTGGGTTTTGTTATTGTTGTTGTTGTGGTGGTGGTGGTGGTCGTGGTCGTGGTGGGTGGGTGTGTGTGTGTGTGAATGTGTGTGTGTGCGTATGTGTGCGTGTGTGTGTGTGTGTGTGGTGTGTGCTGTGTGTGTGTGTGTGTGTGTGTGTGTGTGTTCCTTCTTGTAAAAAAATCAAAAAAATGGAAATAAATAATAAACAAATCTGAGGGGAATATTTGCGGCTCCGATTTGTTACTAACCAGAGTTGAGCATGCTACAATCTCCTTGGGAAAACTGGGACCATGCAGTCGAGTCTCATTCACTTTACTGATGTGACATTGAGAATGTAACTCAAATTTCCAGACTATCGGCGCAGCATGTGGCTGCATCTTTCGGGCAAGGTTGACGCCAAGATATATCATGAAAGTAAGCGTAGAATGCAACCTTGTCCTGCCGTCTCAATCCAAACTGGGTCTCCCTCACGATGATCCCTATTCTCATCATCGCAACATTGTTACTGTTACTGTTAATTTTGTTTAAAGCCCAGCCGACTGTGTAGACCATATCAGGACTATAACCATGTCAAAACATGCACAATACTTCAACAATAAAAAAAAAAAGGAAAAGAAAATAAGTACACATATCAATGCATTCGCGCACATAATCTAAGGAAATAGCCCAGGCGTTGGCCACTCCATCCAATTTATTATACAGGGGATTTAAAAAAAACATACCTGAATACACATTTAAACATAACTAAGAACACTAAAACATATGTAAAAACGGGCCTAAATTATCTAAAAATGCTTCCGCATATCTCTTTCCCTAGAGCCAAAAATGCACTTAATAGATGTACCCAGTTATCAATCTTAAGAGAAAGTACGTAAGACTTTATCGAACACATAAAGACGAATGAACCAGCACAGCAGAAAATGTTAGGAAGAAATGGCAGACAGCAAAGGAAGAAGAAATAAACAAAGAGAGTGACAAAAAAGAGGAAATTTCTAGCAAAAATTTCCAGAAGGTGGGGATACTATTTACGCTGAAAGAGCCCCAGGCATCCCGACGGAGCGGGAACATAACATTGTGAACAGCTCTTCCGGATACTATGGCTCGTCATATGTTTCTCTCTTAGTAGCCTCAGTTTTGGTGGACTCTCCAACTCAGAGAGTCAGAAAGAGTAACGCGGATGTAGGGGAAAAAGTAGTGGTGCTGGAGATGGAACAGCAAAATGAGTGAGAGAGTGACCGA
This sequence comes from Monoplex corrugatus, assembly GCA_030674185.1. NCBI lineage: Eukaryota > Metazoa > Mollusca > Gastropoda > Littorinimorpha > Ranellidae > Monoplex > Monoplex corrugatus. The sequence goes on along the minus strand of CM060314.1, from coordinate 14,882,408 downwards.
GTGAATGAGTGAGTGAGTGAGTGAGAGTTGCATAAGAATGGCCTGCACACAATCCATGTCATTGATAATTATCCTAGTTGTATCAGCTATGTGGTTTTTCCGATGATTGATAGAAAATATTGATGGAGTACGTACGAGAGTGTCTTATGTGCGATGAATCTCCCGTGAACGGCTGGTTGTCCATGTTCTGACAGCCACAAGGTGCACAATGGATTGCTTCACTGGGTGGAATCTCCCCAGCCACTCATTTTTCAGTCTTTCCTTCGCGGCACTTGCAGAGTATACCATTCAGGTTGGCCCTGGCTGGGTTGTTCGCTCGTTTTGTCTTGCATTGTGTATGCACGAAAATGTTTTCAGACAAACAACTTCTTGCAATGTTTATGCCGTAATTGATTTCAGACAAACAACTTCTTGCAATGTCCATGCCTGTAATTGATTTCAGACAAACAACTTCTTGCAATGTCCATGCCTGTAATTGATTTCAGACAAACAACTTCTTGCAATGTCCCATGCCTGTAATCGATTTCAGACAACAGCTTCTTGCAATGTCTATGCATATAACTGATTTCAGACAAACAGCTTCTTGCAATGTCTATGCATATAACTGATTTCAGACAAACAAATTCTTGCAATGTCCATGCCTGTATTGATTTCAGACAAACGATTTCTTGCAATGTGTATGCGCGTAAATGATTTCAGACAAACAACTTCTTGTAATGTCTGTGCATATAACTGATTTCAGACAACCAACTTCTTGCAATGTCCTTGCCCATGATTGATTTCAGACAGACAAACTTCTTGTAATATCTGTGCACGTAAACGATTTCATGCAAAAACTTCTTGCAATGTCTATGCCCGTAACTGATTTCAGACAAATAAACTTCTTTCAGTGTCTATGTCCGTAATTGATTTCAGACAAACAAACTTCTTGCAGTGTCTATGCCCGTAATTGATTTCAGACAAACAAACTTCTTGCAGTGTCTATGCCCGTAATTGATTTCAGACAAACAACTTCTTTCAGTGTCTATGCCCGTAATTGATTTCAGACAAACAAACTTCTTTCAGTGTCTATGCCCGTAATTGATTTCAGACAAACAACTTCTTTCAGTGTCTATGCCCGTAATTGATTTCAGACAAACAGCTTCTTGCAGTGTCTATGCCCGTAATTGATTTCAGACAAACAGCTTCTTGCAGTGTCTGTGCACTTAAATAATTTCAGACAAACAAACTTCTTTCAGTGTCTATGCCCGTAATTGATTTCAGACAACTTCTTGCAGTGTCTATGCCCGTAATTGATTTCAGACAAACAGCTTCTTGCAGTGTCTGTGCACTTAAATAATTTCAGACAAACAGCTTCTTGCAGTGTCTGTGCACCTAAATAATTTCAGACAAACAGCTTCTTGCAGTGTTTATGCACCTAAATAATTTCAGACAAACAGCTTCTTGCAGTGTTTATGCACGTAATTGATTTCAGACAAACAGCTTCTTGCAATGTCTGTGCACTTAAATAATTTCAGACAAACAGCTTCTTGCAATGTCTGTGCACTTAAATAATTTCAGACAAACAGCTTCTTGCAGTGTCTGTGCACCTAAATAATTTCAGACAAACAGCTTCTTGCAATGTCTGTGCACTTAAATAATTTCAGACAAACAGCTTCTTGCAATGTCTGTGCACCTAAATAATTTCAGACAAACAGCTTCTTGCAGTGTTTATGCACGTAATTGATTTCAGACAGTTTCTTGCAATGTCTGCGCACGTAAATGATTTCAAACAAACAGTTCCTTGCAATGTCTATGCAAGTGATTGATATCAGACAAACAACTTATCTGATTTATGAAGGGAATGGGAGAGGATTATCCTTTGACTTTCAAACTCAAAGGCAATGTAACATATTCAAGAAGTAACAGAAAAGCAAGCAAGCAAGCAAACAACTAAGAAATGTTCAGAAATTCTTCTTTTTTCTATCTGTGTACTTCTACCATCAAGGCTGTCACGGGGAGACGAGAGTTGACGGTCAGCAACAGGCTGGGGGGCCTGAAGATGAAAAATGTCATGTGACGGCAAGGTTTCCTTTACACTGTCGATGCAGGTCTTCCTTGGTCTGCTTCTTGTTTTCAAATCCAAACATCTTTTTGTTATATACTTGTTGAACCAGCTGGTGGGGTTGTATTCTGGTCTGCTGATAAAAAAAAATAATAGTGGGCTGATGTTGCTCCCCCATTTCTCTGTGGGATTTTTTCTTTCTTTCTTTCTTTCTTTCTTTCTTTCTTTCTTTCTTTCTTTCTTTTTAAATGGCAACACCAGAGTGGCATTCAGGAGTCACGACTTGGATACGGCCCAGTTCCCTTAGGGTGTAAGGAGTTAAGGGCCGAAACACTTGAAGAGAGGGAGGACGCCCCTCCTTGAAGATTTCTACTGTCTAGCTCTCCCCAGAGTCTCTGCTATTCTCTTGATAAATATGATGGTGGACGGGTGTTGCTCCCGCCATATCTCTGATTTTGGTGTTTCTGATTCGTCACATCAGGTCTTGTTGACAGCTCTTCTTAGAAGGTTTAAATCAGCCAGCTTAATCAATGTGTATGTGTATGAGTGTGTGTGTGTGTGTGTGTGTGTGTGTGTGTGTGTGTGTGTGTGTGAGATGTGTGTGTGTGTGTGTGTGTGTGTGAGTGTGTGTGTGTGTGTGTATGTGTGTGTGTGTGCGTACATGCCCATGTGTGTGTGTGTGTGTGTGTGTGTTTGTGTGTGTGTGTACTTGTGCGGGTTTGCTCTGTGTGAATATATATGTATGCGTGGAAACGAAATATCGGCAAATATTCAGCAGCGGTTGATAGATGGACGTCTCTAAATACGGCTTATGAGCCCCTTCAGGTAGACAATAGAACAATTCATAAACATGAAATGCACTTGTTTCGGTTACATCGATTCATAATGGCCTGGGGTTTTTGTTTGTTTGTTTGTTTGTTTGTTTGTTTGTTTTCTAATGTGCAGCAATATAAAGTTTTCAACCAGGATGAAATTACACTTCTTAACAATTGTGGTTGAACGCAAGAGAAAAACGCTAATACTGGACAAGTCGCCACGGTGCTGTGGTTAGCGCAGCGGACTAACGAGAGGAAGTGTGGGGGTTCGAATCCCATTGATTCTATTGAAATCATTGTGGGAATTTTCAGGACAAGCCGACTCCTATTCGGAGTTGAACGTGCAATGAACTCGGAAGACTTGAGACCATACAGCCGAGTCTCATCCCACTTTACGGATGCGTCATTGAGGGTATTGGTGCTCAAATTCCTAACCAACTCTACAGGTGTATGTGTCTCTCAGGCCTGGTTAAGGTCACGAACTGTATGGAAGATTGCGTAGTGTACAGCCCTGTCACGCCGTCTCAATCCAGAATGGAATTTTCATAGCATCATGATAATCATCTCCGTCATCATCGTCATCGTCGTCGTCGTCATCATCATCATCATCATCATCATTATAATTATCACCATCATCGTCATCATGGCATTCTGGAGAATTGTCTCGACTTCTGTGATCATTAAAGTGGCATGGAAAATGAGACTGGGAAAAAAAAGGAGAGCACAAATGAAACTGTTTAAAAATGCGATGATCCAAATGAATAAAGTATAAAGGAAAATCTGCTTATACAGAAATGCAACCAGAAATGGGCTTTAACAATTTCAGTTCATTATATAATATAGGACACACTGACCATGGTCAATCAAGTGTTCCTTCTCACTTCATGTTGATAGAGGTACACCAAAGCTAGTTCTTATTCAACGAAGACACCTAGCTGATTTTCCAGAAAAGAAGATGCTCGCTTTCAACTATTATGTCGGTTTTTTTGTGTGTGTGTGTTTTTTGTTTTTTTTTTGGGGGGCTGTTTGTTTGTTTGTTTGTTTGTATTTTGTTTGTTTGTTTGCTTGATTGTTTTGTATGTTACCTTGGAAGAACACGACAGTTTCTTGACTTTATGTTGTGTGCTTGATTTAGATAATTATATCTCTTTAGGCATTTTGGGCGCTTTTGTTGTAATGTTTTCGTTTTTTGTTTTTTTTAATTTAAAGTTGTGGGTCCGTGGTTGGGAAGCTGTCATCAATACGACGTTTTGCTGCTCTTCCTCTTACGAAATGTGTTATTTGATTGATTAACATTTTCTGCAACCATCCCTTGCTGTTGATGCGTGGGCAATATAAGATTCAATGTGGCTATTATGAAATACGTTGGGTTTGTTTGGTTTTTTTTTGGGGGGGGGGAGGGGTTTGCTGCTTCATTATTGATAAAGTGTGAAAACCTATTTAATTTTTTTTCTTTTATTTTTTTAGAATTAGAAAAAGAACAACAACGAAAAAGACATACTCCTACAGGTTTAATTCACATGGCTCACTTTCTAGTCAGATATACTCGATTAAAATGGCTCACTCTAGCTGGCGTTTATGAGTGTAACAACATGCCCATGTTATTCCTTCCATGCCGTCCGCTTGGTGCTGGAGACAACCTCTTGTAGGCAGTCACATGCCCAAAACGGGCTGCAATTTCCGCCTCCACGGCAACTAATTTGACACGATCGATCACCTCGCTTGCCTTCTAGATGAGTTGCCTCCCTAGGGAGAGGTCGGATGACGTAAGGAGGTGTGAGCAAGATGGCCACCTTTCGTTTCAAGAGTCCCCACGGACAGCGTAGCCCTCCCTATGAGATTGTAACTTGTTTTTTCTTAACCCTTTCATTCCCTCACAGTGTCATCAGCTTCTATTTTAACATGTTCACTCCCACATCCTGTCCACAAGTTTTAATCGTAATTTTTTTTCAGTTCCTCTACCTGTCCATCAGCTTTCAAAGTAATTTTTTCACTTTCTTCCACTTGTCCACCAACTTTCATCGTAATTCTTTCGCATTCTTCTCCTGTCCACCAGCTTCCGTCATAATTCTTTCACCTCCTCACCCTATCCACCAGCTTTTATCGTAATTCTTTCACTTACTTCCTCGTCCTATCTACCAGCTTTTATCATAATAATTTCCTTCCTTCGACCTCACCCTGTTCACCAGCTTCCATTTTCTTTCCGCTCCATCTACTGCACCATTTGTGCCTCGTGACTCCCACGCCGTTCATTTTGGCTCTCCGACACACTTCCACACCAACCAACACTGTGGTCACCATTACATCAAGGCGTGGAGAGACACAAAAATTGGTTGGTTGGTTGGTTGGTTTGGTTGGTTGGTTGGTTGGTTGGTTGGTTGGTTGGTTGGTTGGTTGGTTGGTTGGTTGGTTGGTTGGTTGGTTGACTGGTTGGTTGGTTGGTTGGTGTGGTTGGTGTGATTGGTTGGCTGGTTGGTTGGTTGGATGGTTGGTTGGCTGGTTGGTTGGTTGGTGGGATGGCTGGTTGGTGGGATGATTGGTTGGCTGGCTGGTTGGTTGGTTTGATTGATTGATTTTTTTTTCCCACAATGTTATGATGATGAGAACGGGCATGATAGTGATGGCGCCATGGCGTTCCATTTTCGAACTGAGACTACGTGACAGGACAGTACTCTAAGCTAACCTTCATAATAATTCTATAGGCGTCAGATCGGTCCAACAGATACAGACATCGTACCTGAAATACGTGGTCAAGAATTTTAATTAAGGAATGCTTGTATTGACATACTGGTAGATGAGAGGTGACTAGGTGATCCCAGTCTTCCTAATGAGCCCATAGAACACTCAACTCTGGGTAGGAGCTCGTTGGAACTGAAACATCCCACAACATTGTTGTTGAATGATAGGTTGGGGGGGGGGGGGGGGGTTTCAATCCACGACCTCCTGGTCTGCAGTCCGTTGCGCTAACCGCTTCGCCACTTTGACTGGTACTAGAATCCATCTTAACCCCTTCACTCCTTTACTCCCTGCATTTATTTACTTTCCTGCAGAGAGATGGTGGGTGGGATGATGGAGTGAAAAAGTTTCAGGGATGGGTAGAATGTGAAAGTTTCTGTTCGCGTGTTGCTGTTTGTTGTTGTTGTTGTTTGTTGGTGGTGGTGGTGGTGGTGGTGGTGGTGTGTATGTCTGTGTCTGTATGTGATGGAGAGAGGGTGTGTGTGTGTGTGTGTGTTTATGTATGTGTATGTGTTTTAATGTATATGTGTGTGTTTATGTGTGTGTGTCTGTATGTGTGTGTGTGCGCGCGCGGGCGCGCGTGTGTGTGCGATATGTGTGTGTGTGTGTGTGTGTGTGTGTGTGTGTGTGTGTGTGTGTGTGTGTGTGTGTGTGTGTGTGCCTGCTCGTTTCTTGCAACTACAAAGGTGGTGTTTGTGAGTGTGCCCCTGTGTATCGGTTGTGCGAGTGCGCGCGTGCGTGCGCTCTCGTAAATGTTTGAGAAGGACTGTCAGTTTGATGAATTACGCTACAACCAAGTCCCTGAAGGCAAAGCGGGCAGACTGCCATACACGCAATGGCCATTTACCAGACACAGCTGTGTGACAAAGGAGTAGTTTGTGTCTGTTTCTTCAGGTTTTGTTTTTGTTGTTGTTGTTTTTTCTTTCTTTCTTCTCCCAGCCCTAACCCCCCCCCCCCTCTCCTCCCTACACACCTTCCCTCGCCTCTAAATTTGTTGATGGGCGCAGTAGTCGCGTGGTTTGAACACTGGTCTTCCAACTGGAGGATACGGAGTTCAAACCTGCTTTGGGCATCACCTGGTTTGTGAGAGGTGGAGTTGTTGTTTTTTTCCAATCTCCCAGGTCAACGTATGCCGTGGCCTGGTTGTTCTTCAACTCTTCTGCATCATCATCATCATCATCATTTGCCCTGCCACATGGGGTTGGCGATCATGGCGCTCCATATATATCTATCTCTTGTTGCCGCAAGCACATCTTCCACCCTCTCTGTCCTCAGCCACCCTGCAAGTCCGTCCAATATTTTCTCCCTGGGTCTACCTGGTGCTCTATTTCCTTCCAGCTTTCCTGTTGTGACCAGGTGCTCTATTCCCTTTTCCTTATAAAATGGTCTATAAATGTTGCCTATCTTTTCCTAATCTTCTTTATCAATGATCTTGTGTCTGCCTCCATCAGGACTGTCTAGTTTGTCTTCTTTGCTGTCCATGGAACTCTCAACGTTCTTCTTAGAAACTATATCTCAGCTGCCTCAGTCTTTTTCTGGCTCTGCGTGTTGGCTGTCCACGCCTCACAACCGTATAACATTATAGGTTCTACATAACATTCAAGAACTCTTTTCCGAACTTCTCTGCGCGTAACTAATACAACCAGACAAGACAGGCGCATATCTTTGGCCAATTGACCTTTATCAAGCGTAAGGACTCCTTTTCTCAACTGGACGAAGTAGCAGGGAAGTTTCAGTCTTTTTCTCCTACTTTTTGTATTTGGTGTTTGTTCGTTTGTGACCTTACGCTTGACAAAGGCCTGATAGAAGAGCTCTTATCTCGTGACTTCTAAGTGCTGACAGAAAAGCTCTTGTCTCGTGACTTCTGATAGAAGAGTTCTTATCTCGTGACTTCTAAGTCCTGAAAGAAAAGCTCTTTTCTCGTGACTTCTAATAGAAGAGCTCTTATCTCGTGACTTCTGAGTCCTAATAGAAAAGCTCTTATCTCGTGACTTCTAAGTCCTGATAAAAAAACTCTTATCTCGTGACTTCAAAGTCCTGATAAAAAAGCTCTTATCTCGTGACTTCTAAGTCCTGATAAAAAAACTCTTATCTCGTGACTTCAAAGTCCTGATAAAAAAGCTCTTATCTCGTGACTTCTACGTCCTGATAGAAAAGCTCTTATCTCGTGACTTCTAAGTCCTGATAGAAAAGCTCTTATCTCGTGACTTCAAAGTCCTGATAAAAAAGCTCTTATCTCGTGACTTCAAAGTCCTGATAGAAAAGCTCTTTATCTTGTGACTTCTAAGTCCTGATAAAAAAGCTCTTATCTCGTGACTTCAAAGTCCTGATAAAAAAGCTCTTATCTCGTGACTTCTAAGTCCTGATAAAAAACTCTTATCTCGTGACTTCAAAGTCCTGATAAAAAAGCTCTTATCTCATGACTTCTAAGTCCTGATAAAAAAACTCTTATCTCGTGACTTCAAAGTCCTGATAAAAAAGCTCTTATCTCGTGACTTCTAAGTCCTGATAGAAAAGCTTTATCTCGTGACTTCAAGTCCTGATAGAAAGCTCTTATCTCGTGACTTCAAGTCCTGATGGAAGAGCTGTTATCTCGTGACTTCCAAGTCCTGATGGAAGAGCTCTTATCTTGTGACTTCTAAGTCCTGATAAAAAAGCTTTATCTCGTGACTTCAAAGTCCTGATGGAAGAGCTGTTATCTCGTGACTTCCAAGTCCTGATGGAAGAGCTCTTATCTTGTGACTTCCAAGTCCTGATGGAAGAGCTCTTATCTGTGTCTTCCTAGTCCTGATGGAAGAGCTCTTATCTTGTGTCTTCAAGTCCTGATGGAAGAGCTCTTATCTTGTGACTTACAAATCCTGATGGAAGAGCTCTTATCTTGTGACTTCTAAGTCCTGATAGAAGAGCTCTTATCTTGTGACTTCCAAATCCTGATAGAAGAGCTCTTATCTTGTGCGATAGAAGAGCTCTTAGCTTGTGACTTCCAAGTCCTGATGGAAGAGCTCTTATCTTGTGACTTCCAAATCCTGATAGAAGAGCTCTTATCTTGTGACTTCTAAGTCCTGATAGAAGAGCTCTTATCTTGTGACTTCCAAATCCTGATAGAAGAGCTCTTATCTTGTGACTTCTAAGTCCTGATAGAAGAGCTCTTATCTTGTGACTTCTAAGTCCTGGTAGAAGAGCTCTTATCTGGTGACTTCCAAATCCTGATGGAAGAGCTCTTATCTTGTGACTTCTAAGTCCTGGTAGAAGAGCTCTTATCTTGTGACTTCCAAATCCTGATGGAAGAGCTCTTATCTTGTGACTTCTAAGTCCTGATGAAGAGCTCTTATCTTGTGACTTCTAAGTCCTGATAGAAGAGCTCTTATCTTGTGACTTCTAAGTCCTGGTAGAAGAGCTCTTATCTGGTGACTTCCAAATCCTGATGGAAGAGCTCTTATCTTGTGACTTCCAAAGTTTCTGGTAGAAGAGCTCTTATCTTGTGACTTCCAAATCCTGATGGAAGAGCTCTTATCTTGTGACTTCTAAGTCCTGATAGAAGAGCTCTTATCTTGTGACTTCTAAGTCCTGGTAGAAGAGCTCTTATCTTGTGACTTCCAAATCCTGATGGAAGAGCTCTTATCTTGTGACTTCTAAGTCTTGGTGGAAGAGCTCTTATCTCGTGACTGCTTTGTCCTGGTGTAAGATCTCTTATCTCGTGAATTCTGTGTCCTGGTGGAAAAGCTTCTATCATGTGACTTCCAAATTCTGATAAAAGAGCTGTTATCTTGTGACTTCCAAGTCCTGATAGAAAAGCTCTTATCTTGTGACTTCTAAGTCTGGTGAAGGTTCTTATCTGTGGACTTCCAAGTCTTGATGAAGCGCTTTATCTCGTGGCTTTTAAGTCTGATGGAAGACCTTTATCTCGTGATTTCCAAGCCATGATGGAAGACCTTTTGTCTCGTGATTTCCAAGCCATGATGGAAGACCTTTTATCTCGTGGCTTTTACGGCCTGGTGGAAGACCTTTCACCTCGTGATTTCTAAGCCATGATGGAATGGAAGACCTTTTATCTCGTGACTTCCAAGCCATGATGGAAGACCTTTTATCTCGTGACTTCCAAGAACCTCTTATCTGCTTCTTCCTCCTTTCTCCTTCCTTCCCTTTCCTGCCTTCCCTTTCCCCTCTTAGTTCCCAGGGAGAAGAGACGAAGATCCCGAAGATCCCCCGCCATGGGATTGTCAGGGGCAACAGCCATTTACTTGCAGGCAAACAATCTCCTCTTCCAGTAGTGAAGTTTAGAGGTGACGTGGCGCGGTCCCTTGGCGCCGTGATGGAGGTGACGATAGTTTCTCAAGTATGGCATACTTGGTCTCAGAGGCTTGGCCGTTCCTGGTTCTGTCTCATTTTCTTTTTCTTCACTCGCCCTTCCCTCCTACTTTTTGGCATACATGTATCTACATGATAGATATGTGTGTGTGTGTTGAGACAGCGAGATGTATGTGTGCGTTTGTGTGTGCGTGTGTGTGTGTGTGTGTGCGTGAGTTTGGTGTGTGTGTGTGCGTGCGCGCTGGTGTGTGTGGCGGGGGGGGGGGGGGGAAGGGAAGCGAAGGGGGTTATGAGCACATCAAACTGTTCCTAATTTCTGACTGATAAAAGAATTCAGTCAATAATTCGGTCAAAACCCTTTGACCCATAAAGTTTGGGCCGATTATTACCTACACCATTGCAAGCTTAGCGCCACCGTTTAGAGTCAAGAGAATGCTTTTTATGTTTTAAAAAGAAACGGGAGATATAAAGAGAGTATGGTGGAGATCGATTGAAAACGTAATAAACAGATTGACCAGAAAAAATGGCCCCATACAATCAAACGGTAGAAGCTCGCCTAACAGCTGGGGTTCTCCATATTTCACTAAAAATAAAAAAATCTGATGATGTGTAATGTTTAGTGAATCCAAATGAATTAGGAGAACAGCGCTATAGGAGAACGATATATAATTTATAATGTTATATAGGGGCTATAATCATGAAGAATTCAGCGACACGTTTTGCTTCATGCAAAGTGTAAACTAAAACTGCCACAAAACCTCCGAGTAAATGGCGACTACCATAATTGTGTGGCTAAGAAATGTTTGGTTGGTTTGGTTGCATGCTTGCTTGCTTGCTTGCTTGCTTCTTGGTGGTTTAGTTGGTTGCTTGCTTGCTTGCTTGTTTGCTTGGTTGCTTGCTTGGTTGCTTGCTTGGTTGTTTGCTTGGTTGTTTGCTTGGTTGCTTGCTTGGTTGTTTGCTTGGTTGTTTGCTTGGTTGTTTGCTTGGTTGCTTGCTTGGTTGTTTGCTTGTGGTTTGTTGGTTGCTTGCTTGGTTGCTTGCTTGGTTGTTTAGTATTTGTACTTTATATCATGTTCATCATTCAGAGTCTTTGTTTGTTTATTGGTTTGTTTGTTTGTTTCTTTCTTTCTTTGTTTACTGTTTCTACTTTTCGTCTTGTTCATTGGTCAGAGTCTACGCTTTCAGTTGTTTGTGGCAAGCGTATATGCTTTCTTCGATGGATGCGCAGAGATAGTGTGTCTGTTTTTTGTGCACACACAAAGGCAAACAAATAAACACACACGCGCGCGCGCACACACACACACACAACACACACACATACGCACGCACGCACACACACACACAGCACGCACGCACACACACACACACACACACACACACACACACACACACACACACACACACACACACACACACACCCCACACACCATTTCAGAGGTTGAAAATAGCTGCTATCAACCGACCCAGCTGGTTTGAAAGGTCTGCCCCATTGTTAGAAAAAAATTATAAACACAAGAATTCATAAGAAAATCAGTGTGTGCCGGGTGTGTATGTGTGTGTGTGTGTGTGTGCGCGCGCGCGCGCGCGCGGGCGTGCGTGTGTGTGTATGTATGCGTGTATGTGTGTTTTGTATGTGCGTGTGCGTGAGTGTGTGTGTGTGTGTGTGTGCGTGAGTGTGTGTGTCTGTGTATGTGTGTGTGTGTGTGTGTGTGTGTTAGCTGTGAAACATTTCATGTCCAGGCATATACCTTGTCAGACCTATAAAAGTGTATGTGTGTGTGCGCACGCGCGCTCGTGCGCGTGCGTGTGTATGCGCTATGAAAAAGTGAATTACTAGGTTAACCCTCTATCAAATACGCCAGTAAAAGCATGTGCGTGTGTGTGTTTTGTGTCGCACAGGGGACGGGTCCTTCACCGCTCACCGAGGCCACCCCCGTGACATGAGGCGACAGCCCCACCCACTTCAACGCAACGTGACCTTTGACCCTTACCCTCTGACCTTCACCTCCTTCCCCACCAGCCAGCTCAGCCACGACGTCAGCAGCGAACCCTCGCGACAGCCCATGACGACTTTCTCCTCCTTTCTCTCCCGCGCCTCGTCCGATGCTGCCAGCTCGCGCCAGCCCTTCCTCGTCATCGGCATCATCGATACCACCCACACGGCCCTTGTCCAGGATCGGAGGGCCTCGCCAGTTTGGGGACGTGCGGGCAGAAGTCCTTCCAGGCTTCCTTCTCACTCCTCGCCAAGATCCCTGACTCAGTCTTCCCCAGGGACGTCCCAGTCTTCGCCAAGATCTTCGTCCCAGTCTTCCCAGAGACCATTCTCCCAGTCTTTCCACGGATCTCCTTCTCAATCTTCGCAGAGGCTGCCTTTGCAGTCTTCTCAACGGCTCCCTTCCTTATCTTCTCAGAGACTTCCTTCGCGGTCTGCACCGAAGCCTCTGTGTCAGGGGGACGGTTATGTGGACCTTCACGACCCTCGCCTCCCCCGTGGCGGGGACGGGCGAGCGGACATGGCCGTTTCCCGACCAAATCCGACAGCGTCTTCCTCGTCTCTGGGAGGAAGTTACGTGCACCTGAAAGTGCAGAACGGGTCGCGAGGGGATGGGGACTACATGGACATGACCTCTGTCTCCCCCTCCTCCACCACCACCACCTACGTGCCACCTCCCAGCTGTCCGAGGCCACTTCCGGCACGGGCGACGGGGAGACCACCCTGTCTGGCAGCTACACCATCGACCCCCAGGAGCTGGTGCAGGAGATCGATCACCTCTTCTTTGAGCCACCGGGAGATGTGGTCGTTTGATGGAGGGAGGTGTCTTTGCTGTTGACTGTTTGTTTGTTTTCTTGACACTCGTGGTGACTTGATGTTTCACTGGAGATTTCGTGACCTGTAGCTTGCCTTTGGGGACGTGGTTGTCCCCTACAACACCTGACCTGTTCCGGTCTGCAGCGTAACCCTTCCAATCCCTGATTCCAGCCACCTGCTTCCTAAAGAAAACTGGTGGATGGGGTGAAGAATTGAAAGGGTTAAAAGCTACAAGAATACTGATTTGATAGATCGTGCATATCCTGCGTGGTATCTGGAGACATAGTGATTGAATGTTATTAATTTTGTCCTTGGACATATGAGATATGCGTGATTATCAAATGTTTCGACACACCTGGCGACCTGGCAATTTCTGGGGGAGCCAGGTAATCTATAGCTTCTCTGAAGTCTTGTGTCTAGGGATGAGGTGATTGGGTGGAGTGCCTGTTCTGCGGTGTATTTTTGAAACGTGGGTGTTACGTTCCCCCAGCTCCTTTACCCTCTGCAGTCTGTGCCGTTTGTTTGAGTATCATGTTCTTTGACCTGTTTGAGGTCATGGTGGTTGGATTGATTGCTTGTTCGTGTCGCCTATCTTACGGCGTGATGATTACATTACCTGTCTTTTGACATATCTGGACATAAGGTGCTGTCATCATCTGTTATTCTGGATACATCTGAGGACGTAGAAGTCTGATTTAATTGACCATCTGGTTATTGACACACTTGGGGACGTCGTTGTTTGATCGATTATACATGTTCTGTAACTTTACCCGTAGAATCTCTTGTCCTGTCCATCAAGGTTTTTTGTTTTTTTTCATGGGATTGGTGGATAGGATGAGTGGGTGACTCGGGATTAGGCTACAGACATAGTAGTCTGGGGACCTGGTGGTTTTGGGTGAGTTGTCTGTCCTGTGGCGTAACTGGAGGTGTGGTGGTTACCGTTCCTGGTCCTTGATACGATGGTAGGCGGTGCTGTTTTATCTATTCTTTGACACACCTGCATACGTGTGATTTGTCACATTCGGTTTTAGACGTATATGATGAGATCGTGGTTTGATGGGGTTTGCCCTGTTTTATTTGGGGGATGGGGGTGGGGGTGTAGAGACGGTGGTTATACTTTGTTTGACACACTGGAAGAGGCGCCGATTCTTTTTCACATATGTGCCCATCTTCTAGAAGCTCACTAAATGTTAAAATTTCACGAGGACGTATATAGAGTTGAAACAATCTTTAACATTTAAAATGTTTGGCAGGAGACAGAACTGTGTTATGCATCTGGGCCCTGGACGCGAGTGATTCATCTGTTCTGTAGGATACCTGGAGGTAGGTGTGACAATCATTTGTTCTATGAGATACCTGGAGACACGTCTAACGGTCGTATGTACCATAAGATGCCTGGAGGTATAAATGACAATCATTTGTTCTGTGAGATACCTGGAGGTACGTGCGACAGTCACCTGGTGTATGATATACCTGGAGGTACAAGCGACAGTCGTTTGTTCTGTGAGATATTTAGATACCCGCAACAGTCGGTCGTTTGTGAGATACCTGGAGGTACATGTGACAGTCATCTGTTCTTTGAGATACCTGAAGACACGTGTGTTTGATGACAACACCTGAGAAGAGGTGACTTTATTCATCAACCGTTTATTTGACACGCCTAGAGCGTTTTGACAAATTACATTTATAAGGCGCTAAAACTTGATATTACATGAATTAAATCAAAGCTCACACTTTTATCAGTCACAAGAACATTCACTCACAATGACAAAAACAACAACTTGAAGGCACACAGCCTACGCATACTGGAAGGAGAAGGACAGGATGGGGAATGGGACGAAAGGGTTGGACGTGTAGACTGGTAAATCATTGCTGGACAAAAAAGATATGTACTTTGAATCAAATTGACTGCCAGCGTTCAACCAAAAAAAAATACATCTTCAAGTTAAATTTGAAGGAAGACAGAGAATATGACCGACGAAGAACAGAGGATGCTCATTCCAGTTGCATGGACCAGACACAGGAAATGAACGGTGACCGAATGTAGAACATACGTATCGAAGAATTTGTAAACAAGCAACAGAGCATCAGAAGCAGAACGGACAGGTTGAGGTACATTGTGTAGGCTCATCCGGATTGTTATGACCCTCTGGAGATGTGGTGGTTTTACCCATTAACTGTTGATTCGGCACACTTGAGAATGTGTCCTTTCACAACTGTGGTCTTATTCTAGAACGCCCCCCCCCCCCCCAAAAAAAAAGGGGGGGGGTAAGTTATTTTTGTCTTCCGAAAAACCAAAGGCTGATATGGATCGTATCGCTAGCCTGGGATTACGCCACAAGACATGACCTATTTTATCATCGAGAGAAAATTCCAAAGGTGATGACGAATGTGAAGAAGGAGAACTTGTACTGACTATGGCACAAATCGTGGTTATGATATAATTTGTTGAAGAAATGCTTCCATTTGATTTTAAGGAAGTGGTACACATTCCTGTTCAAAGGACCTGAAAATATATGATAGGTAAGAGAGAGGGAGAATCGCCTAATTTTTACTTGCAACTTTTGGCTTAAAAAGTTTGTTGTTTTTCCATGTCAGATATTATCTTTTTTTCTTAACAAATGCCTTTTGAAAATGTCTGATATCATTTCAATAACAAATGAATATAGAATTTAAACGTTAAAACAAAATCAACTAAAATGTTTGTTTTACATTAGTAATATTCTTGTGTAAAAACTTCCAGTAACAACAGGGCAGTGTTTTGTCAAACCTCATACGAAAATGTCGCCTTTACTCTGCTGTAAACTACATTTTAAGATGTCTGACATACTTAGTTTGTTTTTAACATCCTAAAATGCCTGATATAGTAGTCTCTTAAACATTTTTAAATCTGTATCTTTGTATGTGCTGCTTGTGTGTGTGTGTGTGTGTGTGTGTGTAGTGTGTGTGTTGTGTGTGTGTGTGTGTGTGTGGTGTGTGTGTGTGTGTGTGTGTGTGTGTATGAAAGGTGAGTGAGTGTGTGAGGGTGAAGAGAGAGAGGAGAGAGAGCTTTGTCTCGAAAGTTTCCTTCGAAAATGTCTGAAAATGTCTTCAGTTTGTCTGCTTATCTTTTATTTGTTTGTTTGTTTGTTTGTATGTTTTGTTTGTGTGTATGTATGTTTCTTTGTTCTTATTCAACTTGCAAACGCACAAACAGTAGTGTTAGTGTTCTTGACGTTTTCCTCCAACAAGCGCAAAACTAAGTTAGGGAACATAACAATGCTATTACTATATGACTGTTTCATAATTGTCCACATGAAACCTAAAATAGTTATTTGGATGTACTGTTCCACACATATCCTCTGTTCAGTTCTCTACAAAGACTTTATAAATGATAAGGTTCTTTACTTGTATGTGATATCAAACGAAAAACGTATCAAGAAGCTGCACACTGTGATTTCAAATTATCATTGCCTTTAAAGTGACGACTTTTTGTTAGAATTTAGAGTTTGCAATTTCGATTCTGCAAGATTTATCGTTTACAGTCTCGATTCTTCATTTTTACTTTTTTTTTCTTTTAATTTCAGACCCTTAATAATCACACAATTCCATTTTTTCCCACGGCCCTAATTTTTAGACAAATTTTACTGCAAAAGATTTTGTGTTCAAATTTTATCTTTTGAGTTTATCTTATAATTTAGACGTAAATTGCCCTCACTAAGTTGGAATAATTTTTTTTTTACACACAGATCGTTAGTGAAATCATAGCTGGTGACCTGCGAACATGGATATAGTGACGTGAAATCCATACTTGTCTAGGAACTTTTTAGCCTTTTGCTGAGGTTATGGTGGACATAAGTTTAATGTCACATTTTCGTTTTTTAATACTCCTTAATTTTTAGAAAAGGGTGTTTATTTTATAGTACGTGTGTTCTGTGTGTTTGTTATCTTGTCCCTAATCATAATGTGTTAGCAAGATCTTCTAAGCTGTTTCTCCATGTATCTTTACCAAATTTTGATCAAGGGGTGGACAGTTAAATAGTCGGGAATGCATAATTTGGAAAGCCATGGCGCCAAGATCAACATCACACGGATCAAAAAGTGCATAAAATCATGCTTCTTTTTTTTAGGAAGGCGTGTGAACACTTGTGATAAAAGTTACACTACATTTTGTCATTGGGAAGTACAAAAAATCTGGCTGTTTTATGAAGCAAACATTTGTATAAAAAGGGAGACAAATATCTTTTTTTTCTGATACGAAGCAAAACCTTTGTGTGAGATTGTTGGAATGGCTTGTCCACCGTGCAACACTTTTTTTTTTCAAGCCAAAGCACCAAGACGCCAGTATGGTGTTACAGTAACATGAGTGGCTCTTGGCGGAAGCCAGAAATAAAAGGAACTAGCTTGCTGCTGAAGTATTGGGTACTTGTGTTGCTGCAGCTGTTCCCATGAGACAGACGGTGATAAGTTACAGTCAGATGATTAGTGTGGTCCCCCTTTGTCCACGTCGTTCTGGGGACTGAGATCCCTCACGTAGTCGACCGAATATTGGCAACTTTCAACTCTTCTTTGTTGTTGTCGTTGTTGTTGTCGTCGTCTCTTCGTCGTCGTCGTTGTTGTTGTTGTTGTTTTATTTTGCTTTTGTTTTGTGTGTTTGTTCGGGTTTTTTTGTTTTCTTGTGTTGTTTTGTTTTGTTTTGTTTTGTCTGTTTTCACAATTTTATAACTGAAAATTTGAATTCCATATTAACTGTTTCAAACGTTTTATTATTTTGATAATTACAGTAATGGAGTGTGCTTGCATTTTAGAATCTGATCCATATGATGAGAATTATTTTAAATGCAATGGGTTTTTTTGGTTTCACTCGGAGAATAGTTTTAAGTGCAGTTTTAGCATTCGTTGTTCCTACTGAGTCATAACGTGCAATTCCTATGTAAATCCACGCCCAGGGATCTGTCACTGTTTCAACAGCCAGAGACGAGTGTAATGTTTAAATACGATTTGTGTCCATGGTATGTCTCGGCGACAGCTTTTCCTGCACACATTTTAGAAGGAACAGAAAGAGAAAGGTCTGTGAGTATAGACTGAAGGAACTTTCAGGGTTTTTAATTGTGACATGTCTGTGACTTGTTCTGTCCATGTTGGTGGCGATGGACTGCAAGACATTTTGCTGATCATTTGTTAATGGAACTGTAGTTCTACCAGTTTGTCGGAAATCGTGCATTCGGTGCTCGTCTTTTGATGGCTTTCTTAGAACCTTATACCCGTGCAAAAAAAAAAAAAAAAAAGGGGGGGGGGGGGGGAAAGAGGACTGATGATCACATTTTTACTTGTGATGAGCTTTATGATGAGTTTTGTACAATACTCAAAGAAAATGACAATTTCACTTTCTGGGGTTGATCACAAAGTGAAAGCGTTAGATTCCACTTCCGTCATTCCGTTGGTTCTGTCTGAAAGTCATTGATAAGCCCCTCACGTGATTGGCCATTTCAGGAGACATTGAGACGTGTGAATGGTCTGTGAACGAGGGGCTTGTGTGGCATGATAACGAAAAACAGAACAAAACAAAACCAGTGATTGGTCCAAGTTATCAGACCCTCGCTAAACCTAATGAATATCTATAATCATATGCCTTGGGGGAAAGCTAACATTGATCACGTTGTTACATTCATCACAGAGGTGGCGAAAGCGGATATTTGTTGAATATCAAAACTTGTGCTTTGTGAATTTTTTAATTGCATGGTGATCTGATTTTAAGATGTCAAGATGTCAAGTTGTAAATGCCAATGATAAGAGATGGATGTTAAAAAAAGTGTTGACATTTTCTGATAGTTGACATTAACATCAAAATCCATTCGTTAGCATCGGCAAATGCCACATGTTCTTACGTGGACACATTTTGTTTGTTTGTTTGTTTTTGTTTTTTGTTGTTGTTGTTGTTTTTGTGCATACCACCCCGTTTTATTTAAATAAGATAAATTTCCCCACAGAGAAACGGGGACTATGACAATTTCATATAAGCTTACAAATGGGAAAGACATTTACTATGTATTCTTGAACCGAAAATAAAAACTAAAGGGAGGCCACTCTAAGCCAACCATCTGATAAAATATTGTCAATTCATCAGGCCAATCAGGTGATCAGTAGTGAGTCACGTGGCTTGGCTCAAATTGTTTTTGACACAGCAATCTTTTGATAACGGTCTTGATATTAAAGTTTTGAGAGAGAGGGGGGGGGGGGGGGGGAGATGAGGTGGAGGAGAAAGCGGGGGAGAGGGTGTTGGGACGAAGAATAAGAGAGTCGGTTAAAGTACATGAAAAGGATGAGAGAGAAAAGAGAGAGAGAGAGTGTTGTGTGTGTGTGTGTGTGTGGTGTGTGTGTTGTAACATTTTCTGATTCTGATGAATATGTGTATTTTATGTTTTTCGTGACTCATAATGTAAAACTATGTTTCAACCAAAGACTACGAGCGTAGAGATAACATTCTTTGTTCATTGCACTGTTGGTTCTTGGTTGATCATTCACATGGGATTTTAATTGCATTGTATACTTACTACTGATGAATGTACAGTATTATTTGTAACAAAGATTTTACGGTGCTACTGTCTGGTCCTTTCTTTTAAACCATTAACATGTTTCATTAATTGTCTCTGTTGTATGCACTCTGAGTGTGTGTGTGTGTGTGTGTGTGTGTGTGTGTGTGTGTGTGTGTGTGTGTGTGTGTGTGTGTGTGCGTGTGCGGTGCTGTGTGTGTGGGGTGTGTGTGTGTGTGTGTGTGTGTGTGTGTGTGTGTGTGTGTGTTTTCGAAGGATGAATTAACCAGGTGTAATCATATACTATCATCATTTTGTACGATTATGATCCTCGTCTGCCAGCCGTGCAAGTGGCTGCTTTTTTTGGTAACATGACAAACATTGGGCAAGAACATGTGCCAATGCTTAACAACACACAGAACAGAACAGATAGTCCCATAACCCTAGGGTCGTATGGGGAGTGAGGTGGTAGAGACCTCAACTTCTTTCGAGTCCAGCATTATGGGGGCGGTGCCCATCTCCTCTCCCTCGAAAAGCATACAGGTGATTAATTAGAGTTTAAAAGAAATAACGAATCATGAACACGCCGTTCTTACATCGCATGCACCAGATGGAGTAGTGCTTTGTTGGTACGGCTCTTTGTTTTGTCGTGAAGGCATTTCAGGAGTTCCACCCGAAGCAACAGTACATCACACCAAGCCAGTATACTGTAGTAATATTGGCACGGAAAAAGGTTCACAGTATGCCGCCTTATTTTTAATATGATGTATGTTCCTGAACGTACTACGATGTAAGATGGTTTCGTTCGTTTGAATTGTCCCTTTGTCATGCTGGTTCTTCTGTCTCTGTCTCTGTCTCTGTCTCTGTCTCTGTCTCTGTCTCTGACTCTGTCTCCTCTCTCTCTCTCTCTCTCTCTCTCTCTCTCTCTCTCTCTGTCTCTCTCTCTCTCTCTCTCTCTCTCTTCGATGCATAACAATACATAAAATCATCTAGTATTTACATATATATTTATAAGGGTAGCAACACTATCTTCATCAATAAACAAACAAAATATCTCCGGTAGCATCTTACTATCAGGGACATGCTATCTATATAGCATTAAGGAATCTTTAGAAAACGATTTCCCCTCTTGGGGATGCCGGGGGTCTTTCAGTATAAATAGTATTCCCACCTTCTGGAAATTCTGTGCTAGAAATTTCTTCTTTTCTGTCACTCTCTTTGTTTTTACCTTGTTCTTTGGTTTCTGTTATTCCTTCCTATCATTTTCTGCCTTACTGGTCCATTTATCTGTATGTGTTCGATAAAGTCTTAGGTCTCTTAGATTGATAACTGGGTGCATAATTATATTAAGTGCATTATCAGCTTTAGGGAAATGAGGTATGTGGAAGCAATATTAGGTAATTAAATTAAGGGCTGTTTTTATATATGTTTTAGTGTCCTTAGTTATGCTTTTAACTTTGTAGTCAGGTATATTTTTTAAAATCCCTGTGTTATAAATTTGTCAGAGTGTTCAACGCCAGAGACATCTTATGTGCGCGATTGCATTGATATGTTTTTTGAATTTCTTTTCCGTTTTTGTTTTTGTTTTTTCTGTTTATTTGTTCTTGTTGAAGTATTGTATATGTTTTGAAACGGCTAGAGCCCTGATATGGCTCTGCCCAGTCGGCTGGGCTTTAAACAAAAATAACAACAACAATAAAGAAAACGATTGTACGGCACTAGACTCGTCGTGTATCGTGCAAGGGGATTAAACAGTAGAAGAAATAAAAAGTAAGCGTGTGAATTTCATAAAACGAGTATGATGTCTGTGACATGTTTACGTTCTGTACGTCTACAGTGGTTTAGAGCTAATCACGAAAACAAATGGAATTCATGTTTTCGTAACCTTCAGAAACGAACCTAGAAGTGATTACATTATCAAAGTTATCAAGAAACACCCGAGGGTTCCAGTTTTTTGCCCTAGGTGTTAAAAACTAGGAATGACTGCCACAATCAGTCAGATGACTCAGTTCTTAACCCTTTGACTCCCGCACCCTGTCACCAGTATCCTGCATAGCCAACCATGCTAGCAAAGCAAAAACTTAACCCTTTGTTTCCCTCAACATATCCATCACCTTCTTGTAGGAAACTTATGGATACGGCGAAGAAGTCAAAGGGTTAAGTTTTTACAGTTGGTGGATAGGGTGCAAGGCAAAGGGTTAACCTTTGAACTAAATTGTGAAATGCGATGACACAAACTGACAAAGGGCTACATAGTACACACTATTGTAATAAGGAACGTATTACCCATGTATAATTTGGCATCGTATCAATTATACAAGTCTAAAGTCACGAGCTTATCTTAACTGTGTATGTTCAGCGCTTAGATTTGATTTCTATCAAGATTTTGCGCTATACAAATACTGTAATTATTATTATTATCATTATAAATCCAATTTTGACCAAGCTAAAAGATGCAGCCAATTTCTAGTTCAAAAGAGAAATGTTGAAAAGGCTCAAATCCAACTTTGACCAAGCTAAAAGGTGCAGCCAATTTCTAGTTCGAAGGATAAATGTTGAAAAAGCTTGCATCCAACTTTGACTAAATTATAATGTTGATCTGCTGTTGATCAGTTGTCCAGTGACTGTGTCACTGATAATATACCCTAACAAACAGTATCTAGTGTCAGCAGTTTCTACTGACGTCCCCCATGTTGTATATAGCGCATTTATCTAATGATTAATATGATCTTTCATCGTAGTGTACGTATCCTATAGGTTTTAAGTTTGTGTTGATAGTATATGTTATCGTTTACTTGCAGCTATATCGATTTCACGTATTATGTATTACGATCTGTTATTGTTTATTCCATATAAAATTCCGTCGTAAAATTAATGGATTGGCATAATTTCAGCATTTTTAGTAGTTTGGTTTTTATTTGTTTTTTATTTGTTTGTTTTTGTTGTTCTTTCTATTTTTTTAAATTCTATGTGTACTTTGTTTCATCCTTTCAATACTGAAACGCGTTTTTAAATCTGTGGAACAGAGCCATAAATGTAAGCTGTTGAAATAGAAATTCTTAAATTTCAAAAAACGTGCGTGCTGTCTGAGACATCTTTACACTCTATATGTCTACAGTGGTTGTCTTGTCTGAA
>CM060314.1:14840049-14855049 GCA_030674185.1 Monoplex corrugatus | reverse complement strand
ACACACACACACACACAGACACACACAAACACACAACACACACACACAACACACACACACACAACACACAACACACACACACACACACACACACACACACACACACACCACACACACACAGCACGCACCGCACACGCACACAACAACACGCCACAACCACTCACACACGCACACACACATACTTTCTATAACCACGCCTTGTATTTCAAACCCACATTTACACACACACACACACACACACACACACACACACACCACACACACACACACACACCACACACACACACACACACACACACACACACACACACAACACCCACACGGCGCGCGCGCGAGAGACACTCACACGCCTGCGTGCACACACACACACACACACACACACACACACACACACACACACACACACACAGAGGGAGGGGAGAGAGAGAGAGAGAGCAAAGAGAGACAGACAGACAGACAGACAGACTCAGAGACAGAGACAACAACACACACACACACACATACACACCACACACACACACCACACACTCACTCACTCACTCCTCACATACACACACATACAGATACACACTCATACAGACATTCTCTCTCTGTCTTTTCTGTCTTTCTCTGTCCTTCTCTCTCTCTCTCTTCCTCTCTCTCTCTCTCATCTCTTCTTTCTTTCTTTCTCTCTCAAATGATCTGACTTTGTTTTTTACATACACAAACGCGCGTGCGCGTGTACACACACACAGACACAGACACATACACACACACACACACACACACAACACACACACACACACACGGATTCACACACGCGCGCACGCACATATGGGAAAAAAAGAAAAGGAAAGGAAATTAATAAAGAAGAAAATAAAACGAGACAGTCAAGCCATTCTAACAAATTCGATTATTTATGGCTGAAAAATGCTTGTTTACAAGTGACAGTTTTCGTCAGACACACACACACACACACACACACACACACACATACACACACACACACACACACACACACACACACACACACACACACACACACACACACACACACACACACACACAACACACAACACACACACACACACAACACACACACACACACACACACCACACACACACACACACACACACACACACACACACACACACACACACACACACACACACACACACACCACACAGAGACTTACAGTTTTATCTGGCCAGTGTGAAAAGAAATTCCCCTGATCAATATGAAACAATTTCTTTCTAATGAAAATGATTACGAAACGAAAATCCTGGATTTGGTCTTAGTGTTCTGATTTCTTGAACTCTAACATTTATTTTATAGGTCACTATGACAAGCGTACTTCATTGAACTCTTGAGAATAACCTGTAACTATTTAGAAATTCGCTCATCATTGTTATCTGTCCTCAATTTCTGACTGCTCACCAGCAAAAAGCGTTGATCTCTCCTTTGTGGCTGTCCACAGTACATTTTAAGTGAAATGTAAAAGGTTCAACAATTGGTTGCAAGACTAATTTTGAAGTCTTATAAGTATTGACTGATTTGGTTCAGTTTTTACGTCAGTAGCCGCCTCGGGTGATATGGCCGACGGGGATAACCGTCCCAGGGAAGTGGGGGAAGGGGGACTTATCTAACCCTATACCGACACCACCAGAACAACAACGATGTTAAGATGGGACGGTGAAAAGGCCAGTTTTAATGGAGCGCACCCCGGGATTCGAACCCGCAATCATTAGTATGTGAATCCGACGCTCAATCAACTGAGCTACTGAGGCTTACAAGATGATCATTTTTGTTTGGTTTGTTTGGAGTTTAACATCCGCACCCACATAAGCGATACGGCAGACGGGAAATCTCCCTAACAGAGTAACACTATTATTTATCATTTTGATTGATTTGGTTCAGTTTTTACGTCGACACCCACCTCAGGTGATATGGCCGACGGGATAACCATCCCGGGAAAGTGGGGGAAGGGGAACCTATCTAATCCTATACTGACACCACCAGAACAACAATGATGTTAAGATGGGGCAGTGAGATGGCCAGTTTAATATAGCGCACCCCGGGATTCGAACCCACAACCATTAGCATTGAATCCGACGCTCAAACCAACTGAGCTATCGAGGCCCGCTGTTATTTATCATGTTCAGCCCCTTGTTTATATACTTCACCGGCTCCCAGTGCATTCCTGTGTAGACTTTAAGCTGAGGAGCTCTCAATTCTCTGTTAAAATAATTTTCACCCAAACCCCTTATATTTCTGATCTCCTCACTGTTTACACTCATTCCGGACGTCTCCGATCATTTTCAGAAAAACGCATTCTCTAATCAAGTTCCTCATTTAAAGACTGAGACTTTCTGCCAGTTTCCTTTAGTCCTTTTTCCACTGGACGAAGCAGCAGGGGAGTGGATCTTTTTCTCCTAGTTTTTGTATTAGGTGTTTGTTCTTTTTGTGATCTTACGTTTACGCTTGACAAAGGCCAGCTGGCCGAAGAATTGCGCCTGTCTTGTCTGGTAGTATTAAATTAGATACGCGTTTTGATTTTACTTTCGTGCTTTTCTGGTTTCGGCCAATGTTTGTGCTCTTTTTGTGCACCACAACAGTGGAACGCGCTTCCCTCAGATATGGGTCATTTGCAATCTTTGTTTCTTTCAAGAGAGCTTTAAAACTTATCTTGCAAAACAACCCTGTTCCAATTGATATCACCTTTCCCTGCCTTTAATAATTCTATTATACGGGGCTGTATGACTGCGGGTACTGTACAAAGCTTATTATTGTATCATTTTCATCTGTTGCATCGTATTGATACCTCGTATTGTAGCTCGCCAGTACGGACAAAGTGTTTGTGTCGTTTCACTCGTTGTTGCAACGCAACCTCGTGTATGTGTGTGTATAAGTGTGTCTGTTACTGTGTTTGTGTGCTAGCTGTGTTTTTTTTTGTTTGTGTTTGTGTGTCTATGTTGTCTGTGTTCTGGTTCGTAATTAGTATAGGCGGATCTTTTTGTTTGTTTCTTTCTTTCTTTGTTTATGCTTTGTCTGTAAAGTGCAAAACCCTTTGTCAGTTGCAATCTTCATCTTTTCCGAAGAGATCTCTAAAAATGTCTGTCTTCAAACAGGAGGTCAGCTAAAATTCAAAGTGGCTGCCCATGCTCAAGCAAATACAGAAACAAACGAAAATAGAATAAGAATGTGTATATAATACACACAACAAAACAGGGCCAGATAGATAGGTAGATGGATAGACAGATAGACAGATAGATAGACAGACAAAAACAGACAGACAGATCGATAGTCGATAGATCGATTAGATAGATTAGATAGACAGATAGATAGATAGATATCAGAACTCTCTGCCATACAAATCTCACAAGCTCTCAGGTCGCAAGAAGCTTCTCTCTTAATTGTAACTAAGTTCTCACTAACAACTTGCAGAAAGAAATCTTTCTCTGTTTTTGGCCCAACAACATGGAAATCCCTTCCAGTATTCTAAAGACAAATCAGTCGTCTGCTTAGCTTCAAAAAGCACCTCAAAACGCATCTATTTCAGAAGTATCTCCGAAAATCATACATTAATGCTTATGGCTCTTTACATCCCGTGGTATTGCAATTTGTCAATTTGTCATGGCGCGTGTGTGTGTGTGTGCGCGCGCGCGTGTGTAAGCACAGAGTGTGTATGAGTGTGCATATGTGTGTGCGTGCTTCTGTACGTGTGTATTTTTATGTGTGTGATCGTCACTAATAAATTGAAAAACATATTTGCTGCTATTTTTGATGAACCATGTTTATGTTCCATTGATGTATGCATGTGTTCCATAGGTTTGTACTGCACTGTAATGTAATGGCATTATAGTGTTTCTGCCATATTGATGTATTAGTGTAATCATTATTATTATCATGCTTATTTATAGATCAGCGTACGGCGAAAAACAAAGGTGGTAGACGTTGTACTCAACTTGTTGTTTTATCTTTCCGCCAGGAGAAATTAGATTGAAAGAAATACTTTCTGAACACTTCACAATCGGATACAAGAAAAGAAATGAAGAAAAAGAAAAGAAAAGAAAGGTGGGGTGGGGGTGGGGGTGGGGTGGGCAGGTTTGAAACGAGCAGAAGAAAATAATAGCCACAACATAATCATAAATAGATTATTGCGTAAGAACAACAATAGGAGGGAAAGTAGGCCAACAGAACGCGCATGAATCGCAACCTAGTCCATTTCAGCAGTCCAAGGTCAAGGACACTAGGTGTGAGACCACGTTGTTTTGAACTTCGGAAACCGCTGGAACTTAGCGTTAGTGGTAAGTTGACCAAATAATCGGATTTTTTGTTCATAAGTTGTATTTAAACGTATTTTTGTACACAGTTGGTATGAAAATTGTCGATTTTTTCTGTGAACTTTTAATACTTTGATGTTATCATAGTCTCATGATTATGATACCGAATCAGTGACGAATCTACTATCCAGTGTCTAGTGACTAGATCTAGTAGGCACTACTGACTACGAGTATCATCACAGATTCATCATCGATTTAAATCGAGTATGCGAACATCGAGAGTATCGATTAGCCTACCCAGTGATTTCAAAATCGGGTGACAGGATTGATCCGCGATAGACTGTCATCAATTTCAGTGTTACGATAAAAAAAATTGTCTGGCTATCTCGCCGCTATGGCTTGATTTGAACAAAGCAGTGTTGCAAACGCAAACGGCAAGCCAAGACACAAGTGAAGACGGAAAAAACGCGGGTTACCGGGGTAGAAAGATGGGTGTGTGAACGCTGAACAGGGTCGTCTTCAGCATCGATATTTCCTGGTGGCTAGACTTCTATGCTCTGCCCCTCCCCCCCCCCCACCTCTCTCTGTGTCTCTCTCCCCCCCCCTCTCTCTCACGCACACACAGTCGACAGTGGGTGTGAGTTGCCGGCACACACACACACACACACACACACACACACACACACACACACACACACACACACACACACACACACACACACACACACACACACACTGTCTGTCTCTCTTTTATCTCTCTCTCCCTCCCTCTCTCTCCTTCCCTCCCCCATCTTGTTTATTCATTATTGCTTCCTTTTATGTTCTTCTGTTTCTATATTAGTAATTTATGTTGTTGTTAGGGTTTGACACGTACTTGCTCTATGTGTGTATCTGGTTTGTCTCGTGCTTTTGTCATGAATACACTTGATCAGTTATTGATATAAGGACATTGATACATATTTTATTTGAATAATTCTTTTTCATAACCTTTGTGGCAACTTACAAGCCACATGTTACAGTTAATCCATTTTCATCATTGCATCATTGACATAGATTATTCCCTCCTCCCCCACCTCCTTTGTTCTTTATTTACTTTGATTCTGTGTCTGTAGGGGTGAGGGGGTAGAACATTATTACAACTATTACTACTATTAGCAATATTTATTATATTAATATTATTATTGTCGTTATTCTTATTGTCAAAGATTGACATATTTATTTACGTATATCTGCCTTTGTTACTCATGTTTTTGTAATGCGCATGAGCCATTGGCCTTCATGTAAAAATCAAGATTTTATCACATCTCATTTTTGTAACTTGTTTCACATTTTTTAAAAAATGCTCATTATTATGTGCGTAAAATTACAAAGATAATATTATAATGGCTACCTGGTTGAACCTGTCTCTCAGTGACAAAAAAGCTACTTACTGCGTAGCTTTCATCGGCGATCCGGCCGACTTCTTCAGTGCAACTGCTGGGTTGAGAACTGGCTTCAGTGCGCACCGCCGTGAGCGAACTCATGACAGTGCGACTGAATAAGTGAGGAGTACACTGATGGCAGGTTGTGTCGATCCCGGTCACGGTTGAGGGTGGGGTTCCTTGCGGCGATGTAAACTGCCTCCTTTACTCCCCTCTGGAACCATCTAAGCCATCTTGCTTCTTTGTTTTTATGCTCATTATTTATGTGCATAGAGTTGTAAGGGCTAGCTAGAGGACAGGCTGAATGGGACCAATGCTAGTATTACTATTATCCTTGAATAATGAAGTGTTTTGCAGTCTAAAGTATCTCTTTCACTCCTCCCTCTCTTGGCTTTCTTTTTGTTTTGTTTCATTTTGTTTTATGTGTTGTAAACTTGTATTACATAATTTTGTATTACATCGTTTTTGTACGATGTCACATTTTCTGTCAAATCTCCTCAGAGTAGTTTCTTTCCCGATTATATTTTGTGCATTTACTCTTTGTTGTCTTTTATGTATGCTAATGGTGGGGGGGGGGGGGGGGGGAATGTGCCCATCTTGTTTTGTTGTATCAATTACACATTCTGATTTTATGTTTGAGTATTTTTGGACTTATATAGACACATTGAAATTCCTGTGGTTATATAATATGTACATACATATGACTTATGAGAGATTCCACAATGCCTCATGATCAGTAGTTAGAAATGACTGTGTATATTGATGGACAAGTAACTATGAATGCAACAGTGGAAGGCCTAGGTGAAGAGGTAAGTCTGTATCAAAGTTATTATCATATATTTTGCTCTCATTTACAGGAATTGGAAACAGGTCTGTCTTCTATCGTCACCTGTATCAGGATCATGGTGGATGCTACAGAGTCTATGGATGACTATGGGTTGCGTGAGGCGTGTGGTTTGTTTGGATGTGTTGCCAAAGATGGTGAAACATCGGCAATGGATGTGGCTTCCATCATCCACCTGGGACTGGTTGGGGTACAGCATAGGTAGGTTCAGCTGTTTGACTCTGTGTGTGTGTGTGTGTGTGTGTGTGTTATGTTTGTAAGAATGAGAATTATACCATGCCATTTGTACAGCTCTTGTACATTGTGGATATATTAAATCAGATAAGACAAAGAGGGTATTTTTTGTTGTTGTTCCATACACTGATACAGTGTCTGTTCATGTTAATGTGTGTGTGAATGTATGTGTGTATGTATGTATGTTGTGTGTGTGTGTGTGTGTGTGTGTGTGTGTGTGTGTGTGTGTGTGTTGTGTGTGTGTGTGTTTTCATCGTTTACCTTTCATTATAAAACTCAAGTGGTTCAAATGAAACTCTTTAAATTTCTCGAGATAAGGAGTGGCATGCCTAGTAACTATGGCCACTTAATTATATCTTGGGAGCTACTAAAAACAGATTTTAATGAATTTGGTATCACTGCAATTGGAAACAGAATTAAATGGTCTTTGCAGTAGAGTCCATTCTTACAACATATGGCTCAATCTCTTGGACCCTAACAAAGACATTGGAGAAGAAGATTGATGGAGCATACACACAAATGCTACATACAGCCCTGAACAAATCCTGGAGAGAACATCCAACAAACAGAGAGTTATATGGTAAGATCCCACCAAATTGACCAATCAATAAATCAATACGTCAACAAAGACTGCGTTTCGCGGGACACTGCTGACGTAGCAAAGAAGAACTGGTAGGAGATGTTCTACTATGGAGACCCAGTCACGGCAAACAAAGACATCCAAAGAAGACCTTCATTGACCAACTGATCGATGATACGGGCTGTCAGTATGATGAACTACCTACTGCAATGTCTGACAGAGAGGGATGGAGGAAACGTGTCATGGATAGCCGAGCAAGCTTGACATTGAACTGAACTAAAACATTGATATAAAAATATCAGGATCCATACTCGCTGTAGCACTGAGACTCATTTCAGAAGGTGGTGTTGCAAATTGAGGAGGCGGGTGGTGTATCTGCCTTCTTTGATCCTTTGTTCGCTTGTGTCAGAAAGCCAGATGAGTACTGTATGGCTTATGCACTGACCTGTCAAGAAGGGACTGCGGGTTTTAGAACAAGGCCAGCTGACTTTATACGTGCATAGCAGAGCATGGGCAGGTTGCAGAGATATTAAAGTGCACACCACAACTATGCATTTTGCTTGACCAAGCTCTGTCTGAAAACATGAGGATATCACAAACAGTTATAGTAAGATGTTAATAGTGTTAACTAGATACCATTTCACTTGTAGTATCATGATAAATAGAAATTATGCTGACGTCAACTTAGTGCTTTGTGTCTCCTCCCTTTTCCATGGGTACAAACCACGAAGGTTGAAACCATGGTATAGCAAAACAATGCTGAGTTAAGGGAGAAGGGTACTTACTGCTAGTTTATTCCTTTTTACATGATTCTATTCTGTCTAGCAACCCTTAAAATTGTTTAAATGCCTGTCATTTTTGCACAGAGGCCAGGAGAGTGCAGGCATAGTGACATCGACTGGAGAGCCCAATGGAAAGTTTTGTATACAGAAGAACATGGGGCTGGTCAACAGCTCATTCAGTGATGAGGACATCAAGAAACTCAAAGGCAGTTTTGGCATCGGTGAGTTTGAATTGGTGACTTGATCTCGATTTCAGTTTCAGATTTGCTTTAGATGGTGTCAAAGCTGACAGCTGCATGGTGAAGACTGAGAGTTTATTCAAGAGGGATTCACCACACTTGAGGCAGTTCCATACATGCTTCACTCAGTCTGACCTCTGGCAGACTCCTTGAGCCTGTGTAAGAACCACATGCGTTGGCGAGTTCTTGAAATGGAAGGAGGGTGGCAGAACAGGATCTGCGAAATGCTACTCAAACTCTACTGGAAAGACTGAAGAATTAAGATGGGCAATCAGCAGGCCTGTTCTTATTTTGCAGGCTGGGATTGAGCTCAAGACATCAGGTGGGCTTTTTATTTATTTATTTTTTTTTAAAGGATCATTGCAGTTAGGGAAATTTACTTTGTGCTCACCTTTTCTTTTTCATCCATTTGTCTATGCCACCGTAATGGCCACAGAAGATGGCACAGTTTTTACAATGAAGTGATGATTACAGTGATGAGGATGATAATCTTGATGCTTTAGAGTTCCATGTAGGATTCAGACAGTGTGACAGAGCTTACTATCGTAATATATCCTGGTATCAACCAGGCTCAAGAGATGCAGACACCCGCAGTGTTTGTCAGAAGATATTAGTTTATGGGGCCAGCACTGATGTAGAAGTTTTTTGGTTATTATGGCTGACACTCGAGTTGTTGTTTCTTCACAAAAGTGGCAGGATGTTTGTTGGATGTGAGATGAAGAGGGTTAATATTATCATTGTGTTTGGGTTGGTTGTTTCAGGTGGCAAGATACGCGAGATATACATGATGGAGAGCATTAGTATTGTCATTGTATTTGGTTTGGTTTGCAGGCCACACAAGATATTCAACACAGGGAGCATCAGCCCATGTCAACATCCAGCCTTTTGTGGTGGAGACACTACATGGTCTGATCGCTGTTGCACATAATGGAGAACTGGTCAACGCCAAGTCCCTCAAGAGAAAGGTAGGCATGGCTGTTCATGTTATGGGTTTCTTGGTGAACTGTGAATAAGTGGTTTGTTATCCCTGTGGGGATGCTGGGAGCTCTTTCAGTATAAATAGTATCTCCACCTTCTAGAAATTTTGTGCTAAAATTTCCTCTTTTCTGTCGCTCATTTTGTTTCTGCCTTGTTCCTTTGCTGTCTGTCATTTCTTCCTATCATTTTCTGCCTTGCTGGTCCATTTACCTGTGTATGTGTTCGATAAAGTCTTACATACTTTCTCTTAGGATTGATAATTGGGTATATGTATTAAGTGCATTTTTGGCCCCAGGGAAGTGAGATATGCGGAAGCAATTTTAGATAGTTTAGGCCCTTTTTTGTGTATGTCTAGTGTCCTTAGTTATGTTTAAATTTGTGTACAGGCATGTTTTCTAAATCCCGTGTGTGATGAATAAGACGGAGTGGTCAATGACAGGGGCATCTCCTTAGATTATGTGCATGAATGCATTGATATGTGTACCTAATTTTCTTTTCCTTTTTTTCTTCCTGTTGAAGTGTGGCGCATGTTTTGAAAGGGTTGTAGAACTGATATGGCTCTACGAAGTCAGCTGGCCTTTATACAAAAAATAAATTAGCAAGTGGTCTGTTAGGTCCAGTCAACATGGCAAAGTGTTAAGCGCAGCAGACCACTGACTAGGAGGTCATGGGTTCGTGCTTCTATCAGTCAAATAAATTGTGGGATTTTTCAGTCTAATCAGCTCCTTTGAGTGTTTTGATATGCTTATATGTGTAAGTAGCAATGACTAGCTGTAAGACAGGTCCAGTGGCTTAATGATATTGTCATTGAGTAATGAACTTATGAAGTGTTCTGAAATTTGAAGTGCTAAATGATAAAGTAATAAAAGTGTTTTGATGTTTGAAGTGCTATGTCTTCATTAAGAAGACTGGGAGCACGCAGTCAAGTTGCATTCACTCAGTGGACGCATCATTGAGATGTTGATAAAATTTCTTTATCAGTGCTGGAGATGTCTGTATCTTTTGGGCCTGATCGATGTTGGGATATATAAGTAATGTAGAATACAGCCCTGCATGAAACTCCATAACATCATTACTGTCATCCCTGTTCTTATCATCATAACAGTGTGACAGATTGTCTCAGGTCCTGTGACCCATCATGCTCACCTGTCATTGTGATCTCAGTTTCCATGGATTCTGAGGTATGCTGGAGAACCTAAATAAATTGTGTGGGAGTGGTTATACAGGAGTAACATAGAAGATAGGACAGCTGCAGAAAATAATGAAAAAAAAATGTGCTTGCATATATCATTTATTCTTTGATTTAATCATTAATGTCTTTTCACTATGAGTGATATTAGACAATCTTGCGTATAGATGTGTGTGTGTGTGTGTATGCGTGTATGCGTGTGCATGTTTGTGTGGTGTGTGTGTGTGTGTGTGTGTTGTGT
This sequence comes from Monoplex corrugatus, assembly GCA_030674185.1. Classification (NCBI taxonomy): domain Eukaryota; kingdom Metazoa; phylum Mollusca; class Gastropoda; order Littorinimorpha; family Ranellidae; genus Monoplex; species Monoplex corrugatus. Next base: position 14,844,278 of record CM060314.1, on the reverse strand, counting down.
GTGCATGTGTGTGTGTGTGTGTATGTGCTGTTCATCATTGTCTTGTGTTATCTCGCATGTTTCCTGCACTCATTCCTTCTCTTTTAGACCATTCCGTCCTGTTCTACAGCCGATCTTGCCTTTCTCTGATTCTAAGTTGTGTTAGTAATGGCTGTTGCCATAGTAGTGATGATGGATGCTCACTCAAGTCTAATAGATAAGTGGGCATTAGGCATGTTGGTCTTTAGCACCTTATGGGAGAACTCTCATGTGAGATAGAACTTTAGAAGACCAACTATGGTGGCACGTTTTCTTTTCACAGGGGCTGCAAGGGAGGAAGTCCTGGGTTCCACTTCTTGCAATATGTCTTCTCTTTTGTAGCAGCTGTTTTGCACTGTTCATGTTTGACTGTGCCTATTTATCCATGTGATTGATAGTCCATTGTCATCATCTTTCTCCCTCCCACTCATCCATTCCATCAGCCTTGTGCAGAAGCTGGTGAATAGGGTGATGGATTGAAAAGGTTACATTAACTCAATTCTATCCAAGTTATGAGATATCTTGTTCCACACTTACTTCCCTTTAAAACCAGGTATGAGTGTACTGATACCAAAGCTTTTTAAAAGTTTTGTGTATTTTCATCTTAACAGTTTTGTATATTCTCACCTTGTAAAGTTTTCTTTTGCAGCCAAAGCATTTACGGATACCTGAAGCTTGATCATGCATCTTGCCGGGCTGGTCAGACTTGCTGGTGTTTGTTGATAGAAGTGCTTTAGTGATGCACACTAATTTTTAGTACAGCAACATCTTATACATTATAGTGCTGGTCAAGATAGTTTGTAACCTATCTTGAACCTGGGTATAAGGTGTTAAGATAGACCTGCACCTGATATGCCCACAACTACATGACTGTATACCGGTGTGTGTTGTTGCATGACGTGACCAGCTGTTAGTGCACGGTGTGGGCCTGTCAACAGGGTCAGACTCTGAATTGCTTACACAGCTACTGACCCATCAACCTGACTGTGGGGAACCTGATGGCGCCAACTGGCTAGGACGGTGAGGGGTGTGTGTGGGTGGGTGTGTGGGTGCATATGTGTCTGGGTGTTTGTGGGTAGGTAGGTGTTTGTGTGTGTGTGTGTGTGTGTGTGTGTGTGTATATGTGTGTGTGTGTGTGTGTGTGTGTGTGAACAAGCTAGTTTTCATGATGCTCGATGAGATTGTAGACTTGAAACTTGAGATTTATGGTCCAGGCTCTGTCAAAAGAGCAAGCCAGACCATGTAAGAATTCAGATAACATGCAGTCTTATGATGATATATGCCAGACAAACATATATATATATATACATATACATATGCCTAGAACTAGTAGAAGCAGTGAATGTTTGAAAGTGAAAAATGAGAATGTTATTATTTGTTTTGTTTTTTTATTCCTGTTTATGGTTGTATGATACCTTTTTGTTACCTTTTTTTTTGCGTAGGATTCAAAAAGTGATGGGAGAAGCGACTATGTCGTATTGCCTGCTCATCATGTTGACTGATCGTATCTACGCTGTACGTGATCCTTATGGTAATCGTCCCTTGTGTCTGGGTAAACTGCTGCCGACCTCCATCATGACTGGAAAAAGTAAGCCAACAAACGTGTTTGACTTTTGTTGTTGTTGTTATTTATGCCTTACACTCCTGACAGCGTATATGGCCAGTTCAGGGGTCATCACGTAATTGATAGTCTTGCTGATCACATGCTTATGTTCGCTTTTCTTGTAAATGATGGTACCTTGCAGAGTGTTTAAAGCCATTTCTGAGCAAGTTTTGGCTTGATTTAGGTGCTGTCTTTTGCATTTTGTAAAGCAAAGGTATTGGAGCTTGTCAGCAAGGCAATCAAGAGGGACACCTGCTAAAGAGATGACCTGAAATGTGTTTGATTTGCTGCATGATGGCGACATTAGAGACATGGTGGACAGTGGAGTTGATGTTGTTGATCAACTCGACAACTCAAGTGATTTTGATTGTCTTGGTTAGGATTACACCCTACCAAATACATGGACAGGGGCTAGCTCATTTCTTAAAATCGTGGTTACATTTGCATGATTGTGAGGTATGTCATCCTGTCAGCATTGAAAATATAATTATATTTCCTATTCACTTTCCTTCACTTGAACATAATAGAGCATTATTTGAATTCTTGTGAGGTTGGTGATATTTTTTTTTTCAAAATTGAAATTGGTGAGGGGATTCAGATTTAAATTTTTTTTTTTTATAGATTTATTTCTTTATCTATATCTTCTTTTGTCATGATGAATTTATCATGCGTGCATGCTTTGGTGTGTGCATGCGTGCATGTGCGTATGTGCGTGTGTGTGTGTGTGTGTGTGTGTGTGTGTGTGTGGATTTGTGCATTTTGTGTGTGTTTCAGAGCAGATTAAAGACCTGAAAGACAGTGAGGTAGACGGGTGGGTGGTGTCGTCAGAATCGTGTGCCTTCAACGCTGTTGGAGCTGCCTACCACAGAGAGGTCTTGCCTGGTATGACGCTTTCTGTGTGTCTTTGGTGATCAGTCTCTTAGTCTTGTCTTTGGTGATCAGTCTCATAGTCTTGTCTTTGGTGATCAGTCTCTTAGTCTTGTCTTTGGTGATCAGTCTCATAGTCTTGTCTTTGGTGATCAGTCTCTTAGTCTTGTCTTTGTTGATTAGTCTCTTAGTCTTGAATTTGTTGATCAGTCTCTTAGTCTTGTCTTTGGTGATCAGTCTCTTAGTCTTGTCTTTGTTGATTAGTCTCTTAGTATTGTCTTTGTTGATTAGTCTCTTAGTCTTGTCTTTGGTGATCAGTCTCTTAGTATTGTCTTTGTTGATTAGTCTCTTAGTCTTGTCTTTGGTGATCAGTCTCTTAGTCTTGTCTTTGTTGATTAGTCTCTTGGTCTTGTCTTTGTTGATTAGTCTCTTAGTCTTGTCTTTGGTGATCAGTCTCTTAATATTGTCTTTGTTGATTAGTCTCTTAGTCTTGTCTTTGGTGATCAGTCTCTTAGTCTTGTCTTTGTTGATTAGTCTCTTAGTCTTGTCTTTGGTGATCAGTCTCTTAATATTGTCTTTGTTGATTAGTCTCTTAGTCTTGTCTTTGGTGATCAGTCTCTTAGTCTTGTCTTTGTTGATTAGTCTCTTAGTCTTGAATTTGTTGATTAGTCTCTTAGTCTTGTCTTTGGTGATCAGTCTCTTAGTCTTGTCTTTGGTGATTAGTCTCTTAGTCTTGTCTTTGTTGATTAGTCTCTTAGTCTTGAATTTGTTGATTAGTCTCTTGGTCTTGTCTTTGTTGATTAGTCTCTTAGTCTTGTCTTTGTTGATTAGTCTCTTAGTCTTGTCTTTGTTGATTAGTCTCTTAGTCTTGTCTTTGTTGATCAGTCTCTTAGTCTTGTCTTTGTTGATCAGTCTCTTAGTCTTGTCTTTGTTGATTAGTCTCTTAGTCTTGTCTTTGTTGATTAGTCTCTTAGTCTTGTCTTTGTTGATTAGTCTCTTAGTCTTGTCTTTGTTGATTAGTCTCTTAGTCTTGAATTTGTTGATTAGTCTCTTAGTCTTTAATTTGTTGATTAGTCTCTTAGTCTTGAATTTGTTGATTAGTCTCTTAGTCTTGTCTTTGGTGATCAGTCTCTTAGTCTTGTCTTTGTTGATTAGTCTCTTAGTCTTGAATTTGTTGATTAGTCTCTTAGTCTTGTCTTTGGTGATCAGTCTCTTAGTCTTGCCTTTGTTGATTAGTCTCTTAGTCTTGTCTTTGTTGATTAGTCTTGTCTTTGTTGATCAGTCTTGTCTTTGTTGATTAGTCTCTTAGTCTTGAATTTGTTGATTAGTCTCTTAGTCTTGTCTTTGTTGATTAGTCTCTTAGTCTTGTCTTTGTTGATTAGTCTCTTAGTCTTGTCTTTGGTGATCAGTCTCTTAGTCTTGAATTTGTTGATTAGTCTCTTAGTCTTGTCTTTGGTGATCAGTCTCTTAGTCTTGTTGTCTTTGTTGATTAATCTCTTGGTCTCATCACTCCTGTTTTGCAGCACTAATAGTGTGGGGGACAGTGTCACAAGAGCTGTGTAGAAGTTGGGTCATCATAGAAACCTAAACAAAGACTGGAAAAAACATAAGAAGAACTGGTGGTGGTGGTAGTAGTAGTAGTATGATGTGTATGTGTGTGTGTGTGTGTGTGTGTGTGTGTGTGTGTGTGTGTGTGTGTGTGTGTGTGTGTGTCTGCATGCCATTCTCTCCAGCTGTCATC
>CM060314.1:14797549-14837549 GCA_030674185.1 Monoplex corrugatus | reverse complement strand
ATGATAAAGATTTGTAACATGTCAGTGGTTGGATTTTAGTAACATAAAACACCCAGCGTGCACACCCACCAAAGATGCAGAATGTGCAACAACAGAGGGGAATATAGTCAGCTGGTCTAACAGCTTAGAGGTGTTCATGCTCCACTAAGAAGTGATTATATATAGCGCACAGTGAATCAAAATGAGTTTAAAAGATAATGTTAGATGAAAACGATTCCTGATGGTTTAGAGGATAGTGCTATATGAGAATGATTCCTAATATGATTGTTAAAACTCTGCTAACGGTGTGAGACATCTGTGGGCGATGTCTCAATTGTGTGACCTGGAGAAGTCTTGTGACATCGAGTGTGGCTCCTATCGCCGATCCCAGCAAGGGAGAGAGGTGAGGTGTTAACAGTATCAGTGCAAGCTTTTCATTTATGTCCTGTATTTTATTAATGCATGGTTTATGTATGTGTTCATGTTGTATTTACTGTTAAAACACAGGACAGACAGTATATTCCGTACGTAAGCGTTGTGGAATCCAACTGGCAAAAGAATCCCTGTTGACGCCGATATTGTGAGCACTGTACCTGATTCAGCAACACCTGCAGCTATGGAATATGCTCGCATGGTATGTCTATGTGTTCATTCAATCTTTATTGAAACGTCTGTTCATGCATATATCTTAGCAGCAACCAAAGTTTTTTTGTTGACAAAAATGGGTCTTTTTTTTTCCTTTTGAAAAAAGTCAGTGCTAGGGACTCTTTCATATGAATAGTATCCCAACCTTCTGGGAATTCTGTGCTAGAAATTTCCTCTTTTCTGTCACTCTCTGTTTCTGTCTTACTCTTTTGCTTTTTGTCATTTCTTCCTATAATATATTTTCTGCCTTGATGGTCCATTCGCCTGTGTGTGTTCTATAAAGCCTTATAATATTATCTCTTAGGATTGATAATTGGGTACATGTATCAAATGCATTTTTGGCTCTTAGGAAATGTAATGTGCAGAAGCAGTTTTTTAGGTAATTTAGGCCCGTTTTTATATGTTTTATTGTCCTTAATTATGTTTATATTTGAATTCAGGTTTATTTTCTTAAATCCGCTGGTGATAAATTGGACAGAGTGGTCAGTGCAAGGGGTATATCATTAGATTATGGGCGCGAATGCATTGATGTGTGTACTTAATTTTCTTTTCTAGTGGTTTGTTTTTTATGGGGGGAGGGTCTTTTTTTTTGCAAGTAAGGTATGGTATACATTCTGAGATGGTTATAGACCTGATCTGTCTCAGTGCAGTCAGCTGGGCTTTTAACAACGATAACAATAACCAATTGTTTTGAAGTTAAAAAAGGCATTATATTCAAGTAGGTAGGACCTCAAAACCTTTCCAGTGCATAGAGATTATTATGTACATGTTAACAGCTTATGCAATGATTATCTTAGAACTCTTCTATCACTTGGCATCAGTGCATATGGAATGTATTCCAAGTGCTAGTTGCTGTTTAAGGAAATGAAACAAAAGAAATTTTGGAGTAATAATGAATAGCAAGCAAGCTAACACTCAAGAGAAAAGCAGAGCTTTGGAACAATCAGGCTTCATCATTGTGTGAGTGTGTGTGTGTGTGTGTGTGCGTGTGTGTGTGAGTGTGTGTGTGTGTGTGTGTGTGTGTGTGTGTGTGTGTTGTGTGTGTGTGTGTGTGTGTGTGTGTGTGTGTGTGTGTGTGTGTGTGTGTGTGTGTGTGTGTGTGTGTGTAGAAAAAGTATGTCTCTGTCTGTGTGTATATTTGTGTGTTGTGTGTGTTCATGTTTGTGTGTGTGTGTGTGTTCATGTTTGTATGTGTGTGTGTGTTCATGTTTGTATGTGTGTGTGTTCGTGTGTGTGTGTGTTTTATGTATGTGTGCTTTATGTATATGTGTCTCTGAGTAAGATATCAGTGCTTCTGTATTCATTTCACTCTTGTGTCCTGTAAATGTGTACTGGTTCCAATTAAGTCCAAATGAATTCAGAGGGTAACATATACCACATTAACTATGATTGTTATCATTATTATTATTATTATTAAGGGCATTTAGAGCGCCTAATCTTTCTGGAAAGCCCTAAACGCTTACAAACTGTACAATACACATTACATCGAACATAGAAACATAGGCCTAATATAATTTTCATCATACATGGCGGACCTCTGTCACTCCATCCCACAAGCACATACACACCGTTAATAATATCAAATATTAGTACCTACTCTCTGGCACACACACACATATCCTCCTCCCACCCCGAGACATATCTATAGGCGCACAGCAATAACATACACAGAAGCACGCTAGCGCGCACACAGCATAGCTCTTTTAGGTTAATAAATTTCAGAGAGGAAAGAGATGCGTTTTCAAGCCAGATTTAAATGACTGAAGACTTGTTTTGTGCCTCAGCGGGTAGGGAAGTGAATTCCATGAGGAAGGGGCTTGAAAAGAAAAGGATCGCTCACCATATGATTTTGTTCGAAAAGTTGGGATTCGAAATAAGCGGGTATCGGCTGAGGTACGAAGATGACGAGATGGAACGTATAGTTGAAGATGTTCAGACAGGTAAGAGGGAATAGAATTGTCGAAGTATCTGAAGCACTGAACAGCAATTTTATGTTGGATCCTTTTCAACACAGGTAACCAATGCAAGTCTTGGAGAAGAGGAGAGACATGCTGAAATTTGGAAGACCGAAATACTAGCCGAGCGGCATGGTTCTGTACTTTCTGAAGTTTGTCAAGGAGCTGTTTTGGGGAACCAGACAGAAGGGAATTACAATAGTCAAGACGAGAAAGAACGAAAGCACAAACTAATATTTTAGTAGCTTCGAGAGTAAGGAGATGACGGATGGAACCTATTCTACGAAGTTCAAGGTAACAGACACGACAGATGTTTGAGACATGCTGCTGAAAGTTAAGAGTGTTGTCGATGGTGACACCTAGATTCTTAACTTTTTGGGAGAGGGTGATGTCTGTCCCATTCAGTGATATGGAAGATGGAAATAAGTCACAGTTGAGAAGTTTTTTAGGAGTAATGAAAATCATTTCAGTTTTGTCTTGGTTTAGTTGTAATTTGTTGCAAGTCATCCAGTCTTTCACGTCGGAAATGCAGGCTTTAGTGGTTTGTACGATGTTGTTTACATTAGAGATGGGACCAGAATTGTAAATTTGATTGTCATCTGAGAAGCTATGATGTGATACAGAATGGCGGAGAATAATATTTGCGAGAGGCTGCGTGTACAAAACAAAGAGAACTGGACCCAGGACGAATCCTTGAGGAACGCCATATCTGAGGGCTGAGGGAGGTGAGGGCAAGCCATTTACAGATACAGTCTGTGTGCGGTCAGAGAGATATGACTGAAACCAGGAGAGAGCGGAGCCAGAAATTCCGTAGCAGTTGTGGAGGCGCCAAAGCAGTATCTCATGGTCTATAGTGTCGAAGGCAGCAGACAAATCTAAGAGAGAGAGAAGAGAAATGTCACCATCATCAAGGGATGTCAGAAGATCGTTCACAATTTTCAATAAAGCAGTTTCAGTGCTATGTCCTGATCTATATGCTGACTGATTGGGATATAATAAATGGTTTGATTCAAGATGTTCTAGAAGTTGGTGTAAAATAATTTTTTCAGTTACCTTGGAAAGAAAGGGGAGATTGGAGACAGCCGGTAGTTATTGAGAATATCTGGATCAAGAGAAGGTTTCTTTAGGAGAGGTTTGACAATAGCTGATTTGAATGAGCTTGGGAAGATGCCTGACACCAGTGAATGATTGATGACAGATGTAAAGAATGGGAGTAGAGTATCCAAACATTGTGTCAAAACAGAAGCCGGGAGGGGGTCTAATTCACTGGTTTTGATAGCAGAGTCCTTGATAGTTTTCTTCACAAAAGACTCAGAGACAGGCTGAAAGGATGTCAGTGGACAGCCAGAGAAGGTTGGTTCAGGCATTGAAAGAGGAGGGGTATTTTGCGAATCGAGACTATCACGAATGTCAAAAAGTTTCCCATTAAAGAAGTTAGAGAATGCTAGAGGAAGGTCAGCAGGTGGAACATGAGAAGGTATAGGGCTGTTTTTAGTTTTACAGAGAAGAGTGTTAGTAATGTTGAAGAGCTGTTTAAAAGTTGTGGCAGACGTAATTTTAGCATAATAGAATGAAACCTTTGCACTATGGACAAGTTTATCAAATGCTTTCTTTGCAGACTGGAAGGATTGTTTATGCACAGTTGATTTGTGTTTGATCATCCGTCTCTCAGCACGTCTTCTCTCACGCTTGGCAGCCTGGAGCTGAGGTCCAGCGGCAGCATACCAGGGTGAAGGGGGACGATGAGAGACCTTCCTTTGGGTGGTTGGAGCATGCTGATCGAGGCAATTGCGGAGGACAGCGTCAAGATCGTCGGCAGAAGTTGGCTGAGAATTGAGGAGTTGGGAATGGAGGTTGCTGTTGAACGATGGAAAGTCGATGGTTGACAGGTTTCTGGCCATGACGTAGATTTGACGTGGAGGAGGTTTTGATAGTTGAAGTTGGCTCAGGATGCAGTAGTGGTCAGAAGGGAGAGTTTAGTAATAGTAATATTAGTATGAGCATTAGTATCATCATCATTACTGTTTTCATAGTCATGCTGCATTCTCTGAGATTTAATCAGTGTGTACTGGGGTATGTGTGTGTGTGTTGTGTGTATGCATGCTGCATGCTTATTATTAATTCTTTCTTGTAAACTGTCATGCTTTTGCATCCTTTACCTTAACCCCATAAGTGCCACCAAGGTAAAATTTACGGAGCTGTCAGCGCCTTCTGTGATGGGGCAGCGGACGACATGACCCAGTCAAGGCACTTTGTGCACTAGTACTTTTATAGTACACTGCAACTCTTTGTAGCTTGTCAGCTGTCAGTGATCTGTCAGTTGGTGGTAATCCAAAGTCTGAACACTTTTAGATTTCATCGGGAGGGCCATATCTTCTATTTTTTCCTTTGGTTTTTTTTATTTCTGTTGTGAGCGGTCATGTTTATATTTGAGCGGTTATGAGCTTTTTATGGAAATTTCCACAAAATATTACAAATATGTAGTAATTTCAAGAAATCATCTGAAAATACATTTAGTCATGCCTGATGCATCATTCTGTGTAATTTCATGCATAGATTCCCACAAACATGGAAGCAACAGTTGTTTTATTGTACATGGTAGCGATGCAACATTTTCCCCCCTGCACATGGACCAGATGTCAAAAAATGTCAGCACACAAGGGATGAAAGCTCCTGCAGTCGTTTCCCTCTCTGTCCCTCTCTGTCTCTGTCTCTCTCTCTCTTTGTCTCTCTCTCTCTTTGTCTCTCTCTCTCGGTCTCTTTCTCTCTCTCTTTCTCTTTCTTTTTCTCTCTCTCTCTGTCTCTTTCTCTCTCTCTTTCTCTTTCTCTTTCTTTCTCTCTCTCTCTTTCAATTTATTTATTTATGTATGTTTTAATTTTTCTTATATATAAGTCTGCATATTAGTCAAGTCTTACATGTGACACTGTTGTGTTTTGCTTGTGGCAGCTCAATATTCCCTACAAGGAAGTCCTGTGTAAGAACACATACGTGGGACGAACGTTCATTCAGCCCACCAAGCGGTTACGACAACTGGGAGTGGCCAAGAAGTACGGTCCCCTGTTCGAGAATTTGCAAGGCAAACGCATCGTGTTGATCGATGACTCCATCGTGAGGGGTCACACCATGGGATCAATCGTCAGACTGTTGAAACGATATGGTGCTAAAGAGGTCAGTCTGGGAATTTTCACCGAAAAGATATTTAGTACTTTGACCAGGGCTGACAGGAGGTGGACAACTGGGTTACTAGCCTGGGAAGTTGAGTTAGTTCAATTGTTTTTCAGGTAATCTGACATTGTACAATAATCAGAATCAGGATCAGAAATTTACCCAGTAAGGCCAAAGCCCCATTTGATGGGGTGTGAACACATCACAAACATTATACAAACACAAAATATGATACTTAGTCATTCTTGGATTATGCGTACTTCAAATATTTTGGAATAAATACAATATAGGACCCGCAGTCAAACTTCAATAATACAATAGGAAATTATAAATAGGTTTGATAGACACACATCACAAGAAATTTCTTTTATGATAAAGCAAATGCTTTTCTCTATGTATGTTGCCAGATTTCTAATTGTACGGTCATTTTTTTGAAACCATGAGTATTATCAATCTGAAATCATTTGGTTTATAGTAGTACTTTGGCTGAATTAACAGGCATCTCAGATCCTCAGTGGCTTGACAATGTAGAATAAAGTGACTGTCATTTTCAATAACACTTTTATATAATGGGCATTTTGCTGCCTCTTTATCACGTCTTTTATATCTTAATCTATGCACTGATGGGTCAGACATATCAAACCTCTGTGTGTGTGTGTGTGTGTGTGTGTGTGTGTGTGTGTGTGTGTGTCTGTCTGTCTGTGTGTCTGTCTGTGTGTCTGTGTCTGTGAGAGCATGTGTGTTATTTTCATGTTTTAAATGAAACGTTTGTTACATTTCCCAGATGGTTTGATTAAAAAAACCATTTTTTGTTGCTTTTGTCAGGAAAGAGATGCACACTGACAGCAGGAGTGGATACAGAATCTTTCTAAATAGTGTAGTGTTACAATGAAGAAATCCTTGCTTCCAGGGTCCAGATTCTTTTAGCCAGCCACAAACTTTCAGCCTATTCTGGAAACATCTGTTTTTCATTCTGGGCAAGTTAGTCAAGTGGTCCTGACACTGGATTTCCAGTCAGGATGTCTGAGTTTGATTCTGCCAGGGCACCACTTTATAGGTAAAGTGTGGAGATTTTTCTGATCTTCCAGTGTTGTTATGTGCAGACTTGCCAGTTCCTGAACCTCTTTTGTGTATATATGTACAAGCATGAAAGTACCCGGCATGCACACCCAACAAAGCCAATATGCAGATTGTCATCATCATCATGTGCTCTGCCACATGGCGTTGGCGATCATGGCCCTCCATACGAAGCTGTCCCTTGTTGCTGCAAGTATGCCTCCCATCCTCTCCGTCCTCAGCCACCCTGCAAGTCATCCAGTATTTTCTCCCTGGGTCTACCTGGTGTTCTCTTTCCCTCCAGCTTTCCTGTTGTGATGAGGTGCTCGAATTTCTCTTGCCTCATAAACTGTCCTATAAATGTTGCTTGTCTTTTTTGAATCTTCTTTATTAATGATCTTCTTGTCTGCCTCCTTCAAAACGTTCTCGTTTGTTTTCTTTGCTGTCCATGGAACTCTCAGGAACTCTCAACATTGTTCTTAAAAACCACATTCCAGTTGCCTCAATTTTGTTCTGACTTGGTGTGTTGACTGTCCATGCCTCACAATCATACAACAGTATCAATTTATACAACACTCAAGAAATCTCTTGAACATTTTTCATCTTCTTGAAAGCTATTTTGGCTTAGTTGATTCTGCTGGCTATTTTTGATGTGCATCTTCCATCTGGTGAGATGACGCTCCCAGAATTTAAACTTACCAACCTGTCTCTAAGTTGTGCAGATTGTGCAGCGACATAATGCCTGCACATTGTGGGCAACAGCATGTAGCAGGCCTCTGAGCTAACAATGCTCAAAGCGCTAAATTATTCTTTCCTTAGTCGCAAGCTTTCAACCTTTTTTTTACCTGAGGCATATAGAATAGGTGAGTGTTTTCTGTATTGCTTTGATTAACCCATTCAGTACACTGCTGCACTCCTGTCAGAGGCTGCCTGCCTCTTTAATCGTAAACAGTTTGATGCTTCAATATTTTCAGTGCAAATATATTCCCCTATTGGGGTGCCAGGGACTCTTTCAGTATAAATAGTATTCCCACCTTCTGGAAATTCAGTGGTAGAAATTACCTCTTTGTTTTCTTTCAGTCTGTTTCTGCCTTGCTCCTTTTCTTTCTGTCATCTATTCCTATCATTTTCTGCCTCGCTGGTCCATTCACCTGTGTGTTCTAGAAAGCCTTGCATACTTTTTATTAGGATTTATAATGGGTATTAATTGCATATTTGGATGTAAGGAAATGGATGGGCAGAAACAATTTTAAGTAATTTAGGCCAGTTCTTGTGTTAAGTTTTTGTCTTTTTAGATATGTTTACATTTGTGTTCAGGTTACGTTTTTTTAACCCCTCGTGATAACATCGGTGGAACGATCAGCACCAGGGGTATATATCCCTAGATTATATGCTGAAATGCATCAATATGTGTACTTGTGATCTTTTTCAGGTGTTTTTTTCCCTCTGGTTCAGTGAGGTGTTGTGTATGTTTTGAGATGCTATATGCCTCAGTGCAGTCGGCTGGACTTTAAATGATCATAATGATAAAATAAAGGTAAAAATACATAGAAAGACTGTCAGACACAATTACCCATAGGTGGGAAGCTGGTAATGGGAAGTAACTCTGTAAGTAGTCTGCATTGGGGAATAGTGGATCTAGTCAAGTTTTGGACTTACAGTTTGTTGAATATTAGAGTATATCTGGAAATTTGATTGCAAAAGAATTGAGGCAGCGGAGTGTGGTTTTAATTGAGATTACTATGTGTCAAATGGACAAATAGAAGAACTAATGAAAGTGCCCTGGAAGAACTTGATACCACCAGAAAACTACTAGTAGACATCAACAAGAGAGACTAGAATACATTGGCCTATGAGTCACGTAGCAGGAACACAGACCTCATGGCAACCATTTTTCATGGAAAAACAGAAGCATTTTTAAAAGGAAGAAAGGCAGACTTCCAATATTGCACATCAGAACATAACCAGCATCAGTGGCCTAAATATTCAAGAAGTCATCTACAAAAGTCAAGACAGAGCCATGTGGAGGAGATCGGCGTTGTCAAAGAGCGCAGCAGCCAACACTGAACCTGAAGATGCCGACAGGTGAGAGTTGGAAATCAACTCTGAGTAATGAATTGTTGTTCCAAGTTGTCTCAAAATTTGTCAGCAATGAGTTATGGGCAAGATCAGGAAAGACTGTTCATGCCTGTAGTGTACCATTGTTTGTCCCAGATTCACATCCGTGTGGCCTCACCCCCCATCAAGTATCCCTGTTACATGGGCATCAACATCCCCACAAGAGAAGAGCTTGTTGCCAATAGGATGACCATCGATGAAATCAGAGACTTTATCGGTGAGTTGCATGTGTTGTTTTTGAGTATGTGTGTATGGCATATTGTGCAGGGCTTTGGGTACAGAGTATTTGCCTGTTGTCAACCCTAGATAGCTTGTTGCATGTGCAGTCACTGCTGCAGATGGAATAAAGGAGGAGAGGAGTTGTTTGCAAAATCTGTATTCCATGTCTTAGACATAATAAATGGTGGTGTGATGGATGTGTTGTGCTAGTGATGGTTGTAATGATCGTTTGGTAGTCACAGTTGTTCCTTTATCTCCTTTTCCCATCGTTAGTATGCCAACCAGGCTCGAGATGTCAGCTGCCAGTGCCTAAGTCAATATTTTTGTGTTCCAGAAGTTTGTATCTAGCAGAAGAAATCAGTACTGCGTTTTATGGTGAATAAGCCAGTTTGTCAGTGCGCTTGTGGGTTGTATAGAATGAAATAAGGCTACTGCTTGTGATTTTTCGTGATGACTTGTTATTCACTCTTCGTTTGAATGAATGTAGCTCTAATTCGTTAACTTGTAGTATAATTTTGTGAGTTTGTTCTTCACTGATAGAGAGTAAGTGAACGTCTCTCATTTCTCACTTATGATCAGACAGCACAAGTTAGAACATCCTATGTTGTTTTTGTATGTATATTTGCACTGTTCAATCGGTTGCTTTATTTCATCAACATTATACTGGACTTGTTTCATGTGAAATGGGAGACAGGATGTGAGTTAAAAGATATGTTCAAATTATTGCTTTTATTGTTGTTGTTCCTGTTTTTGTTATTGTTGTGTTTGCTGCTGTTTTGTTTTGTTTATTTCTTGATTTTATTTGTTTGTTTGGGTTTTTTATTGCCATTTTCTTGTTGAGTGAAGCTAACGCTGACACCAAACAGTGATTTTGAGAACATTAGATTTCTGTTCCTTTGCCTGAAGAAGTCTGTTTCATTTTTTTTGTGTATGTGAGTTAAAGGATAATGTTTGTTTCATCCCTCCAAAAAAATATGATGAAATATTAAAGGACAGAAATTAAACACATTACTGACTGCAACCGACAGTTTGTCGTTCTCACGAAGTTCCGCATGTGGACAACAACCAACAAGTTGCCGGTTGTGACTACCGCTTTCGATTAGGATTTTGCTACTGATAGTTTGCTGTTCTCATGAAATTCTGTATATGGACCACGACCAACAGATTGCCAGTCATGACTACCACTTTCAATTAGGTTTTGACGGGGACAACAAAAGAGTTAAGACGTTGCTACACAACAGTTTCAAGGGAAAAACTACTCTCTGAACTTTCTGTAAAAGAAAACTTCTTTTGTTCATTCGAAATTATGTCAAATGAAGTTTTTACACTGCTCAGTATGTGCTTGATGAAATCGTCATGCAAAGGCTTAGAGCTACAAGTGATGATTTGAACAATGTTTCTGACAGTGATTTTAGCAACAATTCAGTGCAAATATTTTTGAAAGGAGTGACAATGATATGTCGAATGGTGGTGATAATGATGAACGCTTCACTGTTGGTGAACGTCACAAGAAACAATAATCAAAATAGTCATAGTGCTGGTAGGGACCGATATGTAAACATGGCTGAATATTCAGATTTATTTTACTTTGCAATAAATCAACTGCACAATGTATTAAGGAAATGTTTTTACACATTTTCGCAGTTTTAAGCAAATCTGTTGAGAAACAAGCATAAAAGATTTGAGACACGAGCACATAGTTTTTGGCAGACATGTTGATTACCAATGGTGAGTTTTGGCAAACATGTTGATTAGCAATGGTGAGTTCTTTTGTATATTGTTTTTGGCAGACATGTTGATTAGTTATGGTGAGTTCTTTTGTAGATTGTTTTGGCAGACATGTTGAATAGCAATGGTGAGTTCTTTTGTAGATTGTTTTTGGCAGACATGTTGATTAGCAGTAACAAGTTTGAAAATTAGCTTTTAGTTTTTGTATATTGTTTTTGGCAGATATATATATATATATATATATATATATATTATTATAAATTAGTTTTTGGCAGTATATTGATAAGCAATGGCAAGTTTGAAAACTATTTTTTTAGCCTTTTGTAAATAAAGTATGGTTGTCATTGTCTCCAGCACCCTGTCTGTGTGTCATTGGCAGCTTGTAGTGTGTAACAGTGTGTATGTGTGTGTGTGAGTGTGTGTGTGGGTCTCTGTGTGTGTGTGTGTGTGAGTGTATGTGTGAGTGTGTGTGTGTGTGAGGTGTATGTGTGAGTGTGTGGTGTGTGTGTGTGTGGGGGGGGGGGGGGGGTCTGTGTGTGTGGGTCTGTCTGTCTGTCTGCGAATGTCTTTGAGTCTCTGTGTGTGTTTGTGCTTGTGTCTGTGTGTGTATGTGTGTGTGTCTATGTCTGTGTGTGTGTGTGTGTGTGTCTTGTGTGTGTGTCTCTGTGTGTGTATTGTGTGTGTGTGTGTGAGAGAGAGAGAGATTGTGTGAGTCTCTGTGTGTGTGTGTGTGTGTGTGTGTGTGAGAGAGAGTCTGTGTGTGTGTGTGTGTGTGTGTAGTCTGTGTCTGTGTACACACATGCACACAGTGTTCTTCTGTCCTTCAGTGACTTGATTATCCGTGTGAATTTCATTTAATCTCTTAAACACCTGCTTAGCATTGGCAGTTTATAGTGACATGTAAAATGTGCAACACTGAGTGTATGTCTTTTGACTACTAGACCTGTAGGTAGTCACACAAGTAATGGGGTTAATTAAAAAATTGAAAGTTTGTTTCCTTTTTGTTACCACAGAATTTTTCTGTGTGAGATGTGGGATGGCTTATGGCTCCACTTTTTCTTTTTTTCAAAATTTGTGTCCCCTGTATCCTTGCATATAGTTTACCTATGAAAGTAGATTTTTCTGTGGAATTGTATCATGGAAAACTCATTTGTCGCCATGGGGTCTTATATGTGTGCTAGTGCATCTCTATTTTTTGTTGTTGTTGTTGGTTTTTCCTTGAAAAACTAGTCTTGAAACTACCAATCAAGGTGGTGTAGTATATCGTCATCATCATCATCATGTACCCTGTCGCATGGCTTTGGCGGTCATGGCCCTCCATACGAATCTATCCCATGTCACCACAAATGCATCTCCCACCCTCTCTGTTCTCAGCCACCCTGCAAGTCCGTCTAGTATTTTCTCCCAGGGTCTACCTGGTGTTCTCGTTCCCTCCAACTTTCCTATTGTGACCAGATGCTCTAATTTCTCTTTCCTCATAAAATATTGCTTGTTACTTGTCTTTTCTAATCTTTATTAATGATCTTCTTGTGTCTGCTTCAAGACTGGTTGTAGTATAAGAAAGAGAAAACTCCCAGGATTAAACCCACGATCTCTGTTACACTTAACAAGTATTGCATTGTGTCGTTGATTTTCACACATGTGCATATCACACCTGTGAGGTGTAACTCTGTATCTCTGTGTGTATTTGTGTGCAGATGCAGACAGTCTGCATTACCTGTCCATGAGGGCCTGCAGACAGCCATAGAGGAGGGGGTGGACAAAAATCATCCCTTGGACACTGCACGGCCTGTTTGAACGGCCGGTATCCTGTCACGCCAGAGTGGTAGCTGTGAACTCCCTGTCTGAACTCTCAGTAACACCTGTGGAAGCATTTAGTGACAGATGTGTTGGCTGTTGTTGTTGTCTGAGGGACAGACTGGACTGTACTGTTGTGCTCAACATTCAGCAGCATGAAAAATAACAAAATCGGGATTTCAGCCCTAGAAAAAGGATACAGTGAGCATGGTTCTGTGCCTGGGTTTGCTACAAAGCAGAGAAGTTGCGAAGGGGTTAGGACGGGACTTCCAGTTGGAAGGTGTCAGTTGGCCATTGACTGATGGGTGAAGGGTGGAGATTTTTGCAATCTCCCAGGCCAATGTATGTATAGACCTAGTGCTTGAACCTCCTTTGTGAGTACATGTATATGTATTCAGAACATCATGGTGCTCATGAAATGACCCTGTGAGCCATGTCAGTGATGATGTGTTTATCCTTCCTTTCCTTATCCTCCAGTGTCAAACAAGGCACTTAGGGCAGGGACCAGGGCTCTCCATCTTTCTTTATCAGCTGCCTTGTATTCAACTGCTTTCAGTTCGTTGATGTTTACTGTTCTTGCTTCAGACTGGAGTCTATGTTTACTGTTCTTGCTTCAGACTGGAGTCTGTTCTTTTTGAGAGTTGGCTTTGCCCCCTTCAGCCTCCAAAATAGCACTGCCTTTGATAGTCTGATATTGTCAATTCTCAGTACATGGCCATAATAGTTCCATCTTTCTTTTCTGATGATGTTTGATATGTATGGCTGTCGAGTAGTTTCTTTTATTTCTTGGCTGGTTTTAACCCTTTGAATCTATCCACCAACTGCAAAAATTTAACCCTTTGATTCCCTCACCCTATCCACCAGCTTCCTGCAGGGATGAGGGAATCAAAGAGTTAAGTTTTTGCTTTGCTAGCATGGCTGACAATGCAGGAGGCTGGTGGACAGGTGTTGGAGTCAGAGGGTTAAACTTATCCCATCGAATGTCTAGAAATGTTTATGGAAACAAGAAAATACTCAGTATGCACTTTATTGTCCTTTCACTTGTTTCAGATTGTATTGCCTTTAAGCCTCTCCCCCAGGCCCCCAAGAGTCACTGACAGAGGAAATTTGCTGCCTAGATAGCAACAGGTTCTCCGTTTCATTATGTCTA
Source organism: Monoplex corrugatus (assembly GCA_030674185.1). Taxonomy (NCBI): domain Eukaryota; kingdom Metazoa; phylum Mollusca; class Gastropoda; order Littorinimorpha; family Ranellidae; genus Monoplex; species Monoplex corrugatus. The sequence goes on along the minus strand of CM060314.1, from coordinate 14,823,736 downwards.
GGTTGTGCCCAAGAAAAATCTAGCTAGTGGTGCATTTCCATCTGTAGAGACAGTTGTCATAAAAAAGACCTTTCAGACAAGATTTGTTTGTCATAGCTTTTGCTTGGAGGGTTGGTATGGGGTTAAGTGTATGGATGTCAAATGTCAGGAAGATAAAAGTAATGTGTATAGAAGAAGAAGAAAGTCCCCTTGAAGCCTGAAACAGGACATCACCCCTGTACCTCACCAGGGCCTAGGTGGTCTTTGGACCCCGATGTATTTCAGAGGATTGGATTTCAGACTATCCTGATACCTGATATATTTGCACAGTGTAGAACAGTAAAATACGGAACACCAGAAGGACAAAATGGAAGTGAGAATGATCCTAATGAACTTGTCAGTTGTTCACAGACCAGTGGAGATAACTATGCATGCTGTACCACTCTTTAGGAATGAAACCCGAAGCTCTTGCTATGTATTCTTTAATGCACAGCCATTTGCAGTCATTTCAGTGCCACATCATGCCTGTTTAGTAAGGACACAATACCTCTTGCTTCATTATATGAGTCAATGGCCAGTATCCATCTTGTCATAGAATGTATGACTGATATACAGTCGTAGTTAGGACACTTTAATTTTTTGATCTGAACGGATAAGTGACCATCTGTGCCTTAATACTGATCACAATGTCTTGGAGCGGTTATGTGGTTTATAAACCATAAACAGTTTTTGTTTGTGAAGATCTTGGATCCTTCTGTCTCTCTCTTGGTATTTTTTTTCACTCATGCCTCTGCCCTTGAAAGTAGAAGGCTGCGTATGTTCTTCTTTTTCTCAGTATTTATGGATTTACCTTTGAAAATAAAACTGTGTTTTTAGTTTGCCTCGATTTCGACAGTGAGCACAATAAATGATCATGTGATGAAGATGTTGATCATGTTGGTAATAACTGATGAACATGTTGTTGATGATACAGATGGTAATAACTTTTATCAAATTTGCAGTGCCTCAGTGGAACGTTTATGATATTAAACATGTCTGGGCTATGGTGCTGCATGATCACTGATCACTTTTGGTATTTTGAAGCACAGTAATGATGATGACAGTGTTTTGATAACTGTTGCTACTTTTTTCTTCTTTCTTTAGATCTGTGGATCTACTGATTTACTAATTGCTGTATGTGTTGGTCTTCCAGCATGATCTGTGCAGATATTTTCAATTCATTCCCGGTGAACCATAAAGCAGTTGCGATAACAGCTTCACAATTCTTGCTGTGTAGATCCTGTCTCATTGTGAATGGATAATACATACGATCGATCACATCTCTCCTATAGTCCTGTAAAACTCCTAACATATGGTCTTGTTGTACATCCTGTGTTTTTTTTAATGTGTTACCTGTCTGTTCTAATTTGTAGGCCTCTGTTTCAAATGTATGGGTCCTGTCTATGCCATTAGATCTTATCTCCTACAATCCTTATGGATTCTATTTGCATGTCTGTTTTGATAGAATCTTGAATTGATCCTGTCTGGGTATGCTATAGATTTTCAGTGTATACTTCACTTCTGTATTGTGTATATGATGGATACTCTTTCATGATATGAGTCCCTTAGTGTATAGATTCTGTCTCCTGCCTTATAGATCCTGTCTCCTACTTCCCAGTGTGTAGTCTGTTATAGATTCTATTTGTACTTGTCTGTTTGACAGAATCATACATCAATCCTGTCTGGGTTGTTATGGATTTTTTAGTTATATATATCTCTAGTATTATGTATATGATAGATCGTCTTTCCTGATTACATGTCCTTTTGTATGGATGTCTTATTTCAGTGGGTATGGACCTTCATAGTGCGTGGATTCTCACAGAATGTGTAGATTCTGTCTTTCTGCTGCTTCTTTCTTCAACCTTTATTTGTTACTAAAGCACAATTGATCTTTCAACTGTAATCTGTGTTCATGTATGTGTGTATGTCTGTTTGTGCTGTGTGTATTTTATATATGTTGATGTTATGTATATATATATATATATTTGTGTGTGGTGTGTGTGTGTGTGTGTGTGTGTGTGTGTGTAACATAAGTTGGAGGGTTTTCATTTGGTTTTGTTTGTGTTTTTTTTTCTTTTCCCATTTACATACACAGTGGATGTTTGTGATGATACATTTTTGTGTTTGTATATTGTATGATTACTGTATATTGTTGATTACTGTATTGTATTATTACTGTACTATTGTATGATTACTGTATTGTATGATTACTGTACTATTGTATGATTACTGATTTATGATACTGTACTATTGTATGATTACTGTATTGTATGATTACTGTACTATTGTATGATTACTGTATTGTATGATTACTGTACTATTTATGATTACTGTATTATATGATTACTGTATTGTATGATTACTGTACATTGTATGATTCTGTATTGTATGTACTGTACTATTGTATGATTACTGTTTGTATGATACTGTATTAATGTTTACTGTATTGTAGATTACTGACATTGTATGATTACTGTTGCCTCTTTTGATCATAGCATGAGGTCGACATGTCTTTGCTTTATGTGTTCTTCTGTGTCACTCGTGCTTTTTTGAGACACCAAGGGCTCTTGTGAGATGAGGTATGCTACACAGGTAATATTAGTATTAGTATTATTTCTATTACATGTATTATTATTTTTCTTTTTTACAATGATGATGATGATGAATATAATATCATCATGATGTTGGGGACTCTTTCAGTATAAACAGTATCCCCACCTTCTGGAAATTCTGTGCTAGAAATGTCCTCTTTTCTGTCACTCTTTCTTTCTGCCTTGTTCCTTTGCTTTCTGTCATTTCTACCTATCATTTTCTGCCTTGCTGGTCCATTCACCTGTATGTGTTTGACAAAGCCTTACATACTTTCTCATAGGATTGATGATTGGGTGTACATATCGAGTGCACTTTTGGCTCTAGGGAGGTGAGATGCTGAAGCAATTTTAGGTAATTTTTGCCCGTTTATGTTTTAGTGTCTTTATGTATGCTTTTAAAAATTTGTATTCAGGTGTGTTTTTAAAATCCTCTGTCCTGTGCGATAAATTGGACGGAGTGGTCAACGCCAGGGGCATATCCTTAGATTATGTGCACGAATGCATTGATCTGTGTACTTAATTTTCTTTTCTTTTTTTCCGTTGAAGTTTTGTATGGTTTGACGTGGTTATAGCCCTGATATGGATCTACGCAGTTGGCTTTAATTTAGTTTAAACAACAATAACAATCATCACTATCACCATTATTATTATTATTGTTGTTTCTATTATTATTATTGTTGTTATTTATTTAGTTATTATTAGTCTTATTATTATTATTGTTGTTGTTTTTCCTTTGTTTTATTTTGTTTTTTATTGTTTTATCATTATTACTGTCGTTAATAAATCACAGGCTAGACCAATGCTCTTCAACATATTTTTGTCAGTGTAATCCTTACATGAGCTTTGATGATAAGCTCTTAGTAATTATTTCTATTTAAAATGTAGGCCTAATTGTGTTCATATTTTCTTTGTATGTTTTTTTTCCCTTAGTTCTGAAAACAGTAACTAAATAAATAAAATGAGGTATGAAGTTTGATTACCAGTGCTGTTGAAGATAACCTGTTCTAAACTGTTTTAGCTGTTCGTAAGATTGCATAGCATTGTATAAGTGTTACTTGTTGATATGATAACCTGTTCAAAACTGTTTAACCCTTAGCTGTTCACATAGCCGGTAACTGAAGAATGTGCCGATCCGTTCGTAGCGGTTGAGATCGCCCGACCTTTTCCGGCACATGTGTGGGGAATTTCCATCACTACTGGCCTTGCTGTCTTATCGCGTGTGTGGTTAGAATCTTGGTCAGTCTCGCGTTGAATGTTCTAAAAATAGTACGGCATTCTGGGATGCAAGGAACTTTCCATTCACTACTGAAAGACTTTGTACTGACGCTGTGCTACATTCGAATGCGAATACTAGGATCCAGCTTTACATCTAGCAGTGCAAATACGAAAGGGTTAAACTGTTTTTTAAGATTGTGTAGCGTTGCATAAGTATTATTTGCTGATATAAGAGTTTTGTGCTTGCATTTGGTGCTAAAACATATAGTTGACCTTTGTCATGACATCATCATTCATTTTGACATGCAGGTCTGCTCTGTCAGTTCTTTTTATGCTTGATATACATGATTAGATACTCATTTGCTTTGCCAGCTTTTTTTTGCTGGGTTGCAGCATTCATTCATTCTTCAACGTCTTTTCACTATGAGTGATATTAGACACACACACAAAAAAGTGCAAGGATGAGGTAGGGGGGAGGCAGAGGGGGAGACAGAGTAAGAGACAGAAAGTTTGTAAAAGGAAGAGGCAAGATCTTCAGAAAAGAGACATGCGAGAGTAGAGAAATGGGACTAAAACTTAAAACTAACATGTAATGTGAAGGAACATTGACAGTAAAAAATAAACTTCATATACATAAAGAAACACATCAACCCTCCGACTCCCGCACCCTGTCCACCAGCATCCTGCATTGTCAACCATGCAAGCAAAGCAAAAACTTAACCTTTTGATTCCTTCACCCTATCCACCAGTTTCCTGCAGGAAGCTGGTGGATAGGGTGAGAGAATCAGAAGGTTAAGTTTTTGCAGTTGATGAACAGGGTGCAGGAGTCAAACCGTCGACACGAATTGTGAACCAGCAATTTTGAAATTTCAACTAACAATTTGATTTGATGTTACTTCTTTAAAATGTGTGAGTGTGTGCATAGATCATGGAAATGTTTTCATGTAATTTAGTATTTTTGCTGGCTCTGTCCATATATGAAGTTGAATTTGTAGACTATTAATAGATAAAATGTTTTGAGTGTGAATTAAGGTAGTACGTCTACAAATAATTGTTTTTGTGTTCGTCTCAAAGCACACATACATATACACAGTCATTATTTTATGGAAATTACATTCAAAATTTTTCAAAAACTCCAAATTCCATATGCATTAGCGTCACAGGTGCCATGTGTATGGTGATCATGGCACAAGCCTTAAGCCTGCACACAAACCCATCACCTAGTCTATATTTTAAATACGGCTTTAGCTTACACTGAGATTTGAACTTGGATTGCTGGATTCAGAGTCCAGAGTGCTAACCATTACACCATGAAACCACTGTTAAAAAAAAACTGGCCCACATGGGGGATCAAACCCATGACCTCCACGTTATCAGCACCGCGCTCTAACCAACTGAGCTAATGGGCCTCAGTGAAAACATGAACATGATATAAAGAGGGAAGAAGAGAAATTGAAATTGGCATTGATAAAAACAGCTGATCCGTGAAAATGCTCTTATTCAAACATTGTAATCAAATATTGTGTTGAACAGATATTGTACTGAATTATTTTTGTGTTCACATGAATATGGATGTCTTCAACATTAAATACAGTAAAATTTTATTTGTATGTCCATTTGCACAAAACAAAACAAAAGAGATTGGTTTTGGGGGGACGTTTTTTCATGGTTCTCTATGCATTATACCTGTTCGTATTCATGGAAATAAAGTTCTTAATTTTTCTTGTTCATTATTTTACGTGTGTTCGTGTGTTATTTTAAACATGCTTGTTTGTGTATGACATGCACAGTTTTTCAAACTATTTCTTAAAAAAGAGAAGAGCAGTTTCTTTTTGATTAACAACTTGATGCAAGCACTATGAAGCAAGAATCTGAACATGAAAACTAACATCGTTGTCACTGGCCCCCGATTGTCGAACGAGAGAGAAAAGAAAAATCTTTTACTCTTTAGATCAAGAAAAGGCAAAGCTGCATAGTGTGTCAAGGAAGCCAACTGTATTTCACACAGAAGCACTAGGTCTAAGTAAAAGAGCATGTTGATTTTATGCTCAGAATAGGCACTGTAGAACAACTCAGAAGTGGCCCGACAGTAGTGCAGGTTCTTCTCTAGAGGGTGGCCCTATGGTGGCTCTGCATTGTTAGCTCCCATGGGTTTCCTGGCATTGGGACTTCCTTCTACAGGGTGAACATAGTGTGTTGAGGAGCCTGAATGAGTAGCATGGGATCAATGCAACTTCAACCGTTGCAGGAGATAAGGTCGTAAAATATATTAAAAAAATTTAAAAAGAATTTTTTTCTATGTCATGTTGTGTAGTTTTCTTGTCTGGTTAATCCGTCGACTCCCACATCCTATCCAGCAGCTTTCTGTATTGTCAACCATGCTAGCAAAGCAAAAACTTGCCTTTGACTCCCTCACTCTATCCAACCAGCTTCCGCACAAAGTTAACCGACCGATGCAAAAAGTTTTTGTTAGTTTGTCTTTTAACAGGTGCCAAATCAAAATCGCATTACTGCTTGTGACTCCAAATAAGTACACACACACACAAGAAATCACCAACTTCAAAACAACTTGGGTAATCGCTATATAATATTCAGTTTAAAAACCAGCAATATGAAACTTCCAAAACCAATACATATGACATTTATAAACTACTGTTAAGACAATTAACCAAAAAGCACCTGAGTACTCTCCCTTCCCCCACAGACCTGGATATATTCTGGTACTGGTTATAATGATCTTAAAAATTAAATAATCTTGGGCAAACACGTGCTTGTCTTACACAACAAGTTGAACAACTGACCAAATCTGGGTAAAATCGAAACAAACAGAAGAGAAATCTTAAAAAAATGGTCACAAATTATTTTTCTGCTATTCATTGTTTCTCTCATCCTTTTAAGAGAAACAACCATGTCACTTTTTAAGTTGTTGCAACCTATTAGAAAAAAACAACAACAAACAAAACAAAAAAGGACCGCTCGATTCATCTGAACAAGTTGCCATATTTTGTGACTTTATAGAGGATTGAATGTGATCGAAATAAGCCATGCATTGGAAATGCATTTTAATGTTTAAAGACAACCTTACTCTCTCATCGCTATACACAAACAGAGCTTGATCAATCCTTCCTTTCAAACATAACTGGAAACACTGATATGTTAAACAACATGAGTAACAAACAGAGCAGTAGTCTATTAGTCACAAAACCACATGAGGTACTTGCATCATAAAAAAAAAAGTAAAAATGTTTAACTTTTTTTTTTGTTCTTTATCTATACACATCACCTAATTTCAATAATAAAAAAAATCACTCCAGACAATAAAACTTGGGCTGTCTGCCAGGATGGTGTATATCAAAAGGAATCATAAAGGCTGAAAGGCCACTCAGGCAGATAACCCTTATAACTGGTAAGTATGAAACAATGCAGCTGCACAACACAAAAATACCATATTTCAAAACAAGCTGAAGCCTTTGGCATGCTGCTATACCTGGCACACTTTCCCCCTGTGATGATGCCCCTGCTGTGTTTTGCAAGTAGCATGTAAGGATCAGTTGTGATACTAATGCCATTTAACGGTGCAAATAGTGAAATGTCCAAAGTATGCTCACCGCAGAACACAGTACCAAAATTGTTAGTGAATTTGACACTTAACAAAAGACAGTGAAACAAAATACCAAACCAAGTATTAGGAATCACCGGTTACAAAAAATGAAGGATAGCAAAATCATATAAAATGAATACAAGTCTTCATTCATACACAACACACAACACACACACACACACACACACACACACACACACACACACACACACACACAACACACACACAACACACACACACACACACACAGCTAGAGTACACTCAACCTGTTAGGCATATAACTCTTGACCCATTTCTCAATTTCTCTGTTTTAAACACACAGGTTTTTCACAGAAGTATGGACATGACAGATGCAGAACAGCACATTTCAAATTTGTGGTTAATGACCCAACAACAGTAATCAAACAGATGGATTCCATCTACGCTGAACTGCTACAAAAATGCAGTTAAGTGGGAGAGCTGATTAATTAATAAGAAACAAACTTTGCTTCAATGCCTGCAAGCCATACAGCAACAGAATAGATTTGTCCTCTTTGAGCTGGCTTCAAAACAAAAAAAGTTATCCTTATTGTAAAGCTTTAAAGAATGATAAACTGACCCGTTCACTGTGTCCCAATATCTTGTAAACTTGTCTCATAACCATGAGGTGATGTGATAAGAGACTTCAACTTTTCTTGGGGTCAGCATGAAATGTACACTACTAATATATGACCTCTCACACCAGAGACACCGTGGTTATTCTTATTGTTTAAAGCCCAGCTGACTGTGTAGAGCCATATCAAGGCTATAACTGTTTCAAAACATACACAATATTTCAACAGGAAAAGAAAATCAAGTACGCATCTCAATGCATTCTCGCAGATAATCTATTATAAGGAGATGCCCCCGGCGCTGACCATTCCACCCAATTTATCGCACTGATTATTTAAAAAACAAAAACAAACCTGATTGAAAAGTTAAATATAACTAAGGACACTAAAACACACATAAGAACGGGCCTAAATTACTTCCACATGTCTCATTTCCCTGAGCCAAAAAAGTTCACTTAATGTATTGCCCAGTTATCAATCCTAAGAGAGAGTATGTAAAACTTCTTTAACACATACAGGTGAATGGACAGCATGGCAGAAAATGATAGGAAGAAATGACAGAAAGTAAAGGAGCAAGGCAGAAACAAAGAGAGTGACAGAAATGAGGAAATTTCAAGCACAAAATTCCCAGGTGGGGATACTACTTATACTGAAAGAGCCCCCTGGCACCTCCACAGGAGGGTGGGGGGAGGGGGAAGACACTGTGGAAATGCACACTGACACACTTCACGGTGAGAACGACCTTAGTATTACAACTGATGTGTTCATTACATCAGAGTGTGACTGGTGTCAATGCAAAGATACCTTAGTATTACAATTGATGTGTTCACTACATCAGAGTGTGACTGGTGTCAATGCAAAGATACTCTTTGTCAGTGCCAAACCTTCTTTAGCTGTCACACTCCTTCACTTTGATGCCATCATTCATGCACTCCTGTTGCATGTGTAGACACAAGTAATGCACGACAGACAAGCTGAATCAGCACTGAACATTTTAATGTTTGCATTAGAATTCATGACACCAGCATTTCAGCTTCTGTTTGTAGATCCACATTTTTTCTGTTTGTCGATCTGGATTTCCAGTTTGACCAGAAGTGGCTCATAACCCTTATACCACCACTCTACCAGCCAGACTCGATCACCCAGGCTGCCCTCTCACTGGACACCAGAAGGAAGACACAAGAAAGGAAGACTCGAGAACATCTAGCAATGAACAGTAAAGGGAAAACTCAAGGTCCGGAAACATGCCTGGGATGCTATGCAGAGGCTGGCCCAGAACAGATCGGCAAGGAGGACCTATGCTAATGTCCTATGGGCCAATGGAATAATGGGCAGTAAGTAAATTCATGCCAGATAGCACTGCTGTGAACTGGTCTCAAACATCTAGTGTCCAGCTTCATACTGCTTATGCAAGTACAACACTGGGAAGCTACTTAAAGACTGTCGTGGCTCTGGAACCTCACCATTGACGCTTTGATTCCCACACCATACCCATCGACTACAAAAACTTGACCCTCTGCCCTATCTACCAACCCTTTGACTCCCTTGCCCTACCCACCAGCTTCCTGTAGGTGGATAGGGCACGGGAGTCAAAGGGTTAAGTTTTTGCTTTGCTAGCATGGTTGACAAGACAATGCTGGTGGATAGTTTGCGCGAGTCAAAGGGTTAATCTAACTCAAGCCTCATGCAGAAGAGAATGATACTAAAGGTTCAATCATTCAGGCTGACTACAATTGCCTACAGCTGTCACTGGTATGTACACTGGAGTCCACTACAACTGTGCCAGAAGTGACAAAAGGGTAAAGTGATGAAAGGGTGAAGTGACAAAAGGGTAAAGTGATGAAAGGGTGAAGTGACAAAAGGGTCAAGTGATGAAAGGGTGAAGTGACAAAAGGGTAAAGTGATGAAAGGGTCAAGTGACAAAAGGGTCAAGTGATGAAAGGGTCAAGTGACAAAAGGGTCAAGTGATGAAAGGGTCAAGTGACAAAAGGGTCAAGTGATGAAAGGGTGAAGTGACAAAAGGGTCAAGTGATGAAAGGGTGAAGTGACAAAAGGGTCAAGTGACAAAAAGGTAAAGTGACAAAAGGGTGAAGTGACAAAAGGGTCAAGTGATGAAAGGGTCAAGTGATGAAAGGGTGAAGTGACAAAAGGGTGAAGTGATGAAAGGGTGAAGTGACAAAAGGGTAAAGTGACAAAAAGGTAAAGTGACAAAAGGGTGAAGTGACAAAAGGGTGAAGTGACAAAAGGGTGAAGTGACAAAAGGGTGAAGTGACAAAAGGGTGAAGTGACAAAAGGGTGAAGTGACAAAAGGGTAAAATGATGAAAGGGTAAAGTGACAAAAGGTGAAGTGACAAAAGGGTGAAGTGACAAAAGGGTGAAGTGACAAAAGGGTGAAGTGACAAAAGGGTGAAGTGACAAAAGGGTAAAGTGATGAAAGGGTAAAGTGATGAAAGGGTAAAGTGACGAAAGGGTAAAGTGACAAAAGGGTGAAGTGACAAAAGGGTAAAGTGATGAAAGGGTAAAGTGATGAAAGGGTAAAGTGACAAAGGGTAAAGTGACAAAAGGGTAAGTGACAAAAGGGTAAAGTGACAAAAGGGTGAAGTGACAAAAGGGTGAAGTGACAAAAGGGTAAAGTGACAAAAGGGTGAAGTGACAAAAGGGTCAAGTGATGAAAGGGTAAAGTGACAAAAGGGTGAAGTGACAAAAGGGTGAAGTGACAAAAGGGTGAAGTGACAAAGGGTAAGTGACAAAAGGGTAAAGTGACAAAAGGGTGAAGTGACAAAAGGGTAAAGTGATAAAGGGTGAAGTGACAAAAGGTAAGTGATGAAAGGGTGAAGTGATGAAAGGGTCAAGTGACAAAAGGGTCAAGTGACAAAAGGGTCAAGTGACAAAAGGGTAAAGTGATGAAAGGGTCAAGTGACAAAAGGGTCAAGTGACAAAAGGGTGAAGTGACAAAAGGGTAAAGTGATGAAAGGGTGAAGTGACAAAAGGGTGAAGTGACAAAAGGGTAAGTGATGAAAGGGTGAAGTGACAAAAGGGTAAAGTGATGAAAGGGTGAAGTGATGAAAGGGTGAAGTGATGAAAGGGTGAAGTGACAAAAGGGTAAAGTGATGAAAGGGTGACGTGACAAAAGGGTAAAGACTTTTCATGACAAGAACCATCTGGAAAATAATGGCATAATGATATATCTGATCCTGCATTTTACACACAGTCGACAGAGCAATCATAAATGAACATTTCCATGTCAAGTGTAAAGACAAGGCACTTTAGCCATTCTTCAAAGGGGAGGCAAAAATGGGATTCAGAGTTAAAACGCTGTGATTTCAAATGTTACTGCTCAGTTCTGAAACATAAAGGACTGACATTACACAACAGAAACAGGTGTTCATATTCTTCATCTCAGAATGCCCTGAACATTAATTAACCCTTTGATTCCTGCACCCTATCTACCAACTGCAAAAACTTAACCCATTGACTCCCTCACCCTATCCTGCAGGAAGCTGGTGGATAGGGTGAAGGAGTCAATGGCTTAAGTTTTTGCTTTACTACCATGATTGACAATGAAGGATGCTTGTGGACAGAACGCAAAAGCCAAAGGGTTAATTTCCTAAACTGCTGAAATACAGACTGCATAAGGTCATTGTTAATGACTGATCATCTCAACAGGCCTTTGGGTTATCTTAAAGATGGCACCTTGGCATTTCCTTAGAACTTAACCAACCTACTATCTTATGATAAGGTATGCTCAGTTCTCACTCCACCATTCAGACTGCAAAATCTTCCGTCCATAATCAGACAATCTGAGAAAGCCTATCTCCAACTTAGTGACCATCTCTATACCTGCAGTCACAGGTGGCACATAGCGTTAAGATGTGAAGACCGGCTACAAAATAAGCCAGGCTTGTTTGGATGACTGAAAGTCTCGGAACACTTGGCGATGGTTTCTATCAGGATGGCGTAGGGTGGCACTCAGCAAGGCCAAACCTAGAAAATATCTTGATATGCTAAAGCCATGTGGGCTCCTTTAGTGAACAGCGGCACCGTAAGCGGACATCAATGCACACTCCTTCTCCTGACCAGAGCAGCACCGTAAGCGGACATCAATGCACACTCCTTCTCCTGACCAGACCAAGTTCCAGTCAGCGCGTGCCGTCAGCCGATTCCCGCTACTGCCCTGTGTCCAAAGCTCTGTGATGTTGCCAGATGTTGAGTGTTACCATATTTACCAGTTTGTGGACAAGGGTTCTTGACCATTGCAGAGAACCATCTTAAAACCCTCTTCCTTCGCTGGCCTTGTTGCACACGCAGCCACCCCTTTCCTCCTCTTGGGACTACTGTATGGAGCAGGGCCCAATCCCGGCACAGCGGACGATGCCATGGTATGCACTCACTCATCTAAAAGGGGAGGGTGCATTATTGTTTCACTACAGAAATGATGATTTCTTTTTAAATACCACATCTTCATGGCAGATTTTATGCTCAGTACATAAACTACCATACATATGCTTGTGATAAATAGAAAGAAGTGCCAAAACGAAACGCGAAAATGCTCTGTTTGGACTGCTGTCCACTTAGGGTGCTGTCGTTCACTTAAGGGGCCCACATACCTTTATATCCCACAGGCTGGTTGGTTCTTATGACAGAGCCATGGACTCAAGATCTGATATCTTGAGTTCAACCCCAGCCTGCAACATTAAGCACTGGCCTTTTCGCAGCCCATCTGAATGTTTCCGTCATTCTGGTGGTGTCAGCTTAGCATTTCAAGAGTCCCTCCACTCCCTCTGTCCCCAATTTCAAGACCTTGCCAGCGCATACCACTTTGCACAGGCTCAGGGAGTCTGCAAGTTAATTGCTGGCAGATTTGGGTGGAACGCATATGGAACTGTCTGAGTGCGGTAAATCCCTCTTAAACAAAATCCCAAATCCAAATATATCCTGTGATGGAACCCTCAGGTCTGTCTTAAGTCCTGGCCCCTTGCACTCATAAGACAGATCTTCTGGTCATGCGCTAAGGATGAGGTAACCCCTACAGAAAATGTGGAGGGCTGAAGCTAAGCCTGCAGGCACCTTCCAACAAACCATGGCAGCATGCACTGTAATGCAAAGGTCTACACCATCATCTACAATGGATGACAATGGCGCTTGCCCATTCAAATTCCTTCAGGGTGGAGCAACGCCAGGTCATGTGCTTCAACAAGATCAACAGGAGACATGGCCAATTACAACTCCTCTGGTCACACAGCTGCATGGCAGCCAGTAGGAACTAGAGAAAAACAGCCATGCTCATCCCCACATATTGCATGACCATGTAGATGATGAACATAACTTGAAGAAACAATTTATCAAATAAACTTAACAAACATAATACAATTATCTATCACCAAAGTACAGATAACTCAATTTATCAAATAAACTTGATGAACATAACAATATTATCTATCACCAAAGTATAGATAACTCAATTTATCAAATAAACTTAATGGACATAATAATATTATCTATTACCAAAGTGTAGATAACTCAATTTATCAAATACACTTAATGAACACACAATAATATTATCTATCACCAAAGTATACATAATTCAATTTATCAAATAAACTTAATGAACATACACCATAATATTAATATTATAATAATAATCACCAAAGTATATAACAAAGCTATGAGACTTTTAACAATGAAGCGTTTTTCACCCAACATAGTCACTGATTAGTGTGGTTTGAAAATACATGATTTAGATAAATAACAGCATACAAGTCTGCTATAAAAAGGTGGTTATTTAAAAGCACTTTGTCAACTAGTAACCAACATTTTAAAAATGCTTTCTTATTTCCAAGACACTTTAGAAAAGAAGGATGAAGGTTAAAAAAAAGAAGAAGTGTGAGGTTAAATAGGTGTTGTTCCTTTAAAGAGTCTATCACTTCATGTGGAGTGTGTGTGTGTGTGTGTGTGTGTGTGCATGTGTGTGTGTGTGTGTATGTGTGTGTGCACATGTGTGTGTGTGTGTGTGTGTGTGTGTGTGTGTGTGTGTGTGTGTGTGTGTTGTGTGTGTGTGTGTGTGTGTGTGCCTGTGTGTTTGTGTGTGCCTGTGTGTGTTATAAAGCACAATGTTAAACTCAACAGGAAGACCACATAACTAGGGGCAAAAGAGTCGTATGAGATCATGCACAGAGATCACAAAGATTATGCTTCACTCAGTATTCTTTCAATGTCATCAACAGTTTTGGGGCATTTCTCAGAGAGGTTGACAGGTGTTGTTTCAGTGATGAGAATGTTGTCCTCAATTCTGATGCCAATACCACGGAACTTCTCATCTACCGACGCATCATCTTTCTGTATATAAATACCTGCAAGAGTGGAAAGATGACATGAATGACACAATCTTTCTTTTTTATTTGGAAAGTGCAATGAGCATGCTTTGTCATGGACCATTTGCATGATGTAAATGGAATAATTACTGATAATTATCATCATAAATGTAGGTAACATTTTGGAAGAAAACCGGTAAAACAGACATGATGGCATATGGATGAAAACCAATGAATAAAAATAAAGACATGAAAAGAAAATATAATGAACAAAAAAAAAAAAATTAATAAATAAAATAAAACAAAATAAGATAAAATGAAATGAAATAAAATAAAATACAATAAAACAAAACAATAAAATGAAATAAAACAAAAAATAAAATATAAATAAATAAAATAAAAACAAAATAAAACACACACACACACACACACACACTCTCTCTCTTACACACACACACACACACATACACGTACACATACACACATCCCCTCATATCATATAGCCTTTCACACTCTTTTCACTGCCTCTGTGTATTTCAGAACATTACATTGATAACCTTATTCTACTTCATCGTTAGCCATTCACAACTACCATGGGATGACATTTACTATACTACACAACACATTTTGTTAAACATGATCTGATTCTGGACTAATAATTCATCCATGCGATGAAGGTGAAGCTTTTCAAATTTTTTATTCACATAGAATGCCAAGTGTAACCCACCTGGTTCAATAGTGATGATCACACCAGGCTCCAGTTTGACATTACGTGAAATATTCTCTGTGTCGTGAACATCCATTCCCAGGTAATGACCCACATGGTGTGGACACAGCTCTCTTGCTTTCTGAATATTTAACAGATAACAGGACAATAATGCTTAGTTAATGTCGTCAGTGCAACATAAATGATTGTTGTTGTTTTGTTTAAAGCCTAGCCAGCCCTGGGTAGAGCCATATCAGGGCTGTAACCATTTCAAGACAAGCAATATTTCAATAGGACACCAAAAAAACCCAAAAAAACAACAACAACAAAACAGGAAAAGAAAATTAAGTACACATATCAATGCATTCCGACTGTGAGGAGATGCCCCTGGCATGACCACTCCATCCATATTGTCACACAGGGATTAAAAAAACAAACCTGAATACAAATTCAAAATAACTAAGGACTCTAAAACATATAAAAACAGGCCTAAATTACCTAAAACTGCCTCCACATATCTCACCTCCCCAGAGCCAAAAATGTACTTAATACATGTACCCAATTATTGATCCCAAGAAAAAGTACATAAGACTTCACTGAACACATACAGGTGAATGGACCAACAAGGCAGAAAATGGTAGGAAGAAATGACAGAAAGCAAAGGAAAAAGGCAGAAACAAAGACAGTGACAGAAAACAGGAAATTTCTAGCACAGAATTTCCAGAAGATGGGGATACTATTTATACTGAAAGAGCCACTGGCATCCCCATGGGGTCAACATAAATGATTGCTAAGTTACCTTGAATTATTTTGATAACGAACCAAACAAATAAAACAAGCATATTCTTTTTTACCCAGTGGTCTATTACAAATGCACAATAACAGAGAAACAAAATGATCAAACTTAGTATGCAAAAATGTTGAGGTGTCTTTCATTCAGTGATATTTCTACTGATGAGACACAATCTATACCTAATGTGTCTAATGAGTGATGGTTCTTTTTCCAATAGTTCTCAGTCTAAATCAAAACAGAAATTACGACAGCCAAAAACCTGTTGGTCTATGAAATTTGGTGATTAATTTCTACATAATGGTTTACTTTTTTGCTGCTGTAAGTGACACCTTGTGCTGTCTGGTGTTCAGTTTCTCATATGCAATGTTACATTGATCAGTTAACAGAATCCGGGGTGGGGTAGGGTGGACTACTCCTTTATTTTTTCATAGTGGTTATACAAGGAACTAAGGATAACTTTGCACATTTAACCAGTCGTCATGGTGTAATGGTTGTGGCTTCGAACCCCCATCAGTCCCTCCGAAAAATCTTATGGGATTTTTTGGTTCCAATCAGCTCCTATCAAGTGTTGGGTGTGCTGTGGGCTCACTGGGAAGACTGGGACCACGCAGTCAAGTCTCATCTACTTCTGCATCATTGAGGGTGTTGCCTAAGTCTTCTGACCAACTCTGCAGATGTCTTATCTCTCAGGCCAGGTTGACACCAGGATATATTATGACAGTAAGTACAGAATACAACCCTGTTACCACAGTCTCAATCCTAGATGGAATTCCACAGCATCAGGATCCTCATCCTCATCAACATCATCATCGTATTGTAAAAACTGTGCCAGCTTCTGCGGCCGTTAAAGTGGCACAGAAAATGGGGGGGGGGGATAAACAACACAAAGGAAATCTTCCTAAGTGCGATGATCCTGAAAACCCCCCCCCCCCACCTACTTTGCACATTCTTGCACATCTTAATTAAATGATAAAATAATTTCTGCACATCTTAAAATGACATAATAAAATCAATCAAACCTTGATGACATCAGTGACAGGAGTATCATGGGACACAATGCCCAAGTTCTGTAGCTGCATGCCTAGCAGTGCCAGCATCTGTCTGTAGATGTCATCCAGCGAGTTTTTCGTCGTGCACAGCCCTATGCACACCCTCTGTACCGCCAGTGTCGCTTCATACAGGGCTCTCTGTGCAGGGCTGAACTTGCCTGTAATACATATTTTCAGCGAAGTTTTACCGTCATGCTTCCTTAGGCTCATGATTCACTGTTGTTTTTTTTCAATCTCACAGAAATGAATAGACAAATATATAAACAGACATGTTTCAAACAAATGTATCATTGTTAAAATATTACAATATCATACATAGTATAATCATATCATATACATTATACAACAGTATTACTATTATAATATTACATATTAAATGACCATTATATTCTCATATAGCGCATCCTCCAATTTGATGTCAACTCAATGCTCATTACACATAACCAGATTTTTTAGTGAGCACAAAGCACTCAAGCTGCTACCGAAGTTGACCACACTCCACTATGCTGTTACACAGTCTGCATTTTTGGTGGATGGGCATGTGTGGTGTTTTCATGTTCCTACAAGCCAGCCACTAACATGACTTAAAGGATCCTTAACTTGCATATCTGTATTATCCTGCATACCTGTTATACACAAGAAGGGGATTAGACACTGACAAGTTGACCAGGGAGACTGGAAACCCCTCAACCCTTTACCCACCAGAAGAATCGAACCTAGGATCTTCCAAATGGAAATCTGATGTTCATCCACTTGACTACCATGTCCATCTAGGTATAGGCATAGTTTTATATATTATATATGCAAAAGTATGTATAAAAAGAAAGGAAATGGAAAGGGACACTATATTGGACGGAAGTGCTAAAGTCTCTATTATCACTGTGTGTCTTCCGAGTGTATGTTGACATTATAGTTGTTCAGTATTCAATTCGCATTTTGTACACCTTATGGCATTAAAAAAAGGACTTTTTGGTCAACGCTTAAAAATGAACAAATAAAGAAAAACCCGCCCTTTTTCTCAATCATCACAATAATTATTCAATATCAGAATTAGTACCTGTTTAGAAAGAACAGGGTTGAAGGAGGACAGGGAGAGAACATGCCACACAAAGAAAAAGAAACAGACACTGACCAAAAGAACGAAAAATGTTAAATTTAAAACTTAACACAGCCACGACAATTTTTTGGAAGGCGGAAGTGGAGGGAGAGCGGGAGAAAAGAGTGGGAGAGCTGCCCAGTCTTTTGCGCTGCTGCTACGTCATGGTCTTGACGCTCATTTCGTCTTTCCAACACACCTTCAAACCCACTGAAGATGAGGTCTCCATGAGACAGTACTGAAGAGCCACAGAATTTGAGACAATTTTCACAATGTTACAATAACACATGAGAATGGGGATGATTCTGAGACAATTTTCACAATGTTACCAAAGCACATGAAAATGGGGATGATACTGATGATGCCATGACGTTCTGTTTCACACTGAGACCGCAGGAGAGGCTCGTACGCTTCATTTCGTGATAAATCCTAGTGCCAACCAGACCCAAAAAATATAAAACATCTGTGATGCCGATCAGGAAATTAGAGTAACATCCTCAATGACACATCTATGAACTTGATGAGACTCGACTGAATGGTTCTAGTCTTCCCAGTGAACCACAGCACACTCAGTTTCAGTGGGTAGACGCCTATTCGCGTCTGACACAAACCTCCCAATGAAACATGATCTCAACTGACACTGAACTGAACTAATATGGGGTTTCAACCTCGAACCTCCAAGTCACCAGCTAGTTGTGTGACCACTTTTATCACACTGACTGGTCACCTTAGTGACTGGTACTCCCTGACTTTATTCATTTATCATCTGTCCTCACCATTAACAGGCCAGGTACGTGTGAGGTCGGAGGTGTACCCATGCAGTTCGCACCCAGCATCCATCAATACGAGGTCACCATCAGCGATCACTTGGTTGTTGGCCGTGTAATGGATCGTGTTGGCTCGAGGGCCCCCTGGTGGACAAAATGCACATCACTCAGGTCGTCAGAACACATATTTCTTTCCATGATCACAACAGTTTACTCCGTCTGAAAGGCAGGTGACTGCAGCAATACAAGTTATTATCTTAGGCTTCTTATGACAAGTTATATACACAATACAAATCTCACAGGTCTAACCCTATACTACAGTCACACACACACACACACACACACACACACACACACACACACACACACACACACACACACACACACACACACACACACACACACACACGCACACACATACACACCACACACACACACACACACACAGAGGTACAACAATTACAATCTACACACACACACACACACACACAGAGTACACACACACATACAGTATACACACACACACATACAGTACACACAACAATTACAAACTTCATTATTTTTATCTATTGTCGACACAGGTAATCATGTATCCTAAACGTACACAAAAGGGCATCACAGACATACACACAGAGCAACAACAATCACAATTTCATTTTGATTTACAGTAATACACATACAGCCACACAAAAAAACACATATATCGATGAAATCATCTAAACATTGTATCAGTTAACAGTGAGATAAATGTATTATACATGAATGATGAAATAATTTCCCTTTTCTTTTTTTGTTGCTGCTGAGTTCCAATTTCCATATCCTGTCAGTGGCCACAGAGTCTGAGACAATATTTTCTTGACGCTATGATACTGCATGACCACGGCAATTATCATGGTATATATTATACCATCATGATGCTACAGAGTTCCATTCTAAATTTAGACTGCTGACTGAGACACCCTGTTTCCTTTAACAAAATATCCTGGTGTCAACTAGGCATGAGATAAACAGACGCCTACAATATTGGTCAGGAAACTTAAGCAACACCTTCAATGATACAACCATGAAGTGAATGAGATTCAACTGTCTGGTTCTCTTCTCAATCAACCCAAACACACTCAGTTCTGGTCCATACAATTTGTTTGGGGCTGAACAATTCTACATGTATACAATGATCTAAACAGGACTGATAGGATCTGAACCCACAACCAGTCTTTGGTCTGATGTGCTAATTACTGTACCACAGTAACGGGTCATATAACATATCTTCAATAAGTGTACTATTTGATTTCAATCACAAAACCAAAACTAAAGAACTTACCAGCGACAACCGGAGGATAAGCCAGAAACTGAGCTCCTCGTGTGCGACATTCAAAGTCCATCTTTGCCCACAGATAAGACTCTTGTTTCTGTATACACACACACACACACAATATTACTCATTATTTCCATGGTTAGAAAACTTCAGTCCTAGGAATATAATTTATAAAAAATAGATTAGAAATCAAACTAGAGCTATCAGCTAATTACTCATGAAAAAAAAGGTTACGATTAATTCATTTTTTTGGGGTAAATTTAACAACTTATGTCCTACAACTCTCATTATTGATAGAATCTTGGACTCAAGATCTTACATATCTCAGGTTTAATCCTGCCATGTAACACAAAGTTGACTTGTTCCCTGCCCATCTTAATGCTCTTAAATCATTTTATGTCAGTGTTTCATAGGTCCTATTCCCCTCCCATTTCAAGAATTTGCAAGCACATAGTTGTGTGCAGGCTCAATGAATCTGCCAGTAAGTGCTGGCAGATTTGGACAGAATTATTCAACTATATCAAGTGCGATGACTCCATGTTGAACTATTCTTCTGGTCTTCAAAACTTATTACTCCATGAGAATACTTACATAACAACTAAAAATAAATAAATAAGTGGGTTTACCTGAGTTCGAGAATATCTCATCACATCCACAAAAGCATCTGATGCTATCTCCACCGTCTGTTTCATCAGTTCCACCTCAGCTGGCGATTTCTTCACACGTAGACGGTGCATCAGTTTCTTTGTGTTCTCCATCAAGCGATGCCTCTCCTGACCAATCATCTGCGACATGATGTTGCGGTGAAAGTGGTCCTGGACAGGGGAGAGAAAGTCGTACCACAGCACAAAACCTTGATGCTCTTTGCAAATATCACAGAGGAACCTCTCCAGTTCATTGTAATTGTATGCACAATCTACACCTGTTAATTCTGCTGCCCCTTCCTTCCCAGTGCATGGTCCTTCCCAAAGTTCTTTATGTGGATCTTTTTTGGGTACGAACAGAATGGATGTGTGGTTGTCGGATGATGAACTAGCACTCGTAGACTTTATCACTAGAATGCTATTGGGTTCCTGGAAGCCACTGAGATATAAAAAGTCTGAGTTTTGGCGAAAAGGGTAAGGGATATCGTTCGTCATGTACACGCGACACGCAGACGGAAAGATAAAGATGTGCTCAGCAGAGGAAGACAAACTTTTACACAAGCCATGCGCCACATGAACCAGCCTGCTTCTCCGTTCCTTGTACTCCTCCTTGGTGATGTTGGGTGTGACCTCTCCACTGTTCATCAGGTGGGGATGTGTGTGGGCTACAGGCTGACCAAACCACCGCACAGGGGCCAACATAGGCATGCAAGTATTGTGGCATGGTGTACACCTTTTCGTGGCCTTTGACCTCCCAATGCTGACATCTGACAGAGCAGGTAGGACCAGTGTATGGATCAATCGGTGTGTTGACTGAATGTTACCCCTCTGGGAAAACAGCAGTTGCTTCATATTCCGTAGTAGCTTCATTTTTTTTCTTTTTTCTGAAACACCGCAACACAAAATCTTTTGAAAATGAACTAAAAACCAATAACCACCAACAGGCAATACACACTATCACTAGTATGAGTATCACTGTTTATCGTTAGATATAAAATTTCAACATGTTTTCTCTTATTGTCACAATATGATCAGTACGATACATTACATCATAAAGCTATATGATTTTAGAATAAAGCAAACAAGACAGACACCACAAACCTGTGCGTAAACCCTATATCAGTATATGCTCATGAGGTCTACATGGTATGGATACTGTCAATGATAACTGTACCTGACAAGCTCAGCTAAACAAGATCTGATTATTGTGAGCTCAATCCTGGGCAGGTTCTCCTGGCAGAGCCATGGACTCAAAACTCGAATGTCTTGAGTACTAAAAAAATTCTAATGTCTTGAGTTCAATTTTAACCTGCAGCATAAAAAAACAGCCTGTTTGCCACCTATCTTAACACTCTTAGTTATCACTCTGGTGGTGTCCGCTCAATGTTTTGTATGTCCTGTTTTTAACCCCCCACCCCCACTCCCACACGTTCACTTTCTTATCCCTGTCCCGATTTCAACATGGAAACATCCAGCATGCATGCCCACCAAATATGGAGTAAGCAGACTGTGCAGCAACATACCAAACCACCTGCATAGTGTGAGCAAAACTACATGCATACAGTGATATACACATCTGACAAAAATCAGAATGCTAAAACCCAAACCAAACCGACCTGTGACGATGTAAACAGTCTCCAGTACAGACTGAATCTTGTTCCAGTTTCTCAAGACAGCGCCACTGCGCTAGGAAGAAATTCTACAGATCTGCACTGACACCACAAATGACAAGTGATGGATAAGATCCTAAATGATCAAGGCATACGCTTTATGTTGCGCTAAGTCCTATACTACACACTGACAAGGTCTTGGACAGGGTGTGAGAGTCAAAGGCTGAAACTAGTGAAAGGGTTATCCGGTTAAATCAAATCTGACAAATGTGGCCTTGCCCGAGTGTTGTTGAACCCACACCCCAGCGTTAGGAGCATGACGCTCTAAAGACTGAGATAACAGGCAGTAATTAACAACATTATTCACTCACCAAGAAATTTCATTCTACTCCATAACAAGAAGTGACATTCAAAGCCGATGAGTGATGATGTAATGATCTTGTAACAAGACTTGTTGAGCCGGGTTGATGCAGACAACAAACGATTTTTGTTTCTCTCATGCATCTAAAATAAAACAGACCACAGCACATCTGTTTCATAAACAGGGTATTAGCAAAACGTTACTTACTTATTGTTGCACGTAATCAACTTTAAAACTAATTTATAACTTTCATTCTTAAGATCTCTGGCGTCGGTCTCTCCCTTAGCTACCTGCTTCGACGATGCACCGGAAGAGGAAAACCGAAACTACTAATCTGCAGCAAGAAGACTTTTACCAGTTTGGGTCACGTGCGTAAACTGGAGTTGGAGCAAAGAGATTATACCTACCGTGGTAGTACTTACTATTCTCTTTGTCTGGAGTTGGTTCAACGGAATTCATCGAACTCGGACAATTCCATATGCGCTCCACGTGCTGGCACAGTCTTGAAATTGGGGAGTGGTGGGGAACTGAAACATTCAGATGGGCAACGAATAAGCCAGTTTTAGCCAAGCTGGTAGGCCAAGCGTTAGGACGACTGACATCTAATCGGCAGGCCTGAGTTCCATCCTCCCTAACAATGTCTAATGGATAAAGGATAGACATCTTTTCTTATCTCCTAGGTCACCAGATGTATAAAGCTGTTAGTGCCTGAACGAAATTCGTATGTATTCGTAAACCAAAGGTGATATGTGCACTTCAAAGATCTTTGAAACATTGCCATTGTTCTGCGGCTCATGGAAACACGAACACAGCCGCCATGTGGTTGTGCTGTGCGTGTGTGTGTGTGTGTGTGTATCTGTGTGTATCTGTGTGGTGTGTGTGTGTGTGTGTGTGTGTGTGTGTGTGTGTGTGTGTGTGTGTGTGTACTTTTGCATGTGCATACGTGTGTGTGTATACAGTTCATACGTGAGTACACGTGTTTGTTATACACAAGCCATTCCCCGAAAATTGCATTTAACGTCCCACCAAAGGTAGAATATGATATGCAAACACTGCAGGAACATAACACCTGCACAGTGTGGGCAGTGCATACAGTACAGGAAATAACACTTGCACAGAATGGGCAGTGCAGACAGTACAGGAACATAACACCTGCACAGTGTAGTCCATACAGACAGTACAGGAACATAACACCTGCACAGTGTGGGCCGTGCAGACAGTACAAGAACATAACACCTGCACAGTGTGGGCCGTGCAGACAGTACAGGAACATAACACCTGCACAGAGTGGGCCATGCAGCCAGTACAGGAACATAACACCTGCACAGAGTGGGCAGTGCAGACAGTACAGGAACATAACGCCTGCACAGAGTGGGCAGTGCAGACAATACAGGAACATAACACCTGCACAGTGTGGGCAGTGCAGACAGTACAGGAACATAACACCTGCACAATGAGGGCCGTGCAGACAATACAGGAACATAACACCTGCACAGTGTGGGCCATGCAGACAGTACAGGAACATAACACCTGCACAGTGTGGGCAGTGCAGACAGTACAGGAACATAACACCTGCACAGTGGTAGTCCATACAGACAGTACAGGAACATAACACCTGCACAGTGTGGGCCGTGCAGACAGTACAGGAACATAACACCTGCACAGTGTGGGCCGTGCAGACAGTACAGGAACATAACACCTGCACAGAGTGGGCCATGCAGACAGTACAGGAACATAACACCTGCACAGAGTGGGCAGTGCATACAGTACAGGAACATAACACCTGCACAGTGTGGGCAGTACAACAGTACAGGAACATAACACCTGCACAGTGTGGGCAGTGCAGACAGTACAGGAACATAACACCTGCACAGAGTGGGCAGTGCAGACAGTACAGGAACATAACACCTGCACAGTGTGGGCAGTGCAGACAATACAGGAACATAACACCTGCACAGTATGGGCAGTGCAGACAGTACAGGAACATAATACCTGCACAATGTGGGCAGTGCAGACAGTACAGGAACATAACACCTGCACAATGAGGGGCCGTGCAGACAGTACAGGAACATAACACCTGCACAGTGTGGGCCATGCAGACAGTACAGGAACATAACACCTGCACAGTGTGGGCAGTGAAGACAGTACAGGAACATAACACCTGCACAGTGCGGGCAGTGCAGACAGTACAGGAACATAACACCTGCACAGTGGGGCAGTGCAGACAGTACAGGAATATAACACCTGCACAGTGTGGGCAGTGCATACAGTACAGGAACATAACACCTACACAGTGTGGGCGTGTAGACAGTACAGGAAATAATACCTGCACAGTGTGGGCAGTGCAGACAGTACAGGAACATGACACCTGCAAGGTGTAGTCCATACAGATAGTACAGGAACTTAACACCTGCACAGAGTGGGCCGTGCAGACAGTACAGGAACATAACACCTGCACAGTGTGGGCAGTGCAGACAGTACAGGAACATAACACCTGCACAGTGTGGGCAGTGCAAACAGTACAGGAACATAACACCTGCACAGAGTGGGCAATGCAGACAGTACAGGAACATAACACCTGCACAGCGTGGGCAGTGCAGACAGTACAGGAACATAACACCTGCACAGTGTGGACAGTTCAGACAGTACAGGAACATAACACCTGCACAGTGTAGTCCATACAGACAGTACAGGAACATAACACCTGCACAGTGTGGGCAGTGCAGACAGTACAGGAACATAACACCTGCACAGTGTGGACAGTACAGACAGTACAGGAACATAACACCTGCACAGTGTTGGCAGTGCAGACAATACAGGAACATAACACCTGCACAGTGTGGGCAGTGCAGACAGTACAGGAACATAACACCTGCACAGTGTGGGCAGTGCAAACAGTACAGGAACATAACACCTGCACAGTGTGGGCAGTGCAGACAGTACAGGAACATAACACCTGCACAGTGTGGGCAGTGCAGACAGTACAGGAACATAACACCTGCACAGCGTGGGCAGTGCAGACAGTACAGGAACATAACACCTGCACAGTGTGGACAGTACAGACAGTACAGGAACATAACACCTGCACAGTGTAGACAGTACAGGAACATAACACCTGCACAGTGTGGACAGTACAGACAGTACAGGAACATAACACCTGCACAGTGTAGACAGTACAGGAACATAACACCTGCACAGTGTTGGCAGTGCAGACAATACAGGAACATAACACCTGCACAGTGTGGGCAGTGCAGACAGTACAGGAACATAACACCTGCACAGTGTGGGCAGTGCAAACAGTACAGGAACATAACACCTGCACAGTGTGGGCAGTGAAACAGTACAGGAATATAACACCTGCACAGTGTGGGCAGTGCAAACAGTACAGGAACATAACACCTGCACAGTGTGGCCGTGCAGACAGTACAGGAACATAACACCTGCACAGTGTGGGCCGTGCAGACAGTACAGGAACATAACACCTGCACAGTAGTGGGCAGTGCATACAGTACAGGAACAT